>CAWUFW010006766.1:0-600000 GCA_963921515.1 Calotriton arnoldi
CTTCATGTCTGTGTTGGGGTATGTAGTCTGTGCAGTGCTGCTGGGTGATGATGTTGGGTTCTCCTGTTCTGTCTGTGCTCCCATTGCCTTTCTACAGTTTTGCTGCACAGGTCAGGTCTGGTCTGGTCTTGTTGTACTCCTGTGTGTATTGTTATTGATGTTGGTGTATGGCTGTTGTTTTGGTGTCAGCATTGGTTCAGGCATCCCTGAGTGTGTGTGATGTTTGTGTCTGCCCCCCAGGGAGTGTGATTGTTTGTCAATGTATTGACTGGACATTATTACCCCCCTTAAGTGTGTTTGACACTGGTGTTGTGTGATGTGGGTGTGGTTTGGGTGGGGGTATGTGTGGAGGATCCTACTTGTGTTTGACAGTTGTGGAGTTTGTCAGTGGGCCCTGTGTGTGGTGCTGCTGACCAACACCTATCAAGTAGTTGGAGGCAGATTTGTGGCTGTTGACTGTTTGACTTCTGAGACTTCCTTTCATTCCTGCACCTATACATGTTTTGCCTTGCTGTCTCCCTGAGTTGTTGCAGATGTGGTGGCTGTGGTTTAATTTCACTCACTGTGGCAGCCATGTGTGGTTTGATGGGGTAAGAGTGTCATCAAATGTTCCTTATCTTGCATGTGATGTACACATGCTTAGTGGTTGTCTCCTTGGCCTTCCATTGGTGTGCACCTCACTTTTGCTTTCTTATTTGTGGTCCTACATTGCTGCTGACATGTGGTCTGTGTATGTGGCTGTGTGTCAGTGTGGGGTATGTCTGTGTAACTTGACAGGCTGTGTGTCCAGTTCAGTGTTTGTTCCTATTCTGTATCAGTGTTCATTTTGTGCTTGGACTCAGTTTTGCTGCCATGAGTGTAGTGTCTGTGTGGTGTGAGGGTTGCCCTGGCCATGTGTTTCTGTGCTGTGTGTTCCTCTGCAGCCCTACCTGCTGAGGCTGCCTCCCTAGTTGTTTGGAGTGCGTGGTGCAGGCTGTGGGGTCACCCGGGTTGTTATTGTGAATGGGGTGGCAGGGCACATGGCATTTCCCTTGAGGGGGGGGCCTAGTGTGTGGAGGGTGGAGGTGTGGCCCTGTGATCTTTGTGCACAGCCCATGCCTGGCGCAAGCCCTGCCTTCCTGCATTGTGCGCATGTTTTTCCGCGTCTTCACCGCTGTGGTGACGTGACCGGGACATTACAGCAAGATTGCGGTGGATGGGTGGCCTGGATGCGGAGGGGTGATTTACTGACAGGTAGGACATGTGTGGGTGCACTTGTGGTTTTGTTCCTGTCCCCACCAGGGTGTCTGGTGTGGACAGGAACCCTGTGTCATCCCGGGAGTTGTGTGTTCTGTTTGTGGGCGGAGTTGTGTCATTGCGTACCTGCGGCGGCGTCCGCGACGGTTCATGACTTGCTGGTGGTGTATCACGTACAGCGCCGGGAAAACATGTAAGGCTGGGTCCATTGCGGTCGTGACCGGGTGGTGGGGGCCGTGAATCTGGTTGCGCTCGCTCCGCTGTGGTGTTTCCGCCGTCTCTGGTTAGCAGGTTTCTCCGCTGCGGTGCAGCTGGCTATTTGGGGCATCCTGATTTGTACGGCGGACGGGACGTCATTCCGCACGGCGGTGGGTCTCCATTGGCTCCCACCGCCGCGGTGGCGGGCACTTTTAGATGGTGGTACACGTCGCACCGCGGCGGACGGGAAATGGCCTAGGTTTGCCCATGCTAATATGGCACACGTGTGGACCGCTGTTCGCGGGCGGAAAATTGCATTTTCCACCCCCGCCAGCACCGCGGTGGTGCCTCCGCCCGCCATACTAATAGACCCCACAGTTCAATAGGAACCATGCCCCGACCCTCCCCTATTCCTAGGGAGTTTCAGCTGGGCAATCCCACTGGTCTCCTGCAAGATCCCCAAAACAGGTTGGTCAGTAGGGAGTCCAGCTCTCTGAAGATTTTTCTGGGGATCAAAAGCAGCAGGTTAACAAAGTGCTTGAGGAAGTGTGGGGCACTACCATCCTGGCTATAGCCATGTGGTCAGGGTTGGATTGGGATTAAAAATCGGCCCGGGCACGCTAAAAAAAAGTGGCCCAAATTTGCATATAGCCTTTCCGCAAAAACTGCTTCTGCGAAATTTGATAAAAAATAAAAAATAAAAAAGGGGGGGTTTAAAAAAATGCACGAATTAGTTTACACTGGTGAAACACACCTGAAAACAAGTGAGGCCACTTCTGTTCAGGCCCCCTGCCCCCGCTCGATATGCATACATTAATGTGCCGGCCCAGCGAGAGAAAGGGAGTGACACCTCTGCCCCTTGACAAAAGGGAGGTAATGGACACCCATCTGCCTCCAGAAAGGCCACTCAGGCACCCACTGGGCCGCTGAAGAAACTGCCCAAATCGGACCCCCAGACTGCTCAAAAAAGCAGCCCACAGCTGGAACTCGGACACCGGCCCCTCGGGCATTGCCCGATTGCCCGCGTTACCAATCCAAGGCTGCATGTGGCCCATTGCTGATAATAGGAGAATGAGCGAAAAGGAAATCTGGGATCGTATTGTTCCTCTAAATTTGCTCTCTCATAGTTCCGCTTCCACATGATCCAAGTTGATTCCCAAGTAGCAGAACGTTTGGGACTCCCATTGTAGTGTCCCACCTCTCATCTTAACTTCACACTGGGACACTGCTTTTCAAAAAGGGAATACACAGGACTTAATCGTATTGACCTTTAATCAAGGTGTCTGATATAAAAGTCAGATTAGCATAAGTGTCATGCACATATAGTAGCACGTCATGTGCATAGAGGGCCACGGCATGTAAGCCGCCAGCCAGCCGAATACCGCAAGTAACCTTCTGAGTTGGTAGTTTTATTGCCAAGGGTTCAATTGCCAGAGCAAAGAACAGTGGGGATAATGGACATCTCTGTCTCATTCCCCAGGCAATTTTGTAACTTTCAAACATGAAACAGCCTGTTTTAACTCTAGCTGTGGGTCTGGCATAGAGCAAGGTGATCCATTGCACCATCTGTGGGCCTACAACAAACTCTTTTAGGATGGTGAACATATATTTCCAATTTAGGGGCCGATTCCGATTCCGGCCGGAAATCTCTCCGACCGAGCCGGACCCGGAGAGAATTCCGACCGAATCGGACCCTAGCAGTCCGACCGGACGAGTACGATGCATTCGCATGCTATCGGACTCAATTCGGTCGGACTCCCATTGAAGTCAATGGGAGCCAGTCGTACAACGCGTACGCGGGCTCCCATTGACTTAATGGGTGCGAGGCGAACAAGGGCGCCCCCTACAGCGGGTACGCGTCCATGCGCATCGCGGCGTACATGCACAGGTAGGGGGGACCCATGGGTCCCCCTGTGTGCGACTCGCGTGCCTACGCGTACAGGGGGTCCAACGCGGACCCCCAAAGTCCGGCTCCGACAGCTTTTTTTGAGCCGGACGGCGCGAGTCGGTCGGACTGCTCGCGGCGCGCATCGTACTTACCCGGCCGGGAAACGTCTCCATAGCGCGGTGCGAGTCGTGTCCATGCGAGTCGGTCGGAGCGTGTTGAAGCCGCGTACGAGTCGGTCGGTGATTTCGCGGGTGCTTGCATCGCACTCGCTCGGCCGGACCCGCGTACGATTCGGTCGGGAAACAGGGCTCCGAATCGGATCCGGTAAATCCGAATCCGATTCGGAGCACTACCGGCCGAGATCGGAATCGGCCCCTTAGTGTATCAAATGACTGTTCCAGATCCAGCTCTAGGCATTCCAAGCAAGGCCAGCCCACAGGGCTTTCTCCAGAACATGGCAGAATCTTCTTATATTTAGGAAGGTGCTCCGTCCTGGGATAAACCTGTTTTGATCTTCTTGAACGAGACCCAGCAAGCCACAGAGTAATCTACCTACAAGTATTTCAATTAGGATCTTGTATTCAGTGTTTAGAATTGATAGCGGCTGATATGAGGGCATGTTTAGAGGTTCCCATCTGGGCTTCAATATTGAGGTGACTATTGCCCCATTTGTTGTGTTTGGAACATGCCCTCACGTTTTTTGTTTCTACATATAATTTAGCTAGCCTAAGGACCATTTGTGCCTCCCATGTAGAATAGAACTGGAAGGGTAAGGCATTGGAATCCAGCATTTTTTCCCTTGCTAAAGTTCAGATAGCATGCCTTACTTCCTGTTCCAAGATGGCACCTCCATCCCCTTGATGTGCTCTAGGAGCACCAAGGGATCTGTATTCCTGCTATGAATTCATCAAGGGTCTGTGAACTGGGGTTAGGCCCTCTGGACTACAGTGCAGCATAATAATGCTTGAAGGTTATGTTGATCTCCCCCTGTGTGAGGATGAGGTTGCCAGAGATTTGTTTTGTAAAGAGCATGGGGGCATGTGAGTGTTGTGATGTAATGAGCCATGCAGGTAGTCTGCCAGGTTTACTGCTTTCAGAGTTGTTTAGGCTGTATACGCTGCCAGATCAATGCAACGCAATCGAGTAATTCAGCATGTCTGTCTTTGGCACTTGTTAGGAGTTTTTAGGGATTAGGCTCTGCAATCCCTTTTCTTTCTAGTCCCTGATATGAGATTTCTGTTGTGGTAAGGTCTGCTTCATTTGTTTCCCAGGCCCCAGTTATTGCACGTATGCTAGCGCCCCTCACCACCAAACTTGAATGCCTCCTATTCCAGGATGGGCAGCGAAGTAGTTCCAGTGTTCTCATGAAAATAATTGCTAATTGTATTCCTCAGGGATTCCCTGACTGGCATCTCTTCGAGCCATAGCAGTTGCATTCTCCAGGTAGGAAAGGACTATGCCTCAAGCTACTCTCAGAGAGCATTTTGCCAAGGTAAATAGGAAACGTGTGGTTGCAGTGACTCAGAATAAATCACTCAATCCAGCCTAGCATGGAGTCTGTGTGGGAGTGAATAAAATGAATACTCCCTCAGCCCTACATTTTTATCCATTATGTTTGGTGGGTGCACCCAGTTGCGGAGACAGTGCGATCGATCAAGCGCAGTATCAACTACACAGTTAACATCTACAGTGCCCAGGGGCCACAGATTCTTCACCCAGTCGGCTAACTTCAGTGACTAACTTGCTAGAAAATGAGGATGGTCCACGTTAGGGGCATACAAGCCAACTAGTATAATAGGGTGCCTATTTAGGTGCCCTTAATTAAGATGTTTTGTGTATTTCCTGAGTTGCAAATTGAATTCAGGACCATACCAAGATGGCCGTCCACTGGAGTATCTCGAATATGTGGTGTTAAACAGTTCGCCTCCCTATCTGTGTCTCAAACTGTTTCCCTCTTTGTCACTTAGCTGAGACTCATGAAGAAAGGCAATGTTTACGCCACACTTTTTAAAATGTGGCTGAATCTTGTAGCACTTGTTTATAGACCCCATCCCTCTGATATTCCAGGTTATGAACATGTACCTACCCTCTGGCCCCATGTTGCTGTTTAGTGTAATTGGATTCTAGATATATACATATTTCCATCATCCTCAAGGGGTATGTGTGATATTTGGGCAGGACCCACCTTGAGTAATAACATTCCCTCCCCAGAACTCCTAGTCAGTGACGAAACTGCCATCCTGTTAAACAACAAATAAGACATAAATAATAACTCTCAACTGTCAACAGAGCTAAAACTGCAACTATGTGACTTGACCCTATTCTGGAGGTGGAAGGTCAGAACCTGGCTTTGGTTCACTGACAAACTATTGATATTAAAAATATAGAAGTAAAAAATATTGATGTAAAAATATAGAATGCAAAAATATCGACTCCTATACTTAAACAGGTAAGTACAAAAATATCGAAAAAAAACATCGATGTAAAAATATAGTTGTACAAAATATCGAATTTTATATATATATATATATAAAATAAAATAATAATTATTAAATATGTTAAATAATAAAATTAATATAAAACATGAAGTACATTTAATATAAATTAAAAAAATATAATAAATAAACTTAATTTTAAAGAAAAAACACACATACATAATAATTCATATATATTTACTTTAAAACAATTAATAAACTATTAATTTTAATTTATTTTATAATTTTAAAATTATATAAAAATGTACAAATATATATATATATATATATATATATATATATATATATATATATATATATATATATATATATATATATATGTGTACCAATACATAAAATCTAATTAAAAATTATTATTCCCACTCCAGGGAGTGCAACAGTAGGGAAAGTGTTGGATAGTGGAGGGTTAAAAATTACTATTCCCACTCCAGTGAGGGCAACAGTAGGGAAAGTGTTGGCCAGTGGAGGGGTAAAAATTAGTATTCCCACTCCAGTGAGGGCAACAGTAGGGAAAGTGTTGGATAGCGGAGGGGTAAAAATTACTATTCCCACTCCAGTGAGTGCAACAGTAGAGAAAGTGTTGGATAGTGGCGGGATAAATTTTACTATTCCCACTCCAATAATTGTAAAAGTAGGGAAAGTGTTGGATAGTGGAGGGGTAAAAATTACTATTCCCACTCCAGTGAGTGCAACAGTAGGGAAAGTGATGGATTGCAGAGAAGTAACAATTAATATTCTCACTCCAGTCAGTTCCAAATTAAAAAGAAACAAAATATTGACAATAAAAATATTTAAAAAACAAAATAAAGTAAAAAATGAATAAATCTGTAAAGAATGTAGATACAAATATATTTAATATTAAATTTTTAGAAAAAACATATTATAATGTTAAATACATATAACAAATACCTACAAATATTATATTAAATAAATAAAAAATAATTTCCAAACAAATAAATATTTTTTATTTAAAATTATTTAGAAACAAAAACATTAATTATTACATAAATTTATTTCCTACCCTATAACACCACACAATTCACAACCCACATCTAAATTTTAAAAAACTTACTTACTCAACTAACATAATTAAATACCAATTAAAGAAATATTAATTAAAAAACAAATTAAAACTCAGAAAAATGATTTAACTTCCCACACTTTACCCCTATAATCCCCAAAACTAAAATTAAACTGTACAGAAATTAATTACACAATTAAAACGTATTTTCAATTAAGAAGCTAATAGTATTTAACAACTAATTATAAAGTAAGTACAATTAATTTACTCCCCACACTGTACCCCTATAACAATAAAACCCACACACAAAAAATATAAACAAATACCCTAATTAAATATACATTAAATAATTAATATTAAAGATCAAATGATTTTTAATTAATTAAACAAAAATTACTTCTCACCCTTTACCCCATAAACCTCACAACCCAGACCAAAAGAAAATCACACAATTACCATAATTAATTATCGATTAATTAGTTAATATAAATTAACAACAAATTATTGATTAATTAAACATAAATTACTTCCCACCCTTTACCCCTATGAACCCCACAACCCGCACCTAAAATTAATTACACGATTTCATTAATACATTTTCTATCAATTAATTAATATTAATTAAGAACTAATTATTAATTAATTAAAAATAAATTACTTCCCACCCTTTACCCCATAAACCCCACAGCCCACACCTAAAATGAAATCACACAATTACCATAATTAATTATCAATGAATTAGTTAATATAAATTAGCAACTAATTATTAATTAATTAAACATAAATTACTTCCCACCCTTTGCCCCTATAAACCCCACAACCCCCACCTAAAATTAATTAAAAAAATTCCATAATTAATTTTCCATTAATATAAATTAACAACTAATTATTAATTATTCAAAAATAAATTACTTCCCACCCCTTACCCCTATAAACCCCACAACCCACCCCTAAAACAAATTACACAATTACCATAATTAATTATCAATTATTTAATATTAATTAACAACCAATTAATAATTAATTAAAAATAAATTATTTCCCACAATTAACGCCATAAAATCTAAATTAAATTAAATAAATAAAAAATAATCATTAATTTATTATATTTAAATTACTGATCACCCTATTCCCCTATAAACCCACAACCCACTATGGAACTAAAAAAGGCAAAATTTAATTAAAATAAAATTCATAACTACTACAAATTTAACACATATATTAAAAAACATAAACAATGCTTATACAAAAAAAATACATCACATACATTTAAAATATAAACTAAAATACATAACACTAATGAAAAAATAGATATTTTAAACATCTATATTTTTACAAACAATAATAATGACTTCTTTATTTTAAAAAAATGATATTTCTTACCTTAAATTCGATATTCTTTACCATGATATTCTTGCTGTCGATATTTCTGAATCACGATATTTCCAACTCGATATTTGTGTAAGTCGACATTTCCAACTCGATATTCTGTCTCAGCACCCCTGGCTTTGTGATCTCTATAGCCCGTAACCTAGTCCATAATGTGATTTATTACAGTAGTAACTGTGGGTGGGGAGGGGTCCGACTAAGGGAGCCCTGGGATATTGGACACTGTTTTCATTGTTAACCTGCTTCGCAGAGAGTGTTACTGTATTATGTTGGGCAGCAGTGCTTACCAACCAATAAGACTCCGGATTGCCCCTTGCAAAGTACCCACTGCCTATGATGAGAACTTTTAAAACCACCCCATCTCATTGTACATGTGTAAACAGCTTTCAGTAACTGAAAACAATGACAGTAGCCAGAGAGGGTCCAACCAGCCGAGCACCAGATCCCCATTTTTGAATGAAATTATATAAGGTCATCAGCTGTTTGCAGGGTCACCAGTGGGATCGGATGAGATCTTTCGCTTGAATCATAGCCTGTCATCTCTCTGCTAGTGGCTTAATGAGGTGGGTATCTGGTAATGACCCTTATGGTGGCTTCTGTCTCAATTGTCACTCTGCGGCCCTACGGGCTTAGGATTGGGAAGGTGCACTACTCAGGAGATAGCGCCTCGTTGCTCAGCGTTTCGGCTGATTTCCAAATTGCTGATTTTCATCTGATTTGCATGATGTTTGGCTTAGAAGTGCACCCTGGAATCATTCCACCCCGTTCCAAGCATCATCGGGTTTAGTAAAAAAGTTGGTTTTCTGATCAGCGACTATCATCAATCTCACTCGAAAAGGAAAAGCATATTTAAGTCTAACATCTCTGACCTTGTTCTTAAAACTCAAAAAATAAGCTCTGTGGTACTGAACAGCCAGCATAAAGTGTGGAAAAATTGTTATTCAAAAGGAGTTCATCATCAGCAGGCCCTTGGCTCTGGCTTTCTGCAGGAGAACAACATGGTTAAGGTAATTCAGAATTTATGCTACTATAGACCTAGGAAGAGCCCTTTGGGGGACTCCTGGCACAAACCCCTGGGCATAGTCTACTGTGAACATTGGCGATAACTTCTGGGGGACTATATTCGTATAAAGCTAAGTCTCAATATATAAAATAGCATTGGGGCCCTCTGAGTTCTCGGGCAGGCCCACTATGTGTAGGAGGTTACGTCTGGCCCATCTCTCAGCATCCTCAGCCTGGACCTCCAGGAATCTTCTTCTGTCCATGAGTTCCAGAACTTGTTTCACCATGTCCTCAGTTTGGTGGATGAATGTGGTATCTTCCTCCCCTGATTGTCTTTTGTAAAGATACTAGAACATTACAATGTCGATGTCACAATATTGTAGAATAAGTTGCTCCTTGTCAGTTGGACTCTGTGGAAAATCTGCAAGGCTCATCCAACAGAAGATAAAGGTAGGTATAAGGTGGAGAAGAAGTTTTATTGTGAACACCTCAGCCACAGCTAGCTCCAATTGTCAGACAGTCTTTTTGACATCCCCTGGTGAGCCACCGCTGAGGTGGGGCAAATTGAAAACAGTATTTCACAATTACTCAATTGTCTATGGGCCAAATTTGGGTCTGAATGGGAAGATAGTACTACTTCAACATTGTCTAGGGGTGGAGGGCTAGGACATTTTAGAACATCTGCCAGATCTCAGTGTTGATGAGATAAACAAATTAGACAAACACTTTCTACCTTGGATCAGTACTATTATGGAGCGTTATCACGTTGATAAGTGCACTGAAAATGAGGAAAAAACAGTTGAAGACTTTGGGGTCGATTCCGATTCGGGCCGGAAAAAGCACCGACCGACTCGGAGCCGGAATTAATTCCGACCGACACGTACCTGTGGCGCCCGACACGCCAAGTACGATGCAAAGCGTGCAAAATCCAACCGACACGTACTGAACCCAAGCCGAACGACCGAGCCGCACGGAAAACAGCAATCCGGCCGGAAAAACCACGCGAATCGAACCGACCGACACGCACCCGGAACAAATCCAACCGAAACGTACCCGCGAACTCCAAACCGCAAAGTACGATGCAAGGCGCGAAAACCACGACCGAGTCGTACGGAGGACAAGCCGTACGACCGACACGCATACAAAACTGCGAGCCGAAGTAACACAAAACACCACGACCGACGCGTACGCAGCATAGAAAACTGCACAAACACAGCGTGAGCGAAGCGGAGAAGACCGTGCGAGAAAACTGCAGGGTCCGACTCGGTCACAAGAACGTTTCCAACATGCACAGAAAGTACTAAGGAAAAATACACAAAAAAGGCCAAACAAGCAATTACAAAGCCAATAAATACTGGGGGGTGGGGACAGAGAACAAAGACACACCCACAACTCCACCCATATAAAGGACACAAATCCCAACCTTGATCCTTTGCAAATGCTATTCTACTGCCAGCACTCAACAGACAGCAACCACACACCCACAGCTCATCCCTCACACAAGCCACACACCATCAGCACACCAACAAATAGCTACCTCACATACACCCAGCAAAACACACACTCACACACCCTCACCTGCACACCAACACACACATCACTCACCATCACCACCCATCACCATGCCCCCAAAGAAGACTCACAAGTTCCTAGATTGTGAATTGGAAGTCCTCGTAGACGAGATCCTCAGGGTAGAGCCACAGCTGTTTGGCACACTGGTCCAACAGACACCCATCTCCCAGAAAACAAAGATGTGGGAGAGGATCATCAACAGGGTGAACGCACAATCACCATGTCTGCGCACAAAGACTGACATCCAGAACAGGTGGTATGACGTGCGCAGGAGAGTGCGGGAGCTGCTGAAGAAGGACTACCTCCTGAGGGAATACACCGGCAGTGGCCCTCCTGCCAAGCCAGTATACCTCAGGCCCTGGGAGGAGAAGGTGCGGGCCATCCTTCCGCCAGTGAGCGTCTATGGACTAGAGAACATCCCAGAGCCTGGTGAGTACACAACAAATGTACACAATATTCTGCCACAATACACACACACATCACTGTCAAGGGGAGAGTCAAACCATGCACTCATAGCAATTACACAGCAACCAGAACAGAATCATCCCAAAATGTGTATGTCAGTCAGATAAACACAACACATGCCATCTCAAAGTTACATTTAACCGTGTCATCACATGTACAAACACAACTACAACTACAGCTAGGCAGTGGCACAAATATAACTAACAAACACATCCAGACATGTAGCCACCACTACAACACCAACACACAGTGAAGACCACTGAAAGAAAGGAATTCTGTGTATGCTGGGCAAGTCAGTGTAGCCAATAGCATCATGGGAGTCGTAGTCACAGATATTGCTCACCCCCACAACTGTCCCATCAACACCACCATGAACCATGCGCACATCACAGGGAGTGGAAAAGGACTGACAAGATGGCTGACACTGGCTACTGCTGTGGGGAGCACAAGGCCCTGCTGGCAACTGTGCACCAACAAACAGCAGGACACCACTGACTGACATCCTGAAAGACAACTTCCACTCCCTGCAATGCAAGCACATTCCATGGTGGGATATCTGGCTGGGTGGGAAGGAGGACTTGCAGCACTGACCATAGTCACAAGCACCTCCCCTCACACACCCCCTCAACACAAACTCCACATAACCCACCTGGGAGAATGCAATGCCTCACATCCTAACTCAAGATCCCACAAAGAACCTCCACCCTGGGTTATGTTGTGTGAAGCACAGGGACACTCTTGGGACTTTTAGCCAAACAACTGCCAGGACAACACTCCCAGCCATCCTGTCAGCACAGGCAGCCCACCCCACAGGGAAACAGAGTCAAAAGGAAGGAAGCATGGGCATGCTGGGAAGGGGGGTGGAGGCAATAGCATGATGGGAGTAGTAGGCACAGATATTGCTCAGCCTCACAACTGGCCCATCAACACCACCCTGAACCATGCTCACATCACAGGGAGTGGATAAGGACTGACAAGATGGCTGACACTGGCTACTGCTGTGGGGAGCACAAGGCCCTGCTGGCAACTGTGCACCAACAAACAGCAGGACACCACTGACTGACATCCTGAAAGACAACTTCCACTCCCTGCAATGCAAGCACGTTCCATGGTGGGATATCTGGCTGGGTGGGAAGGAGGACTTGCAGCACTGACCATAGTCACAAGCACCTCCCCTCACACACCCCCTCAACACAAACTCCACATAACCCACCTGGGAGAATGCAATGCCTCACATCCTAACTCAAGATCCCACAAAGAACCTCCACCCTGGGTTATGTTGTGTGAAGCACAGGGACACTCTTGGGACTTTTAGCCAAACAACTGCCAGGACAACACTCCCAGCCATCCTGTCAGCACAGGCAGTCCACCCCACAGGGAAGCAGAGTCAAAAGGAAGGAAGCATGGGCATGCTGGGAAGGGGGGTGGAGGCAATAGCATGATGGGAGTAGTAGGCACAGATATTGCTCAGCCTCACAACTGGCCCATCAACACCACCCTGAACCATGCTCACATCACAGGGAGTGGATAAGGACTGACAAGATGGCTGACACTGGCTACTGCTGTGGGGAGCACAAGGCCCTGCTGGCAACTGTGCACCAACAAACAGCAGGACACCACTGACTGACATCCTGAAAGACAACTTCCACTCCCTGCAATGCAAGCACGTTCCATGGTGGGATATCTGGCTGGGTCGGAAGGAGGACTTGCAGCACTGACCATAGTCACAAGCACCTCCCCTCACACACCCCCTCAACACAAACTCCACATAACCCACCTGGGAGAATGCAATGCCTCACATCCTAACTCAAGATCCCACAAAGAACCTCCACCCTGGGTTATGTTGTGTGAAGCACAGGGACACACTTGGGACTTTTAGCCAAACAACTGCCAGGACAACACTCCCAGCCATCCTGTCAGCACAGGCACCCCACCCCACAGGGAAGCAGAGTCAAAAGGAAGGAAGCATGGGCATGCTGGGAAGGGGGGTGGAGGCAATAGCATGATGGGAGTAGTAGGCACAGATATTGCTCAGCCTCACAACTGGCCCATCAACACCACCCTGAACCATGCTCACATCACAGGGAGTGGATAAGGACTGACAAGATGGCTGACACTGGCTACTGCTGTGGGGAGCACAAGGCCCTGCTGGCAACTGTGCACCAACAAACAGCAGGACCCCACTGACTGACATCCTGAAAGACAACTTCCACTCCCTGCAATGCAAGCACGTTCCATGGTGGGATATCTGGCTGGGTGGGAAGGAGGACTTGCAGCACTGACCATAGTCACAAGCACCTCCCCTCACACACCCCCTCAACACAAACTCCACATAACCCACCTGGGAGAATGCAATGCCTCACATCCTAACTCAAGATCCCACAAAGAACCTCCACCCTGGGTTATGTTGTGTGAAGCACAGGGACACACTTGGGACTTTTAGCCAAACAACTGCCAGGACAACACTCCCAGCCATCCTGTCAGCACAGGCAGCCCACCCCACAGGGAAGCAGAGTCAAAAGAAGGAAGCATGGGCATGCTGGGAAGGGGGTGGAGGCAATAGCATGATGGGAGTCGTAGTCACAGCTCAACATCCCCCACCACATGGCCCAGCAAGCTCACACTCACGCATGCACATTCCACAGAGAGTGGAAAGGCCCATCAAAGATGTCTGACACTGTTGCTGTGTCGTGGGGAGCACAAGGGCATGCTGGGAACTGCACACCAACCAACAGCAGGACACCACTGTCAGCCATCTTGCCATTGCTCTCACACCCACACACACTGAACTCCCCACAAAAGCAAGTAAGTATGGGAATGCTGGGAAGTGGGGTGGAGGCAATAGCATGATGGGAGTCATAGTCACAGACATAGCTCACCCCCACAACTGTCCCATCAACACCACCCTGAACCATGCTCACATCACAGGGAGTGGAAAACAACTGACAAGATGGCTGACACTGGCTACTGCTGTGGGGAGCACAAGGCCCTGCTGGCAACTGTGCAACAACCAACAGCAGGACACCATTGACTGACATCCTGAGAGACAACTTCCACTCCCTGCAATGGAAGCACGTTCCATGGTGGGATATCTGGCTGGGTGGGAAGGAGGACTTGCAGCACTGACCATAGTCACAAGCACCTCCCCTCACACACCCCCTCAACACAAACTCCACATAACCCACCTGGGAGAATGCAATGCCTCACATCCTAACTCAAGATCCCACAAAGAACCACCACCCTTGGTTATGTTGTGTGAAGCACAGGGACACTCTTGGGACTTTTAGCCAAACAACTGCCAGGACAACACTCCCAGCCATCCTGTCAGCACAGGCAGCCCACCCCACAGGGAAGCAGAGTCAAAAGAAGGAAGCATGGGCATGCTGGGAAGGGGGGTGGAGGCAATAGCATGATGGGAGTCGTAGGCACAGCTCTACATCCCCCACCACATGGCCCAGCAAGCTCACACTCACGCATGCACATCCCACAGAGAGTGGAAAGGCCCATCAAAGATGTCTGACACTGTTGCTGTGTCGTGGGGAGCACAAGGGCATGCTGGGAACTGCACACCAACCAACAGCAGGACACCACTGTCAGCCATCTTGCCATTGCTCTCACACCCACACACACTGAACTCCCCACAAAAGCAAGTAAGTATGGGAATGCTGGGAAGTGGGGTGGAGGCAATAGCATGATGGGAGTCATAGTCACAGACATAGCTCACCCCCACAACTGTCCCATCAACACCACCCTGAACCATGCTCACATCACAGCGAGTGGAAAACAACTGACAAGATGGCTGACAATGGCTACTGCTGTGGGGAGCACAAGGCCCTGCTGGCAACTGTGCAACAACCAACAGCAGGACACCACTGACTGACATCCTGAAAGACAACTTGCACTCTCTGCAATACAAGCACAGTCCATGGTGGGATAACTGACTGGCTGGGTGGGAAGGAGGGCCGGCTGTCAACCAAATACAACCAATGCAGACCATGTTCACACCCCAACAAATACATAGAAATGCCCAAATAATGCAGGACAATGTGCTACACCAATATCAACCCCTGACTGTGACAACTTAGGACAATGCAATGTACAGGCCCGCACCCAGAGGCACAGTCACAACTGTCAGGTGTGTCAACCATTGATGCCTGCAGAAACATAACATACATTGTGTGTGTCTCCCAAAAACAGGTGATGATGGGGACACAGCAGCAGACGCTGAGGAGTCCCAGTCCCAGGCTCAAGAGGATACGGAGCTCACTGGTGTCGTACAGCCTCTGCCCTCCTCGGATGAAGAAGACCAACCTGGCACCTCCGGTGTAAGTCAACATGCAGCACCAGCAGGACCACCAGCTGCACCCCCTGCACCCACCTCTCCAACGACTGTCACCACAAATACCATCCCTGCCGACATGGACAGAACAAGGAGCACCACCAGCACAGGGACCCTGGACCAACGTGGGGCCATGGACACCACCACCACCACCAACCCCCAAGGGGGACCAGGGTCATCTGTGCGTGCCACTGCACGCACTGCACATGTCGGCAGGGGTGGTGGGAGGGGTGGGAGACAGAGGTCGCTGCTTGCAGAGGTGTCTGGTGTGCATGATGACCCACAACTGGTACGCATAGCCGATGCATACCAGTCCAGCACCGGAGATCTCAGCCAGGTAGTGGGGCTCCTCAGAGACATGAAACAGCAGCAGGCTGCCCATCATGCCCGCTTGGACTCACACATGTCCCGCGTGGAGTCCAAGTGGGACGCACTGCAAGAGATGACGGCGGTGCACAGGGACATATTACAATGCCTCCGCCAGATGAACAGCAACCAGTCTACACCTCCCTGTGTGCCAACAACATCTGGTGCTGAACAAACTGCAACTGCCACAGGGAGGGAGGATGACTCTGGCGGAGAGTCCCCTGCACCGCAGCAGCCTGTACTTGAGGGGCCCCCCCAAAGAAGAGGGGTCATCCGAGGAGGGGCAAGTGAGAGGCCGATGGCCAAGTGCAACCCCCAGGAAGCCTGAACCTGTTCTGGATGTTCACCTTTGTGCACAAACTGTTCACCCAGTTGACGGCAACACAACTCCCACACATGACATGGGGAGTACAAGTTGGACCAATGTCTCAGACAACTGTGGCCCCGATACTGGGGATTTTGTCTACCAGGACTTTCAATTCACCTAGGAACTTCTTATTGCAATATAAATGTACAGCACTAACCATCCTATGCACTATTCACACAAATGTATCACAATAAACACACTAATACACCATACTTGCCTCTGTTGTGATTCCAACGTGGGTGCTGTCATGGGGATGATGAACTGCAAAATTACACTGTGTATGCGAACTGCAATAGCAAGTACAACACAGGCATGTGAGTAATGGCAACGTGACACATATGAGGGAGACACACCACCAGGGCTACACAACACATACACACCTAGGCCATCTGACTCATTGCCTACACTGATGTTGCCAGGAAAGACGGTGCAATGCACAGACACCACACCTATTCCCAGTTGTAGTCAAGTAGCCCACAGGTGCAGTAAGCAAATGGCAGTCAAATGTGTGACCACAGACAACGCACATCACAAAGTGAAGCACAGGTTTATTACACAGTTGCAACATGTCGTAACCACTACAGATGCAAGGTAATCCCACCTGGCAGCGGGCACACAGTCAACAACTGTAGAAGGAAGGAAGTCCATGGGTGTGGCGCACATCACCTGTAGGGACACAACAGCTACCACCCTGGAAGTACAATCACGTCGTCGGTGGACACAGTTGACCAAACGAATCTGAAAGTACCCTGTGAAGGACAGAAATGACACACAGTCAAAAGCAATGGAGAACAGGACAGAACAGCAAAACTCATGCACAATACATGTTACAAGATACCCACCCAGAACCAAGTTAGCATGTCAACACTGTTGGGGAGTACAGACCACCTGTAAGCACACATCGCTACACACATCCAGTCAAGTAGCCCATGGACATACTCCAACAGCACCAGAGCACCACCTACACATATCATGCCAACTCACATCATTGACATGACACCTCAGGATACTCACATTCAGCTAAAGAAGTTGTTGATGAGCTGTGTGCGGACATCACCCTCATCATCATCATCATCACTGGCATCGTGGTCCAGGCCAGGATCCTCCACAGGTGGCGGATGTTGGTCATTGTCATCCTGGATGAGAGGCAACTCCTTCCGCACTGCCAGGTTGTGGAGCATGCAGCAGACGATGATAATCTTGCACACCTTCGCTGGGGCATATGGGAGGGACCCTCCTGTCTTGTCGAGGCAGCGGAAGCGGCTCTTCAGGAGACCAAATGTCCGCTCAATGACTCTCCTGGTCCGACCATGTGCCTCATTGTAGCGCATCTGGGCTGGTGTCACAGGGTTCCTGAGGGGTGTCAGCAACCACGGCATGTTGGGGTATCCCGAGTCACCTACGGACAGACAAGTGCACATTAGTTGACTTGGAAAAGTGGGCGGAATACTACAGATCAGATCACACACAATGGCACAAAGTCAGTACACACCGACAAGCCAGGCACGCTGGTTCTGCATCTGTGCCATCATCCTGGGGATGCGACTACTCCTCATCACAAAGGCATCGTGTGCTGAACCAGGGAAACGGGCACACACGTGTGAGATGGTCATATCTGCAAGACACACCACCAGTGCATTGACCGAGTGGTAGTGCTTGCGGTTACGGTAGGCCTGCTCCTGGGCCTGTGGTGGTACCAAAGCCACATGTGTCCCATCAATGGAGCCAATGACATGCGGCATCCTCCCCAGGGCATAGAAGTCACTCTTCACGTCAGTGAGTCGTTGCAGTCTAGGGAAATAGATGTACCGGTTCAGGTATAGCAACATTGCCTCCAAAACATCGCGGAGCACACAGCTCAACATGGTCTGTGACATCCCACCAGCAGTCGCCACAGTATGTTGGAAGGTACCGGTGGCAAAGAAGTGTAGGGCTGCCATCACCTTCACCTTGGGGGTCAGCGCTGTAGGATACGGCCGGCCAGGCTGCAAATGTGGTGCCAACTGCACTGCCAAATCCTCAATCAGCTGCCTGGTGAAGCGGTACCGTCGGATGCTGTCCCGTTCCACCATCGTTGCCAGGTCTGGAAATGGTCGATGGACAGCAGGAGCCCTACAGTGCAGAGGAGAAGAAAGCAAGATTGTCAGTCACCCCACATATGCGGCATTGAACACACTCAATATCACATCATACATCATTATGAGGCACAACTACATGAAGTGTGCAGTTCCGAAAGGACATGTATGGTACATACATGGCCAACATCTGTCATCACGGTTCAACAAGTGGCATCAATAAGTCCCAGGTTGGCCCATTGGATATCATGAGGCTGTGTCACAGTTCCCATCTCCTGCTGCCATGTCACAATCACCCCCACAGTGACATGTGAGGACAGATGTGCCCCAGGCATCACAGCTCAACGACAGGTACATTCCCAGGGACCCTGTACTGCCACATGGACACTGGCATTACATGGAGTATCAGGTATACACCACAGCAAAACAACCATGACCCCCACAGGTAGTGGTTCCACTTGCCTCTGCAGGACAGACATGGACGTCTGTGACACACACGCGCACAACATCAAAGTCCATGCACACACAACGTGGATGTGGAGACTGTCTCCCATTGTGCACATGAAATCAGAGACATTGTAAACACTACATGCACACAGACTGTGGAGGACCATCACTATTGTGCCACTGGGACACCCTGGCTCAAACATACCGTCCCACATGGGACTCACGGGGTATGTGACATGACATACACATACACCACCGTGAAATGTGACCATGGCACATGCACAGATATGAACAGTTGCACATCACAGTGGTCATGTACACGTAACACCCAGGATCCTGTCCCCATGAACACGTGCACAGCCTGGGGGTGGCTGCCCCCAGGTGACACCCACAGGACAACATGTACACCAACATACACACAATAGGAAATGCAGCCTTACATGCCTTATGATACAGTTTGGACTGGCTGTGGTGTTGTAGGTGTGCCCCTCACTCCCTGGGAGCTATCGGTGGCTGGCATATGTTCATCTGAGACAGGCATGGTGACATATGCCAGTCACTTGTACAGGGATGCGTTGAACAGCAATGGACCGATCGGTGCGCCCGGCCGGCCCATTGCATTCAATGTGTGCGGGTACGCGTTGTACCCCTGTACGCGTTGAACAGCAATGGACCGATCGGTGCACCCGGCCGGCCCATTGCATTCAATGTGTGCGGGTACGCGTTGTACCCCTGTACGCGTTGTACCGCAATGGACCGATCGGTGCGCCCGGCCGGCCCATTGCATTCAATGAGTGCGGGTACGCTTTTTACCCATGTACGCATTGAACAGCAATGGACCGATCGGTGCACCCGGCCGGCCTATTGCATTCAATGTGTGCGGGTACGCGTTGTACCCCTGTACGCGTTGTACCGCAATGGACCGATCGGTGCGCCCGGCCGGCCCATTGCATTCAATGTGTGCGGGTACGCGTTGTACCCCTGTACGCGTTGTACCGCAATGGACCGATCGGTGCGCCCGGCCGGCCCATTGCATTCAATGTGTGCGGGTACGCGTTGTACCCCTGTACGCGTTGAACAGCAATGGACCGATCGGTGCGCACCCATTGACAATGGCCTAGCCTGGCAACGGACGCGTTTTCGAAATTCGAACGAGTCGGTTGCTGGAAATTCAGTTGGTCACCCACAACAATGTTGCAAAATCATGTATGACATGAAGTTGAAGATTTGAAGGATGCTGTGGGCGTGTATTGGTGCTGCTATTCCATGGATTGGCCAGATTCAGAAGATGCAAACGACTTGGACCTATCACTTTGGACACATGGGACAGTATCTGCCTCTGCAGCACATATATATTGCTGGCTGTTCCCCTGAGAGCTCACTTGCCTGCACTACATGCTCCAGGACGACATCTGCCACTGCACTGCTGCTGTCTCTGCCCCCTCTGGACCCTGCAATGGCACGTACTGTGGAGAGAGCCCCAGCCTTCAGCCTTGAGGAGAACCAGGCCCTGCTGGACAGCCTACTTCCACAGTACAGCAAGCTGTATGGGACACCAGGGGAGCAGGTGCGTGTTCTGTGCACTGCCTTTCTGAATGTGCATTTTGTCTGACTAGCAAGGCTGAAAGTCTGCACGCCACTGGCTAGCAGGCTCACTGAGTAGTTGTCACCCCCCATAGTGTGTAGTGACATGCACTGGACAGGTATGGTGCAGTGACAGTGCATTTGAACAAGGTTTTACTTCCCATGCAATGATACCATGTAGTGACTTCTGGCAAACTGTCCATGGGCAGCGTTGCACTGCCTGTGTACATCATGTGCCCCTGTGATTGAGACATGTATATACAACTGTGTCATGCACGGATATGTTGCATGTGTAGTAATGGCCTTTTCACTTTGTCATCCTGACAGGTTAATGCCCATCGGAAGCAGGAGATCTGGAAGGATATCGTCCGGGCTGTCCGGTCCATGGGGGTCTACAAGCGCCGGATCCGCAACTGCCAGAAGAGGTGGCAGGACCTTCGGGGCTGGACCCGGAGGATTGCACGGGTCCAGCTGAAGCTGTCGCCTCCTCGCAGGAGGGGCGGAACACGGACCCTGACCCCCACATGCTCCAGATCCTGGCGGTGGTGTTTCCAGACCTGGATGGGCAGCTGAAAGCCAGACAGCAGCAAGGAGGGGTGAGTCAAAGACTGCACTGTGAACTCTGTATTACATGCTATGTGCCCTCCTCTGGCCTGGTTAAACTGCCACAGTACAGCAGTCATGTTGTCCAGGAGCCATGTCCCTCTATTATGCACTGCCCACTCCTCATCTGATACCCAGGTGTGGCCCTTACATTCAGGGAATTGTGTCACTTGGGACTGTGTCCTTGCAGTTTGCTTCACTCAAGGTGGGGGACAGCATCTGTTTCCCTAACTCTGTTGTGGGCATCATGGGTGGGTCCATTGTTCACACAACGCCTGTGTTCGGACATGTAATCTGCGTGTTGCTTTGATATGCGGTCCACTTGCTGAGCTGAGCCACCACATGTGCCTGGGGTATCTGGCACACACCCATGCAGCGGGTGGGAACAATGTTTGGGCCCCAGGAGTGTGCAGATTACGTGTGTCACACATACATAGCCAGCTATCCACTGTCCAGGGCTCATCCCTCATTCATGTGGGGCAGGACAGTCATGCCTACTCCAGCCCATCCAATACACCTGTACTCCCACTCCCGTGTATCAGCTGACACGTTGTGCGCAGTGATTTGACCCCTTAGGTGTCTGCCTCTGTGTCAGTGTGCTGTGGATTTGTTGCCAGGACTGCTGGGGTGTTTCTCGGTAGGGGCTCAGCATGCCACTGGAGATGTGACCATAGGAGACGATACTTGTGTGTCACATAGGTGTTTGATCAGCTGCCCGTGCAGACTGGGGTATGCGAATGTGAAGTTCAGGCAGCTGTTTCCCATTCACAGCAGATTGTGAGGGGCTCAGGTTCAGAGGGTAGTGTCACAGGTCTCCCATATGTCCAATCGGTATGACCTGGACAGATGAGGGTTAAGATGATGTGTTGTGTGGGGGATATACATGTGCACTTGTGCAGCTCCAGGACTTGCATTCCCCATGACCTACTATTGTGACAAAGTGCAGAGTGTTGTTGTCTGGCTGCCAAGTCATACATCACTGAGACAGTGATGTATGACTTAGCAGTCATGCCTCCGCCATGGCATGTGTCTACTTATTGGTGATCCTGCAGGGGAGTGATATGTGCTACATGCACACCATTGTGGCGATGGCTATCAGGACATGGGTGCATCATGGTGTCTGTCGCTGGTATGCATCACATGCATTTCCTATTTGACTCTGGGCATCCCTTTCATCCGGAAACCTGTACTGACTCAGTGGCAAGAGTTGTGATGTGTGCATGTCCACATGCTACACCGTGTCCTCTGCACTGTCCAACTACTGTGTAGGTGGTGCATGTGTCCACACTGGGGTGTTGCTATCCAACAGACACCAGACAGATGGGTGCAAGGCCATGTGGGATGTGAGTGCCATGGTTGGCATCAGACTGACAATTGGCTTCTCCTGTTCAGTTAGGGCACTTTTAGCAATGTTCAACTAATGATGCCAGGGCTTGCTCTGTAATGTGCTGTGCTCACAGTGGTGTGTGCGTTTGGTGCAGGTGACTGATGTCTGTCTGTTTCCCCATTGTTTGCAGATACATCCACGGCCACGGAAGGGGACAGCTCCACGGACCAGGAGGAGCCGGAGAGCCAGACTGGGTCAGCAGCCGAGGAGTGGTCGGAGGGACCCAGTGGCACAGAGGGCGAGGGGAGCCACACCGAGGAGTCCTCAGCAGCATCCACCTCAGCTGAGGACCACAGCGGCTCGGAGGATGACTCCCTTATGGAGGCGGGTGTCAGCAGCCACCACACCCCAGCTAGTGTTGCTGTCCCCGCCACCACCAGCACCACCACCGCCCTCCCATCGGCTCCCATTCCCCATGTCCGTGGAGGCTCCCATGTTCGGGAGCGTGTCTCCTTTGGGCCAGGCACTGCACCCCCTGCCCCTGTGTCCCCTGCTGCCCTGAGTGAGGAGTCTTTGTACCTCCTTCGCCAGCTCCATGTAGGGCAGACAGCCAGGCTGAGTGTCCTCCATGCGCACACCGCTCTGTTGACTCAGCTGGTGTCGTTCATGGAGGGCATCTCATCGGGCATGTCTGACCTACAGAGGGGCAATAGGTCCATGGACTCCTCCCTGACGGCAGCAGTGTCCCTCCTCAGACAGTCCCTCACCCCTCCTGCCTCTGCTCCATCCACACTCCCCAGCACCTTACCCGTCCCAAGCACACACACACCGGCACAGGCACACACCAGCACACACACGTCCAGCACACAGACACACATGCCACAAACAAAACGCACACGCACGCACAGTCAGGGGACTGAAACCAGACTCACAGGGGATGGGGCCCTGGAACACACACACGCATCCACGAGCACTGCGCAGTCCTCAGTTGCCTCTCCCTCCAAAGCACCCTCCCTTGCCTCACCTGCAACCCCAAAGACCCAGCAGCTCTTCCTCAGTGACCTCGGCCTCTTCCCCTCCGATCCAGCTGATACAGCATTCAGGGGGAAGAGGAAGCCCACCCACATGGAGCAGAGTGCCCCTCGCCCCCGGACACCCTCCCCCAGGCGCAGACAGACTGAGGCCCCCACCCGCAAGTCCCCCGGAGTCGTAAGAGCAAGACCCCGCCGCCGCCCTGCAGCTCAGGCACCAGGTCTCATTCCTCCATCCCTCAGGCCCCCACTCCACAGGTGCCCCCACCACACCCTGCCCCACGTTCCCCCACCCACAGATATACCATCCCCAAGAGGATCCGGCCTTCTCCCCCTGCCACTTGCTCTCCCGGCACCACACCCCCCGCTGCGCTTGTCTGTGCCACTGATGTGGTGAGGGTGTCCTCCCCCTCTGTCCAGCCCACCTTGCCTGTTACCCATTCTCCTCCCCTGGTGGTAGGCACTGCAGTGGAGTCCACTACCACCCTGTCTGACTTGGGCACTGCAGTGGCGGACCTGTCCACTCCATCTGCAGGGTCCACTGCAGTCGTGCCGGCACCCACAACATCTGAGTCATGCCCCCCAGTTGTGCCGGCACACACCATGTCAGACACCACCACTGCAGTTGTCAGTGGCTCTCCAGCACCCACCACCCCTTCCCTGCCTCCTCCTGGTGAGCCCTGATCCTGTCCCTGCGGTGCCTGGCCTGCCCCCCGGTTGCCCCTCCTAGTGGATTGTCCCTGGTTTTGTGCAGTGCAGGCATGCGTAGGGTGACATCTGCCACTGTCACCCTGTTTGGACTTTGACAATGGACTGGCCATTGGCCTTTGTGTTTTTTCTGGACTTTCACTTTTAAACACACATATGCTGAATAAAGCAACTTTCTGTTCTCTAGTGCTTATGCTTCTGATGTACATGTTGTTGATGATGCTAACCATGCCCTTGCTGCAGTGATGGTGATATTTGGTCTCATGATAATGAAGTGTTACTGTGCAGGAACACATGTGGTCCAGGGGAATGTGTCCTATCCTGTGGTGTATCCATGTCATCCATAGCAGCATCTGAGGGTGTCATGTGTTCAGTATTTGGCAATGGGATTTCCTACTTACATTAGCAATTTCACATCTGTGGCTTCCACCCCTGCACATCTGTTGTGCCTGCCATTGTTCAATTCGTCTACTTCCCTGACCGTGTGGCCATCTCCACTGGACATGCAGGTTTGGGCATCAATGGGGAAGGACTCATCTGTGTTGTCAGTGCAACATTGCTATACAAGTGTGTTGGATCTGTGCTGATGATTTCGTTGGCACTTCCATGACCAGGCTGATGTGACAGGAGCCTTCATTTGGTGCTAATTGTTGATTGTGTGACCAAGTGCTCAGCTGACATGATGGGGCCCTACTGAGGCAACATATGGCACAGCTTTCCTCACACAGGAGTGGAGTCCCCTCATGGCAGTGTGTACTCCTGTGACATTGCCTGCGCCCAAGGTCTGTGTTGTATGAGCATGTCTGTGTGTTCACTTCCGTTTTGCTGTGCATGCTGTGATCCCTAGTGTTGTACCTGTTTGTGATGCTTGCTGAGTTGACCTATGTTCCCCCAAAGTCTTCTCCCTGGGTTCTCTGTGATGTGGGTGCATGGCACATTACTGGTCATCAGGGTGTCACCCATAGGTGTGTTTGCTGTCAGGGCTGAGTTTGTGTGCAGACGCAGATGGGTCACAGTCAGTTTTCCCCTTGGCACTTGTTGTTTGCACCTGTCATGTGATTTCCAGTTTGTGTTATCTTTCAGTGATTGTGACACGTTGTGTGTGTGACTGCTGGCACTCCTCAGGGTCCGGGCTGCAATGTTGGTTGTTGTCTATGTGTGTTCTTTGTGGGTGACCTTGGCTTCTTCATTGGTGTGTGACTGTGGCTGGGATCCCATTGGTTGGTGTGGTATTGCCGTCATGTCCATGTACAGCGTAGTGTGCAGTGTGTCAGACATTCAGGAGTCTTGTTGAGTGGCCATGTGTGATGTGTTTCTGCACCTTGGTTCCCACCCACCACCCTGGAATTGTCATGGGTGCATGTACAATGTCACCAGTGCATGTGTGCTTCACTGCTGCACATTGTTGGAGGTCGAGGTGTGTGGTGTTGAGTGTGTGCAGATGAGAGTTGTTGCCCGGCTAGACCCCTGCCTCCATGTTGGCCTTGGCTTACTGGCCATGCTGATTGATTTGTGCTTGTGTAGGTGTGATGGTAGTTTGTTGCTCAGGACACATGACTGTGGTTCACAGTGTGAACGACATTTAGCTTTGTCATCACAGTGGGATTGTAATGCAGCCCAGGGTCACCACATTGTGGGGGCCCTGGGGGTAGTGCTGTGGTGTGTCTGTGTCTTGCTGTGTCAGTTGTTGTTCCTACGTGCCTGTGTGACATGTGTGATTTGTGCTCCCTCTCATCTGACAATGCCTGATTGCCCACATAGGGGATTTGGATCCATGAGTTACCTTTGTGTGGCACTGTATGCACATCTGTATGATTGGTATTCAGGCCTCCTCATGTGTTGTGTGGTTGCCTGGGGACACTGGCACCCCCCTCACCTGTCGTGTTTGATGTGCAGTGTGGGTCTGCCTGTTTGTGTTTGTGCATCTGCACCACTGCATTGGCATATCTTAGGTGTGCCATTGGCTGTATGTAGTTTGGTGGGTTTCCCCTGCTGTCCCTGGGACTCCTAGGTCATCAGTCAGCACAATGATCATGGTTTGTGTGTCCCATTGCTGCCATGGTATGGTATCTGTTCACCTCACATCTACAGTCTCCACAGGGTATCTGCATTTGTGTGCCCATTGGTGCAAATATGTGGGTTTGCATTCTGATGGTCACTTCTGTCATTGTGTCATTGATGAATGTTGACTGTGTCAGCCCCCATGGGTGTTGTTTGTCTGCACATGGCCAAAGGTATGTCTTATTTGCACTGCAGTATTTGCCTCCCCCAATCTATGTTGCAATGGGACACATGCACTACTTTGCCACTGATGTGTTTTATGTTCTGTGACCAGGAATCATCCATGCAGTTTGGCAGTTGCAGCTTTTTCTTTGTCAACACTTACATTTTGGTCACTGTGATGATGGGGGTTTGGACCCCATTGCCACAATGTTCAAAATGTGCTTCAGATATGGACCCCACACTTACCTTTTGGTCACTGTGATGATGGGGGTTTGGACCCCATTGCCACAATGTTCAAAATGTGATTCAGCTATGGACCCCACACTTACCTTTTGGTCACTGTGATGATGGGGGTTTGGACCCCATTGCCACAATGTTCAAAATGTGCTTCAGCTATGGACCCCACACTTACATTTTGGTCACTGTGATGATGGGGGTTTGGACCCCATTGCCACAATGTTCAAAATGTGCTTCAGCTATGGACCCCACACTTACCTTTTGGTCACTGTGATGATGGGGGTTTGGACCCCATTGCCACACTGGTCATGGCCTGCTTGCATTGTGGGGGCCACACACATATATGTGTGGCACATGTGATAGGGGGTCACATTGTATGTTCAAAGTCATGTTCAGTGTTGTAGGCATTTGACACAGTCTACACACGCTTGTCATGGTGTTGGGGGGATGTCTTTTTCTTGCATTCCCTAGGTTGTGGTGTGCTGGTTGTGTCATGCATTGTCCATCCTATGAGTGGGGGTGGTGTTGGTGGTAGGCATCCAGCCCCCCATGGGTAGAGGTGGTAGTAGTGACAGGCATCCAGCCCCCCCTGGGTAAGGGTGGTAGTGGTGGTAGGCATCCAGCCCCCCCTGGGTAGAGGTGGTAGTAGTGGTAGGCATCCAGCCCCCCCTGGGTAAGGGTGGTAGTAGTGGTAGGCATCCAGCCCCCCCTGGGTAAGGGTGGTAGTAGTGGTGGGCATCTGGCACCCCCTTGGCTAAGGGTGGTAGTAGTGGTAGGCATCCAGCCCCCCTGGCTTAGGGTGGTAGTAGTGGTAGGCATCCAGCCCCCCCTGGGTAAGGGTGGTAGTGGTGGTGGACATCTGGCACCCCCTGGCTAAGGGTGGTAGTAGTGGTAGGCATCCAGCCCCCCTGGGTAAGGGTGGTAGTTGTGGTAGGCATCCAGCCCCCTGGGTAAGGGTGGTAGTAGTGGTAGGCATCCAGCCCCCCTGGGTAAGGGTGGTAGTTGTGGTAGGCATCCAGCCCCCTGGGTAAGGGTGGTAGTGGTGGTGGGCATCTGGCACCCCCTGGCTAAGGGTGGTAGTAGTGGTAGGCATCCAGCCCCCCTGGGTAAGGGTGGTAGTTGTGGTAGGCATCCAGCCCCCTGGGTAAGGGTGGTAGTAGTGGTGGGCATCTGGCACCCCCTGGCTAAGGGTGGTAGTAGTGGTAGGCATCCAGCCCCCTGGGTAAGGGTGGTAGTAGTGGTAGGCATCCAGCCCCCTGGGTAAGGGTGGTAGTAGTGGTAGGCATCCAGCCCCCCCTGGGTAAGGATGGTAGTTGTGGTAGGCATCCAGCCCCCCTGGGTAAGGGTGGTTGGATAAGGGTGGTAGTGGTGGTGGGCATCTGGCACCCCCCTGGCTAAGGGTGGTAGTAGTGGTAGGCATCCAGCCCCCCCTGGGTAAGGGTGGTAGTGGTGGTGGGCATCTGGCACCCCCCCTGGCTAAGGGTGGTAGTAGTGGTAGGCATCCAGCCCCCCCTGGGTAAGGGTGGTAGTTGTGGTAGGCATCCAGCCCCCTGGGTAAGGGTGGTAGTGGTGGTGGGCATCTGGCACCCCCTGGCTAAGGGTGGTAGTAGTGGTAGGCATCCAGCCCCCTGGGTAAGGGTGGTAGTAGTGGTGGGCATCTGGCACCCCCATGGCTAAGGGTGGTAGTAGTGGTAGGCATCCAGCCCCCTGGGTAAGGGTGGTAGTTGTGGTAGGCATCCAGCCCCCTGGGTAAGGGTGGTAGTGGTGGTGGGCATCTGGCACCCCCTGGCTAAGGGTGGTAGTAGTGGTAGGCATCCAGCCCCCCTGGGTAAGGGTGGTAGTTGTGGTAGGCATCCAGCCCCCTGGGTAAGGGTGGTAGTAGTGGTGGGCATCTGGCACCCCCTGGCTAAGGGTGGTAGTAGTGGTAGGCATCCAGCCCCCTGGGTAAGGGTGGTAGTAGTGGTAGGCATCCAGCCCCCTTGGGTAAGGGTGGTAGTAGTGGTAGGCATCCAGCCCCCCTGGGTAAGGGTGGTAGTTGTGGTAGGCATCCAGCCCCCTGGGTAAGGGTGGTAGTGGTGGTGGGCATCTGGCACCCCCTGACTAAGGGTGGTAGTAGTGGTAGGCATCCAGCCCCCTGGGTAAGGGTGGTAGTGGTGGTGGGCATCTGGCACCCCCTGGCTAAGGGTGGTAGTAGTGGTAGGCATCCAGCCCCCCTGGGTAAGGGTGGTAGTTGTGGTAGGCATCCAGCCCCCTGGGTAAGGGTGGTAGTGGTGGTGGGCATCTGGCACCCCCTGGCTAAGGGTGGTAGTAGTGGTAGGCATCCAGCCCCCTTGGGTAAGGGTGGTAGTAGTGGTGGGCATCTGGCACCCCCATGGCTAAGGGTGGTAGTAGTGGTAGGCATCCAGCCCCCTGGGTAAGGGTGGTAGTAGTGGTGGGCATCTGGCACCCCCATGGCTAAGGGTGGTAGTAGTGGTAGGCATCCAGCCCCCCTGGCTTAGGGTGATAGTAGTGGTAGGCATCCTGGGTAAGGGTGGTAGTGGTGGTGGGCATCTGGCACCCCCCTGGCTAAGGGTGGTAGTAGTGGTAGGCATCCAGCCCCCCTGGGTAAGGGTGGTAGTAGTGGTAGGCATCCAGCCCCCCTGGGTAAGGGTGGTAGTAGTGGTAGGCATCCAGCCCCCCCTGGGTTAGGGTGGTAGTTGTGGTAGGCAACAGACCCCCTGGGTAAGGGTGGTAGTGGTGGTGGGCATCTGGCACCCCCTGGCTAAGGGTGGTAGTAGTGGTAGGCATCCAGCCCCCCTGGGTAAGGGTGGTAGTGGTGGTGGGCATCTGGCACCCCCTGGCTAAGGGTGGTAGTAGTGGTAGGCATCCAGCCCCCCTGGGTAAGGGTGGTAGTTGTGGTAGGCATCCAGCCCCCTGGGTAAGGGTGGTAGTGGTGGTGGGCATCTGGCACCCCCTGGCTAAGGGTGGTAGTAGTGGTAGGCATCCAGCCCCCCTGGTTAAGGGTGGTAGTAGTGGTAGGCATCTGGCACCCCCCTGGCTAAGGGTGGTAGTAGTGGTGGACATCCAGCCCCCCCTGGGTAAGGGTGGTAGTAGTGGTTGGCATCCGGCCCCCCTGGGTAGGGGTGGTAGTGGTGGTGCGCATCCAGGCCCCTGTGTGCATATGTGGCATTGGTGATGGGCATCCCGCCCCTATGGTGCTGCTGTTGCTGGTGTAAGTAAATTCTGCATCCCTCTGTGTGTGTGTGATGTGTCGTGTACGTGTTGTATGTGTTTTGTGGTTGGTGTCTGACTTACCTTCTGCGCCGTACGCGTCCGTGCCTGTTCCGGTAGTAAATGTAGAATATTGGTAGGATCGGGACGAAGGGATTCATGGTTGGTTCGTGTCGTTCGTCTTTCTCGTTGCTTCGCGTCGTCCTCGTCGCTGGCGTGTTCGCCTCGTAGCTGTGGATCGTGTTGTGGCGCGAATCGGACCTTATGTGCGCCTCTCCCGGAAGCTTTGACGTGCCGGACGTAGCGACGGGTTCGGCGCGTACGGAAAGCGCATCGTACTTGTTCGGCCGGACGGGGCTGCATTTTCCCTTCCGTGCGACTCGATTCTGCGTTTCCGGATTCGCCTCGGTCGGAGAACAGGACCTGGATTGGGTGAGTACGACTCGGCCGGATTCTGTGCTGTTGTGCGCATCGTACTTACTCGTTCGGTATGATGTACGGATCGGTCGGGAAACAGGCATTCGCATGGCTTTTTTCCCGACCGAATGGTATTGGGTGCGCCTCCGACCGAGATCGGAATCGGCCCCTCTGTGTCTGAGTTGCGTAAACTGGCTGTCACTTGTAAGTTTAGTGCGACACATGATGAACCTTTAAGAGACCACTTCCTTTTAAATTGTAGAATTGAAAGAATACATGAGGAGCTCTGGCTGAAGGATGATCCTCCCTTGGATGATGTTTTGGTTGTAACAAAGTAGGTGGAACTCATGATGAAATGTGTAAAGAACTCAAACAAGACACAGACTGTAAGGAAAATGTACCTATAGTGGGGAAAGAGAAAATTGATGTACAAGTGATAAATGGAACTTCTGTGTCAAAGGAAAGGGAAAATGTAATCTCATTCAAATGTCCATGCTACAGATGTGGCAAAACTGGTCACAAGGCGTACAGTAAAGACTGTGCAGCAATAAGAGCAATGTGTAACAAATGTGGGAGGAAAGGACACTTCATGGTATGTTGCATGAGTGGGAATGTGTCTAAAAAAACCTGAAAAAAAGACTGTCTGAAGTATGTGAGGAAATTGTCTTGCAGATGACCGATGGAGATCGAGTAACCCCAAAGATGTTGTGAAATTGAAGAGCAAGAAGTAGAGGTCATGTTTGCTTCATGCGCTATATTAACTATAATTTCAGAAAATGTGTTGAGAGAATGTTCAGAGAGCATACGAAACTACACAAGTAGGACATATGCCCAGGGGATATGGATGTCAGCCCATAAAAATGAAAGGATACTTCTTGGGGAGTACTGAGTATAGGAACAGATATACTGTCTGCAAAATATATGTTTCTACAAAGGTGACAATATTTTGAGATGGCCAGCACAAAGGGTTTATCCTAATTCCAACACAGATCCACAAACTCTTGTACAAAACGTCTCCAAGAAGGTAGAAAAGCTATCCAACATTACAAATGAATATCCAGAGGTCTTTACAGACAAACTAGGGTGCCTTAAATATGGTCACAAGATAAAACTGAAAGAGAAATCTGTACCTGAATCATCTAGAGTCAGGGGCCTTCCTCTGAGTGTTCATGATGCTGTGAAAGAAGATTTGGAAAATTATGCAAGTTAGGAGTAATTGAGCTGTTGAGACACGGAATGGTTTGGTTAGCACCGACTGTGGTTGCCAGGAAAATGGATGGTACGATTTGTTTGTGTGTTGATCTAAGGGCTCTAAACAAGGAGGTACTTTTAGACAAGTTCCCTTTACCAAATGTAAGAGAAATGGTGGTCTACTGTGGCAGGAGGCAAAGTTTTCTCTACGATAGACCTGACATCCGCTTACTACTAAATTCTCCTGCATCCTGATTCTCAAGAACTCAAAGCATTTATCAGACTGATGGGGGCATATAAATGTAATCGTATGCCATTTGGTCTGTGTAGGAAAGTAGGATCTGCTTCTTATGGTTACCCCCACTTTTTGCTTGATGTGATACTGTTTTTGACTAGTCTGACTGGGATCCTGCTAATCAGGACCCCAGTCTATCTGCTTTCTGCCTAAATTGTTGTGTTCAGTACTTAGGTACATCCCGGATTGGATACTGGGGCACCCTTGTCAGTCCCTAGTATATGCTACCCATGTAGCCAGGGCATAGGTACCCCAGAGGTCTCCCATGGGCTGCAGCCTGCATTATGCACCCACGAGAGACCATTCAAAAGGGAAGTACAGGCCTGCAATTGCAGCCTGCTTAAGTTGGTGCATGCACCACTTACTAAAGATATAGGTTTACTATATCTAAGGGTCACTGCAATTAAAACCTATAAGTCACCCCTCTAGCAGGCCTTTATGATCCTGAGGGCAGGGTGCTTGGTTCTAAGTGAGAGGGTGCCCCTGCATGAGCAGGACACCCCTGCAGCCCACAGAGTCCATTCTCCCTGGTTGTCAGTGAAGCAGCCATATACTATATAGAGGGGCATCGCATGACCGCATGATGACCATCTCGAAAACGGCTGCAACGAATCCCATCATGTTTGGTATCAAACATGTTTTGGAATCATAACCCGACACCGTAAACGGTGTGGGAGGTATTATTCCAAGCACTGGAAGAGCCTTCCGTTAGGCTCTTGGTGTTCCCGGTACCAGCCTTCTAGTCCCGGACAGCACAAAATGGTTGCTGCCGACCAGAGACACATTTCTGCCCTCCTGCTGCTGAGCAGGGAAAGGCAGAACAATGGGCATCCTGTCGCAGGGAGGTGTGACCACCTCCCAGACAGGATTTAGTGTATTAGGGCTGGGTGGGTGCGCTTGCCAGCGCCTGGAAGTCTGCATGAGGCACACATTTGGTGACCCTGTGAATAGTCCAGTTCAAACCAGTCGTGGGAGCCATTGGCTCCCGCTCTGGACAAAGGACATGAGTAACCTCCCCCCTGTCGAGACCCTCCCCTGGGAGGGTTCCCTGAATCGTCCCAACCCTCTCCTTAGGGTACTGAAGGGCTTACCTGGGTGTAGGTCCCTAGATTAGTCGTGGACAAGTTTCAGAACTGAAACCACTGCGCTTCTACCGTCTGGGCACTCTGGGCTTCGCTGGACTTCGTTGGACTTTGTTTGGGCCTGACTTCGTTTCCCTTTCAGTCTGTGCCTGTGCACCATACAGGATCCATGCAGGACCTGTGGAGCACCACTTGAAGATAATCTCCTTTGAAGTGAAGGAGTCACTTCCCTGCATTCGCAGGCACCTCAACACTGCTGACTGATCTGCTGATCCTAGCTCCTGTGGACTCCGAAGGGTTCAACAACACAGGTGGTGGTTATCTATGTCTCCCGAGGCCTGAGCTGCCCTTTCACCAAGTCTGAGGTCAGAATCCCTCGCGGGGGCTGCATTAACCGAACCCCTGTGCACCACGTACTTTTGCAAGTGCATATGCTTGTTGGCAACTTTGTGACAAATGCATTGGGCTCCAAGTAGCCCCAACCTCCAGCAACTTCTTCCACAAAGATCTTTAGCCACTTCCCCTCGTGGGCACATGGACTGTTCCTTTTGGTGAGCTGCTCGAGGTCCTTTTGCGATCCCTGTGCCTCTGGCCTGTGGGTCCAATTGAGGGTCATCTTTGTTTTCCTTGGGCTCCCCTGATTGCTCAGGGGCTGCCCTGACTCCCCTGCTTGTGGTGAGTCTCCTGGACCTTGTTGGTCCCAGCCGTGCACCTTCTTGATTTCCTGTGTGGGTTGCATTTGCCAAGGCTTGTTGGTGCTCCCGCCAGTCACCGACCTCTCAGCACTCGACATCCTTCATGGGACAGCTCATATCCGGGTCCTGGTTTTCCTCAGCATTGCCTGGTCCTCGCAGCTGCAGAGTCAAGGTCTTCGTCATCCTTCCTGAAGCACCCGACATCGGAGGGCATCCGTTTTCCAAGTCTCCTGATCACTCCTGAGTGACATAGACACTGTCCCCTCTGATTTCAGGTACTCTTCATCAAGAATCCACATTTGGATTCCTCCGGACACTTTCTCCCCTTCCAGCAGGGGTACTTTCTTGAAGTCCTCCATTGGGTTCGACGGCGATTTCCGACACCACTTCACACCTATGCACCCGGATTCCCTGGGATAGGTAACTTGGGTACCACAGTATCCACAGGTGGGGTGGCTCTCCAACCTTCTGTCTTCCACTGGGTTTCTTTAGGGTCGACTGGGAAGGGTCCCTAATCTTTAAAATTCCAACCGCGACGTGCACATAGACTTGTATGGAGCACGCGGTCATGTTCACACACTGCACAAAGCTCTCCGTCGGGTCCCTATCTACTTACCTTGGGTGGTTCTGTGGGTCCCCAGCAATTCTACGTCCTCTCGACATTGTCCTGACTCGAGTTGTGGTTCTTATACCACTTTCTTAGTATATGGTTTAGTCCCCCCCTTGGGCCCACTGTGTATTAGTGCTATTTACTGTGATTTCTTTGCTAAGGTATTGTGTGCTTTGTGTCTATCTCCACGTAGGGGATACTGTAACGTACTAGATAGTGTTATATAATAAAGACATATTTTTATAAATACTTTGTGTGGTTCCTTTTCATTTAATCTATACTATAAGATTGTATTCTGGTAAAACAAGCAGCTTTACACTCCTTCAAGACTAAGCCTTAAGGCTGCTCTCCACAGCTACCACTTGGATAGCTTTCTAAGGTTGTCCGAGACCTCCTAAATCACCATAAGGGTTGTCTGGACTGGTGCAAGGTGCCCACTTACATTAGTGGACAACATATACCACGCCAGCTTCTCACAGTCTGGTATTGGAGGCGTCGGCCTTTCAGAGAGTCATGCCAAATATGCTCATGTGGATCCCCGGGGTATTCTATTACCAAGATGATTTACTGATATTTGGTCACTCACAGGAACAACGTGATGAGAGGATTAGGCAGGTCTTACAAAAATTCAGAGACTATGGCCTTGCTGTAAAGAGAGAGAAATTCAATTTACAATGTATAGAAATAAATGATCTTGGGCACAAAATCACATCTCAAGGACTTCAACCCAGGTATGGATGTACTGGTAGAGAGAATGGTTAGGGACTGTATAACCTTCTCAGTTAGTGATAAGGTAGTAAAGTTACATACTCTACCTATGTATTGGCGGTCTCTTCCAGCAGGACCTTGGATGGATGTGGCAATAGACATAATTGGGCCATTATCTGGTGAAAGCTGCTCACCATATATTCTTGTGTTAGTTGACCTATATTCAAGATGGTCAGAAATTAAATTTGTTTCACAAATCAACACTAAGACAGTCAAAAGCTTCTTGGTGGAAATATTTATGAGAGAAGGACTACCTGGCAACCTTCTCACCAATAGTAAGGTCCAGTTTTGCTCCCTGGAGATAAAATAATTTTTACAGTGTAATGACATTATGCACACATTGTGTGCCTTATATCCCACAGAAAACAATGGGATGGTAGAAAGGTTCAATAAGACTCTCAAAGAGGGTATTCAGCTTGCAAGGTTTAATGGGTTGTGCTGGAAGGAAGAGGTACTGAAATGGTTAGAAGCATATCCCCTCACTCCTCATCAGTCCACGGACATGACTCCATTTGAGCTGTTAAAAGGAAGGAAGCCCAATTCTAGGCTAGTACCTGGGTGAATTAAGTGGCATAAAGGCTTGGTGAAAGTTGATGAAAATCAGCAATGGAGGGAAAAAGAATTAAAATTGCAGGCAGCTCTCAAGGAGAGGTATGATAAACTACATAGGACCAAGTTGATAGAATTCAAAGTAGGTGACTAGGTTACAATTAAAGCTCCCACTGGTAACATGAAATGGTCCACATTTACCAAACCCGAGAAAATAATGTAGCTATTTTGGAATGCAGTCTAGACACAAGATGGTAGGATTTGAAACCTGGCAAGAGCAGTGAGACATCTTTGGCCTAGTCAAAGAAATGAGAGAAGAGGGAAAAATAAAGAAGTCAGTTCTGAGAGTGAACAAACTATGGGGATATCCTGTGAGGCACAATGGTGGGAATGCCAATGTCCGTGTCAGATCACGCAGTCGGGTGACATGCCCTCCCCCAAGTTTCTTGAAAGATTATTAGTCCACAAAACTTAAAGTACTTACCATGCTATGAGTATGGACCTCAACAGTCCTCTTCATTGTAGAGTGTGTAAAGTAAGCTAACTCTGTTTTAATGTTCTGCATAATAATGTACATACATCTAACAACAAACCATATATATATATATATATGATACTACATGCAGTGTATAGTTGTTTGGGGAATTTTCCTTCTTTGTAAAGAAGGGAGATGTGTGGTATCTTCCTCTCCTCATTGTCCTGTGGGAAGATACAAGAACATTAAAATCTTGATGTCACCAGATTCTAGAATAAGCTGCTCCCTGTCAGTTGGACTCTGTGGTGTCAGTCGGAGCTAGCTGTGGCTGAGGTGTACACTATAAAACTTCTTCTCCACCTTATACCTGCCTCTATCTTCTGTTGGATGTGCCTTGCTGATATTACAATGAGTTACTTTATGATGACTATTGCCATGGCATTGAATTTCATTTCGAATGCAGTTCTTGTGTCTCCGATTGCTGCTAAGATCTGATCGAGCTTATCTGGCTTCACAAAAATCATGGAAGGCTGAGGATCAAAGGCTTGGGGGACTCACTCAGAGTGAGTGCTTCTTTCATGTTCCAATCTGAGCGGAACATAGCTCAGGTGGCTCTGGTCTGCCCATGGAGGGCTCAATCATGGCCCTGGGTGTTCACTTGTAGGCAGGGATGGACTCCTTCGGGCCCTAGTGTACAGTGCTGACAATGGACAGCCTACCAAGCACCCCTAGAAACCTATTCACATCATAGTCTTTACTTGGGACTGGCACAAGAAACTGTCTGGGACAAAAACCTATGACTGGCGCCCTCTCCACAATCAAAGTTATTAACTGTGGGGCTAGGGATAGTGCTCATCATTGTAGAGTTTGGAAAACGGCATCAGCCTAGGGCCCTGCGAAGCACTTCTGAAATGGAATCCAGTGTCACCCCTCTAACCTGGCCCTCTATGAAGAGTATGTTCCTTGTGGCTATGCCATGTATGTGCATCTGGCTCAGGCAGGGGATGGGGGCAAGAAGGACATGTTTAAGGGGCAGCGATTCAATGTTGAGTCTTAGTGCCCTATCATTCAAGTGAAGCAGCCAGGAGCTCATCAAACCATTTTCCATTTGTTGTTAAGTGATAGTGCTCTTGCAAAGCCGCAACACATCTGAGCAACTAGGGGTTGTCAAGGCTCATCACCTGCAGGGTTGTTACACTAGACCGCTCCCCCGAGCATGAGCTGATCCTCAGAATTATAGCACTTGAATGGGTGGAGGAGCTCCTACCAGCCAAATGATGCTACTCCATATGAGGTGAGGCGAGGTTTGCAGGCTTTAATGGCCTATGTGAGCAAACCCCCGCCCCTCATGCGCTGCACGCCAAGCAGACCTTGCAAGCTGCAGTATCTGGGTAAGAGGGAGACAGTCCATTGTGTAAGTAGTAGTAACCCACATAGGGGTGAGGAATTTACTCACTCAAATGACTCCTTCACAGCAAGTCCATTATCTCAGCGATTGCACTCAGTGTTTACACGGTCCACAACGGGCTCTGCATGAATCCCATGGTGACCAGGGTGACCTCCGCTCTTTTCAGGCGTCTCACCACGAGGGTCATGAGCCCAACAGGACCCACTAGCAGGATGGGAATCAGAAAACTGCTCTTTGAAGCCTCACCGAGGCGGCCTGGTCCCTCGCATGCCCCTGCAGGCACACTCACAGTGCTGCCCACTCTACCCACAGGCGGTATCAGACACGTCGTCTTCAGGGCTGATCGTGGACTGCCAGGGCCTTGCTAGTTGGCAGATCAGGTCCAAGTGAAAGCTGCCTCTGCTGCTGAGATGTTTTCTTAGGCTCTCCATCAAAAATTGTGACAAATAATTGGGCTAGGTGAGAGAGCCCAGCTAAAATGTGTCTGCCATCCTGAATTGCCAACCATGCCACTGCCTCACCACCTTAAACTTAAGCCTGCAAAAACACTCTCCAAATAAATCCAATCTTCTTGTACAAGAGTGGGTACAATCCACTCTGCCCTGGGGTGCTAAGCCGCCATTGTTGAGAATGTCAAGTCGCTTGGCTTCATCCTATCATTCAGCTTAACCTTCAGAGTAAAATCTCTGCCATGGCCAAGAGCGCTCAGGTACAACTATGCTTCTCGGGGGGTGGGGGGTCAAGCAACTCATTCCGAAACACAACTTAAAATCAGTTGTTCAGATTTTGGTTCTCTCCAGACGCGACTATGTGAATCACTCTTCTCTGGAATCGCTAAAGTGCACCTACCTCCATTCACAGCAGTTCTGCATGCAGTGGCCCATTTTGTTAACAGCCACAAGAAATCTGACCACATCACACCAAACCTGCTCTTCCTCCAACGGCTCCCAATTGAGGCAGAGCTCATTTGAAAACTGCCTGCACCACACAAAAAGCCCCACATTCATCTACGTCCACCTACCTGACTGGAAAAGTGAAAATCTCAAGTGCACAACAGGGTAGGAGAAATGCACAATCCCTTCTGCTGGTGCCTCCCACCTTCAAACGAGAACAATACATAAACCAGTCATTCTCAGGAAGTACAGCAAGAATCATGCGCGCACAATAGAAAATCACAAAAATTGCAGGCGCTTCCCCAAGGATCATAGGACAAAAGTGAGTTTTGACACACCCTTGGCATTACAGGGCTCTTACAAACCTGGGTACATCCATCATGCAGGCACAATGCTGATTGTGCGTGAGAATCAGCTGTCTTGGTGTGACAGCTGATTCTCTAACTTATTTTTGTTATTCTCATGCTCCATGCATGAGACTTGAGGTCCCTGGAGCAGCCTGGCCCTGAACCTCAGCTGTAAATCTGTGATCTTCTGAAAGTGGCTAAAACTAGCTGGTGTTCAATCTAAGGTCACAAGAGACCGAGGCCTTAATTCAGATAAGAACTGATCACACTGCATTGAATTGTGAGATTCCAAAATGGTAAAGAAAAGGGAAGAGGTGATTTTCGGCCAGGATTTTAACCACCAATAGCCACATTATACGTGCGGCACACTTTCCTTCATTGTCCTGAGAGCACCTTTTAAAAGGTGTGCCCAGCACAATGAAGGAAAATGCACAGTATTATGATGAATGCGCTTCCCTCAGGGCAGCCGCGAACTCCCGCTGCGCTGGGGGCAGCGAATTTATGTGAAAAACGTAGCGGCTGCTTTGAAGCCGCTCTGTTGTTTCACAGTGCAAGCGGCACCAGGCTGCACTTTTAAAGGGGATCAGAGATCCCCTTGCAGGCGGGTGTAGTCAGTGACTGAACCCGCCTGCATGGGGATGTCTGGGGGGTCCATAGGACACCCTTTCCCCCTTCCAGAGGGCTGGTCTCTGGGGGCGCACTGTCAGTGAGCCTCCTGAGAGCTTCTTTGCCTGTGCGCCTGCTTCTATAATACAGAACGGGTGCAAAGGCAAAGGGAATCCTTCATTTGCATGGGGCACACCCCAATGCAAATAAGGGAATGCCCCCTAAAGATTGACCTGGCACTTTATGTGCACCAGCGATATTGGTATTACAGAAGGGGCCGCACAAGCATCTGCGGCCCCTTCTGTAATACCAAAGTGCCCCAGGGGCGTGCAAAGCACGTGCAAACGCCCAGTGCGCCCCAGGGGGCACTTTGTGTAATACAGTCCCAAGATGGTAAAACCACTTTTGTCGTCTCCCTGAGAAACATACTGAGCCACTAAGAGATTTTTGTGGCTTGACTAAAATCAACTTGCACACTCTACAAATACATGTGCACAATCTGTAAATTGAACTTTCATTGACAATGTGCAAATTGCCATGTTAAACCATCCCATTTTTCCAAACCTGCAGTAATTGTGATTCAACAATGGAAATGCATTGCCAATAAGGGCCTAATTATGAGTCTGGTGGTCCGAGGGCCGACAGACTTATAGTGGTGCGGCGGTGGTGGTCAAGCCACCGCCACACTGGCGGTCCGACTGCCCCATTAAGAGTTGAGCAGTCAGACCCGCCATGGGACCGCCAACACCACCAGGGAACTCTGTTCCCTGGCAGTGGCGCAGCAGTCTTGAGGCCGTAATATGCTTGGCAGGACCGCCAAGCATATTACAAGATTCCTCTCCACCACAGTTTTCATGGAGGTAACCGTGGCTGAGAGGAAACAAAGGGGGCCCAGAAGGGCCCCCTGGTGCCTCATGAAATGTGGATGCGCACCAGTTCCTTCACGGCATGGACTTTACAGTCCATGCCCTGCAGGTACTCTTTTTGGTGTTCCTATTGCAGTGCCCATTTTTAGAGGCACCATCGTGGGAATGCCAAAAACCAGCCTGCCAGACAGCAGGAAACTCCTAATCTGGCAGGCAGTCCGACCACAGCTTTGGTGCAACGGGAGCATGGCAGTGGCTCACCGCTCGCTCCCGCTGCGCCAAATGTCATAATTGGACCCTAAGTCACTATAGTTTTACCGTCCTTTGCACAGTATTGGAAACACTGGCACAGGACCCTAAATTAGTTTTGTATCATTATTATTTGAGAATTGAGTGAAGTTACCTTGTGTACATAAACAGCAATCAGTGGCAGGCCCAAACCACTCGGATTCCAGAGTCATCCCACCTTCTTGCGATGATCTTGCTGCTTTCTTCACTGAGAAATCAAGACTCATCACCATTGAATTCGCCTCTAAGAAGGCTCTACTGCCATCCCTTGACCTCTTAGATAAGCGCAAACGTATCAGCCTGAACACTAAGAAGAATGCGTCGTGGGGCACCTTTACCCCATTCAGTGAAAAAGACATCAACAAGATTCTTCAGAACATCACTCCACCTAACCACTTCAGTGACCCGTTGCCCCCAGCCATCTTCAAAGAAATTAAGAATGTACTCATCCCCACCTGGACAAGGATTGTAAACGCCTCTCTATCACAAGGCACGATCCCAGACTGCCTAAAAGCAGCTCAGGTGTCACCTATACTAAAAAAAACTAACGCAGATAAAACTGACCTCAATAATTTCCGCCCTATCTCCAACAACCCCACATTAGCCAAACTACTGGAAAAATGCATACAATCCCAACTTTGTGCTCACATAGAGAATTTCCAACTCCTAGAGCAGCATCAATCCGGCTTTCGGAAGGGGCACAGTACCGAATCGGCTCTCACGCACGTTATGGATGACATTTTAAAAATGCTTGACCAAAATGATTCCTGCCTCCTAATCCTCCTTGACCTTTCCTCCGCATTCGACACGGTTAATCACGACAACCATTCTGAAGAACAGGATGGGTTTCTCGGGTCTGGTGCAATGGTTCTCCTCCTTCCTCCACCACAGATCACAAAGAGTCAAGGCAAACCACTCCCTCTCCCAGCCCTCTCCAGTACTCATGGGTGTCCCCCAAGGGTCCGCCCTATCTCCTATCCTCTTCAACCTTTTCTTGGAACCTCTAGCGAAATCACTAAATTCCATGAACATTCTCTATCATAAGTACGCGGACGACACACAATTTTATTTGAAAATCTCATCCCCGGATAACATCATCTCACTCAACACTACCCTTCAGGCTACACAAAATTGGTTAACTGAGAACCGTCTACTGCTCAACACCTCCAAAACTGAATTCCTTTTTATCTCTCCCCCAAACCACATCCCCAAGCTAGTCCTTTGGCTGAATCACCTCACGGCCTTCAACTGCACCCCCCTCATAATAGACTCAGCCAAATCTCTCGGACTCACCCTGGACAAGCACCTGAATATGAAAAATCATATCAGCAATGTATGTAAGGGAGCTAACCACTTGATGAGGTCCCTGAGAAACATCAAACCATTCCTGCCACAAAGGGATTTCAAGCAGGTGGTCCAAGCACTGGTCGTGCCGAGGCTAGACTACGGCAGCGCTACGCTCTGTGGCCTTCCCAAATACACCCTGGCTCCACTAAGGGCATCACTGAACGCTGCGGCCAGACTGGTCACAGGTACCAAACGAAATGAGCACATATCCCCAGTCCTAAAATCTCTCAAATTGTTACCCTACGAAGCTCGAATTCAGTTAAAGATTGCCGTTCTGGCACACAAATCCCTGCATTTCAAAACTTCCAGGTACCTAGCGCAAAAGCTTGAATTATCCTGTGGTGGGAGAGCCTAGAGAAGCGCTAACACTTTCCTCCTGAAACCACTCATCCTTAGCAAAAAGAGAACTTGTCACCGAGCCTTCTCCGGCGCTGCCCCAAAGATATGGAACTCTCTTCCACCGGAAGTACGCAGAATCTCCTCAACAACTGCTTTCAAACTGGAAGCCAAAAGATTCCTAATGGACAAATTCCTACCTTAATCTGGGCTAGGTTCACTGGCTAGAAATCATTGATCCTACAACCATGGTTCCATTATGTGATGCTGCTCTTCTTAACCGCATTGTGTGCCCCCTTCGTAGCCCGCTATATACCTGTTTATTGTATTACTCTCCTTTGTGTCATTTGTCTGTGAATCATGCGATTATTCATGTTGTGTATTCTTACTTGATGTCGATATTGGGTTTATGACTGTCCTTCCACCATCTTGTAAAGCGCTCTGATATCCCTCGGGTTCTTGTTCGCGCTATATAAAACTTTATAAATTATAAAATAAATAAAATAATCCCTCCGGCCTTCTCAGGTGTACATACGTTTATGTTCTTAGTTTTTAAGTAGTTAGCATTTATGTTTTACAACAAAGGACCTCATTATGAGTGACCTCATAATTCTGTTTGAGTCAGTAACAGCAGTCACTAGTCCCATAGGAAATGTGAACCCTACTGAAACATGGCAGATCTGTTTAGTTTCACTCAGAGATTTTGGCTGCTGACAAACTCTGGGAAAAATGAGGACTGCCGGGTAATTAGGCCCGGAATTACTAATTGCTGGTATTTTTTCATTTCTCACAGGTACCTTAGACATAATCTCTTTTACCTCTGCCTTCCAGTCCCCCGAAGTTACAGATACTCTGTGGGGCAAACTTTACAGGGAATAAACCGGACCACTTATAATGCGGGCCAAAGTTTTGAGTGACATGTTGACTATGTTTTTATCTATCAATCAATTCAGCAATCCATCAGATTTCTTATAAAGCACGACTACTCACCCATGATGGTCTCACGGCGTTGAGTGGGGAGGGGGTGTGGACCAACTGTAAAGGCTGTGGTTCCGATCATGGTACCTTTGGCCTCCTATGCCACTGCAGTGCAACTGATAGAGCAATGGCACTCTAAGTACCATGAAGTGGAGGTCTGCTGCAAGAGTATTAATCCATCCTGTTAGCAGGATTCAGCGTAAAACTGTATACATTGCCCCCACAGGTAGTGAGGGTCTGACACAGTGGGGTAGCAGTATTCAAGATGGCGGTGGCCAACCGATCACTCTCTTGTGAGAGGTACAGCACCATTGTAGAAGCTAGGACCCCCAGGAACCAGAGGGGCTTAAACGAGGAATACATAAAGAATAACCTGCCCATTGCAACCTGTGGCATTCAGAAAGAATAATGCTTTCATGCAGACACAACCTCAACATAAATACCTGTAATGCATCAATAAGTTCCTAAAAAGAAGTTACAAGCACTATGCTAAAGACACTTTGACTGATTCATGCATCGAGTGAACTCTGCCCTCAAGTATAAAAGTAGTTGTAATTTCAGAGAAGTCAGCAAGGAGACGTGAAAAACCAATATATGAGACCCCGGGTTGCCCCAGAAAGCACAAGAGGGTGTAGGGTGGATGGCAGAGGTACTGGACGGTACAATGTAACTAGGGGTGGGCAACGAATTCCGCTCTGCCGGCGGAGTTCTCGGAGTGTGGAGTTCTGAACAACTCTGCGAAGTGGCGCAGAACGGAGTTTTTTCTTTTGAGCGGCTTGCCATCGGTAAGTTGGCGAGCGCTCGCGAGGAAAAATTATGCTCTAGACCTCCTCCCGGTGAGATGCTCTAGACCTCCTCCCGGTGAGATTTCTCATCGCGGGTGTTCACAGCAGATCACGACTCGCGACCACTCACGTTGCGAAATCTGCCAATCGTATTGAGGAAGCTGTCGCTTAAGTAGAATGTCTACTCGAGCTGCCATAAAGCAGCAGCGTCGTCTGGCACGACGCGTAGTGCCATTCGCGCTGATTTTAAAGCTTGGGATAAACTCCATGCGCTAAAAATCAGTGCGAGCAGCGCAATTTAACAGACGCCGCGGAGCGCAGCAGAGTTTTTCTGGCACTTCGCTGAGTTCTGCGGAGCAAAACTCTGCGAACTCTGCCCAGGCTTAAATGTAACCAAGTTACAATGTTGATCCCATTGACCAGATAATAAGGGGTAACGTTGTCCATGTGAACACTTAAGCTTTATCAGATGAACGTATATTTTCTCTTTTTATTTCTCCTAGTTCCTGTTTGTTCGATCTTCTGTGTGGGGAGACTCCTAAAGTTTAAAACTTCAACAAACACATGTAAAAGATAGAAGTCAGCAAAGATTTACTGACATAAACATTAGCACGCTCAGTGCTGAAGAATAAATCCGCCTCTCCTTATAACACATTGACAGTTTTTGTGCATGTAATTGTAAACAGATTCAGAAAGGTGACCAATGCACGACCAGCTCAAATAAGCACCAGGACATAGTATTTATTTAATGTGTTGTTCGTTAGGTATGGGTTTTGGCAGCACAGCTGTCACACAAATCAAATGCATTCTATATACTTATAGAGGGTTTTGGGTTTGCTCCCTTCAACCTTTGACTTTTTTCATCCGGCCTCTTTAAGTCATTGGCTTAAAAGTTAGTCAATCCCTTTGCTCAGCCAGTGGAGTGTTCGTCTCTCATCTAATGCTATTGGTTGTTTGGGTTTATCTTTCTGCATCCTCTGGGGTGCTTTCATTAAACCTCTTGAGGAATTTATTTACAACTAGGGAGACTTCAGTAAAGTCTGCTTTTTGTTTCTTGCCTGGCTTTAATGTGCTTATACTTAATCAGTCAGGATCAAGACCTATTGGCTTTGCCAGTCCTTTTTTGGTCTCAGCTAGACAGAGCATGCACTGTCTAGAAGAGACAAGTTATGTTTAATTTGTGGGCGTCGGCCCACCCAAAGGCTTCCCATATGCTCGCTCCATCGTCTGTCTCATATTCTTTGTCACCATTTTTCCCTGGCATGCATGGTCATGCCTCTTTTTGTGTTTAGCCCTCCCCCACAGCATGCACCAAGTACTAATAAATATCCACTGCTCCCATTTTTAGGGTCATTTTAGGACCTACTTTTTTCTTTATTTTTCAGCACTCTACACAGTTCTCGTGCTTTGACCAGCTCTGTCTTTATGCCCTGTCCACAGATCATGCCTCTGCCTCCCTGCTTTTCTCTTTGTTGCTGCTTTCCGTTTCACCCACCTCTTCCCTCTTATCTCTGCTTGCTCCCTCGCACCTCCCTATGCTTGCCCTGTCCACAAATCACCCCCTCCTCTGACCCAGTCACTGCTTTAAACCCGCACTCTAGTGAGTGGTGGTGTTCTGCCTTTTAATGTCCTGTTAGTGCATAGTTGACATGCTGATTGGAGCATGTGTGCACGGCTGCTATTACTTGGCACACATGTAGTCTCTGTTTATTATCCGCGTGTGTGGGTACTAGGTGTGTGTGCATGTTCACACAATATGTGGTCATTCGGCAATGGCGTTTATAGCTGGAAAATCAGACCTCAAGTGAATCTGGTATGCATTATCACAAGACATGTCAGAGCTTCTAAAGTACCTGTGTCTTCTGCTGCAATTGCATAGCCACGTTCCTCGTGTGTGAAATGATTGAACTGTTCGTGTCTCACCTTGTTGCTTCTCATTTCATAGGGTGGGACTCTATTTCTTCAAATTGTTCTCATCAGGACACATTCTTACTGTTTCCGCATTCACCGGTGAAGTGTTTCCGAGCACCATTGTTGCTTAACTTGAATTCTCTGCAAAGGAGCCAGGCTGAATCTGGATGCCATCAAGGTCTGCCTGCCACTCAGTCTCCATGGCAAAAGTAGTCCTTTTAATGTGGCTGCCGATGCAATGTATTTCCTCATGTTCACTACTGTAAACCAGCCTAATCCTGTGATTCTTTCCGATTTTTTTGTGCAGTTTCTTTTTTTTTGTGTAGTTGTCTCCCTAGCCTCAGCCTCAGTTCCACATTTTGTGATTACGGCCAAATCACTTAATCTCCCCGTGACAGCCCACATTTGCTGTTGGTTGCCCTTCCACCTCCCGCCCGTCGCTGCTTGCCCCACTGAGCTCCGTTGCACAGATCCCCATCTCCTCCGACTCTGCTTTTCACATTTTTTTGGTGAGTTTTATATAGCACCAACACCACCCAAAGGGATTGGAGCACTTTACATTAGCACCACTTACTTTTTTTGTGCAGTTTTGTACACCGCCAAAACCACCCGAAGGTATTGGAGCGCTTTACATTAGCACCAGTTACTTTACACAAGGACACATTCATTTTTGTAGGCTTGATTAAGTGATTTGCCCAAAATCATGGATGTTAAGACGACGCCAAAACTTGAACCTGGTTTACCAGCACCATAGTTGGCAACTCTGGCTCTTACGCCACATTCTCTCCCGAAAAGATGACATATCATCTCCTTAGCCTTAGCCTCAGCCTCAGTTCCACATTTTATGATTATGGCTAAATCATTAAATCTCCCTGTTTCTAAACATAACAAGCATTGGCAAAGCCAGAAGGTTTTGCCTGTGCAAAATCTATTGTTTTTAGATTACGGTTTGACAGTGCATGCGCTGTCTTGAAGAGATGTGTTATGTTCTATCTGTGAGCTTTCCAGCCACCCATGAAATCTACCACCCTTCTACTACCATTGCTAAACTTCAGCGTCGTACTCATTTTGATTGATGTCATCCGTCATGGCATGCGGGCGTCATGCCCTCTTATTTTGCTTGACCCCCTTATAGTGCATGGACCAAGTACACGTCCCCTTACATTGCTCCTGGTTTGCACAGCAATTTTTTCTTTGTTTTCAAGCACTCCATGGGAGTACTTGTGTTTTCAGGCTGTCTCCCTTGTACACATATACAGATACCACTAAAATGCATGCGTGTGTACATAAACGCATGCATATCTTAAAAACTTGTTAAAACACAAACAGCACCGGTTTATTTTTATTTTTGCATGATCCAATGGTATTGGAGCACACGCTCCATTCTTCATCTTGCCATAGCGCAAACATGAGCCGATGCTATTGGAATGCTTTAAGTGCTCACCAGTTATGTTTCACAATGACACATTCATTTTTGTCGCTGATCCTGCTTCCATTAAGGTAATGTTTTACCCCTTCATTGTTGCTTCCCACCCTCTCCCATCCTTGCTTGCCCATCTCCCCATCCCCTTCTGCTTCCCTGCTTGACCTGTCCCCCCACTACCTCCCTTGTCGATGCTGCTTTTATTTTTTGTATTTTTTTGTACAATCCAATTGTATTGGAGCGCTCGTACCATCCTCCGTCTTGCCATAGTTTCCCTTTCAGAGCTTTAAGTGGGCCGGGTCCTGCCAGTGCTCAGCACTGGCAGCTCTAAAAAGCAGGTGCTGAGACAGGTCCCTATCTGGCTCCCAATTTTTGCCCTCGCCCTTAGGGTGAAAGACAAATCTTAAATCTGCAACAGTACCACCCTTCACTGCTTTTGATGTAACTTCAAAGAGATTTGTGATAGTTCTTTCAGAGTCTCATCATTTCAGAACTTTTATGCAGTTTTGTATAGCGTAAATTCAACCCAAAGGTATTGGAGCACTTTACATGAGCACCAGTTACATTACACAAGGACATATTCATTTTTCAAATCACAGGATGTTGAGCCAATGCTGAGGCTTGAACCTGCTTTCCCAGCTCCAAAGTCAGCAGCTCTAGCCCCATGCCACAACCTCACCCACTAAGTCATAGTTGTTACTTATTTATTTTATGCAACTAACAAGCATTGGCAAAGCCAATAGTCCTGGCTTGTGGTAGGTGTAATTTTACTTGTTGTATTATACATCTGGATGAAATGATAGAAGCAGCAAAATACCAGTCGGGGGGCACACTATGCTAAGCACAGATTTTTAGCTTAAGTGTGTTTAAGCCACACCCTTAATTACATTGACCACACCCCTTTGAGAGAGCCCCCAGTTTTTTCATCCCACTTAAAGCCCTGCTCCCTTGTACAGAATCACACATACCACTAAAATGCATGCGGTTGTACATAAACGAATGCCTTTCTTTAAAAGTTGCTAAAACATGAACAGCACTTGTTTATGTGTTTTTTTGCACCATCCGATTGTATTGGAGAGCTCGCTCCATCCGCCGTTTTGCCATAGTGCAAACATGAGCCGATGGTATTGGAGCGCTTTAAATGCACCCCAGTTACATTCCACAATGACACATTCATTTTGGTCGCTGATCCTGCTTCTATTAAGGTATTTTTCCCCCTACATTGTTGCTTTCTCCCGTCCTCACCCATCGTCGCTTGCCCATCTCCCCACTCCTGCTTCTTCCCTGTTTTACCTGTCCCCCCACTAGCTCCCTCGTTGTTGTTGCTCTTTTTTTTTTTTTGCATGATTCAGTGGTTTTGGAGCACTTGTTCCGTCCTCCATCTTGCCATAGTGCTAACACCAGCCGATGATATTGGAGTGCTCTCAGTGCTCACCAGTTACATTACACAATGACACATTCCTTGTCATAGGCAGAGGGAAGCGTAAGTAATTTGCCCAGAATCACAAATTGATCAGCTGACCACAAGATTCGAACCTGGTGCCCCAGTTCTCCTTCTGGCAGCTCTGGCAGTTACACCAAAACTTGCTTCACCTCAAAGCTCATCATCTGTTTCTCACTATCACTTTCATTTTTGTTCAGCAAGACCCTGTCAACACTGAACAAACACTGGCAAAGCCAATAGATCTCGGCAATGCCCGAGCTACTGGCTTTGTCAATGTGAATGTCTTCTAGCAATGTTGTCTAGCAGCACATCAGCTGTTCAGCATGGCTGAAAGTCACAGAAAAAAGCGATATGATGCGGCCAGCACAGGCCTCGTCATAGCACTTTTTGTGTTAGGAGGGGCAGGACAATAAAGTCAACATGGGGGGAAGAGACTCAGCGTCGGCTCAAAATCCTGTGATTCTGGGCTTTCAGTGACTTTCAGCCTTGCTGAACAGCAGATATGCTGCTAGACAACATGCTAAAAGACATTCACATTGACAAGACCAATAGCTCGGGCATTGACGAGACCTATTGGCTTTGCCAATGCTTGTTAGCATGCAGGTGCCAGTTTGCAGCTGCTTCACAGTTCTTACATGCCTAGGAGCAGAGGAAAGAAAAGAAGGAGGGGGAGGACAAAGTTTGTGTTTGAATGAGGGGTAGCGGCAGCCACATAGCCTTGATCAGGGAGGATTAGAGAGACAGATCGTGCGTCTGGTCTGCAACAAGCACTAAAAGAGCTTGTTGAGCAAATGAACTGCATCCATGTAGACCTTGACAGGTGCTGACACTATTTTATCACATAATCTAAGATAAAGCGCTTACACAAGATTGGGAATGGTGTTAAACTCAAGAACAAATGAGGCAATATGCCCCGACAGATAACAGATAGACAGTAAATAAATCAGCATAACTTTAATGTCAAGGAGGCTCAATTCCAGTAAAGTTTAGAAACCGTGGATGTTATTAAATAATTAAAGTGCAAAGCAGAAGACAAAATTAGTTAAAATACATGTTTAATCAATATAGGGAATTCCCATAATGCTTAGTCAATTGCCGCAAAGAGAATAACATGAAGTTGTCTCAGAGTTAAATATTTCTACCTCTTAAGCAAGAGTTGGACTAATGTGGGTCCGACTCCAAAGTCGAGGCAAACCAGATGTACCGCACCTCACAAATAGACCCTTTCATTACAAAATACACAGTGAAAATTGCATTGTCAGCATAAAGTGATCAAATCATTTCACAAAGCAGAATATAAAATGTAATGTAGCATCATCTAGCACCATCCCAACACCATTCCCTAAATGAATATTAATATAACCCCTTTTGACCTAATTTCATTGGATGTGCCAGTGCAAATCTAGTTATTCTCAAAACAATGGCAGTCTCATATTATGAACTGGCCTAGAGTGGCACAGGCAGGAAAAACACACCATGTCAATACAGAGCATTTCATAGTGCACATTTTGCTACGTGTGATGAGAGCATAAATGAAAAAACACATCATGGCTGCTTTAGGGTTCAAGAAGGAGTTTAGAACTAGTTTAATCAAGCATAGGAAAATATAGTTTCAGCTGTGGATTCTTGTTAGAAATGGGGGGCCTTATTTATGGGCTTTTGCTGTAGGGCAGTGCCGCAGGGCTCCCTACGGCAAAAGGAAAGGGGAGGAATGCGCTGTATCTATATGATACGGTGCATTCCTGTCCTTTTCCCCTGCGCCGGCGCACAATGGGCTGCCGTGCGCCAACGCAGGCACCTTTGCACCATGGTGCAAGGGTGCCTGCGTTGCGGGGATGATTGATTTTGTGCAGGAAGGGACGCTTCCTGCACAAGATCAATCCAATCAGGCGCTTTCCTTTTTCTGTGTGCTGCAGAATGCAGCACACATAGAAAAATGAAAGCACGAGGAGAAATGTTTTCATTTCTCTTCATTGCGCCTCCCTAGTTTCTGATGCATTTCCAGGTTTACAATGCCTCGTAAATCAGGTACTGTGTCAGGTTCCATGGGTGTTGCGTGGTAACACCCACAGCAACACCCATGGAACGCCCCTTTCACGCAGTTTTCTGCATAAAAGGGGCACATATTTATAAGGCCATGAAAAGCCATGTAAAGTGGCTTTACATGGCCTTATAAATATGTGGTGGCACATTGCGCCACCAGAACGTCAAAATTGTGACATCCGGGGGTCCAAAAGTACCGTTAGGGCCTCATAAATAAGGCCCAGGGTTTCTGGATGGCTAGGGTATGCACCTAAGCCAGGCAGATTCCACCACTATAGTCAGGGCAAGGGAGTTACACGCTGAAGATAACCCCTGCTCACCCCCTTGGTAGCTTGGCAGAGCAATCAGGCTTATCCCAGAGGCAATGTGTAAAGTTTTGCGCAACACACTCACACAGCTGCAACACACTATGCACACAACAAAAGAATGTCCACACAAGGTTATGTAAAAATAGCCTTTGTATTATCCATAAAAACACATTAGAACATAATCACATATAACACTGTGCCACTAGGCACTTGTCACGATTTTACAGGGATTATATAAATCACTGGGCCAATCGGGCCACTGTCATAAACATTACATATTCACAAATCACTTTGTATCACAAATCACTTTGTATCAGATGAGGCCCAGATACATTTGTGCCCCCTAATGATATCCCACACCATCAGCCGTAGTGCACTACAAAACACTTGCAGTAGTGAACCCGTTAGGGAAAAGCATTAGGGGTAAACCACACTTATACGGTGCACACACTACTATATGAGCACCACAGTCAGCGCGACACCTGCTCTCTTCTTTGGGGTACCTGGTGTCCTTTTTTATAGGCTTCTCACAGGCGGTTCCTTCCAAATCCGGGGCCCCTACTGGGCTTACACCGAAATGACATTCCACAATGCCCCCAACCTTAGGTAACAGTGCAGCTGCCCACGATCATGTGGCGCAGCTGCAACAAGGTCAGGGATGCGTGAATGTCCGGCTCGGGGGCCTCCGTTGAGGCCTCACCCCGGCCTATCCCCACTAGGAATGGCCCCGGTGCCCAGCACACCAAATCCGGGGCGGGGAACAACCCACACTGGTTATCTTATGCTCAACTCTGCAAGCAAGGGGGCGAGGGTGCAGCTCACCTTGTCTCCTTCAATGGAGAATGCCCCCGATGCAGAAGAAAAGAGTGCAGCTGCTCGCGACCATGCAGTGCATCTGCGACAATGCTGGAAATGCAAACAGGGCTCCTCACCGGGGCCTCCTCGGGCCTCCCCGGTCTCCTCGGTGTCTTGCTGATGGGAAGACCCTCCCTTGACTGCACAAGGAGCCCGCGAGGCTCCGGCTCGATCTCGCTGCCAGACCCAACCACAACCAGCCTCAGGCAACACGCTGGGCTCTGCTCTTCCTCATGGGAGCCCCGCCCACGACCAGGCGTCCTCCACCTGTCTTCCGGTTTCTCTTGCGGCCAATACACCCTCCGCGCCCGCCGTAGGCGGGAGGTTTGAGCCCACTTCTCGGGCTCAGGAAGACAAAGTTAGAAGCGCCTTCCCCGCACTATACTGAGCAGGGGCCCACACCTCTGGGCAATAGGTTTTTCAGCACTTTCCAAGCGCACTACAATACGGGCGAACACCAGGCGCTCCAAGCCCAGGTCCAGGGCCAAGAGCTCCCCTCCCAGTAAACAAAGCACCCGAGTCTGCCCAGACCCGGGGCACCAGAATTAGAGTGCTCACCACGTGCTGGTTTGAGAGGGCAAATAATAAGAAAATGAAGCACTCAGCCTGTCTCCCACCTGAAGACACAAACAAGGAGCAGGCAGCGCTTTTCTCCAAGGATTGTTAAAGGCAGAGCTGGGCACAGGCAGGCCTGCACACCGGGTCACAACGCAGAGCGGAAGTCCTTTCAGCCACCCAGCAGGCAGGTCAGTCCCAAGTGGCGGTTCCTCCTGGCACACTGCAGTCCATGCAGTGTGGTAGTTCCAAGCAAGCTCAGTTTACATGGGGTCACAGCCCCAGTACTTATTCGAGCAAGTGTCTTTGTTCTCCCCTGGCCCAGGGCTCTGAGCCCAGTCCAAACCAGTTCTGGGGGGCACTTAGCAAGTGCACAACAACCTCCATTGTCAGTGTGAGCCCTGTCTCCAGACACCACAGGGGGGCGGAGCCATCATTGTCGAAGGCAGGCACAGCCCTATTCAGATTCAGGTGCTACCCCTCCCACCTCTCAAAATGCAGACCAGGCCTATTCAGCCTAGCGCTTACTCATCCAGGAGCAACTGCACATCCCCAGGCCCCCCTGTCACTCTAAAGCCAGACAGTCAATACACATCCTAGCAGAGGACCAAAGACACATAGCACACAGAAATGCCCACTTCTAAAAGTAAACACAAGGAGATGATGGACGGAGTTCTGAAACTTTTCAGACACTCACCCCCAGTAACAGATCTGGGTTGAATCCATCATCATTCTTTAGCTCACTTCGCCACCTCAGTTTGGACCCAGCCATATGCAAATCAGTCTTGACCCTGTGCCTCATGGGAACAGTCCAGCCATAACTGCCAGGCCAGGTCCTCCCTGGACCAGAAACAAGCATCCTGGGACCGGTTTCGGGGTAACAGCCATCATCAGCCAGGCTAGCTTGAATCCATTGGCAAAGTGTGCAAGGGACCCACGTCTGGGCATAACCTGCCAACTTAGGGCGAACAAAGCAAACACAAGGAGATGATGGATGGAGTGCTGAAACTTTTCAGACACTCACCCCCAGTCACAGATCTGGGTTGAATCCATCATCATTCTTTAGCTCACTTCGCCACCCCAGTTTGGACCCAGCCATATGCAAATCAGTCTTGACCCTGTGCCTCATGGGAACAGTCCAGCCTGAACTGCCAGGCCACTTCTAAAAGTGGCATTTCTAAAATAGTAATAATAAATCCGCTTTCACCAATACGCAGGATTTATCACTACTATTCCAAACATACCAAACTTGATCTCTCATGTCAGGAATTACAACTGAAGCACATATCAGGGAATCCCCAATGCATCCCTAACAGAGGGTAGTCTTACAGCAGTGAGAAACCAAATAGGCCGTTTGTCACTACCAGGGCATGCCACACAGTTAAGGCACATGTACTACCTTTTACCTACACCGCTCCCGGCCCATAGGGCAAGCTAGGGCCTACCTTAGGGGTGACTGATATGTAGTAAAAGGGGAGTTACAGACGTGGCAACCATTTTATGTGCCACGTCACAGCGGAAGTAAACTGCGTGTGCAGGCCCTGCAGTGGCAGAGGCCTGAGACAGGTTTGAAAGACTACTTTGGTGGGTGGCGCAAGCAGCACTGCAAGCCCACCAGTAGCATTTAATTTACTGGCCCTGGGTATATGAGATACCACTGTACAAGGGACTGATAGGTAAATTAAATATGCAGGTGTAGACCAATCTTACCAAGTTTACCATAGAGAGCACATGCACTTTAGCACTGATCAGCAGTGATAAAGTGCCCAGAGTCCTAAAACTACCAACAACAGGTCAAAAAAATACAGGAGGAAGGCAAAAAGTTCTGGGATGACCCTGCAAAAAGGGCCAAGTCCAACAATTCTCCATTAGGGCTCTGGGGCTGCGCCCCCTCTGATATTACTTCACATTTCTGTACAAATAATAAATATGTTGATTTATTTAGAAATACAATCATATCTCTAAACAAATCAATGTATTTAAGTCTGGGCTGTGTGTCCCAGGCTGCCTGTCCCGCCTCGCTCTGAAGCAGGAGACAGAAGCCAGGCTGTAATCAGCTTTCTGCACTGTGACTGTTCCCATTCATCACACGTAGGGGTGGATGCAAGCATGTGTGTTTTAGTGCCTTGTTCTCGGTAATGGTAAGAGTTAGAATAATAATCATCTGTTATACACATTGTGCTGAGAGCCCCCACCATGCTAACCTCCCCCACTTTGACACACAAGGCTCTGGCAGCACGTTGCTGGCCCCGTTACAGGTGGAGCTGCTGCATTTGTTCCCCCGCAAAATGGATCCAAAAGACGAGCGGGCCAGGGTTCTTTTTCCCTTATGAAGTTGATCCAAATATCCGAGTCAAAGGCAAAGCAAGAGAAATGTGCTTACAGTAGACAGTTATCTGCTGTATGACATCAAACTGGCCCTATCTTCATGCCCTTAACAACATTAATGCCAAAAACATGGATTGATTTACGAATAATGAGTGTTAAACATGTTATGGCAATGCAGGTTAGCAATTTAGTTCCTCTCTTATTTCAAGTTTTACTTAATCTTGCCTCCCTCAAGAGTTAGCTATTTAATCATGTTGTGTTTCTTTCTGTATTTTGTTTCCTTGCATACTTTGAGCTGTGCAGGTGTTTATGATTGTCTTTGACTGAGAGCTCTGACACTGAAGCCAAAGCAAAGTGCCTGTCAGTGGATTGGCCTCTCTGCAGAGCACAAAGAACAAGGCTTGTGTACTCCAGTTGTAATTGCAATTTTGTGAAAATGTGTGTGAAGGGGGTGCACAAATGGCGAAATATTTACAGGGCGAAAGTAAATAAATTGCTTAAATATGAGTGAGTGCAGTGTATGTTTGGAAGTGGTGAAGTGAGGGAGATGCAAGGAAGTGCATTCAGGAAGAGTGAAAAGAGGATGCTAAAGAGGAAAGAGAGGTGGTTAAAGCTGTGCAGATGGACGAGATGCGCAGAGATAAAGGACATATATATCTAACATAAAGCACACATAGCTGAAGGCCAGAATTCCTTCCACAGGTCTCAATACTATTGAAATTTCAGAATTGAAACATTTTGAGGGGTAATTATTTATAACAAATCCTTGTTGTTGCTCATTTCTGTTAAAAAGCTAACAACCATTGACAAAGCCAATCGTACTGACAGGTTTTAGGTGTAGGTCAGTTGTGTTATATATCTGGATGCAATTACATCACAGAAAGTAACCCAAATACCGGTCGGGTAGCAAACATTGGGAATCACAGAAATTTATTTTACGTGTTCCCTTTTGGAGAGACAACACATTTTTTATCCCACTTAAAGACCTCTCTTCACATATTTCTATATGACTGAATGCAATCCGAAGCTGTGGGTCCTTCCTGAAGCCTGGTTAGAGAATTTTCTTCCAAAGCTGATGCCGCATGCAGTGCAAGACACTGGGCAAGCACACACTTTAAAAGGCTGAAGTTGTTGCATTGTACAATTTGCACATTACAGTAACTGTTGAACATATTAATGCAGTAAGATATAGGCAGTTTTTTATGTGTTTAATATTTCAAAACTGTATGTTCCCACTGCTGCTTTATCACTAAATTAATTTGCTTTATAATGCACCATTTGCCAATCTTTTTTTAAATTTTTTTCCCGGGAGGAGGATCCAGGCTGGACCCCACATTTCTTCATTAAGCTTGCCCGCGTCACTCACTACATAAAAGTCATATCAAACTTTTATTGCACACCACTTTCAAATGTCACCAGCCGCCACTGTATAGTTTTTGCAAAGAGCAGTGTTTTTTGTTTTAGTGCAAAAATATTCATAATAGACACACAATTTAATAAATCAGAATCATCTCTCTTATGTAAGGAATTCCTAATGACAATATTATTGGTGCTTTTTTTAACATTATAGCATTGCATCAAGTGACACTGTGAATCATATGATTCTGATTTTTATGGTGCAGGGTGCAACGCCTGTTTTATGCACCTGCAGGGCATAAAATGAATTAACGTAGCCTGATATATCTCAGAGACTGAGCTTTACTTCCAGACAGCACAGAAACGGAAAGAGGCAAACCTTGGGCATCGTTTTAGTGCTGCACTATCTGAAAATGAAACACTAAGGGGGATATTCACAAGAACGTGCGCTAAACATCTCCAAAAAATGTTAACGCAACTTTACACATCGCAGTCTATCGCGGGAAAATAACCATGTGTTAACGTGGAATTCACAACACGGCGGTACCATGCGATAGTCTCCCGAAAATTAGGACAATGTCCGCGATACAACAACCGCGATGGTGATAAAAACCCAAACCCCAACGCCAAAAAACATGCGATGGGCCAAACCGCGATGAGGAAATCAGCGATAAGCAGCACCAGGCCTGCCATACACACACGGCAGGCGGGAAAATCACTACAAAAGTAAAAAAAACACACAACACAAAATGACCAACACCGAAGCACCATGGAGGCTGCCGGAGCAGGCGCAGAGGACGAGCGGAACCCCACAAGCACCCCGGATGACCAGCCTGAGACCTCAGGGACAGGGAAGGGCAAGGACAAGAAGAAGAGGAAGACGAAGTTCAGTCCGCAGGAGAATAGGATCCTGGTTACGGAGGTGATAGAACACCATCAACAACTGTTCGTCACCTCCAATGTGTCATTGGGCACCAAAAATGGAATATGGCGGGCAATCGTGGACAAGGTGAATGCCGTCGGAGAGCACAAGAGGTCAATGGACGAGGTCAAGAGGCGATGGATTGACATCAAGCGCAAAACCAAGGAGAAACTCGCAGGCAACCAGAAGGCAGCAATGCAGACTGGAGGTGGGAGCCCAGCGCCACAGCTGGAGCTGGATGACATGGAGGAGCTGGTGTCAACAGTCATCAGTGTGGAGACCGTGGCAGGAGTCGGGGCACCGGTCACTGCTCGACATGACACAACACAACAGCAACAGGGTGAGTAACCACCAGGTACTGGGGGGACGGGGGGACGGGGGGAGATGGCCACAATGGCACACATGCACAATCAAGCAGAGCACAGTGCACACCCACAATGACTCTGGATCATGGCCCTGATCTACAGACTGTCACAATGTACATTGCCATGCTGTCTGAATGTGAACATGTACCATGCGGCTACATACATGTGGACACATTGTAACACAGCATCTCCCCTTCACATTGCAGGGGCACCGTCAACACTTCCTGCAGAGCAGTCCCAGCCACTCTTCACTGATGACGAGGAGGACACCACCAGCATCGATACCCAAGCCCTCCAAGACATCATTGAACTCATCCGCCAATCACCTCCAGGACCAGGGCAGCCCAGCTGCATCGAGGAGACCCCACAAACCACCCAGCAGGAGGCACCCACAACCCCGGCTGTCTCCCAAGACCCCCCCGAACAACACATGGCCTTCCAACGCCGTGTGTTGGAGGGCCAGAGGGAGATGGCTGAGCAGGTGCGGGTGGGGTTCGACCTCATGGCTACCAAACTTGATGCCATCCATGGGTGTCTGAGTCCCATCAGGGACCACCTCCAGTCCCTAACGGACACCCACACGCCGCTCCATGGTCTCCAACAATCCCTGGCTGACATCGCTGGAGTCATGACTCGGAGACAAGAACACCTGTCTGCTCAGAGTGGCTCCAGCGATCTCAGCCATGAGCTGGCACACATGCGGAGGCTCATGGAGGACATGGTGCGGATGGAGGCTGAAAGGATGGCAGCCACCGCTGCACATCAGCAAAATGTAGCTGGGATCTACCATGCCCTGCATGTCCTCATCATGGCATTGCTGCCACAAGGCGTGGCGCAGATGAATGCTGCTGCTCCTAAACCATCCACATCTCCGCCCCCTGGTGTGTCAGTGCCTCACAGGGCGGCAGGCATTTCCACTCCGGCACCTGATGTGTCACTGCCACACAGTGCGGCCGACAATCCACCTCCGGCCCCTGATGTGTCAGTGGCACACAGTGCTGCAGCCGGAACTGCACCACCCACAGGTGGGGCAGAGCACACATCCGAGGACGTGGATGGGCTTGAGATCAGAAGGAGGCACTAGCATTCATGTCCGCCACCTGGCCTGTTGCTGCTTGGTGCCGCACATGGCCCCATGACCTTCCAATGACCCCCGATACACTCTGCTGCACTCACCTTGGACCGCGACATGGACTGCCATATCCTGTTTGGTGACCAATGACACGGCGACCAGACTGCAGACTGTACCCTTCCTCTTACGCTGTACTTGTCATTCCCCGATGGACTCTGGCTGGTCCTCCACGGGCCCATATTGTGAAGTGGGGTTGGCATGGCCCTGTACTGCTCCAGCTGCAAAACTCCACTGGATGTGCATCAAACATTCAGAAACGCACTGCTGTAACATGTCTATCATCATTCATGTATGAATGTGTGGATGAATGTAGGGTCAGTGATTCCCCCTAACGTCAATGATGCTCATCTAGTGGGATTCCAGTCACAGTGTGCTACATTGCCAATTGCGTTCCGGGTGCCGTAGACACTACAACAGGGACACACGCATTAGTCACTTCCTTGTCCGGACATGGACTGAACCACGCCCAGAGCCCCCGAGTCATTGTTGCAAGCCCTGCGCTGGTCCGGCGTACGCCAGGCCAGACCACTCCGCTTACACTCCGAGGGGGGGCCACATAGCTACAAGTCGCAGGTTTACACGCTAGTGGTCTGCAGGTCGCTGGTCTAGTTGTCAGCATGTCATGGCCACTCCCTGAGGGCATGTTTGCACACACACCACACCCATCCGTCACAGGCCATGTGACCCCGCCAATATAAGGGGCCGACAATGTCACATTCCCCACTGCGGTGGTGACTGGGTGACGGATGTTCCACGATTCTCAATCATAAAGGGCCCATGAGTTGTTGTGCACAGGGTTAGTGGCACCCAGAGCCATGCGGCCGTCATGGGCCTACCACCACGTGGCACTGACTGGGGTTGCACAGGGTTAGTGGCACCCAAAGCCTTGCGGCCGTCACGGGCCTACCACCACGTGGCGCTGACTGGGGTTGCACAGGGTTAGTGGCACCGAAATTGCTGAGCGGGTGTGCGGCCTGCGATGATGACGTGTGCACTGATGTGGTCTCTGCTATTGATGCCTCAGGACTGAGCATCATGTGTGGGACCCGCTGGTCCACGGTGCGGGTCCGCATGATGTGGAGCATGCCATGGTGGCGGGACCTGGGCCTGGAGCTTTCACGGGCACATGGTGTGCCCACTGGTGGACACACCGTTGGCGGCAGGTGAGCAGTGGGGCCTGGGTGCGCAAGTGCGGACAGCCAGCGCTGGCCGGCGGGAGGGGGTAGGGTGCGGCTGCATGTGTGCACAGGGACGGACAGGCATTGTTGCCGTGTGCAGTGAGATGGACTCTACCATGATTGACTCTGGCCTCGATTACAGATTGCAGACCTGGTGGCTTGCAGTGTATACCGGCACGTGGTTGGAGACACACCGGTGGCAGCAGGTGAGCAGTGGTGCCTGGGTGCGCAGGGCGGCAGTGTCCCTCCTTCTCTCTCTCTCTCTCTCTCTCTCTCTCCCTTCCTTTCCTTCTCTCTCTCTCTGCCTTCCTTTCCTTCTCTCTCTCTCTGCCTTCCTTTCCTTCTCTCTCTCTCTCCCTTCCTTTCCTTCTCTCTCTCTCTCTCTCCCTTCCTTTACTTCTCTCTCTCTCTCCCTTCCTTTCCTTCTCTCTCTCTCTCTCTCCCTTCCTTTCCTTCTCTCTCTTTCTCTCTCTGCCTTTCTTTCCTTCTCTGTTTCTCTGTGTCTCGCTCCTTTGAGGTGCACATGACACACGTTCTGATTTTGTGCTTTATTTTCCAGGCTGTGACATCATGATTGTTCCGGACGTACCCGACACGAGTCTTCCGCATTGGTGTTTTGTGTTGTATTCAATAAAGTTTTTGGTTGTTACTTCAATGATGAGTGACTGTTTCTCGTTCTACTGACCACACATGTGTTTCTTGTTGTCATTGTGCGACATCATGCGCTTTTTGTGGCTCTTGTGTCGTGCACGGTATGTGTTTGTCCCAGGAGGGAGGTCCGGGGGGGGGGGGGCTGGGAGTGGTGGCGGTGGGTGTTGTGGCCCTCATGGGTCTCCGAGCTGCATGATCATTGTCTCCATGGCATCTGTGGGTCTTCAGTTGTGGCTCTGGCCTGGGCTCCCTTTCATACTGCAGGTAGTCGTCCTGCTTAACACCAGCAGAAGGCAGGTGTTAAATCCCTGCTGCTACCGCGGCTTATCGCCTGTTTTTGGTTCGCATCGCAGATCTGGCAGTTCGTTGTGAATGTGGTGTAGTGGTGTTTTTGTGTGTTTTTGCATGGGAACGCCTACTCTGCATCTCATTAGGGTTAGTTGGTGGTGTCACCCGTGGAGGTAAATTTTGCGGCAGTTATCGCGGGGATACTTGCGTTGTCTGCTGTTTGCACCTGCTTGTGAATGGGGCGTTAAATCTATCTCCACTTTTGATGCGTTAAGGTGGTGATAACTCGGCGATAAGTCCTTGTGAATATGCCCCTAATTCAGAAAAATATCGGGTAAATGAATTCACTTTACACACTACAGGCGGTCGGCTCTGTGCTGCGCCAGAAAAGCCCATCTTGATATGGCCTCATATTTCCACGGGTCACAATGTATAAATGTTGATTCAGTGAGTCAGAAGGAAGTGGACTTTTTCCTCCACTGACCATGCGGTTTTGAGGGCCCCCTCACTCGTGCTACAAAATAGTTTTTAGAAAAATACCACTGCTGTCTTTAATAATAACAACCCAGTTGAACAGGCAAAATCCACTAGATGACGCCTTATACTGATTTGACGTGTATTTTCGTTCACTAACGGACATATTTGTGAACTAAAAAACATCTTTGCCTCCTTTGAAGGGTCTTGCTTCAATATGATGGCCCTGGACCACAAGAACATCTGACATGCCTGGATTGATCCAACCCCTTTTTAGGTCGAGCCTAACGGCAGCGCGCATGCACTGCTCGCTCTGCGAGGCATGCTGTAATAGAGTATGCAGTGGAAGCCCCGCCCACTCACCGCACATATTTGTCATTGGCTTGTATCATTGTACTTCTTAAATGCTGCCTTCTGATTCGTAAAAAGGCTTGTTAGTCCCTCCTTGGTACCGCCTTGTCTGCATTTGTTACTGCCCATAACGGCTTCTTCGCTGCCCACTCCCTCCCCTCAGCCAGTCCGCGCTCGCCTCCTCTTTTGGCACCCTCCCTCCTTCGCATGAGGGGCGGGCCTTAGGGGGCAATCTTAGCGAGCGAAAAGAAGCATTTGCAATGCAATAGGTCTCGCATTTACGCGAGTTTGAGCTATTGGCATTGTAAATGACAATGCCTTTTATTTATGTTTTGGTTTTTAAAGCATAAATAAAAGGCATTGTCATTTACAATGCCAATAGCTTAAACTCGCGTAAATGCGAGACCTGTTGCATTGCAAATGCTTTTTTTTAATGGTTTCAGTCAGCTTTTCAGGCTGGGCTGAACTGACACGTTAAGCGTGCCTGCTGCCAGAGCGCGCAGCAAGCCGCCTGGCTTCACCTCGCAGCCAATGTAGAGCAGTTCTAGGCCCTGTTGGAGTTGTCCCCACGACGGTCTGCTCGGGCTCCCGTGAAATTCAAGCAGTACCTTCTTTGTCTCCATAAATATTGTGAGTACTGGCGATAGGTGATAATAACATCTGCTTTTCCAGAATGCTCCAAGAAAGAGACTGCACCGTTTGTGACGCAGGGTTGGATTGGGATAAAAAATCGGCCCGGGCACACCAAAAAAAAGTGGCCCACATTTGCGTATTGCCTTTCCGCAAAACACTGCTTCAGCGAAGTTTTATGAAAAGAAAGGGGGTGGGGGCATGTTTTATTAACTTCACTTAGATGAAAAAAAATGCTCGGATTAGTTCACACTGCTGAGCCACACATGAATGCAAGTGAGACCACTTCTGCTCAAGCCCCCTACCCGCTCAATCAGCATACATTAATGGGCTGGCCCAGCGAGAGAAAGGGAGTGATACCTCCGCCCATCTGCCTCTAGAAAGGCCACTCAGGCACCCACTGGGCCGCTGGTGTCATCCTAACAGCACAGAGAGCCCACAGGCTGCCCAAAAAAGCAGCCAACAGCTGGAACTCGGCTACCAGCCCTTCGGCCATTTCCCGAGTGCCCGCCTTACCAATCCGACCCTGTTGTGATGTGAGGTACGCAAAGGCCTGTTATTCTACTGCGCTCTTGTGTGTGAGAAGCACTGGCCACGTTTCGGCTTCTTATACCTACCTTACTGAAACGCTCGTCATCTGCAGTTCGTTGCTCTTTTTATAGTGCAGGATTCTATTTTCTGGTCTCTGTATGAGAGGTGACGTGTGGGATACAAATTGTTAACTGCTCCATAAAAGCCCTGTGTCTTTTTCTCACAGTGTTTTCTAATCCTTCTAGATGTGTTAAAGGATCTTCTCCCTGGTCTGAAAGGTCAGCTGCTATTAGCTGTGCACTGGCAGAATACTTAAGCCGCCCTTATTCAAATCACCTGCTCCAACCCTTATTAAATTGATGGTCTGGTGTTGTAACTTAATTCTGTTGTCATCCAGAGGCAGGGCGCAGCTGCACGCAGTTCAGAATTAGATGGTAGAGAGGCAAAGTTCACGCAGTATCGGCGTCTCAGTGTCGCATTCCCCACTAAATTAGCACTCAGAAGCCGTTTATAATTAAGTAGCCTAGCAAGGGCAAGCTTGTCCTTTAAGAAGCCTTTTTTTATATCCACATTACACAAACAGTGGGAATTGATCTATTAAATGCCTGACTATTAATGCTGTTTAATGTCTGCCTAGTTGTTGAAATGGTTTGGGTTTGAGCATTATGGACATCTTCACACCGACACAAAGCCATGCTATGAAGGATATACAGTGCACAAACACATCACTGAACTACCTACATGGAACAGTAAAAAGTGGAGTAGGAGGCTGTCGTGATTGGTATGTGTGGAGGAAAAGGGTGGGCAGCAGGCCTAGAACCAGGTAGAGAACTTGTGCCAATCTAAAAATAACCCAGTTTGTACCAATCATACCCAAACTAATTGCAGAAGCCAATGTATTTTATTGGTCAAGTATAGACGAAGTTGTGATGAGGTATAATACTCCAACAAGACAGAAAGTACCAAGGAGCGGCACAGGTTCCAAAGCCATTTATTCACACTTAGGGGCAGATTTACAAGAAAGTGACGCATCTGTATAGATGCGTCACTTTCCCTGTGATCTAGCGCAATATTAGCCAACAACATTCATACACCATATACTCACTTGGGCCCATACATACACACTACACTAATACTTACGCTGGGTGTCAGATGTACTCTTTTATCAAAGTCCCTGCTACCAATTACCTTCTGATTGAAGAGTAATAACTTACCAATGGATCCTTTGCTAATTGGGAAGTTTAAAATAAGTGATATTCATTATAGTACATAATCCTGAAATAACCACTGAGTCAGGAAGTTTTAAAATGTTTATCTAAAGTTTTAGCAGAGTAAAATACAGAAAACACGGTATTTGATTGAAATACCCAAGAAAAAGCATAGAAATGATTTGCTAATAAATGACGGTGTTTAAGGAAGAGGAGAAGATAGAGACAGCAGCACAACTAAAGGTTGCAGTATAGTTACCTAAATGCGAGAACCAAGCCCCTTGGCCAAGGAGTTGGAAAAGATAGGACCCAGGAAGGATGAAGAGCAAAGATTTCTTCCAGGATCAGGACAGGACCGGTGACCTCTCTACAACGACGCCTGCGCCGTTCCCCTCTCTGATACTCGACTTCTCCTCGATTCTCCCGTTCTAATGGACTCCGCCGCCCCCTCCTCAGGACTTCTTCTGGACAGGGATTCAGTCAGCAACCGATCAGCATGGCAGTCTGGAGCTAAGAGTGCTCTCGCAGCATGGACGCCTGTTCTTCGTGAAAGCATGCTCTGACTAATTAACTAATGCTATATTCTATTATACCCTTCTACGCACATGTACCTCCCCTTAATGTTGCTAAAATATGGGACCACTACTTCTGATTGGTCAGGGACAGGGGTTGGATTCTCGCTCCATGTCAAATTTTGGCCTAAATTGTGAAGCCTATTGTTTTTAGCTTCCCGCCCCTTCAAATTAATACATTCGCTTTATTTCCCACCCGTCTCATGACAAATGTTATACATTTTACAGGGGAAAAGTTTCATATTTGTCCTCCGGAAACATGAAGTACAGCATCTTCGGCCAATGGGTCATGGCCTTGGAAGACGTCCAAGTTGACTTCACTTGGCAGGCACACAGGACACATGCGCAGAACCATCTGTCTCTCGAGTTTCAAGTCACCAACCCAGGCCCAAGTTTACGAATTACTAAAAGTGCAAGAAGAAAATATTAAAATCACAAATAAAAAGTTTCACTGTATGCCCACTTTCCCTACTCTATTCCCAATTAATTATAATACTATCCTGCATTAGTAGCATTAAGAAAACGACAATTTAATAATGACATGAGAGCAAGCTGAAGCATGTGAAAACATTTTGCGGCCATTTTAGTGCACACTGCGCAGAAGTTTCCCACCAAGCAAAGAAAGACGTCACACCATGTGATCAGGTTGCGACATGCGCATTGAGGTTCCCGCGCTTTAGCGGACATTTTGGATTACAGACAAGCGTTATTCATTAGTAAAACACATAAGCAAGCTTCTGTCCCTCTTGTGTTTGTGAATGCAAAGTTTAGTTTTGACAATACAAGTTTAATAAATTAATACTATGAGGAAGATTGCGTACAAGCAAGTTTCATTTTTGAAACCTTGCTCCATCACCTGCGCCACCCTTAGAAACCCTTGCGCCACCATAGATGCGCCGTATTTACAATACGGCGCACTATGGCGCAAGGATTTAGATGCGTCAGAAATTCTGACGCATCTGTTGGCGGAAAAGTCACGCATTGCTGGAGTCATGTCGCAAGCACGACGCAACTCCAGCAATGCGTGTTGAGGCCTATTACCAATACACTGCGTCACTCCTTACGCCTGCTTCAGGCAGGCGTAAGGTTTTGACGCAGTGGCATCCTAAAAGTGACGCAGTGAAATCTTGTAGATTTCACTGCGTCACTTTTACGAGGCCTTCCTGCGTGGGAACGCCCACCCTGCATACATTATACCTGACGCAGGTATAATGTGACGCAGGGCTTTACAACGTGACGCATCTCCCTAGATGCGTCACGTTGTAAATAGGCCGCATTGTTTGCGCCTCTGTTGCGTCAAAAAAGTGACGCAACTGCAGCGCAAAAGTCACGCAAGGGGCTTGTAAATCTGCCCCTTAGAAAGGAAGGGCAGGTGCACACTGCACAACTGGACTACACAGAGGATGTGCACAAAGTGTCCTCTAAACACAGATTTACGGATAGTGACTGCAAGAGAAAATGAGATTAACAAAATAAGACTTGCATAGCAACATGGTAAAATAAGGAATTGTGCTGGCCTTCAGTGACGTGAAGCACCCAGCTGGACAGAACTTGGCTACGGTTAGAAGCATGGTTGACACTGAAAATAAGACTGCAGATATTGCTATCTCCATTAAGAAATGCCTCTAGTCCCTTTCACATATCAAGCTCCACTTCCAAGAGGATATGTGAGATTTCTTTCCCCACGGATATATAGTTCTGTAAAATGGCTGGTAAAAGCACTACAGGCCAAGGTCATGCAAACCCACTGCCTCGTGCCCACATTTTTAGGTCGAGCCTGGGCAGTGCATGCGCTGCTCTGCGATGCATGCTTTATTGAGGTAGGGACTTAAAGCTCCGCCCACATTTTTCATTGACTTGTGTCATTGTCAACTGTAAACTGTGGCTGTTCATTGGTCAAAAGGCTTAGTAGTCCCTCCTTAGAACCGTCTTGTTTCATTTTGTAACCTCCAATGGCGACACCTCCTGTTACGTGTATTGTTACTCGGTAGGCTTTAATTACAGCCTCCAAGCACTATTTTCTCAAATAGCATTGTCTTGCCTGCGACACGCTCTCTCCTAACTCTTTTTTAATTTTTATAGCACACATTTGCAATGCAATCGGTCTCGCATTTGCAAGAGTTTAAGTTTTGGCATTGTAAATGATAATGCTTTTTATTTATCTCTTTTAAAAACAACACATAAATAAAAGGCATTGTCATTTACAATGCCAATAGCTCAAACTCTCATAAATGCCAGACCTATTGCAATGCAAATGTTTGTTACAAATACAGACTTTGCTGTGTGATTTTTTTAGTGTGATGATTATAGTTACTTTTACGCAAATGCGTGATTTTCTTCGCACACCTGTGACGCAGGAGAGAAACGGGGATTGCCCGGTGGGGTGTTTATAAGCCATGGCACCTGAACAAAGTTTGCTGGACCTTGCAGACACAGGAATTCAGAGGAGGGCTGTGACATTTGCAGCGACTTCTAGTTCCATGCTGAAAGCCCTCCTCTGTTAACCCTGAGCTACATCCCAGGAAAGCTCGACCCATGCCTTCTCAGAGACGGTTTCCGATCGGAAAAACACAAGACCTGCTCTTGCTGTTAGAAATTTGGCACTTCGGTGCCAGTACGCGGGTATGGGAGCTGTGGTATGCCAAACATTCACTCAGCGGCGGCCTCGGGTCTCAAAGCTGGGGGTTCGGTGTCAGAGTCTCCAGGCTGGCATCTCAAAAATGAAAACGCTCTCCTCAGACTTTAATCCAATTACCTGAGGGTCGCGGAATGTCCTTTACTTACAAATGGGAATTAGGACCAGTAGGAATGTATTATATAATGCTAAAAAAACAGGCAATATTCACATGAGCTGCAAACAATTAATGATTAACAATGATGAACGGAAATTGGATTATTACACGCTTCAAAATATTTGACTTATTTTACCTAAAACATTTTAAATACACACACTAAATGGGGGCGTGGCCTAACGCTGATGCAGTAGGTCGAGGGTCTCGGACTCTGGCGAGGAGTACTCGACTGTGCCGCTACTGCGAGTGAGTAGGCCTCATTGGCGCAATAATAGAGGCCTGCAATCTTTTAGAACACGTCTACCTTAGGCTGCGAGGTCTTACCCCTGCAGCCCCCATTGAACAGCAATATGGCACTTCATTGATAGCTGGGACCCCACCCCCTTCATGGCCTTTGATGTTTGGTGAGGTGTTGAGGGACATTATATCGACGTGGGGCCATAAACCTGATGTTTGAGCTGAGGCCTTGCTAACCGAGCAGCTGAGAACTGACAGGGTGGGGGTCCCCCAGGGGCTCTTGAAAGGGCACACTATGAGCATTGGGCCTGCCCACTTACGCAGACTGCCACGATAGCAGCGCTGACCACAATCGAGGCCCTGAGTATGGACAGATTTGCTGAGTGAACTTCATACTGCGCCTATAGCGTGGGGGTCGAGGCAGAGGTGGGCCTGGCTTGTTGGAGTGAACTGCCGAGACCTGTGGGGCTGCCCTGTTGGCCTGAATCTGCCCAGCTATGCCTCTTGAGGAAACTTAATGGCTCAGGTGCGTCTGGCACAGGTGTAAGCTGTGGGCCGGGCGGGTGCGGAGGGGAGTCGAGATGCGGCGAGTGCAAGGTAAGTGGTTTTATTAAATGTTTTATTCAATTTTACCTATCCCGTTTTCTGTCGATTTTTACCCCACCGCCCTACCTCTCTTACCTGTGCCGGCCGCACCTGTAATGGCTGGTTGACTGCCGGAGTGGGCACCATGGGCTCCTGCACATTTGGGCCTTGACTCTGGCGTAGAACAACCTACCAAACATCGACGACACATAACTGACAGCGGCGTGTGACCCTCGCGATTCGCTCACAGGACCCTGACAAGGTGCTCTGACTGCTCAATGGCGAGAAACCATCTCTGGATTGGTAGCAGCACTGAAAAGGCGTTCTAGTGATACTTTGCGCAGTCTATAGTTGCCCTACGGCCATGGGCTATGTTGCCAAGAAGCGTGACCTGGATGCCAGAGGTCAGACCCTGGATGATGCAGCTGTCTGAGGACTTCCCGGAAACACTGGCATCTTCCCAAATGGAGCCCTTAACGGGACCCACTCACCAAGGCATTTTGCAAGCTATCACTGCATCCAGTGATACCTTGGAAACCAAGATTGACACCCTAGGAGCGGATTTGAGAACCCTGAAAGGTGACCAACGCCGCCTAGCTGAAAGAGTCACGACAACGGAAAGGTCAATGGTGGATATCCCCTCAGACACGGCGACATTGCGTGAATGCCTTACACTTATGGAAGATAAAGTTCGAACTCTGGAAATAAGAGCTGAAGACTGAAAACGGATTGAGGAGAAATAAGGTCTGTATCGTTGGCCTTCCAAAACGTATTGAGGGGAACAATATGCTGTCATATCTGGAACGTTGGCTGAGTGAAGAAAGAGCCCCAGAGGGCCTGTGTTCTTTTTATGCTTTGGAGAGGACGCATAGAGTTCTGGCTCAACCACCCCTGCCGGGGAGCACCGCAATGCCTGTCGTGGCCAGACTCCAGTATTATAGGGGCTGGGACCACATCCTTCCTCAGGCTAGAGCCAAGGGGGACATTAAAGTGGACAACAACAAAGTTATGGTCTTTCCTAATTTTACCAAGGAGGTCCAGAGGCAGCGCTCCAGATTCCTAGAAGTCAAGCAACGGCTGCACCAGCTGGGCCTGAAGTATGCTATGCTCTTCCCGGCCCGGTGGTGCATGGTGACCCATGAGGGAGTGCAGTTCTTCTGATCCCCACAGGAAGTGTGGGACTGGATCGAGATGCACCCACAAGCTAGACCCAGCCAGGAGTCCCCGGTGCCAGCACCCAAGGGGAAACCATTGAGGTGCCAAGGCAGAGCTCCATGTGTTGGGGCCCAGTCAGATGCAGAGGCCCAGTGGGAACAACAGAGAGCGGTGGAGGTAGTGGCGGCGATGAGTGGCAGTGCACTGAGCCCAGTCTCCTCCATGGGCACTGGCGATGCTCAAGGTTTGGACCTAGGGCATGGTGCCAGTTCTTCTGAGGACTTGGACAATGAAATCCAAAAGGTCACAGCTGGCACGGCTGACAAACTCATTTAAAGTCAGTGACATATTGTAAGATGCATGGCACTTATTGAGTAGCTGCATTTCATTGACCATGTGTTACTCTATTGGTTTGATGATGGGACCCAGGAGTAGTAACCCTTTACTTTTCCTTCAGTCGATTGGGGGGGAACCTATGGTGGTGCTCTGAGGTGGCCATTACCCCAGATTTTCCCTTAAAGTTTCTGTGGGTGCTCCCATGAGTGTCTGTACGTTGGCTGACTGTTTGGATGGGTGGTGTTGACCTGCTTTCCTAGGGTGTGGGAGTTGGGGTGTTTGCTGGTTGTTTGTTATGGGTTGGTTCATGAGTCGTGCCCTGGGTCGGGGCTCTTCTTTTAACTGGATTGCAGGTGGAACCTTTAAGTGGGATGTCAGTTTAAGGTTATGCCACCCATTTCACCTTTGTCCTACCCAATTGCAGCCCCCGTGAATTACAAAGTCCTCTCTTGGAATATTAGGTGGATGCATACCATGGCCAAGAGGCATAAGGTCTTCTCATATCTTTATAGACTTGGGGTCCAAATCGTGCTCCTTCAGGAGACACATCTAATTGCCAAGGAAGGAGCAGCGCTACAGCTATTAGGCCTATGTGAGAGGAGTGATGGTGTGGGTACAAGCAGGGGTCCCCTTCCAACATGTGGAACATCTTATAGACCCAGCAGGCCATTATGTTATGGTCACTGGACGGCTAGATGGACGAGACATCACAATAGGTAGAATCTACAGGCCGAATATAGATCATGCGGGATTTTTTACTGAGCTTTCCGGAACCCTGGCCACTCATCTGATGGGGTCAATTATCCTGAGAGGTGATTATAATTGTGTGGCGGATCCTATCCTTGATCGTTCCCACCCACCATTGCAGGATTCTCCAACGATGCGAATAGCCCGCACTTTCTCGGCATGGCATGTGGAGTAGGGATTGATTGATTCCTGGCGCTTGCACCACCCAGGAGAATGGGAATTTTCCTTTTCTTCCAAATGCCCTCCTGTGTATGCCTGATCTCCATGAATTGGTTCAATCCACGGAGTATCTCTCCAGGACCATTTCTGATTATAGCGCCTTGTTTTTAAGCATAGGCTGGGAAAGAGTTCATCCCTGCATCCCTGCATCCTGACATGGAGACTTAAGCCGGAAGCGTTGGAAGACACTGTCTTCGCGATACAGTGGGGACTGCCATTAGACATTACTTTGATGATAATACCGGCTCAGCATCCACTCCCCAATTGGAGTGGGACGCGTTTAAATTGGTGATTAGAGGTAAGTGCATCTCTGAGTCAGTAGGGGTCCGAAGGACTCTGTTGACAGAAGTTTCCGTGGCAGAATAGGCCTTGCGAGCTCTTGAGAGATGCCGACCAGATCACCCAGAACTACAACCTGACCTTTTAGAAACTAAAGAAAAAGTTGCAGAACATGTAGAGCATCCACATTGTTTTGACTATAAGAACTATATGGTGAGAGCAGACGCAAAAAGGGATTGCACTGGCTCACTTTTAGCATGGCTCTCAAACCAGGCAAAACGTGGCTCAGTCACTGTTGAACTGGACACAGACCAGGGTTCCAAACTCCTCAGCCATAAGGCAATCGAGAATTCTATAACTTGTATACTGCCCTAAATTGCAGTACTACTGCTTGTTCAGCTGCTGATATCGAGACATTTCTGGAACCCCTGACTCTTCCTACAGTCACCCCAGAAGAGGCCAAGGTGTTGGGGGGACATTACATTTCCAGAAATCAGAGCAGCCATAAAGTCCATGGCCCGTAATAAAACGACCGGCACAGACGGGCTGCCGGTCAAATTTTATTCAGCGTATGTAGATATTTTGGGCCCCAGATTAGTAGGTCAGTATAAAACTGCTAGGGATATGTGTTTGCTGCCACCCTCCACACAAGAAGCCCTGATTGTGCCCCTATTGAAACCTGAAAAGGCAGCCCATGAAAAAAAGCTTACCGACCATTATCTGTTAAACATTGATTACAAAATCCTCAGTAGGATCTTGACCACTCGTCTCCTGCACCATATGCCCACCCTCATACAGAGGCTGGCACAAACGACAAGGGAAAGGTGGGGGTCTTTGCGTTGGATATCAAGAAGGCTTTTGACAGCCTAGAATAGACCTTACTCTATGGTGTAATTAATCATTTTGGCCTGGGTCAGGGTTTTGTAGCCTGGACAAAACTGCTGTACACTGACCCTTGGCCAGGTTTCAGACAGGTCATATTATCTCAGATGGCCACAGAGTGGAGCGTGGAACTAGACAGGGTTGCTCCCTGTCACCTCTACTCTTTGCTCTGGTAATGGAGCCTCTAGCTGATCATGCCACGGCTGGAAATGCTTTTCAGGGCATAACGGTGAGTGCCCAGATACATCATATTGCGTTATATAGATGATCTTTTGATCTTTCTGTATGACCCAAGGGGGGCCCTGGCGGAGGCTCGGCAACTCCTGGAGCACTTTGGCTCCCTGTCTGGCCTGCGTGTCCAGTGGCAGAAGTCTTGCTTATTGCCTACACTAGCAGCCAGGGAACCACCAGCTGAACTCGGATGGTTACAGTGGGAATCCAGATGTTGGTCCTACCTTAGGGTTCATGTCTACCATGACCCTGCAGACCTACTGGAAGGCAATGTAGGGAAGGCAATTCAAGCACTTCGCTCCAGAACTGTTTTTGGAAAACACTTCCATTGTTGGTAGCAGGCCACTTGACATTATTAAAGATGATAGCACTCCGCCGCCTACTATATTTTGTTGTAGTACTGCCAGTGTGGATCCCTCAGGTGACCTTCCGTGACATTGACACACTAATTACAGGCTTTATATGGGGCCTGGGTCACAGGAGAGTAGCTCTGACCACACTCCAGAGGCCAAGAGAGAATGGTGGATTAGCCGTTATCGATTTTGAATCCTATTATCTAGCAGCACAGCTTCAGTGGCCGACACAGTGGATAGCAGGCTGGCTCAGTCCTGAGAGAGTACCAGGCCCTTTTGTGCCAGATCTTCTTAGTCTGATTAGGGTGATGCTCAGGCTTCGCCATCCCTGTCCGAACGGCACCACGAGATTTCAAGTGCTTTGACGCTGGTTGGAGCGCAGTCTGCCAAAGACACGTGTGAAGTTCTTGTATTCCCCTGCCATTCCAATGGATTTCTTGACATGCTTCCACATGGAGGAGATTGGCTAGGCCTGGCAGACTGGGTAGTGGCGGGTGCAGCGATGGTGGGGACCCTCTCTGCCGCGGAGATGCTCCTCCTGTTTGAGGAGTTCCACTTACAGTATGACTTGCCCCGGGGCCATTTCCATCTTCGTGGTGCAGTAACAAAAGTAGTTCGCAGGCACTGAGGGATGGGCATGGCAAAACTGTCACATGCAAAAAGTTGCCAATATTTGGCCACCTCTTCGGGGAGCTTTAAAGCAGTCACATATCTCTATAAAGTACTGAGGGGATATGCTATTACCCCTAGATAATCCTAGAGCTCGCTGGGAGGATGATCTGGAGGTTCCCATTCCAGAGAGAGACTGGGAGTCCATTTTGGAACACATAGCCAAAATCTCCTGAAATGCACAGTCAAACGAATTAAATTGCATGTGTTACATAGGGCGTACCTCACCCCTGGGCAGATTAATAGATACTTTGCAGTGGAAGAGGCGAAATGCCCGAGGTGCAGAGAGGTGGGGGCTGAGTTCCTTCCTATGTTTTGGAAATGCCAAGTGCTGGGAAGAAATCGCTGGCATGGTAGCTGAGCTTACTGTGAGGGTAGTCCCGTGCACTCCTGGACCCTGCCTGTTGAGCTGGTTCCCACACACGGCCAAGAATAAGGTTCCAAGACCTGCCTTTTCTCATCGCAAAGAGAGAAATTACTAGGAACTGGAAAGCCCTGAGAGGACCCCGGGTGGCAGTCTGGAAAAAGGAATTGCTGAGATGGGCGGTTTATGCAAGTGTGGTATTGCTCCGAGAAGCCAAGCGAGGGCTCAGGTCACTGGTTGTAGCTAGGGAATGGGAGGCCTTGGTAGATGAGCTCCAACACCCGACCCCCCTTCTCCGGAGGAGCTGCAGGGTACCCCCTAGCAATTTTAGCAGTACTAGAGGCTTGAGTTACCTATGGGATGCCAAATGGGAGGCATGAGATAATGGGACAACATTGATATCTTGGTGGCACTGTGTAGTAACGGCATCAGCGTGCACCAAAACGACTTTGAGGATCCCCAGAGCTGAAAAGAATGCTTCCGTCACAGCAGCTGCGTAGGGCTCTGCACAGCAAGAACAGCACAAGACAAGGAACGTTCTCTAAGGTAAGCGCGTGTAATCTCGAACTACTCCCTTTTAAACTTTTGAAAAATAACAGTTGGATAAGATTGGAGACATGAGGTCTCAACGTAGCTCAGCAAACAAAGACAACAAAGTCTCACCTCGATTGGCACACACAGCGAGAGTTGTCTATATCAAGCCCCGCCGAGCACGAAAAACACGTCCTCTGTTTGGCCCCAAACATCTCTTCAGATCAACTTGCCATAAGCCAGGCACAGCTAGGAAACACACCCTGTAGCTTGTGTAAAGGTTTCCAAAAGTCGATTTGGTTTTCTTTTCTTGTACAATCATGTTTTTGAACAAATCTCCATGTGCAGAGACCATCGCTCCAGTGCAGTGCCTTGTTGGTACGCTGTAGATGACAGGACCACTAGAACCAGTCAAATAGCATCAGTAGCTTGAATAAGTGAGTCCACAAGTAGAATGTCCATGAAGCTTACCCTCACTGAAGGCGCAGCACAAAGAGATGTGGTCCATGAGACAGAACACAGCACGCTTGAACAGGGCCTGTCCGATGTATGGACACTGGTGGGGATACGAGGCGTGCAGTTCCAGTTCCAGTTACTTTTTTCATTGAGTTTAGATTTCATGTTGCTAGTTTAAAACATTACTCTAAACTGTGACTTTATCTTCTTTTCTTGAGCACGTAGAACAGGGTAAGTTACCAGATCGTCGCCAATAAAATGTAGTAACGAAGTCCAGATGTGTAGAGGATCTTCAGATGTTTATTTGTAGATAGTGACAGGTCATGCAGTTAAGTCCAGTACAAAACCCCACCAGGAGCAGCCAGCATGCTGCTCAGCCCTTCTCAACTGACATCTCTGACTCCCAACATTCTGTAACACATCATCCATGGAACATTCCACTGGCAAAGCATGAGGTGACATGAATAACCTCAAAGCCAGGATACTACACACTGCATACCCACATGGAGCCACCTATTCAGAAATGTGGATGTTTCAGTCATCAAGCGATAACAGAGCAGATCAGGGCACGACTAGGAGGGGGGGGGAGTGGCTTGGGGAGGAAAGGGGGATTTTTCCCCCATGGTTGCAGTATAAGTAGAGGAGGGCAGGGGGGGAAGCGTCACCATCCACGGGAAGCGGTACTGATTGATTCCTTGCGAGACCATTAATGTATCTATCGATTGCCATTTACTATGAATTGAAATCCAGCTCATTAGATATGTGTGTCAGATTCTAGTCATGCCTTGATGGATGGTATACGCAATCACTTGAATTTTCAATAACATTTTGTTTAAAAAAAAATACACACACTAAATATTTAGTGTAAAGGTGGTCCCTAATATGAGAACCTGGCAAATATGACACAGCTTCCTCATGCAAGATTGATATTATATTAGCCAATTTTAGAGGTCAGAACCTGGAGTATAGTCAGCCAGTGGATGTCCCTTCATCTTCACCATCCGGTCAAAGAAAGTGCACCTATGGTGGTGAGTGACGTAACTCAAAATTATGGGGCCTCCTACAGAATATTAAGTGGGTCACCCGAGTCTCCCATATCTCACATATGGTCATTGGTCTTGGGCTGAATGGGGTGGGGGCTTGAAGGTGTGGAGCCCCTTCCTGTCCCTTAGGGGCTGCAGGGACTGTGTTACACCCCTTATCTTCATTCAGCCGCCCTCATCTACATTGACTAATCCACCACCATGATTGGTGGGAAAAGCACTGTAAAACTCCGCTGTGGAAAGGGTTGCAGGCAAACACGGGATTACAGTGTCCATAACAATCTGGGAAATGCCCCACAGCTTGTTATGGAATCAAGATTTGCAAGCACTGACAATGTACCACTACTTGTGGAGTATATTTACAGGGTCCAAAATAGGCAGCAGAAATGTATTATTATTATTATTTCGGGTTTTTATAAAGTGCAATGGCTCCCCAAAATGGGCTTCCCAGTGCTGACAGGTCATAGGGATGGAGTGCTGTTTAGACAGATGAATGAGTTTTAAGTTGCTTTCTGAAATCTAAGTGGTTAGTTTTTGTCCTGAGGCTGATTGGTAGGGCGTTCCAAAGTTTTGGAGCAAGACAGGCAAATGAACGACTCCGTCTCTGGCTCTTTTGATTCTAGGGACAGCAAGGAGAGATACATTATTTGACCTCAATTCTCCATTGGTGCAATAGGGATTGATGAGATGATGGGGATCTGCAGACCGGACTTATGTTTTGCAAGATGTGCAGTGCACAGTGCTTTGAATTGTATTCTTTTGCTTTAGCAGCAGCCAATTGAGTGTGATGAGGGCCGGGCGAACTGACTGATATTTAGGTATGCCCAGCAGTGTGCGGGCCGCTGCATTCTGGATGGCTTGCAATTTCTTGCTGACCGATAGTGGGCTGCCTAAATAAAGAGAGTTGCCATAGTGTAGTCGAGATAGAATAATACCATGGACCACTGTTCTACGTGCTTCCATTGGGAGCCACTTAAGGGTCTTTCTCAGAGCTCTGAGGAGACTGAAACACGTAGCCGCAACTTTCTTTGCCTGGGAGGACATAGTAAGTTGTTTGTCCAGAGTTTTCACTTCTTGCTTTGGAAGAGGGCGATCACTCATGGAGGGGGTCCAGTAAAGTTGATCCCACAGTGATGGGTTGTTTCTGATTACCATAACCTCTGTCTTATCTCCGTTTAGCTTAAGGCAGCTGGTTGCCATCCAGCTAGTGACTTGCTCTAGGCAAGGGTTGGGTTATTCAGAAAAGGGGTTAATATTGGGTGCCAAGTAGACAATAATCTGAGTATCGTTCACGTAGGACACCGTGGTGAAGCCTAAGGAGCAAATGATGTCAGATAGAGGGCAAACATACAAATTGAAGAGTGTAGGGCTCAAAGAAGAGCCCTGCAGCACTCTGCATTTTAGCTGATGCTTTGCTGAAAGAAAGGGCCCTTCGCTAACCTGAAAGCTCTTATTGTAGAGGAAGGAAGATAGCCAATTCAGGGCACACCCAGTAATGCCTGCTTCTTCCAGTCTCCACCGTAAAATGGAGTGGGATACTGTGTCAAACGCTGCGCTTAAATCAAGAAAAATAAGCGCTTCCAATCTGTCATAATCCAGGACCTTTTAAGGTCCTCTGTAGCCATCAAAAGCGATGTTTCTGTACTGCAGGTGGATCAAAAACCTGTTTGCGTGGGATGCAGAATGTTATTGGATTCCAGAAAATCAGAAAGGTGGCCATTTATCAGCTTTTCTAGAATTTTGCTGACACCTGGGAGTAATGAAATAGGTCTGCAACCTCACTGCACATGCACTGGCAACATTTCTACCAACGTTTTTGCCGCCAACGTGACTCCTCTTTTGCTAAACACAGTTACTTTGATGAAGAAACCTCTGTCATCATGGCAGGAAACTCAAAATGCATTGGATTTTCCACCACCAATGTACTAGAGGACCAAGATCCTCAATGCTGGTCGATTTAAATTTAATACTCTAAATTGAATACTCTAAATCCGGCCCTTAGTGTGCATATTTGCACTCAAATATCACCTTTCCTGCTCTAAATTTGACTATCCATGTCTTCCACTCAACACATTCCTTGCTTTCATATTCTTTTCGCATGTACTCTTTGTACTCACCTGTCTTTTGTACGTACTCTAGCATGGGTGTGCCTAACACAAATACACTACTGGCATTCATACATCGTCCATACAAATGTCTGTCACGCTTAAGTGAACATCACACATTTTATCATATGCTGAACACTCTAGATACCTAAAAGCTCTCCACACACGTTGGAGGCAACTAAGTGCCCTGAACATCTAAGTGCTGGGGTGTGTTGCGGTAGTGCCGTAGGGGTGCACCTGAGGCCTCTCTCTATTGCACAACAGATTGCTGATGTTTCTGCAGTCCTTTCTGTAATACACATTCCAAATGTGCATATTTTGTGCCTATGCACCTTAGACATGGGCTGCCATTATTTGCATTGATGCTGCGCAAATGATGGACGGAAAGCTGAACAAATCAAACATTCACCCCCCAGTCAAGAGATCTGGGCTAAATCCATCATTCTTTTGCTCACCATGCCACCCCAGTTTGGACCCAGCCATATGAAAATCAATCTTGACCCTGCTCCTCATGGGAACAGTCCAGCCTGAACTGCCAAGTCAGGTCCTCCCTGGACCGAAAACAAGCATCCTTGGACCAGTTCGGGGCATCACCGCTCATCAGCCAGGCTATCTTAAATCCAGTGGCACATAGAGCAAGGGGCCCACGTCTGGGCATACCCATCCCACTAAAATGCTGCACAAACAAATGATGGACAGAATGCTGAACAAATCGAACATTCAACCCCAGTCAAGAGATCTGGGTTAAATCCATTGTTCTTGTGCTCAACATGCCACCCCAGTTTGGACCCAGCCATATGCAAATCAGTCTTGACCTTGCTCCTCACGGGAACAGTCCAGCCCGAACTGCTAAGCCAGGTCCTCCCTAGACCGGAAAGAAGCATCCTGGGACCAGTTTTGCAGTATCACCCCTCATCAGCCAGGCTAACTTGAATCTAGTGGCACAGCGGGCAAGGGACCCACGTCCGAGCATACCCATCCCACTTAGGGCAAAACATGCTGCGCAATCAAATGATGGATGGAATGCTGAACAAATCAAACACTCACCCCCAATCAAGAGATCTGTGTTAAATCCATTGTTCTTTTGCTCACTGTGACACCCCAGTTTAGACCCGTCTTTGTGGGAATTGGATTTCCATTTAACTTGGCTGATTTCTTCCTGGCTTAAAATCTGGGCGAAAGTCCATTCTACAGCTCGCTCCACTACTTTAACACAAGTTCTGTTTTTTTTTCTATATTCCAGTATTTTACACTTCAGTTTTTGTTTTGGAAACTAAACTCATTCAACAAAATGTTGCAAATGCTGGTTCATACTTGCATATGTTTTTTCTATGCGTTGTTTCTGAATTTTGGACTCATGTTTGACAAAAGCTTGAAGTTATTACAAATGTTTCCTCACCTTTTTCTTTAGCTAAACTGTTTTTGGGAGGGGTGCCTTCTCTCAGGTCTCATAACATATTGATAGGAAAACTTCTAGACCTCTTAATAGCAATTGCTTTACAGGTCATTATTCAAACTGGAAATCCAAAGAAAATATTTCTATTAACTGTTGGTGAAATTTAGTATGTCACAACCACAGATGGGACAGATTCATCTGAACTCCCTACAGTTAGCATTTAAACGTGACATACTGCGGTTACCAATTACAAATTATTTATCTCACAGTGCTACTGTTAATGCTACTATACCTTTACAAGACTAACCAGCTTTTTGATTCATTTTATCTATGTTATCACTTATTATTCATGTTATATTTCACTCAGATTTTAATAGGATATTGTTTTATCATCTATTACTATATCATAATTTTGTCTCAACATGTATTTGATATCCTTCTTACCTTCTTCTTTCCACTCTCTTCTGTTTACCTCCTTTTTTTCTCTTTCTCGCTTTCTTTCTTCTTTTCAATTAAAATATTATTATTGATTAATATTAACGTATTGCCTTTTTTGTTGATTTATTCATTTTGGCTTTTTATATCTCTCTTTATTTTTATATATTGTTCTCATCCTACTATGTTGTTGACTACATGACATACTGGCTATGTTATAATTAACTGTTTTGAGTCTTCAGTTTTAAAAAAAAACAAGCACCCCACCATCAGAGCATTGCTTTTAAAAATATTCCAGTATTACGAGGTCCCAGGAGCAGTGATGGTGCAGTGATGGCTCAAGAGAGGGGACCCCCCCTCCCCCGGGCCTCACAGCCATCTAATCTAATTTCTGCATCTGCATGATAACAGCTATTAGATTTGTATTTGAAGTGTCCTACGTATGAAGTGAGCCCTGCCCCTGAGCGAATGAAAAGCAGTGTGTCCTGCAGGGCTCACAACAAAAGGAAGAATCATGTCCCATCCCCAATGGGTGCTAATCATCTAGGATGGAGGAAAGAAAGGGGGAAGGAAAGAGATGCAGCATATAGCAGAATCAGTGAGAGTCTGGGAGAGAGAGATGAGGTGAAATGGATAGCATGTGGAGGTGGGCAAACCAACAAATTAACCGGAAGAGCCCGTAGCACTCATCAAATTCAAAAAAGCATATTTCTTTAACATGTGGAAGCGTTTTACCTTAGGGCATTAGATCATATCACTGCATTGAGATGTATTTAGTAAAAGTAAGTTATTAAACATGAACTGAGAAATATTCCTGCTCCCGCATTGATGATAATGCTATTAGTGACCTAAGAGTAGGGCCACTGGAATTATGCGTCAGGAAAAGACAAAATTATGTGGCCATGTTTAATAAACTTTGTGGCATACTGCAGTACTTTTTGTGATAGTATAACCTCATTATTTTGTGATTTTTTACATGTTATTACTATCTGGGCAAAGGTTTTATCTCATTAGTACCAGTATGACACCCAAACACAATAAGCAACAGAAAGATGACAGGTCAACCTTTGCGAAGGGATTTCCACTGTGCAGCAACATGTGTTGCAGCATTTTTAGTAACTTATGATCCGTTTGAGCTAGAAACAAAGTTATGTTTTTGTTAAAAGCTGTAGATTGTGCAGCAGATGGATTGTGTGGCAAAGGCGACCAATCCATAATTATACTGGAAAAAGCAGTGTTAGAAATGGGGTTTCTGGTTGTCAGAGTATGCACCCTGTAAAAGCAGGAACCACCACTCTAGTCAGGGTAAGCTACATACACACTAAAAGAGAACCCATGCTCACCCTCTGGTAGCTTGCCACAGAACAGTCAGGCTTATTTAAAGAGGCAATGTGTAAAGTATTTGTGCAACACACACACACAGACACAGTAACACATTGAACACACCCTAAAAATATTCCACACAGGGTTAGGGAAATAGAGAATAATTTTATAAGTAAAACAAGACCAAAATGACAAAATTCCAATACGTAGAACTGGAGGTATGAATTTCTAAACATTAAATTAAAATCTAGCACTGAGGGCCAGATGTACGACCCTTTTTTGCGGCCGCAAACGGGACAGCCTCCCGTTTGCGACCGCAAAAAAGGGTAATGGCATGTACAAATGCTATTTTGCGAGTTACTGACTCGCAAAATAGCATTTGCGACTCTTGCTATTAGGAAGGGGTGTCCCTTCCTAATAGTGAGTCACCATGCTATGTACTATTGTTTTGCGAACGCATTTGCGGTCGCAAAACACTTCAAGTAGGTGGTAAACCACTCGCAAATGGTAAGGGGTCCCCTCGAGGGGACCCCTTCCCCTTTGGGAGTATGTGAGAAAATATTTTTTAAGAGCAGGCAGTGGTCCCAAGGACCACTGCCTGCACTTAAAAAAATTGAACTGACAAGTTTCATTATTATTTTTTTTTTTTAATAAACTTTTTATTGATCAAAAGAAAACATGAAACAGCAGTACAGCAGTGCATTATGGTCACATTATGCATATAGACGTTGTGAACTGGTCGGCATACAAGCAATAACATCACATGTCCCCATTTTAAGATGTACTGTCGGCTTAAGACACATCAACAAGTTTCAGTCGTTCACGCCGTAATTCAATTGTTGGAGACAGACATATGTCCCCCTGTATTTATTCCACTCATTATTCTTTTTTAAATGCATCCCGTTTTCCTTTAAGGAAAACGGACTGCATTTAAAAAACTGCTTTATTAAAAAAGCAGTCACAGACATGGTGGTCTGCTGACCCAAGCAGGCCACCATCCCTGTAAGTGCTAGTAATTCCTAATGGGGTCACAAATTGCACCTGCCTCATTATTATTAATGAGGCATGCAATTTGCGACCCCATTAGGAATCGCAAACAGTGTCTGAGACACTGTTGTGCATCCCAATTTCATTCAAACTTTATTTCGGTCTTTACGACCATAAAAGTGCAGATGCATACAGTACAGCGTTGGAAGATTGAATTCATGGAAATAATACATTAACTGTGCTACAATCATGAAAGTACAAGTGCATATAGGACAAATCTTCAAGTTTGAATACATGTCAAAAATCCACTCGATACATTTCTAAAATCATTAGTAAAAAATGTGTCAATCAGATAAAAAGGTAATCAGGACAACAGCTAAAAGAGATAGAAATTAGTATAGCCGACATGAATGCCCCGTTTCAGTACATTCGATATCCCACTATAAAATCATTGTTGTTGTATATGTTTTATTACACCCGCTCACGTCGTAAAAACTATAAAAACGCCATTTTTAATATATAAAAAAGTATAAAGTAGTTACATCGTCAAGAACACGTTACAGCCAGTATATACAACCAGGCCACTCTAGTGTCATACTAAAACCAGAGAGTATCATGCAACCAGCGCGTCAAGGGTAGAGCTATCAATAGTGTACATAGTGAGATTAAATATACATAGTTTGCATTTTTAAAAAGGAGTTGGGTCATAACACTAAAAACTTCCTTTTTATCATGCAATTCCAGTTAGACCCAACTTGCAAAGACCCCTCACGGAAGTATGGTCAAAAGCTAAAAACAATAAAATGCACATGCAAGGTATATAAATAGGCCTTGGATTGTTATCTTGAGAGCCCAGCGACAGCTACACGTAAGCCTCATACGACTGTGGGCTGCCGCGTTCCTGTCTGGGCCTTCCTTCTAATTAACCATGCATGGCTTAGGAACTTAGCCACACTGCAGGCAAAAGCGGTCTTGGGTCCGATCTAAGGATTCGCAGGGCAACTCGATACTCCTGTGTGCCCAGTTGCCGGCAAATTGGTTTTAACCACTTTGCCCTGGGTGTGGGGTATGCCTGGCATACAAAGTTAACATGGGCAACACTTTCTACAGGGGCCTTGCAGCACGGACAGTCCTTAGACACAGGATTGCATGTGTGCCATTTGGCTGTGGTTTCATTGACAGGAAGTGTGCCGAACCTAAAGTGGATATATAAGAGCCTGTCCTGTGGGACCTGGATTATATCTAGAAAAGGCTCTAAGTATCTTTCCTGCTTGTGGAAATAAAATTCTGCATTGAGTCTCCCCAGGTTTGGGTTGCTAAATTCTTGTTGGTCCACCCAATCCCAGTAGAGGCGCTTGAGCTCTTCTTTCGGCGGTGGATCTTGTTTGTCCCAATGAGCTCTGAGCCCTATGGCTGCCTTCATTTTCCTAATATTTGCAATCCAACCCACTTTACTACTCGTGTCTAGTCTAATGACCTCAGAAAGGGCTTCCGCGTAAGGCAGAAGCTCTTCGGTTCACCTAACGCAAGCCCAGAAGAGCAAAGGTCGTAGCCTTGCTACATCACCTATGGATCGTCTGCCCATATCAAAGCATGAGGAGAGTGAGGGGGACATATTTTGGCAGCATCACTAATTCCCTAAGAAATGTATGTTCTTATCTGCAGAGATCATAGGTCTTCTCAAATCCCCACAGCTCAGCCCATACAATGCTATGCTTACTGCCTTTGCTTCGTAGACCTGGAGGACTGGCGCTACCGGTCTGGTGAGCGATGAACAGTGTTCCTTCCCCAATGATCCTGTTACCCTTTTATGGTTCATTAGCATCTTTGTGAGGTGGTTTTTCCAAAACATATTATCTGCGAGGCGTATACCAAGGTAATCGAAAGTGCTCACTCTTTCGAGGGATTTTCCACCAAGCAGAAGACTGCCTCGAAACGACTTATGGGGTTAAAGGCCATGAGTTTTGTTTTTGTAGTATTAATCACCAGCCCTCTTGTATCGTAGAAAAGTTGGAACCGATTCAAAAGACGTTGCAACCCCATTGGGGTCTTAGACACCAACAAGGTGTCGCCTGCGAACAAGAGGGTCGGTACCTTGACCCTCCCCAAACTTGGTGCATCTGCGGGGTCTTCTTGCAGAAAGTTTACCACTCCGTTCATGTAGAGTGAAAATAGGGTGGGGGCCAGTACACAGCCCTGTCGGACTCCCCTGCTCACAGGGACACGGTCAGTCAACTGGCCCTGCGTACCCCACCTGATCTGCGCATAAGTATCTTCATGCAGCCTGATTATAAGATCAAGGATAAACAAAGGTATCCCCAAATCTTTGAGCACTGACCATAATTGTCTCCTGGGAACTAGGTCAAAGGTACTCTTTAAGTCAATAAACGCTAAGTAAAGACTCCCTTTGCTAATCACCACCTCTTTCCAGTGGATGAGTTGAAGCCGAAAGACCTGGTCAATAGTCCCCGTCCTGGTCCTAAAGCCGGTCTGAAACTGTGATAGAATAGCGTGATTATCTGCCCACTGCTGGATCCTCTGCAGCAAAACTCTACTAAACACCTTCTGGAGGGCATCGATCAGGCTTATGGGCCTATAATTTGAGGGGTCGTCTTTGGCTCCCTTTTTATAAATTGGAACCAGCTCTGCTCCTTTCCAGGACACAGGGACTGGGGCTCCTCTGGCTATTGCATTTGCCAAGAGAAGGATATAGCGGGCCCAATTGGGATATCAAATAGGAACAGATCACCTGGTATGCCGTCTGGGCCTGCTGCCTTAGACGGCACTATTCTGCCCATTGCGGCCTCAATTTCACCTAGGGTAAAGAGCTTGTCGTCTGCGTGATGTCCTACAAGCTCTATCGGCTCCTCCAAGTGCGAGCCCTCCGCGACTGAGTAGAGCTTCCAGAAATGGTCGTACCATACTTGGGCGGAGATGTAGTTAGGTGGTGGGGGGGCGCCTGATTTACTACTCCAAGTGACTAAAGACCAAAATAGGTTAGCTTCCTTTGCCACGCTTGCTTCCCTTCGTTGCTGCCATCGAGATTCGTCCCATGCTGACTTGGCCGCACGCAGGGTGGCCTTATAGCGCTTCCTGGCAATTCGTATCAAGGGGCAATTTTTATCTTTAATTGCTGTTGCCAAAGTGGATCGCTCACATCGGCAATCCTCAGTATACCAAGAGTAGACCCCTCTTGGCTGCTTGTTGGGCTTACGATCCGACCTAGGAACTATATAGTGGGCATTGATTTGATCAAAGGTACTGAAATGAACCGTGGTTGCATCAGCCAGATCACTTTCGCTGGCAACCACGGACTCAAGTTCCCGTGTACCTACTGCCAGGTTGTGCCGTATGGCTGAGATCTTTTCTCCTTGCAATGCCACCTTCTGCCATTTTAGGGATCTGTTGTTATTCGTAGGTAGAACATCCCTGGTAAGTGTTGAGGCTGAGTAGGTCATGGAGTAATAAAGGGCTTCCCACAGGGGGTTCATAGTTAAACAGAGAGGATTATGGTCACTCTCTGTAGTGGTGCTGACGCTCATATTGACTAAATCTCCCCAGAGCCTTACGTCTAAAAGAATATAATCGATGTGAGAGGGGCAGCTAACTCTGTTGTATGTATTGGCGCCCTGCCTGTCCGAGGGAGTTCTACCATTTACTGCCCTTAGGCCGAACTCCGCACTTAGGGCATTAAGGTGAAGTGCTGTCTGTGTCCATTTTTAGGTCTCGCCTAGCGTTGCAGCGCGCATGCGCTGCTCGCTCTGCGAGGCTTCTTGTAATCGAGTAGATTTCAGAAGTGGAGTGTAGGCCCCGCCCCTTGTTTCCATTGGCTTGCGTCATCGTTCATGCTAAACGCTGGCTTTCGATTGTAAGTGAGGCTTTTTAGTCCCTCCTTGCTACCGCCCTGTCTCCTTTTGGCCCCGCCCACCCGGACTGGATCGTTTACTTGCGGCGTTACACAGTGTCTTTTAATTACTGTGTAAGCACTTTTTTTTTACCATTCGTGTATGGTCGTTTAACTTTGCGGTAGCTTCAATACTCATAATGGCTGCCATGTTATTGTTTTGTAACTTTTTTTTTTTCACGTTGGCGGCACACACGCTTTACCTTTAGCCATGTTAAGCTAAAGCGCGGGTGCCGCGATTGTTGAAAAAGTAAAGAAATAGATTTTTTTTCTATTTCTTTACTTTTGCAGCAAACGCGGCACCCGCGCTTTACTTTAACATGGTGAAAAGTAAAGCGCGGGTTCCGCGATTGCTGCAAAAGTAAAGAAATAGAAAAAAAGGAGTTGCCCGCCATTTTTTTTCTATTTGTTTACTCCATGCTTGTTTGGTGTGACGTAGGAGGGTCTGCTGCTAGCTCGGGCAGAGCGCGGACAGGCTCCCCTGCAAGCCGCCGGTTATAATTTATTTTAAGCCCTTGTTCAGGTTGTCACGCCTGTCCCTCGTCCCCCAACAGCAGCGATAACCTGAAGCCGCAAAAAGAGCAGGGGCCCCATGTCGACCCCGGCCAGACGGCGGCTCATGCAAGACAGGCAAAGGGCGCTCACCAAGTAGCTGTTTCCCTCTTCGTGGCATGTAGGGGCCAATGTGCAAAGTGTGGTTTTATAGCGCCATGGAAGGAGCCGCTTTGTTTAGCTGGCGCTGGTGTTAACTTACATTTATTCTTTAATTTCTATTAGAAAGTGCACATTGAACTGCTTCTTGGCGCTTATTGATAAAACCTGTTAGTATTATCCTACGTAATGGCTTTCATTACACATCGAAAAGATTAAATACTGACTTGGGCCCGTCACTATTTAAACCCGTGACACGTAAGGTATATATTCAAACCTCTGCTGTAGGTGCATTAATACACCGAGCTACCTTAGAAACATAATTGCCTGGTCACTGCTGTTAGTATAACTGTCTGAAACGCAGAGATGAGTTTATGTTTGCTAAAAGGCGGAGTCGAAGCACGCGCTTTGACCTTTAGCGCTCCAGATATTGGCCCAGCAGCTAGCGCATTCACCCACTGAGGGTCCCGGGGTCTCCACAACCCACCCGCCGTTTCAGCCCAGCCATCTGTGTTTTCAAAAGGACGAGTTGACAAAACACTGCAAAACCACCGCATTTCATAAGAGCGAAAGGAAATGTCTCTGCGTCATACAACAATACACAAAAGGCAATCAAATAAACAAACGCCAGGATCTGTATTTGCATCTTTACCTTCGCGGTACACGGAGGTTTCAGTTTCTCACAATTTACCCTATTTACTCTCGCAGGCTGTGGTTTGTTTCCGCTTTGTACCTATGTTTATATTGTTTTCAATGACACTTTGTGGCGTTCAAACTGATTATTACACTTGTTGGCGCCTTGGGGAACGCAGTCTAATTCAGATATTGGGTTTTCTACGAGCACAGCAGTTCTGTTTTTTTTTTTTGTTAATGTTTTACACAATTGCCCTATTTGTCGACATCTTGCTTTCCCATTTGCCTCGTTCTCTGTGGCAGGTAACCGTCGTCGAACACCCACATGAAGCAAGCAGAAACAAGGGGAATTATGTTCATTTCACATCACAGCACAACACACATCCAATGCATGGGAACATTCTAACCTTCTGAGTTGGTCTATACATAGACTTTTGTACTGGAAGTACAAATCCTGTACTAGGCAGTGTGCTCTCAAAACGCATTGTCATTTGCAATGCCAATAGCTTAAACTCTCGTAAATGCAAGACCTATTGCATTGCAAATGCTTGTTTAACTGATGGTAAGAGTAAAGAAGGGATAGCCCATTTATCATTGACAGCCTCGGTGCCTAACAGGTCTTCTTTGTCGAGCGGTTCAAAAGTGCTGTTAAAATCACCCGCAACTATTACTCTGGAATGAGGTGAACATCTAGCTAGGCATTCTTCCAGCAAGATGATAGTGGGTGAAGTTCTACCGCCTTTGGTCCCTCTAGCATAGATATTAAACAGGTCGATTTGAGCTCCCCCCCCCTAGGTCCCCTAATACCTAACCCCAAAATATCCGGACTTAAGCTTGGATGGAGTGTAAACCGGCAACCCAAAGTGATGCTCACCCAAATGATCAAGCCCCCTGACGGGCGCCCTCTCCCTATTGTCGTCACAGGTGAGCAGAAGCACATAAATCCTGACTTGAACAGGGGAACCAAACTCCAGGTCTCCTGGAAAATACTGATGTTGTAACTCTCAATTAGGTTGTGCCAGTGAGGAAGAGCCATTTTGCTGTTTAACCCAGCCACATTCCAAGAAATCACCCTAAGATGGCGGCGGAGGGCTGGAATGGGGGACTGTACAGCATTTGAATTAGCATGACAAGGACAATGGCCAGTCGGGACGGGGATGGAACCTGGGGGCTATAGCTTGCGCATTGCTCTACACCTGCAGTCCTACTGCTGCTGGTAAGGGTGACGCATGCCTAATTCTACTGAGGATCTATCTTCCTTTGAATGAGGCTCTGACTGATGATGATTCACAACAACTGGGCAGTTATCTATACAAGGGGGGTAGAGGGGCACAAGGCCCGGGAGGCTTGTGAGCTTCCTTTGGAAGTCAATCATTGGCTTCTAAGTCGGAGCCGCTAATTGTCTGGAAAGATGGCTGAATATCTGGGAGCTTACTATATTCGACGGGTATGAAGCGCATAAACTGGATCGAAGAAGTGTCAGGGGAACAGGTTCGAAATTCAAGGGCAAAGAGGTTTTCAACTAGATCTGTCCCTTTCAGGGTAATTTCAATACAGTCAAATGGCTGGTCAGGAGAGAAACACCTACGTGCCCTGGTAATGTCATCACGAATCACCGAGCGGCATCCCCTGACATGGCGAATCCAGTGTGTTGCTTTATTAGTCAAAGAATCTTCCCCCTCGTGGCCTTTCCCCTTGGCAAGCTTCGGTACATTTACCATATATATTTTCTGAGTAGCTGGTGGGTGTGGAATAGTTGATTGAGGCCGAGTATAATATAGCGGTGGAGGAGCCTGAGATGGAAGTAAGTTTCTAATCCCTGGTCCACTAGGAGGGCCAAAGGCGGCCACTGACTTAGAAAAGTGGCTAGGTCGTTTGGGTGCAGGATCCTACCACCCTTGGGTATATGGGGCGATCGCTACGTTGGAGTGTGTGAGCCCAGTGCTAGCCTGGTGCTGGTTACATTGATTGCCCAGAGAAGATGAATGAGTTTTTGGCACAGATGCAACATGCAATAGGGAGGGGGATGTTTTCCGCACTAGGGTCTCAACTAAGGTGGTAAGGCTCTCTATCATGGATTGCATGTTCCCTATTTCAGCCCTAAGTGTGCTAATGAGCTGATGTGTGATCTGGGATTCAAAGTAAGGTGCAAATGCAGTCGCATTGGATACAACAGAAAGCTGCTGGGGGCTATTTTCCTTGGGGCCTCCAGCAAGGTCCAAGAGGGGGGAAAACCTATTTGTGCATGGAATGTTGGATTCTGACTGTGACTTAGAACTACTAGAGGTGCCTGAAGGGGTTGCAGGGGGGAATGGACCCTCGCTACGTGGAGCAAAGCCTCCTGATTATTGCGGGCGATGCTCTTAGGTGGCAACTTCTTGAACATTGCTGGGATTGTAGAAGAGCGGGTGGGGGTAGTGTTCCCTGGAGAGAGTTGGTGAGAGGGTATGCATGAGGGGACAGCTGTCTCACCATCAAGGATGCCTTCGCACTCACTAATCAGGCTGTCAATACGGTCCATGTGTTCTAAAACGCAGGTGTTCCTTATGCTTTTTGACGATTTCCTAACTTTCTTCCCTTTCCCCATTTGGCTCCCCCCGGAACCCTCCATGGTTTTTCTCTTCCCCATCTTTCTACAGCCTCAAACAACAATCTGAAGCAGGCAAAAGCAGGGCAAAACCGGCTACAGGCTACCCCTTAGTCAGTAGTAAATGCCAAGATATTACAACAAAGTGGCAATAAATGCAAACATAAATAAAGGTATTTTCTTATACAGCAGTTCCACCCCGTAAGTACCCTCAGTGGATGCCCCCTGCGCCGGAAGGCGTCTAAATTAGAGGAAAGAAGAGCAAAACAAGGACTGTCTAATGAAAACACTTCATCAGTTGAAGAAATAGAACAAACGATCAGCATCAACAATGGCTGTCCATGAAAATGTCCAGTGTCCCAAGATAGTTTAAGAGGCAACTCCTACTAATTGTGATCGGGGGGGAAACAAGACTAGGCCTTAACCGGAACCCGCACTTTGTTGAAAAGGGTGAGGAGAGGACACAGTACCTTGCAAGCTCAGTGGCAACCTGAGGTTGGCTTGTAGAATGCCGAATGCAAGGGGGTGTCCCTGCCCTGCCTCTTCCTGGCAATGACAGGCCAGGACGGGCCCGCCCTTGGCCTGGGCTTTGGCCGGGCGCGTCCCGCGCAGCGGGAGCTCTCAGTTCAATTTATGCGCCTCCGGGCGCGAGAAGGATATCAGCTGTGCGTTGTGGGGGAGCCTGGGGGATGGAGTCCCTGCTACGGCTCGCTACCCCGGTGCCTTGGTCAGCCTGATGCAAAGAAGGAGCGTCCCGCGCAGCAGGAGCTCTCAGTTCAATTTATGCGCCTCCGGGCACGAGAAGGATGTCAGCTGTGCGTTGCGGGGGAGCCTGGGGGATGGAGTCCCTGCTACGACTCGCTGCCCCGGTGCCTTGGTCAGCCTGATGCAAAGAAGGAGCGTCCCGTGCAGCGGGAGCTCTCAGTTCAATTTATGCGCCTCCGGGTGCGAGAAGTATGTCAGCTGTGCGTTGCGGGGGAGCCTGGGGGATGGAGTCCCTGCTACGGCTCGCTACCCCGGTGCCTTGGTCAGCCTGATGCAAAGAAGGAGCGTCCCGCGCAGCGGGAGCTCTCAGTTCAATTTATGCACCTCCGGGCGTGAGAAGGATGTCAGCTGTGCGTTGCGGGGGAGCCTGGGGATGGAGTCCCTGCTACGGCTCGGTACCTTGGTCAGCAAATTGCGAGTCGCAAATGCGATGCAATTTGCGAGTCGCAAATTGGTAGGTCGTACATCTGGCCCTTAGAGTCAAATAGCGCTTAGGGGTTACTTGAGGTCACGCTGGACTGGGGTAAATCTTAAATTCAGGCTGACCGCCATCGAGGGAAGGCCGGCACAGGACTCATACAGGTTCCACTGAAAATGTACCTTGAATTGAGCAAGCGTCGACGTTAAAGTCTCAATGCGTCTATTCCGATCCCCGCAGGTGATGAAGGCATCATCGACAAATCTCTTTATGATGCAGGCACTGCGTCATCGTAGAGCTGCACTGTCTGTTGTCATCGAGCCACACAGCCCCTCAAAGCGATGTCGTTGATCGGCTCCTGCATCGCGTCGAAGGGCAATGCGTTGGTTCCGATCAGCGTAAAGTCAGCACTGCATCAATATTGATGGATCTGGACAGCAAAAATCACCTTTCAAGAGCGAGGACTGGATTGGTACCACTTGGCAGGGCAGGACTCACAGATGGCAGAGTCAAGGTGCTGTTGCAGAGTTGAAGGAAGTCTTTGATAGCCCTGAGACTTCAGAACAAGGGGCAAGCCAGCAAACCCTTGGAGTCAATAGGGGAGGCGATAATGCTGGGTTCAAGTGAGATGGGTCCAGTCCTTGTCCACAGCAGGGCAGAGATCAGCAGGCAGTGGGGCAGCACAGCAAAGCAGAAAAGCAGTCCTTTCAAAGCAGCAGTCAAGCAGAGTGGCAATCCTTATACCACAGCAGTCTTTACTCCTGGCAGAGTTCTTTACAGGTCCAGTAGTGTCTGAGTTGATGGGGTCAGAGCCCCAGTACTTATACCCTGTTGTGCCTTTGAAGTGGGGGTGACTTCAAAGAACGATCTTTGAAGTGCACACAGGCCCTTTATTCACAGTTCTGGCTCCATACTATCAGTAGGGGGTAATCAGCTCTTTGTGTGGGAAACAGAACATTGTATATTCAGGTGTAAGTGTCAGCTCCTCAAAAAGAGCTATCAGAATGTATATGAATGCAGAGGACATTTTTGTCACACCTATTGTTCCTATGTCTGTGGCTGTCTAGAGGGAATGCACAAAGTGCAGCTGTCAGACACCACAGACATGTCTTGGAGACAGGCTGAAGTCACACAGAGCAGTAAGAGCATAGAAATGCCCAGTTTCTAAAAGTGGCATTTCTAAAATAGTAATGCTGAATCCAGCTTTACCAGTAAAGAGGATTTATTATTACCATTCCAAAGATAGAAAACATGACGCAGCTACTCCTTTCTGATCAGGAATTACAGCTTAAAAGCATTTTAAGGAATTCACAATGTTAGCCTATTAGATGAGTAGGCCTCACAGTAGTGAAAAACAAATCTAGGTGTTTTTCACTACCAGGACATTCAAAACTTAACAGTTCATGTACTACCTTTACTTACAGCGCACCCTGTCCTATTGGCTACTTAGGGCCTACCTTAGAGGGTGAGTGTCTGAAAAGTTTCAGCGCTCTGTCCATCATCTCCTTGTGTTTGCTTTGTTCGCCCTAAGTTGGCAGGGTATGCCCAGACGTGGGTCCCTAGCTCACTTTGCCACTGGATTCAAGCTAGCCTGGCTGATGAGGGCTGTTATCCCGAAACCGGTCCCAGGATGCTTGTTTCCGGTCCAGTGAAGACATAGCTTGGCAGTTCGGGCTGGAATGTTCCCATGAGGCACAGGGTCAAGACTGATTTGCATAAAGCTGTGCCTGAACTGGGGTGGCAAAGTGAGCTAAAGAACGATGATGGATTCAACCCAGATCTGTGACTGGGGGTGAGTGTCTGAAAAGTTTCAGTGCTCCGTCCATCATCTCCTTGTGTTTGCTTTGTTCGCCCTAAGTTGGCAGGGTATGCCCAGACGTGGGTCCCTTGCTCACTTTGCCACTGGATTCAAGCTAGCCTGGCTGATGAGGGCTGTTAGCCTGAAACCGGTCCCAGGATGCTTGTTTCCGGTCCAGTGAAGACAAGGCTTGGCAGTTCGGGCTGGACTGTTACCATGAGGCACAGGGTCAAGACTGATTTGAAAAAACTGTGTCTGAACTGGGGTGGCAAAGTGAGCTAAAGAACGATGATGGATTCAACCCAGATCTGTGACTGGGGGTGAGTGTCTGAAATGTTTCAGCGCTCCGTCCATCATCTCCTTGTGTTTGCTACCTTAGGGGTGCCTTATGTGTAATAAAAGGGGAGTTTAAGGCTTGGCAAGTAGTTTTAAATGCTGAGTCGAAGTGGCAGTAAACTGCACACACAGACTTTGCAATGGAAGGTCTGAGACATGTTTGAAAGGCTACTTGTGTGAGTGGCACAATCAGTGCTGCAGTCCCACTAGTAGCATTTAGGTTACAGGCCCTGGGTATATGGTATACCACTTTGAAAGGGACTTACCAGTAAACTAAATATGTCAATTGGGTATACACGAAGGTCACCATGTTTAGAGGTGAGAGAACATGCACTTTAGCACTGGTTAGAAGTGGTAAAGCGCTCAGAGTTCTAAAGCCAACAAAAAGCAGGTCAGAAAAATAGGAGGAAGAAGGCAAAACGTTTGTGGTGACCCTTCAGAGAGGGCCATTTTCCAACAAGCGTAACTGCAAAACCACATACTTCCAGTGACCCCAGCTAAAAGGCACGTCAGGGCTCATGTACCCAATATGTGGGTTAGATTCTTATTAAATAGGAAGCAAAATTATAGTCTATCACATCAAACACAAGAGGTGTCTGTACAACACACACTCAGAATGCACATATTTGAAAGTGCTTTGATGTGTGATAATGAAGAAAATGGAGGTTGGTGAAATAAAGCATTTGTTATGTTATGTTATGTTAAGATAACTTGTAGAGCGCGCAGCTGCCCCAGCAACGGGGCGTCCCGGCGCTGAGCAAAATAGAGACTAAAACAGCGAGTATCCCTCCTAAGAGAAAACAAGAAGGGCCAGGGGAGACATGTGGGTCAAAAGAAGGGGGACCTAATGAGGGAACAGATGGGTCTTTAGCGCTTTTCGGAAGGTCAGGTAGTTGTCCATGCTCCGGATGTGAGACAGAAGATCATTCCAGAGCTTGGCGGCCAGAACGTGGAATGAGCGACCACCAGCACGGGCCCTCTTCACACGTGGTATAGAGACCAAATGTTTGCCTGCAGAGCGCAGATGATGCGAGGGAGTGTAGGTCGAGAGCAGGCCAGATATTATACCAGAGGTGGAGGATTTCAGGATCTTAAAAGCAAAGCAGAGAGATTTAAACTCCAACCACCTCTCCATTGGCAGCCAGTGTAGCCGCCGAATGGTGCTAGAGGTGGGGCAGCGACTGGGCATGGCAAGAAGAGTTCTGGCGGCGACATTCTGGACCCTCTGAAGTCTTGAGATCTCGGTCTTATTGACCCCCAGATAAAGCACGCTGGCGTAGTCCAGTCTAGATAGAACAGATGCTTGCACAATGGTCTGCCGGATGGAAGGGTCAAAGAAACCCAACATGGGTCTAAGACTGCGCAGAATGCCAAGACATGTCGCCGCCACCCTCTTAGTTTGAGCTTGGAAGCTCAGCGTCGAATCAACCCATACACCCAGATTTTTCACCACCTTTTTTGGAGTGGGGGGGGGTCCCAGGGAGGAGGGCCACCAATGCCCGCTCCACAGCTCATGATCCTTCCCGACCAGCAGGACCTCAGTCTTGCTGGCGTTGAGCTGTAGGCAATTGGCAGTCAGCCACTCTGCTACATCCGCCAAGCCACCTTGAAACTTGGCCGCATCATTTTGGCAGTCATTGGAGAGGGCAACTACAAGTTGGGTGTCATCTGCATATGACACGATCGTCAACCCTCTCCTTTTGGCTAGTATGGCCAGCGGATGGACATACAAGTTAAAAAGTGTAGGGCTTAGCGCAGAGCCCTGAGGGACCCCCTGTTTGATGGAATACACCCTAGATGAAAAAGGGGGAGCCGAAACTTGGAAAGACCTGTCTGAGAGAAAGGAGGTAAGCCAGGTCAGGGCAGCGCCCGCAATGCCGGCCTCCTTCAGTCTTTGAATCAGGATCTGGTGCGAGACCGTATCGAAAGCGGCACTGAGGTCCAATAGGATCAGTGCCGAGGTCCGTCCCTCATCCAGAGCTGCTCTCAGATGTTCGGATACAGCTAGGAGTGCTGATTCAGTGCTAAGGCCGCGGCGGAAGCCACACTGAGAGGAGTCCAGAATGTGATTTTCCTCCAGATAGTTAGACAGAATAGAATTGACATGTGCTTCGGTGATTTTAGAGATCCAAGGCAACAAGGAGATAGGGCGGAAGTTCTCCAATTTAGTCGGGTCTAACGTGGGCTTCTTTAGAAGCGGCATAACAACGGCCTGCTTCCATGCCCTAGGGACAATGGCCCTGGCCAAAGACAGGTTGATGACCTGGCCCAGCGGTGTGAGTAAAACAGATAGTAATCTCCTCAGATGTTCCGGCTTCATAGGGTCAGTCGGGGAACCAGATTTGACCTTCCCACAGAGTATAGTAAGTGCTTCTTCAGTAATGGGTGAAAAGGTGGCTAATATATGAGCGGAGGGGGATAGACCCTCGGAATCACTGCCCAGAACCGTCGAAGGGAAGGTTTTGTAGATGTTTTCCACCTTGTTTATGAAAAAGGTGGCTAGGTCCTCACAATGCTCGTTAGACTTGACTGTGGCTGCCTTGGGTGCCCCAGCGTTTTTTTGGTTAGTAATGATGGAGAAGATCTTCTTGGTGGGATTCTGACTATTTCTAATCTCCTCCGAGAAATAGGAAGCCCGTGCTTTCTGAACAGCCCTATGGTATTTTTTTATGGCGGATTTATAATGGCCTTTCAGAGTGATATCAAAGTCTCACACAATTTGGTCAAGTAGGAAAGCTGAGATTGAGCATAGATTTTTCAGTTTCTCACTGTGCAGTTCAGCCACTAGATGGGTATATCTTTATGACATTAAATCTTAATGATTTGATTTTAATTATTGGAGGATGAGAGTAAAGCATGGGTGACAGTGATGGAGCAAGGGCTCACAATGAGACTTGCTCGGAAGCAATTCTCTCACAGTATTAATTAATTTGTACTAAAACTTTGTAATGTCTTTATTAATCATGTGCAACACAAACATATTTTATCTAGAAGATGCTTGCCTATGTGTTTTCCACTAATAAGTAATCCTCGTCTAATCTAAAATGGCCGCTAAAACGCGGGAATTCTATTGCGCATGTGTCAACCATATCACGTGTTATGACGTCTTTCTTTGCTTGGAGGGAATCTTTTGCTTCTGCGCAGTGTATGCTAAAATGGCTGCTTTAATGTTCTCACATGCTAAAGCTTTCGCATTGCTGCAATTAATAATGTGGTATACTAAAGCTACTAATGCGGGATAGACATTTATAATTAAATGGGATCAGAATAGAAGTAGGGGGTATACAGTGAAAACATTTATTTTTTATTTTAATATGTTTCTTCTTTGATTTCCTATTAGTTCGTAAAGTGGGCCTGGGTTGGCTAAACAGCAGCTCAAGAGTCATGTGACCTGCGCATGCGCTCTGAAAACTGACAAAGCAAAGCGATGAAGTCAACTTGGAGGATGTCCAAGGACATGACCCGCTGGTCACCTTCGGAGTTCAACTAAAATGTCCAATGAAATGATACATTTTGTATATATTTTGTACTAATATTGTTGTGAAACGGGTGGGAAATAAAGCAAATGTATTAATTGAGAGGGGCGGGATTCTGAGACAATGAGCTTAAGAAAATTGAACTAAATTGACATGGTGTGAGGATCAACTCCCTGTCCCTGTCCAATAAGAATTAGTGGGCCCATAATTTTGAAACATTAATGGGAGGTACATGGGCTTAGAAGGGTATAATAGATATAGAATTAGCTAATTAGTTAGCGCTCAGAGAGAACAGATGAACAGATCCTTTAGCAGAGAACTGATGCTATTACAGAACAGAGCAGACTGAACCGCTGTCCGAAGAAGTCGTGAGGTGGGGGCGGCGGACCGTACTAGAGGGAGACGCGGAAGAACTACGAGGAGGAACGAAGTGTCAGAGAGGGGAACGACGCAGGCGTCGTTGGTAGAGAGGTCATCTATCCTGTCCTGAACCTGGTCCGGAGGTCTTGGTCTTCATCCTTTCTTGGGACCCTCTTTCCAACTCCTTGGCCAAGGGGTTTGGTTTTCACACCTTTAGGTAACTATAAATGCGTAATCTTTAGTTTGTACTGCTGTCTCTATCTTCTTCTTTCTGAGGGACCATCATTTGTGATTAATAGGTGACCATAGTGTGCTTCCTCCTTGATATGCGACTAAGTATTATGTGGTCTGTATTTTACTCTGCTAAATTTTAGATAAACATTTTAAAACTTCCCGAGTCAGTGGTTATTTCAGATGTTTAATGAAATTATGTTTTGTATGATCTCATATCAAACCCAGTTATCAAAGGTCCATTGGTAAGTCATTACTCTTCAATCAGAAAGGTAATTGGTAGCAGGGATTTTGATAAAGAGTACAACTGACTCCAACCAGCGGTGATTGCTAGTTAGTGTGAATGAATGGGCCCAGGTGAGTATTTAGTGTATGAATGCTTGTTGCTAGTAACCCGCTGGATCAGTTTTCTGGCTATCAGAGGATGGTTATACTTTGTTAATTGGGTAATGAGAATTTATTTTATGAACTAACATCCGTTTAAAAAGTTTTGTTTTATGTTGTCTAGAAATCCCCGGGGAATTTGAATAGCGGATGGTAAGTGGAAGCCATACTGCAGTGAGGTTATCTGTCAGGCAGAAATAGTACTGAAAAGTTAAGCAGGACTATCAGTACTTGTTAGGGACTCTGTGTATGTGAGTGACAGCAAAGGAATACGCTGGTGAAAAATTGATGTTATATCACCTAGAAAGGGTAACATTGAAGGAGTAGCAGGTATTTCTGAAGCTTACGTGAAGAGTAACGGAAGAGTGCTCGTAGTGTATGTCTAGTAAACGGAAGGGTTTTACTAAGTGTGAGAAAATCTATCCTTTTCAATTTAGGGAAACTGACAAGATAGCGAATGTTTTTATGTTGTTACTGAATCTTAATAAAAAGTGTTGAGAAAATAAAGTTTTGCGTACGATTTTTGTAAAGGGAGGGTCAGCTGCTGGAGTAGAAGCTGACGATTAAAAGTGCTGCGCTGAGATAGGCTGAAACAGCGGGCGTAGAATGAGTCTTGTAAAGGAGGGGTCAGTAGTCAGGAGTAATACTGACGTCACAGGCGCCGCGCTAGGATTGGTCGACACAGCGAGGGACAGAGAAGCGCAGATTGTAAAGGAGGGGTCGTCAGAGAGAGTGAATAGACGTCACAGAAAAGCCGCACTAGGATTGGTTCCGAGACAAATGTTAGCTGGAATTTGATTGGTTGTTAGAATAGAAATCGAATTATTAGTGGACAGTGGAGATTGTATGTGGAAAGACGATTCGACTTTGATAGGAACCCGTCCCGACAGGAGATTTATAGGTTTTGCAGAATATAATTCAATACATAGATATTTACCCAAAATGTACGGAGAAAAGAGAAAATTGTCATTCCTACAAAAGATTAAGAATTATTTTAAGAAGGATAAGCCAATTAAAACTAAGGAAGGAATTCTCATTCCACCAGCAAAAACGTCTGCTTCATTCATGATGATGGAGAGGGGTTATCATACTTATGTATGGTTAGAAAATTGGATAGAATATACAAAAGATGATGGAATATTAGCTTTCCCAGAGAATGGTACTTTCAATGGGAGAATTCTTCAAAATTTAAGAATGAGAATGAATGAATTAGAACCCAGACCAAGATTAAAGCAGTACGAAGCCCTAGAAGAATGGGAGACAGAAGCATTTGAACGTGATAGACCCAGGAGCAATAGGGGTTATAGGGGATTTTTCCCTAGATATCAGAATGGGACAAGAGAAAGTCAGATGAAACAGTGGAGACAAGCGATGATTACTGAAGGTTTGTATCCAGTATTTATGGCTGATGAGCAGCTAGGGAGCAAATGCATGACAGGGTTTGGAGAATCAGAAGATGAATTTATGGAAGAAATATTAAAGAACCCTCCACCATACCAGGAAGAGTTGGGTGGATGTTCCCCAAGTGCACCTGTTCTGAGAACACCGTTAGTTCCTCGAGTACCTCATAATTCACCAGTTAATAGAGTACTCCAGGATAAGGAAAAAGAGGCTTTAGACAGAAACAGAGCAGAATTAATACAGAAATTAACACAGTTGAATGTACATCCTGAATCTCTGACTATACCCGTAACCATTGGTCCCGTGGTCCCTTTATACGGAGACAAAGTAAATTGCCCGAAGCCTTTAGCTGTGACTACACCTGTGGATATTCCTAAACATGAAGCTGTAATAATTGATGATCATATCAGTGACTGTGAATCTATGATTTCACTAATGGATTTGCCTATTCGAGAATCCGCAAATAGCACCCCCAGAAGAGTCACACCTGGTTGCTCAAAGGATGTAAATATAATAACCTCTTCAGGAACTAAAAGTGCAACAGTAGTAACTCCAGAAGACTTAGAAAGATGGGCACACGGAATATACAGACAGAGTTCACCCCCAAAGATCTTGGACATTTATAAATTAAAAGTCGAATTAGAAGAAATTATAGTAGGAAACGTAGGAGTAGATCATCTAAATACCTACAGTGAAGAAGGACTATTGTTCGTATGTAGGAGCATAACCAGAAATGTAAAAATATTTCATGAAAAGTTAACGGATTTGGCCTCAGAGATGGGAATTGAAATAAGGAAATCAAAAGTATTGCAGAGACCATATAGAGCAGAATTTACGGACAAAGACTTAGAAAATATGAATACATCTGGTAGAAAATTACAAGTTAAAGAATTAATGACAGTCTTACAGAAATGGGGAGATTTGGATAGATGGAAAACTAGATGGACAAAGAAAAAGGAAGAAGCACGTTCAAATAGAATGACATCTGAGTATTTATTGAAGGAAACAGGAAAGGTAGAACAGATGTACCCAATACGGGACGTTCCAGGAGGAGGCTATGTCCATGTCCCATGGAGCAGGCAAGACATTTTGTCATTTACAAATGATTTTCCAAAGTTAAGGGAAAAACCAATTGAATGGTACAAGCAGGTTGAGAGGTTTGTGAAGGTTTCAAAGGTTTTGTTAAAGGACCTAGATGGTTTGTTCGACATAGTGGTACCTGCCGATTTATGGACAGACTGCAAAATTACAATCGATTGGCCTAGTGAAGAATATCCTAGGGATCCAAAGAAAGGTGCCCCATCAAATGATGTGATGAAAAAGTATCACCAGGTAATAACTTATTTGAAAGGGAAAATACCACCAAAAGAAACAGATTGGGTGAAAATAGACAGAACAACCCAAGAAGCAAATGAATCGGTACATGCCTACTATGAACGTCTATTACAGGTGTTCAAACAGTATAGCGGTTTTGAAGATATTGGAGACAAAAATATGAGTCAGTTTGTCTATCGATTTGTTTATGGTCTAAAACCAGAGATTTGTCAGATGATTAAGCAACACATGTTATGTTGGCAGGGAAAGCCTATCGATGAGATTTTGAAATATGCTAAATATTGTGGGGATGACATTGAGGATAGACACAAGAAACTACAAGAAAAGGTGATGTGGGCTCAAGTGAAAATGGCTGAGCGACAGGGAATTAATTTAGATAATCCAACAGAAAGTCAGGGAAAAGAATCTGGATCGAATGGGGACACAGGAAATGGTGGAAAGGTAAGAGGACGAATGAGTAGAGAAGAGGCTAAAAAGAAATTTCCTTGTCATGGATGCGGAAAGTTGGGACATTGGAAGAACGAATGTAAAAAGATTCAAAATAATAATGGCCCAAATCATAATTTAAATCCACAGACGTAGAATGACTCACAGCAGGGTGTAAGTCCTCAGAGTCAGTTGCCACCTGCCCCTATACAGGGTAATGTAAGCAGAGCAAAGCACGGTACAGACGTCGGATATCAAGGAGGAAGTGGTAAGAACGAATATGTAACTTCACAGTTTCTTTTACAGGATGATTTTAATCCATATGATTATCAATGACAGTGCCTAAGAGAGGGGGAGAAGGAGTGCGTACTTGACGCATCCTTGCCGGTAGATCAGTCAGGTCCATATGTTGAAGGGAAAGTAAAAGGTAATGATATCACCTTTCTTTTGGACACTGGTGCTAGCCGTTCTACTGTAAGAACAGCAGACATCCCAGACCTCCCTCTCTCTGGAGAAGCTATCCAAGTTGTAGGTGTAGCAAATCAAAAGATTAGAACACCCCTTACCGAACCTATGGAAGTAAGAATCGGAAACTTCCGAGAAATGCACCAATTTGTGGTGTGTGATTCCAGTCCAGTAAATTTACTGGGTAGAGACTTACTGTGCAAAATGAACTGCACTATATTCTGCACACCGGATGGTGTTGCCATACAGACCCCGGATGAAGATCATGTTTACAAATTCATGATAGCCAAGCAAGGTACAGAGGTAGATGAAATGTTCTCCTTGATAACAAAAGATGAATTACCAGAAGAGTTCAATGGTGTGGGATTTTACTGGAAAAGAAGTAAGTCTGATGGCAAATATAGACCCAGTAAAGATAACTGTAAAGGAAGGCGCAATATTCTCAAATACCAGACAGTATAAAATGAGTGCTGAAGTGAAAGCAGGAGTTACTGAAGAAATTGACAGAATGGTGAAACAAGGTATATTAAAAGAAGTTATGAGTAGCCCTTGTAATTCGGCAATTATGGGTTTGAAAAAGCCTAGTGGAAAATATAGGATTGTTCAAGATTTACGGAAAATTAACAAAATTGTGGTACCTTGTTGTCCTATAGTACCAAATCCTGCAGTAATATTATACCAAATACCATGGAACGCAGAATGGTTTACTGTAATTGATCTGTGCCAAGCATTTTTTTCAATTCCATTGCATCCAGATAGTCAGTATTTGTTTTCGTTCAAATTTGAAAATCACGTTTATGTGTGGAATCGTGTTCCACAGGGGTACACAGAAAGTCCCTCCATTTTTAATCAGATACTGAAAAAGTGCTTTGAAAAATTAGTAATGCCCAGGAACTCAGTCTTGGTACAATATATAGACGATTTGTTAATCGCATCTAGAACTCATGATGATTGTGTCGCCGACTCAATTGCATTACTCAATCATTTGACTGAGGAAGGTCACAAAGTGTCACCTGAGAAGTTACAATTTTGTACAACAGCAGTTAAGTATTTGGGACACCAAATTGAGAGAGGAAAGAGAAGAAGAACCTCTGAGAGAATAAAAATAATTAAGCAATGAAAGTGCCAGTAACACAAAGAGAGGTGAGAATGTTTCTTGGAATAGTAGGATACTGTCGACAATGGATTGTAGGGTTTTCACTACTAGCAAAACCTTTAATTCAGTTAACCAAAAAGAAAGCAAAGGATCCAGTTGAATGGAATGATGAAAGTGCCAGTGCATTTGTAAAGTTAAGAAATGCTTTGTGTGAGGCACCTGGCCTGGGCATGCCTGACTATACAAAAGAATTTACATTATTTTGCTATGAAAGAGAAAGTTGTGCACTTTCAGTCTTAACACAAAGACATGGACTGGACAGACGTCCTATAGCATATTTTTCTGCTACATTAGACCCAGTGGCTGCAGCATTGCCAGGCTGCTTAAAAGCAGTAGCTGCTACCTGTATGAGCATTGAACAAAGTGAGTCAATAGTAATGGGACACCCTGTCAAAGTGTTCGTCCCACATGCAGTTGTGATTCTATTGACAAGAACTAGAATCCAGCATCTTATACCTAGTCGGATGACAAAATATGAGCGAATAATTTTAGGAGCTGAGAATGTGACCATAGCTAGGTGCACAGTTGTAAATCCTGCAACACTATTACCAGATCCATATTGTGAAGAAGTTAGGGACGAGACAGAACATGATTGCTTGGAAGTCACAGAGTTGTGTACCAAGCCGCGCCCTGACATACAGGAAATGCCTCTTAAGAACCCAGACAGGGAGCTGTTTGTGGATGGCTCATGCCTAAGGCATGAAGATGACAAATTGAGTGCAGCTTATGCTGTATGTGAACTTTCTGGAATAGTCGAAGCATCCTATTTACCAGGAGTCAAATCTGCACAAGTAGCTGAATTAATTGCTTTGATTAAAGCCTCCAAAATTGGGAAAAATCTAAAAGTGACCATATTTACGGACAGTCAATATGGATACGGGGTTGTGCATGATTTTGGCCAACTGTGGATGCAGAGGGATTTCATGACTTCTTCAGGATCCCCAATCAAAAATGGGCAGTTTGTAAAAGAATTATTGGAGGCAATACAATCACCAAAAGAATTGGCAGTGGTGAAATGTGCCGCACACCAGTCAGGAGATGACTGGGTGGTAGCCGGTAACAGATATGCAGACCTAATCGCTCAACACTGTGCCAGAAATAGAATGGCAGTAAACAGAAAAGTCGAAAGAATGGGAATCAGCTGCCAACTTATGCTATGTTCGACACCTGAAACATGGAATGATGTGAGACGATTGCAGGATGATGCTGAAGAGAGTGAAAAGGATGTTTGGATAAAAATAGGGTGTATTCGAAGAACAGATGATGATGTGTGGGTTTATCGAGATGGCAGACCAGTCATGCCTGATTGGCTAATTTCACACATGGCCAGAATGTATCATGGAGACACACTTGTAGGAAGAGATGCCATGATTAGACTTTTCAGACAAAGTTGGTACAATCCAAAGTTTAGGGCTGCAGCAGAGAGCCTTTGCCAGAGGTGTTTAACTTGTCAAATGAATAATCCAGGAAGGAAAACAGTAATTGGTCTGGGAAAAATTGGAAAGGCAGAAGGCCCATTTGTGAGATTGCAGTTAGATTTCATTCAGTTACCACCATGTAAAGGACTGAACTATGTACTTGTCATAGTGTGTCTGTTTTCAAGGTGGGTGGAGGCTTACCCTACCAGGAGGAATGACAGCATAACAGTTGCAAAACTGTTATTATGAGAACTCATTCCACGGTTCGGTTTCCCAGTAACTTTGGAATCAGATAGAGGGAGTCACTTCAATAACGATGTAATTCGAATAATCTGTGAAGCATTTAAAATTGAACAAAAATTGCACTGTGCGTACCGCCCAGAGGCTTCTGGAGTGGTTGAACAAATGAATGGCACAATAAAATCAAGATTGTCAAAAATGTGTGCATCCACATCGTTAGATTGGCCAGATGCGTTGCCTCTTGTCTTAATGGGACTCAGAAGCATTCCTGATAGAAATACAGGATTGAGTCCACATGAAATCATCATGGGAAGAGCAATGAGACAAGCCCATGTACCTGGCAATAAACTGCTGAACATAACTGATGATATGGTTCTAGATTATTGCAAAGCATTGGCTGACCTAGTGCATTCTGTCTCTCACCAGGTTGGAGAAGACGCAGTTTCCAGGCAGCCTGAACAAAAGCATGATCTGAACCCTGGAGACTGGGTGGTAGTGAAGCATCACACCAGAGAAGCGTGTTTATCACCCAGGTGGGGCGAACCTTGTCAGGTTATATTGCTTACAAACACAGCAGTGAAATGTGCAGGTTTACCTAATTGGATTCATGTAAGCCTTACCAAAAGGGTGCCAGCTCCTGAAGAAAGAGATCCTAAGTCAGCATCAATAGCTGAGGAAGCAGAAGGTTGTACAGCTGAAGAATCCCAAGTGATAGATTCAGGAGTAGCTGAAGAAGAACAACCGAGCACAAGTCAGGACTGGATACCAGTGGTTGATATCCCTGAAGTCTTTATCAAAACAAGGAGCAGAGCTAGATTAGAAGAAATTAGAGAGAACCAGATAGGTGAAGAAGAACAAGCTCAGGATAGGGAGGTTGAAATTATAAGAGAACCTGAGCAGGCCCAGATAGGGAAAGAAAATTGGGCTCAAACTATCAACGAAACAACAGGGTTTGAGCAGGGACAGATAGGTTCAGAAGAACGCGGTCAGGCTGCAGAAGTACAGGATGCAATAAGCCCTGATCAGAACCAGTTAGGACAAGAAAAGCACGTTCAGGGAGAAGAAAACCAAGAAAACATCGAACATGAAAATATCAAGCAAGAAAACGTCAATCCTGAACAGGGCAAGTTAGCAGAGACTCACATTCAGGCAACTGAACAAGAGCAGATAGAGAGGGAAACTGAAAACAAGGACAAACAATTTGTGCCACACATTAATGTAAATAAAGGAGTATTTGGAAAAGACTCAGAAGGTGAAGGTACAGTGCAAACAAAGAAAGTCAGAAAGGGTGATCATTGGCCTATTATTATTAAAAGGGTGAAATATCATATAGTAACCCGAAGTGAAGACCCAGAACAAGTAAATGAAGTAACAAGCTTATCTGGATAAACAAGTGGGACTGAAAAACGAAAAAGCAAAAGATTGAAAATCGTGAACAATAAGTTTAAAGGTCCTGATTGGACATATGTAATTCTCGAAGACTGCGAAAGTTCAGAAAACAGTGAAAGTGGTGACGAAGGAACAAGTGCAGAGCTGACTTATGAAAAAGAAGTGAAACCACCTTGATAACGTTAAAGTTTTGAAGGAAAAAGAAAGAAGAGAAATCTTCTTGGACAAGAATGGCTGACGACAGAGTTTCTGGGAGACCGAAACGGAAATGTTGTAAAAGATGCTGTGCTATATGCATATGTAGTCTGGTAGTGGTGCTTATAGTGTGGTTAGTTGTGATCGTAGCAATTCCTTACCTTATGATAATGGACAAAAAGAATAACAACGACACCAAGGGAAGGATAGATAATTTGAAAAGTGATAGAGTAGAAATAGAAGCAGAAGATGAACCAGATGTTCATCACGTTGTAACAGATAACGATACTAGCTTAAATGTTTTTACTAAATTATTGTTTCAGTACGTAGATACAATGGATGTTAGTGACTGTTATGTCTGTATGAAGTTACCTGAATCAGTAGCAGAAGGTCTAACCTATCATCATTTGCCTTTAACTTATGGTATATCATGTAGTGTACTAACTAGTTTATTTTATAGAACAGGGAAACTTCAGTATTATTATTCAAATATAGATGTGATATTTTCAGAGGTTCCTATTCGAAAGAATCTGAACCCAGTGCTTAGTAGTCAAGATGCACAATTTATGGGAGAATTTTTCTTAACGATGAAGTCAATAGATATAACACATGCACATAGAAGCAATCTAACATGTTCATTACGTGAAGAAGAAAAGATATTTTTAAACTTAGTTGAAAATAGAAGACTGAATTTCCAAAAGAAAGCGTCTGAGCATAAAGCTCACCTTCCACCTTGGGCTGAGAAAGAGGGTATTTATACACCTGGCAAGGCTCAAGCTGCTATGGCTCTAGATTTTGTAAAGACAGGGAACATTTGTCTTCATAGGTTAAAGACTGAATATAACAATGTTTTTATTGGTACCAGTGAATGTGAACATAATTTCTTAATTCTTGGAGGTTGGGGACTAAAAGGAGGAACAGATTCAGTTTTTCCTGGAATATATTATGTGTGTGGGAATAAGGCTTACTTTAGGCTTCCTGCACGGTGGTATGGAAGTTGTTATTTTGGAATAGTTTTTCCAAAAGTATACCACGTAAAAAGAAACACTGGGAGCAATGAAAATAATAGTGAATTAACACGTAGTAAGAGAGCTAGTTTTTCAGAAATTGTAGGTGATATATTTGGTGCATTGATACCTTCAGTGGGAGTAATTCTGAACTCAAGGAGAATATGTAAATTGTCTACAGTGGTTGATCGTTTATCAACGGATACTGCTGGTGGATTTCTAATGATTAATGCGGAAATGGTTGCGATTAGATCTATGGATATGCAAAATCGACTTGCTCTTGATATATTATTAGCGAAAGAGGGTGGAGTCTGTAAAATGTTGAAAACGAAACATTGTTGCATGTATATTCTGGACAAAAGTGCAGAAATCGGAACATATATAAAGAATATTACTAAACTTGAGAAGGAACTGAAACCACTGGAAGTTGATAGTGTATGGGAAAGATTGACAAATAGCATTGCGTCAATTGGTACCTGGTTTACTAATGTAGGGAAAGGACTTATAGGTCAAATAATAGTACCCTTAGTAGGGATAGCAATAACAGTATTGTCAATAATGATATGGTGTAAATGTTGTAGAAAGAAGGAAACATATAGGGTGACAGGAAGAGGCAAGAAAAGAAAATTTGAAGAGATTGAATTAGAAGACCTGAGAAGTGAAATTTACAAGAAACTGAAGGGAAAAGATAAGAATGGACAGTGTAAAAATGAAAATGTGACTGAAATATGCTAAAGTTGGCATCTGGTTATAGGTAGTTTTGATGGCTCAGAAACGCCATCAGAGAGGGGATTGATGGAGCAAGGACTCACAATGAGACTTGCTCGGAAGCAATTCTCTCACAGTATTAATTAATTTGAACTAAAACTTTGTAATGTCTTTATTAATCATGTGCAACACAAACATATTTTATCTAGAAGATGCTTGCCTATGTGTTTTCCACTAATAAGTAATCCTCGTCTAATCTAAAATGGCCGCTAAAACGCGGGAATTCTATTGCGCGTGTGTCAACCATATCACGTGGTATGACGTCTTTCTTTGCTTGGAGGGAATCTTTTGCTTCTGCGCAGTGTATGCTAAAATGGCTGCTTTAATGTTCTCACATGCTAAAGCTTTCGCATTGCTGCAATTAATAATGTGGTATACTAAAGCTACTAATGTGGGATAGACATTTATAATTAAATGGGATCAGAATAGAAGTAGGGGGTTTACAGTGAAAATATTTATTTTTGATTTTAATATGTTTCTTCTTTGATTTCCTATTAGTTCGTAAAGTGGGCCTGGGTTGGCTAAACGGCAGCTCGAGAGTCATGTGACCTGCGCATGCGCTCTGAAAACTAACAAACCAAAGCGATGACGTCAACTTGGAGGATGTCCAAGGACATGACCCGCTGGTCACCTTCAGAGTTCAACTAAAATGTCCAATGAAATGATACATTTTGTATATATTTTGTACTAATATTGTTGTGAAATGGGTGGGAAATAAAGCAAATGTATTAATTGAGAGGGGCGGGATTCTGAGACAATGAGCTTAAGAAAATTGAACTAAATTGACATGGTGTGAGGATCAACCCCCTGTCCCTGTCCAATCAGAATTAGTGGGCCCATAATTTTGAAACATTAATGGGAGGTACATGGGCGTAGAAGGGTATAATAGATATAGAATTAGCTAATTAGTTAGCGCTCAGAGAGAACAGATGAACAGATGCTGTAGCAGAGAACTGATGCTATTACAGAACAGAGCAGACTGAACCGCTGTCCGAAGAAGTCGTGAGGTGGGGGCAGCGGACCGTACTAGAGGGAGACGCGGAAGAACTACGAGGAGGAACGAAGTGTCAGAGAGGGGAACGACGCAGGCGTCGTTGGTAGAGAGGTCATCTATCCTGTCCTGAACCTGGTCGGGAGGTCTTGGTCTTCATCCTTTCTTGGGACCCTCTTTCCAACTCCTTGGCCAAGGGGTTTGGTTTTCACACCTTTAGGTAACTATAAATGCGTAATCTTTAGTTTGTACTGCTGTCTCTATCTTCTCCTTTCTGAGGGACCGTCATTTGTGATTAATAGGTGACCATAGTGTGCTTCCTCCTTGATATGCGACTGAGGGGCCGATTCCGATTCGGGCAGGAAATCTCTCCGACCGAGCCAGACCCGGAGAGATTTCCGACCGAATCGGTCCCTAGCAGCCGACCGAACGAGTACGATGCGTCCGTATGCTATCGGACTCGATTTGGTCGGACTCCCATTGAAGTCAATGGGAGCCGGTCGTACAACGCGTACACGGGCTCCCATTGACTCAATGGGTACGACGCGAACAAGGGCGCCCCCTACAGCGGGTACGCGTCGATGCGGGTCGCACCGTACATGCACGAATGCGACTCGCGCGGCTACGCGTGCAGGGGGGTCCGACACGGACCCCCGTAGTACGGCTCCGACTGCTCTTTGGAGCCGGACGGCGCGAGTCGGTCGGACTGCTCGAGGCGCGCATCGTACTTGCTCGGTCGGGGAACGTCTCCATTGTGCGGTGCGAGTCGTGTCCGTGCGAGTCGGTCGGAGCGGTTCGGACCCGCGAACGAGTCGGTCGGCGATTTCGCGTACGCTCGCATCGTACTCGCTCACCCGGACGCATGCACGAATCGGTCAGAAACGAGGGCTCCGAATCGGATCCGGTAAAGCCGAATCCGATTCGGTGCCCTACCGGCCGAGATCGGAATCGGCCCCTAAGTATTATGTGGTTTGTATTTTACTCTGCTAAATTTTAGATAAACATTTTAAAACTTCCTGAGTCAGTGGTTATTTCAGATGTTTAATGAAATTATGTTTTGTATGATCTCATATCAAACCCAGTTATCAAAGGTCCATTGGTAAGTCATTACTCTTCAATCAGAAAGGTAATTGGTAGCAGGGATTTTGATAAAGAGTACAACTGACTCCAACCAGCGGTGATTGCTAGTTAGTGTGAATGAATGGGCCCAGGTGAGTATTTAGTGTATGAATGCTTGTTGCTAGTAACCCGCTGGATCAACAGGTAGGGTCCGTATTGCATTTTTTTGGCAGTTTTACATAGCACTAACCTTGGCCATGGACATAAGAGCACTTCATAACAGACAAAGACTACATAGATTTGTCTGAATTTACAGGATGCTGAGCCGAGGCTAAGATTCGAGCCTAGCTCCACATACTGCATGGTGGGCAGGTGTAGGGACTAGGCCACAATGCCTCCTGTGAAAGCTCACCTCATTTTGGGCTTGAGTTTCCAAGAGGGCATCGAACTGAACAGAACCAGGACTCTCGCTTGAGATTTCAGTGTCTCACCAACCTATAATAGGATGCAAAAGAGAGTAATGTTAGGAGGAACAGAATCAAAAATGAAAAAAAACCTTTCAGAGAGTAGAAGGGTGGAAGGGGAGCGTTGGATGTAAAGGAAGGGAGCAGCCGAAACAAGGTGAAAGGTTAGGGGAAGAAGAATGGTAAAGAGCAGTCTATGGAGGGGAGATGAAGTAAGAGGCAGAACCAGCAAGAAGAGGCTGGGAAAAAGGGAGATACTGATGTAAAGGGGCAGAACCAGCAAAACAATTGAGGCAAGAGAAGGTGAGAGGCAGGTGGAAAGATGAGAGGAAAAGAGTAGAGTATTGAGGGGAAAGATGTATGTAAGAGTGGCAGAATGAGAGAGAAAAGGTAAGATGCTTAGGGAGAGTTGAGAGGTGAAGAGGAGATAATGCAGGGGTAAAGTGGATATAGGAGGGGGCTGAACCAGGAAGAGTAGGTAATAATTTGGGCAGGGGATGAGGTGAAAAGTAGTGCATGGAGCGAAGAGGTGGATATAAGTGGGCAGAATCAGTAAACAAAAGTAAGAGGCTGGAGAAAAGGTAAAAATGTCTTTGGACCAGTGTGTGCTAAGACCGGTGAGACTTGTGCCGAATTTCTCAATTTCCTATCTCTTTAGTTTCCATGTAAAAATAGTAAAAACAAATTGCCTTTGTTTTGAGATGCATGTGCCATCCTACACAAAGGGTTGTGGTCTTGAACTGTCGTCAAAGTGTCTGCTGTATTGCAGTCTGCTCTCAGTTTACCATGCAAAAGCAACAATTGATGGCTGAAATACTGAACAATGCAAACATTCACCCCCAGTCACAAAGAACTGGGTTTAGTCCCTCATTCTTTTGCTCACCACGCCACCCCAGTTTGGACCCAGGCATATGCAAATCAGTCTTGACCCAGTTCCTCATGGGAACAGTCCAGCCTGAACTGCCAAGCCAGGTCCTCCCTGGACCAGAAACAAGCATACTGGGACCAGTTTCGGGGCATCATCCCTCATCAGACAGGCTAGCTTGAATCCAGTGGCGCAGTGAGCATGGAACCCATGTCTGGGCATACCCTTCCTACTTAGGGCGACAAATGCAAAAGGAACAAATGATGGAAGGAATGCTGAACAATGCGAACATTCACCCCCAGTCACAAAGATTTGGGTTTAATTCATCGTTCTTTTGCTCACAACGGTACCCCAGTTTGGACCCAGCCATATGCAAATCAGTCTTGACCCTGTTCCTCATGGGAACAGTCCAGCCCGAACTGCCAAGCCAGGTCCTCCCTGGACCGGAAACAAGCATCCTGGGACCGGTTTCGGGGCATCACCCCTTACAGCCATGATAGCTTGAATATGTTCACTATAGCACTCCTCTTGACTCTTCTATTAAATTTCACTTCCAGTGGGGCCTTTTCCTGCATATGTCCTGACCGGAGATCTAGAGATCGTAGCTCATGCCCTGACCTCCCTTTCTAACATTTTGCTCTCCATGTCATTGTTTCCTACCAATGTAAAAAAATAAAAAAAAGCTATGGTCATTAAACCTTCAGCAGGCTCAAAACTTTGCAGCATCTTCGGACATCTCTTTGCTACCTTTATCTCATATGTCCCACAATATCTTTATTAAAAGGATAAAAGCAGAGGTATATTGTGAGACCTTTTCTTTGGGTCAGGGGCAATAGGTGATTAAGTGACAGCATTTGTGGAGGATACCATTGTTTACGATTGCTGTATCAGAACTCTCCATTTCATTTGTTTAAGAGTTATTCCTTTTAGAAACTTGTCTCTCCAAAGGTGGCAATAGCGAGCAGTTAAAGTTCACTCCAGGAGATGAAAAAGGTATTAGAACTCAAATATTGAACGTCACATTAATCATAGCCTATTAGCACCAAATCCAGCCAGCCTATCTATGTCTTTTAAAAAGGACTGATTTAGAGCCGGTTGGTTGTGGAATGTAACCAAAAAAATATGTTCTGTGGCTAATAGTCCCCCAATACATAAAAGAAGTATTAGGATATCTCTGTGTCTGCAAAGTATCCAGCAAAGTGATAACTGACTGAAGCTCACCCTGCAAGACTTAAGTGTTGCGAGGCCCATGGAAGGTGCCAGGCTCTGGAAGGAAAGGTGGAGAACCCACAGTTGACCCACAAGCCTACGGCAGAGACAGTTGATAAGATGTTTTTTTATTACTGTCGATAAACTGGGCTCCTTGCTTGCGCTGGCTTGGCCTTTAGTGCACAACCCAAACGGTAACTGCAGCCTCAAGGTTGGCATGCACTGAGTCAGTCTGACTGTGCTTGCCAAGCCAGCCACCTCACCGCCATGTGTAGAACGACAATAACCCAGTCTGGGCAAGCACAGTATGATGTGCGCCTCACCCCACAACAAATAATCCCAAACCTCAGGGAGTGACATTGTGACCTAGGGAAATGGCTGCTCTTCAGGAGCAAATTTAGAATTGGCCTCCTGTGGGAGGTGAGAGGATGAAGGGGGAGTGACCAGGAGTGGGTGAGAAGGACACTTGAGGAGCGTGAGGGGCATTCTATAGATTACATCAATGCACATGGAGTGAATTGCAAAACACTGATCCTGTGCGAGTAGGTACCCAGTAGGTTCAGGGAGATAAATCTTGCATTGGAGGTTGGAGGACCAAAAGTGTTTGGTAGCGTACCTGGGGAGTGACTGTAGTGACTTGTGGATTATGGAAATGGTCTTGCATTCAATTATCTGATTAACCAATATTCAATGGATTTACCTGAGGACAGACACAATTTGGTTTCTACTTATGAGTTGAGTGGCATAGTTCTGGCCTCTTTGCAATTTGGCAAGTGTCTTCTTAGATATTAGGGACATGACTTAAATTTTCTTTAAATTGTAAGTCTCTGGTATTACTTTAGCTATATTTTGCAAGTCAAGCACCACATCCCCAACCTACCTATTCCACATTGCTACATTTCCTTTCCATAGCGCTGTAAACTGTGCAGAGTCTACTATAGCAAGCCCTTTTTGTTATGTTGCTTTAATGTATCTCTTTAGTGGCTGGCTCTCAGTGTAGCTTTGGCAGTCTATTTGTCCTGACCACAAACTGTTTTCCCTTTTTAGCCATTTCTTATGTATATCTTTACGATAGTTCAGCTCTTTGCATTTCTTAAAAATGGAGTTTCATAGTAATTGCTGTGTTTAGGCATTCAGGGTGCAGATGTGGTCAGCGTTTGGTGCTTCTGCTAGCCAATATATTAGCCAGTCTACCAGTCTATGATATTTGTGTCATCCCCTCTTCTTATCTTTTGCAATCTGTGCTTTCTTTTGTGTGCTGCAGCTTTTGCAGATCACTCATCCAAGCATATATCTGTTAGTGTTGATCTCCCATGCCTGCTGAAAACCAAATGCCTTATCTTGAACTTCACTGGCATAAAGGGAGGGAGTCACATGAAGTCCTCTGTATATCTCTGAGACAATCTCACTTGGAATTTTAATCATGCACTAATCTGGAAACAATTAGTGAACACTGGCATAAACATATCAGTTTTGGAGGGACCTGGGCCTAGCTTCTTCACCCAGTTTAATTAATGTAATGTATTTTTACTTAATACAGCTTTAAAATAATGTAAATATTTTATTAGGATTATGGTTAATATTTGTATATCTACACAAGGTAAGTTGTGTTCTTGCAAAGCTGCTTCAACAATACCAGAAGTGTAATGTTCAATTGATGTCACTTCCCATGATGTCACTTCCTGTGATGTTACGTCATAGACAGGCCTCGCAGGTTCCTATTCTACCTGGGGCCCCACAAATCCTAGAACTGACCCTGGTCACAGGGAACCCTGGGAGGAAGTGTGTGTGTGGGGGGGGGGGGGGGTATTAGCAAAGTAGTGTATGACTGTGCTGTGCCCACCAAAGGTCGGGCAGGCTCCTGAGGGTAAACACAGAACAGAAGTTTGAAACATCACTTAGTTTTCCCTGTTGCTCTCTTTATAACACATGTGTATAAAGTACAAGGGAACCCAATTTAATCGGTCAGGGACCTTGGGAACTAACTTATTTTAAGAGACAGCGGTCCCTGAGTAGACAATGATCAGAAAACAAATAAATATAGCCCCAATCGGTACTATATTGTAGCCATTAATCCATCCAGAAAAAGGCAACTTTAATATGCATTCTTATTAAATGTACGTAACATAGAATTTAATAACAGTGGGACACAAGCCTGTATCCATAAACTCACATCACAAGAGAAAACACAAGAGAAGGCTCAGGCAGCATGTAGTTGTCTTTGTATAATCATTACAATGAAACAAACAACAATTGAAGGAGGTCACCTTTACACATAATATAGCAAATAAATCAGAGTGTATAAGGCTGACAGTTTTGTCGATGGCGTTTCGATCCTTAACATTAATATCGGATCATCATCAGGACTTTCAAAATAATGCCTGAAAACATATTGCCTGTAATTAACTAAATCAAAAACAGCACGAAAATAGAAATGGAAAGGAAAATGGGGGAAAAAAGGATAGAAAACGAGAGTTAGTAAGGGCTAAATTAGAAGACGCATAAGTGCGACAGCTGGCGCTGGGCCAATTAAGAATTACGCATGATTCCAATTACCAGAGGCAAAGAGCGAGCCGTAGTCAACGGAGGTAACGAGCAATTAACGGTGAAGTGCTACTAAGCGATGTGTAGCATTCGAGCACAGTCAAGTGTTCTATCAAGGTGAGCGCGAATGTAGCATTCAAGCACAGTCAAGTAAGTACGACAAAAGTTCTAACAGGGTGAGTGTAGACCAAGAGACACAGAGTGGCTTACAGGCTGTGAAGGTGCCTTAAGTGAATACTGAGTGAAGGGCGGGACAGGGAATAAAGTTGTTACCTTGCGGCAAGAGCAGGAAGCAGAGCGGTGCGCAGTAAGCAAGGCTTCCCAATTGTAATCACGGACGATGTCCAACCCTAGCAATGGAAGGGGAGGGGGTTGAGAACCAGGAATGGCAGAGGAACGTTTAAGAGGAAAAACGGGTCCAGAGGCTTACCTCGTATTAGGTGGGGTGAATGACCGCGTTGATTAAATCATTAAATAGGCATCTGAATAAACGGCAGATAGAAGTCCTAGAGTCAGGGATAAAGGAGAAATGGGCAATGAGCTAGTGCTAAGGTGTGTGAAAAATTGAGGGAGAGGTCCGGTAGAGCTTACCGATCACTTGGGAGAAGGCGGCACAATGGCGTCTGCTGTCCAGGAAGTGGGGAAGGAGGCCCTGAGGTGGTGCTTATGAGCTGTGCAAAGCGGTCATGTGACCGCAGTAGCACGGCGGCCATCTTGGAGTGGGGAAGCCTACCAGGTGTAGTGAATGAGGCCTAAGAGACATGGTCATGTGAACGTGGTGATGCGGCGGCCGAAAGAGAGAAAAAGGGGAAAATAAAGTAGATAGACAAGGGAATTAGCACTTAAGGTTAAGATAGAGCATACAAAAATAAAAAAATATAAAAAGTTCTTACAGAAATACATTAGAATTATAATGGGACATTTCAGAAGAAGGTGCAGTTTAAGGTAAGCCATGTACGGCTTGGTTTGTCTTAGAGCCAGAGGATAACAGTATTGGGGGGTTTTTACAGTAAAGTTGTCCAGTCCTCCAGGCGGTTAAAGCCAGTGTGGATACTGCCAGTACGCAGGATCCATTTCAATTCTTCTTTGTTCATTAGTTGTGCAAGATTAGCTCCCGTGGAGGCAGCTTGACAATGCTTATTACTGTCCAACGTATGTCGTCCTCGGTGTGACCCATGATTTGAAAATGTTCAACTAAGGGTGCATTAGGCGTGTTACACCGTAGCCTGCTTCTGTGCTGGCAAATCCTTATCCGGACCTTTTGTGTCGTCTGTCCGATATAGATCAGGTTGCAGGGGCATATGATGGCATAAATCACGTTGCAAGTATTGCAATTAGAAAAATCTTTCAGTACACATTTGATGGTGCCAAACACAAATTCTTTACATTCAATGGTAAATTTACAAACTGTACAGTTTCCACATTTAGCATGTCCTGTTAGAGGAGGGAGACCCCAATGGTCGTGTAGTGTCCCTGTACTTGTGGTACTGGGTAAGGCGGCCCTGACTAAATGGTCCTTGATGTTTTTGCTTTTTTGAAAGCGAAAAGAGGGCGGTCCAGATTTAGGATGCCGGCATTAATGACATTCCAATGCTTGAGTATGCTTTTGCGTAATTGGTTTGAAGCTGGTGAAAAAGTAGTTACGCATGCAATACGATTTTGAGGCTGTTTGGTTTTTGGTACAAGTAGACAGTCCCTGGGGCAATACCATGCCCTCTTTAGGGCATTACGTACGAGTCTGCGTGGGTATCCCCTTGAGGTTAATTTGGTACTAAGGATCTTTGCTTCTGAAAAATAGTCTTCCTTCAATGAACAATTCCGTCTGATACGGAGGAACTGGGAATAGGGAAGTGAGTCCCTGAGTGCTCGTGGGTGATTGCTGTCATATTTGAGCAGTGTGTTACGCTCTGTACCAAGGGTACTTCCATGGGAGCAGTCTTTGCTCCCAATCTGGCCATACTCTACATGGATGCCCTTGAGTCTAACTACATTCTTTCGGCAGTGAATCCCTTCCACACTGTCATCACAATGTGGAGGAGATACATTGATGATATCTTTATGGTTTGGCACGATTCGCAAGTCCTTCTTGAACAATTTTTACATTGGCTAAATAACAACTGTGGCGGCCTTAGATTCACACTATCACACAGCAAAACTACTATCCCCTTTCTCGACCTTAACATTTTACATAAAGAGGGCTGCTTGATTACCAGCTTATTCAGGAAACCTACAGAGCGTAACACACTGCTCAAATATGACAGCAATCACCCACGAGCACTCAGGGACTCACTTCCCTATTCCCAGTTCCTCCGTATCAGACGGAATTGTTCATTGAAGGAAGACTATTTTTCAGAAGCAAAGATCCTTAGTACCAAATTAACCTCAAGGGGATACCCACGCAGACTCGTACGTAATGCCCTAAAGAGGGCATGGTATTGCCCCAGGGACTGTCTACTTGTACCAAAAACCAAACAGCCTCAAAATCGTATTGCATGCGTAACTACTTTTTCACCAGCTTCAAACCAATTACGCAAAAGCATACTCAAGCATTGGAATGTCATTAATGCCGGCATCCTAAATCTGGACCGCCCTCTTTTCGCTTTCAAAAAAGCAAAAACATCAAGGACCATTTAGTCAGGGCCGCCTTACCCAGTACCACAAGTACAGGGACACTACACGACCATTGGGGTCTCCCTCCTCTAACAGGACATGCTAAATGTGGAAACTGTACAGTTTGTAAATTTACCATTGAATGTAAAGAATTTGTGTTTGGCACCATCAAATGTGTACTGAAAGATTTTTCTAATTGCAATACTTGCAACGTGATTTATGCCATCATATGCCCCTGCAACCTGATCTATATCGGACAGACGACACAAAAGGTCCGGATAAGGATTTGCCAGCACAGAAGCAGGCTACGGTGTAACACGCCTAATGCACCCTTAGTTGAACATTTTCAAATCATGGGTCACACCGAGGACGACATACGTTGGACAGTAATAAGCATTGTCAAGCTGCCTCCACGGGGAGCTAATCTTGCACAACTAATGAACAAAGAAGAATTGAAATGGATCCTGCGTACTGGCAGTATCCACACTGGCTTTAACCGCCTGGAGGACTGGACAACTTTACTGTAAAAACCCCCCAATACTGTTATCCTCTGGCTCTAAGACAAACCAAGCCGTACATGGCTTACCTTAAACTGCACCTTCTTCTGAAATGTCCCATTATAATTCTAATGTATTTCTGTAAGAACTTTATATTTTTATTTTTGTATGCTCTATCTTAACCTTAAGTGCTAATTCCCTTGTCTATCTACTTTATTTTCCCCTTTTTCTCTCTTTCGGCCGCCGCGTCACCACGTTCACATGACCATGTCTCTTAGGCCTCATTCACTACACCTGGTAGGCTTCCCCACTCCAAGATGGCCGCCGTGCTACTGCGGTCACATGACCGCTTTGCACAGCTCATAAGCACCACCTCAGGGCCTCCTTCCCCACTTCCTGGACAGCAGAAGCCATTGTGCCGCCTTCTCCCAAGTGATCGGTAAGCTCTACCGGACCTCTCCCTCAATTTTTCACACACCTTAGCACTAGCGCATTGCCCATTTCTCCTTTATCCCTGACTCTAGGACTTCTATCTGCCGTTTATTCAGATGCCTATTTAATGATTTAATCAACGCGGTCATTCACCCCACCTAATACGAGGTAAGCCTCTGGACCAGTTTTTCCTCTTAAACGTTCCTCTGCCATTCCTGGTTCTCAACCCCCTCCCCTTCCATTGCTAGGGTTGGACATCGTCCGTGATTACAATTGGGAAGCCTTGCTTAATGCGCACCGCTCTGCTTCCTGCTCTTGCCGCAAGGTAACAACTTTATTCCCTGTCCCGCCCTTCACTCAGTATTCACTTAAGGCACCTTCACAGCCTGTAAGCCACTCTGTGTCTCTTGGTCTACACTCACCCTGTTAGAACTTTTGTCGTACTTACTTGACTGTGCTTGAATGCTACATTCGCGCTCACCTTGATAGAACACTTGACTGTGCTCGAATGCTACACATCGCTTAGTAGCACTTCGCCGTTAATTGCTCGTTACCTCCGTTGACTACGGCTCGCTCTTTGCCTCTGGTAATTGGAATCATGCGTAATTCTTAATTGGCCCAGCGCCAGCTGTCGCACTTATGCGTCTTCTAATTTAGCCCTTACTAACTCTCGTCTTCTATCCTTTTTTCCCCCATTTTCCTTTCCATTTCTATTTTCGTGCTGTTTTTGATTTAGTTAATTACAGGCAATATGTTTTCAGGCATTATTTTGAAAGTCCTGATGATGATCCGATATTAATGTTAAGGATCGAAACGCCGTCGACAAAACTGTCAGCCTTATACACTCTGATTTATTTGCTACATTATGTGTAAAGGTGACCTCCTTCAATTGTTGTTTGTTTCATTGTAATGATTATACAAAGACAACTACATGCTGCCTGAGCCTTCTCTTGTGTTTTCTCTTGTGATGTGAGTTTATGGATATAGGCTTGTGTCCCACTGTTATTAAATTCTATGTTACGTACATTTAATAAGAATGCATATTAAAATTGCCTTTTTCCGGATGGATTAATGGCTACAATATAGTACCGATTGGGGCTATACTCTTTATAACACATGCATTGTCTCAGGGAGTTGGTACATGCACTACTGAGGTCGCACTTTTCTTGCAAATTTACTGTATGGCCTTGGTCTGAGCTGGCCACATCAAATTAGGTTGCACACTGACACAATGTGGCCTTGAGTTAATTTCATGACCTTGACCCTGAAAGTCATATCCTCACCACACACACAGAATGACACACAAACTGCCTTTATGCACACTCCTTGCAGAAATGTGCTCGTCTCAGATACCTAGCCTTTCCTTACATATCCACCCTGGCCATGCCGCCATCAATTTATTGAGCTTGTGTCATACACACAATTGGTGGCAAAAGGCTATGGTGTGGTAAACACGGTTTTCAGGGGCCGATTACGATGGCGGGCGGATCGCCCCCACCGGGCCGGCGGGGGCGATCCGCCCGCCATCCAGACAGCAAAGACCCCCCGCCATATCATGATGGCTGGGTGGTCCGCGGCGGACGGAAAGACCGTCCGCCGCTTTTCCGCCGGTCGACTCGTTGCCGCCAGTGTTGCGGGCGCATCCTGATTTGTATGGTGGGACTGCCGCACCTATGGCGGGCGGTCCCTTTTGCCAATGCGATGGCGGGCGGACTTTGTCCGCCCGCCATCGTAATCGACCCCATAGTGACAGCCCCTGTTCTTTGGACCTGCGCTTTAAATGTGGGTTGCTGCCTGTGCTTGAATTAGTTGCTTTGTGCTCCAATATGTTAAATGAGGACTGCGGCATAAGACCACAGCCCCTGTTTTATGAGTCTTTCTTGTAAATGTTGTATGCTACAAGTGGTGGCAGACCGAATTTGTAAGAATTGCCCTGCAACGTGGGTTGCTTGCAGCACTCATGGTACACAGTTAGTGGGTCTAAGTGGCAAACACACCACGGATTGGGAACGACTAACTTTGATTTCAATGTGAGATAATGTAGGCGTGCATCATACTCACCTACAGTTGCCACTCAATTACTATGTGTGACGAATTTTACTAAAGAAGGGGTAGCGTTTATTTATAATATTCCATGTAAAGGTAAACATGAATAAACTTTGTGCAGAAACGTGACTAATGGAAAGTATTGGTAAGGACATGTTAGAGTTTACGGAATTTAAAGGGCTAATGGGATATTGTGATGTTAGTAATTAATGTATGAGAGTAGATTAAAGTCTAATCCATTGAATGTAAAGTTAGAAATTATTATATTTAGTGGAAATGAGAAAATGATGAATTATCTACATTAATTAATGACTGAGAAAATGTGCATGCTTGTGTAACCCAGTGCATTTGTTAAGTTTGCAGTTATTTTAGGCCTAACGTTTGTTCATTTAATTTCATGTGTGATTTATTTTAGCCTAACACTGTATTACAGTGCAAGTATACGGTGCAGTTAACATTTGATTTGTGCTTAACCTTCAATGTGGAATGTTTTGCTGTATTTTGTCTTCACTGCAGGTGTGGATAAAGCCTCACTAGTTAGAATAGAAGAGTTATTGTTTTGTTTGATAGTGAGGAGTGAAAGGACAAAGTAGCCCAAGAGGAATGTAGGAACAAGCACGGGATGAGTTCCCATGGAGGAGAAGAAGACTGGCCAAGGACGAAGAGGATATCCTATTTGTGTGAGAAGGGAGTTGGAAGAATTAAGCCTGTGCAATGGAAAAGTACCAGAGAGAATGTCACGTGGGACATGCTCCTTAGAATGCAGTTGAAAATGCGTATTGATACTTAGGGGAGACAGACACCTTTAAGATTTTGTAGGATGCAGACCTATGCTTGGGTGGCTTCATGCTACTTGACCCATGCCTGAAGTACTTCCACTGAAGACTTCACTGCTGACACTTTTCTTGAACCTGACAATCATCTGTTAGAATAGGAGATCCTTGCTAGGATAGTGTAGGTAAGATAGGATTAATGCTGTTGGTTGAGACTCAATTAATGCAATTTGACACAACTCTCTTTTTCTGATTGTTTATTTTGTAATAATTGAACTAATCATACTTTCTCTTTTGTCAGTCAGTCAGTCAAATCACTTTATTCGATTAATTAAAATCATAAAAGTACAGTACACAGAACATAAAACAACAATAATATCATTCAATTCAGTTGGGCGATATAAAAAAAACTTTAAAATTCCTACAAAAATCTATAATTCATCAGAGCTTGAAGGTTATCAACTAAAATAATTACATTAGGATGATTTTGAAAATTCATGCATCATTAATCATAAGAAATCTCCTTCTCCTAAGGCGAACAGCAGCCACAAGAAAACTAGCAATATTAAAAATGTTCCAGGTGTCATCTAACAGTTGAAGATACATTAAAGCTGGTCTTGCCTGTAAAAACCCTTTCCCCTCAAAGGGGGACTAAAAACCTCCTCCGTATTTCATTATAAAAATCACAAAACATGATAAAATGCAATGTATCCTGCAATGAAAAATTATCACACTGGCACAGGCCTATATCCTCTGGCTTACACCATCCCGGAAGGTTACCCAGGGAGAAATTAATCAGGTTGAAGCGGAACCTTGTCAATAGCCAACGGTGATAAGGCTTAGTTACAATTCTCAAGTAGGGCTCAATTGACGGGGAAGAAATAATTAAATAATGAGCCCTAACCGAAGGTTTTTGAATCTCCCGATCCTCTCGTTCCAACATCAGTATATTTAAAAATTGTGCTTTTACCCAAATTACATCATCTTTTTTGATCCCTTCTGGGGCATTATAAATATCAGGTCGCCCTAGTTTAAAAAACATAGACCTAACATAAGACAGCCACGGGATGCTGTTAGCTTTCTCCAAAGCAACAACATCCCGTAAAATCTGGTGGTTCAAGGTTATCTCAGGGTTAAGCCAGGTTTTAAGCCAGCAGACCAAGGGGGCCAGTCTCAGTGAGTCAGTTACATAACCCAACCCCAATTCCTGATGAATAGCAAATGTTGGGGTTGATTGGGGCACAGACAAGAGGGTTCGTAAGAATTTATTTTCAGCCATCTGCATCCCCATCTGCTGTTTATAGCCCCAAATAGCAGAGCCATATGTAGCAATGGCCAAACATTTAGATCTATAGATGGAGAGAATAGCTTCAAAAGGCTTTGCTCCCAGTCGCTGTGAAAACCCTAATAAAGCTGATGTTGATCTTACTACTGCGTTTTTTTGCTTTAGATTGGGGGACCCAGGAACATCTATCATCGAATAAGACCCCTAGGTATGTAAAGGAGGTCACTCTAGACACCTCCGCTCCATTGCATGAGAAGATTTTTCCTTTTCTTTTTCTTTGACCCATTATCATAACATGTGACTTTGACATATTCACAACCAAATCCAGGGATTTCATAAAATCCCCGAATGCATCCAACAGTCTCTGGAGGCCAATAGCGGTTCGGGATAATAAGACGGCATCATCCGCGTATAGTAGGACCGGGATAGTCCTAGTTCCTACACGCGGAATATCCAAACTCGCCTGTTCCAAGATTTTATCTAAAGCATTAATATAAAGAGTAAAAAGTAGTGGCGCCAATATACAACCCTGGCGGACACCTCTGCCTGATTTAAAGTGACTAGTGCATTTACCTTCCCGAGTGACCCTAACTACCACTAAAAGATCCCGATGTAAGTCTGCTAAAAAATAAACCAAACAAGGATCAATACCCATAACAAGTAAAATGGACCAGAGCTTCGATCTGTTAACCAGATCGAAGGCGGAGGTAAGATCCATAAAAGCCATTTGTAGGGGACCTTTTTTGGCTACGGTGTATTTGCCTATTAATAAATATAAGTTAAGACACTGATCCATGGTACTTCTGCCCTGTCTAAAACCATACTGAAGATTGGATAAAACCCCGTTATCATTTACCCAATCAGTGACTTTAACCAAAATCACTTTACCTAAGATTTTGACGGCAGAATCAATCAGTGATATAGGTCTATAACACCGAGGGTCACCTCTTTGACCTTTTTAAAAACTGGTATAATTGTAGACAGGGACCAAGACGCAGGAAACCCCTGCCCAACAGAAGCATTAAACACATTGGCCAGGATCTTGGCCCAAAATTTAGGTTCACTTTTATACAGGTCTGCAGGGACACAATCGGGGCCAGGGGCCTTATTACTGGAGGTCTCAACTATTGCCTTTTCAATATCCACCTCTTTAAAAACCAGCAAAGAAAAATCACCATAAGTATCCAATCCTGAAGAGGGAACCTGCACCTCACTTGAACTATAGATTGTCTTAAAATGCGCCAGCCACTGCTCTTCTGATATATTAGTTTCCATGATGTCATTCTCTATGCCTGAAAAGAAAGGTGTATTAACAATAGCCCAAAATTTTGAGCTATCCTTTAAGACTTCAACAGACATTAGAGCATTCCAGGCCTTTGATTTGATCTCACTTTTACGGGTATGTATCGCTAGCTTATAAGACCTCCTAAGGCTAGCTATCTGCTCCCTATCTCTTGGTCTTTTTTTCAGGGCTTGTGCTAAGATGCGATGGGCCCTAGAGCAATTTGTGTCAAACCACCTTTCCACTGGTTTAGGTCTAGGTTTGGATTTAACAGTCAGGTCAATTGCTACCTGATGACAGATACCTTCAAAACCTCTAATCACCTCATCCTTTGGGGTGGAATGATCAACACACTTTGCAATATCATCTTTAGCCTTCATGCGTAAATTAACAAGAAAAGATTCAGGAATTACTTTAGACCATTTGAGCCTCCTCCCCTGATCACTTGTGGTCACATGATTAACTCCTGTGTTCCCACCCAATAAACATAAAAGGCCCAAGTCTTTATGTAATTCAAGAATTACTGGGTTGTGGTCACTAAGGGGGACAACTTAGCATTATAGGATACTACATTAGCTAACAATAAGGGGGACAAAAATATATAGTCAATGATAGTATCCCTTCCCTTAGCTTTAAATGTCGGAACCCTCTCAGATAAATCATTGAAACCAGGTTCAAAGAGATCAACTCCTGCCAGGAGATCCTCCAGGGCCTCCCCCTTTTGCGTATGCTCAAAATGGGGTGACACCGAATATTGAGGACCCAAATGATCATCACCATAACAATTCAAATTACACAAATGAATATTAAAATCGCCCATAAGAATGATATAATAAAAAGTGAATTGCTTCGATCTATAAACTTCTAAAAAACATTTCAAATAAGAAAAATGTTCATTCAAAGTGTCGCATTCGCCAGAATTATAAAAATTAATTAATAATATTTTGGGACCAGTAGGAGTACACAGTTCTAATATCATACAATTATGGGAGCTTACCTCCAACATTTTTACAGACCCTTTCAAATTTAAAGAAAGAAGGAGTACTAGGCCCCCTTGGCTCTACCTGCCAGGGTAGAACGTGCAGGTGAGAAAAAGATTTAAACCCGTCCAGCCAAAAATTGCTCTCCCTGTCCCATGTTTCCTGGAGAGCAATAATATCATGTTTTTTTATAAACTCAAGCCAGCTAGGATCATCCCTTTTAGATCTAAGCCCCGCAATGTTCCAACTAATGATCTTACAATTGGAAACAGTTTCTAGGTCCATAGGCTGGTGATTCTGGCCGAAATCAGAAAGACAATCATGAGATGACTCTAGTCAGTCATTCTCGTCTAACTGGGACAGTGGAGAAAATCTATTTAAAAGGGCTATGCCCTGCCCTTCACCGCTTAATTTCCCAGGAAAAATTTGCGAGTCTATTGTGTCTCTAATATTAAAACTTTCTGGAAAGATCTCCAAATTTTTAGTTTCATCAATGCTTTTGAGTGGCTGAAAAGGCCTCCTCGAATATATCTCACTATGAGATTTGACAAGTGCAATCAATCGTCTTACTGGAGGATAAAAATAACCCAATGGCAGGGCTCTAATACCCCCCTTCCCCTGATCCTGATTAATGTCCGAGGCATCCCAGAACAATCTATCTGCTACGTTCCGTGTATTAAAATTAACAATAATACAATCGCCATCCAATTGTTTCGGGCGGTTACCCACCCACCCCACTCGTCTAGCCATTATAATGGCAGAAGAAATTTCAGTATTACCTGTACAATATTGATCACACCATTTTTTTACTTTTAGCAGAAGAATCGAAGTGGGTTCATTATCATCAAGATTGAGTGGTGGGACCCTTACAAGAACCGCGGCCAATGGAGTCGCTTCTGGGGGGAGATTAATACTACCACAATTAGGATTTACTGGCCTCTCGTGGGATAGTAGAGGCTCCCTAGTAACCAGGGTCTGGGCATTGACTGTCAGTCCCTCAGAGTTCCTATCTCTATGGCTAAGGTCCCCCCCCCTTACCGGGCGGACCTGGTGTGCCCCAGCACTCTCCCTCACTCCAAATTCTGACCTTACCCGTGACGGGGAAACTGGATGAGCGCCCAAATTGACTAATCCAGTGCTTGGCCTAGTCTCTACTTGGACATTAGGAGGCGTAAATGAACTAGGAGGAACAAACAAGGGTTTTGAGGTCATTAAAAAAGTGTCAATACGCTCACATTTTTTCAGAATCCCAGCAACACAAGTTTGCAAAGTGTCAATAATATCTTTTGCTATGCTAGTGAGAGCAGATTCCAACCTTGAGGTAAAAATCTCTTCCACCAAGTTCCGAACTGTCAGGTCGATATTTTCAATCATGTCATTCCCTTGAGTAGACGTACTTCTTTTACGCCTCTATCCCGTTTACAGGTTTTACTAATAGGTCTCTTTTTCCCAGCAGGTCCCAGAGACAGCCTTTTTGGTGCCTTTTCTAACTTGGGCAAAAGGGCCTTAGTGACGTCAACCATATCCCCAGGCTGAACAGCATTACACGTTAGAGCGCCCTGTGCAACTAACGGTGTTGAAATCAGTACCGTGGGTTCCAGGGGAACAGGTATTATAGTTACGGAATCAGATGTAACATTCCCCTCCTCTGGCTCTTGGCTCGTACCCATACCCAGTTCTTTTTCTGCATTGGCATTCTCCTTATTAAGGGCTCCCACCGCCGAAGTTAGGTAGGAAATAATAGATTCCGATTTCCTTGGAATTTTAGCTTTTACCCCTCCCTGGTCCTGACCTCACAGTTGCTTGCGCTTACCCATATTAGACGTTCGAGGGGTAGCCCAGCCCAGCCTCTTCCGGACACTGACGGGCAAGGACGGGCCCGCCCTTGGCCCGGGCTTTGCCCGGGCGAGCCCGCGCGCGTTCCGCGAAGCGGGATCCGCGGGGCCCTTTATGCGCCTCCTGGCACGCGATACAAGCAGCTGTGTCAGCCCTCAGGAGCAGTCTGGGAGCTGTAGTCTCCCCCGGTTTCACGTTGCCGGTGGTGCCGGAGTGATGGCGGTAAGTAGCGCGTCCCGCGAAGCGGGATCCGCGGGGCCCTTTATGCGCCTCCTGGCGCGCGATACAAGCAGCTGTGTCAGCCCTCAGGAGCAGTCTGGGAGCTGTAGTCTCCCCCGGTTTCACGTTGCCGGTGGTGCCGGAGTGATGGCGGTAAGTAGCGCGTCCCGCGAAGCGGGATCCGCGGGGCCCTTTATGCGCCTCCTGGCGCGCGATACAAGCAGCTGTGTCAGCCCTCAGGAGCAGTCTGGGAGCTGTAGTCTCCCCCGGTTTCACGTTGCCGGTGGTGCCGGAGTGATGGCGGTAAGTAGCGCGTCCCTTTCTCTTTTGTATTGAGCACATCTCTGCAGGAGAATTGGACAAGTTTTACTAATTTTGTATTTTTATATGATTATGCTAAGAGTGGTTTATGTGAGCCTATTTTTAAATTTGTAATAAACCCTACTACAATTTTCCAGTTGTGGACTGTGTTATTCCGTGATCTAATGGGTTACACTTTGAAACTTTGAGATTGAAAGTTGTTCTCCCTTTTGCCTCTTATGCAGTCAAAGATCCATGGGTAGTAGAGAGTAAATGGGCTCAGATTTCTCAAGTTGGTATTAATTTGGAGCAGGATGATCTATCTGTGGATGATCATTCGTCTCTACCAGGCACAAACTAAGCAGCTGGACATTGTGCCTGAGCAGGATCCTCTGTTTGACTTTTGTCAGGGAGTTGGATCAGTGGCGTAACAAAAGCCCCCGCAGCTCCCGCGGTGCGGGGTGGCCCCCAAGCTCTGGGGCGCCTATGCGGCACTAGCAGGTCCCTGGCCTGGTAGCTCCAAAATGGGTCCAGGGCATCGGGGACCCCTGCATGTACTTTGCAGGAGGCTCCCTCTAGGTTTGTTACGCCACTGAGTTGGATCCTACTCCAAACATTTCCCTAAAAGTAAGATTCTGGACAGTTTTTTTACCTAGCAGATGTAGTGTCTGACTCCTGAGGTCCTTTAAAAGCAAAATTCTGTACCACGCTTGTATTGACAAGCAGTGTCTTGCACCAAGTGCCAACCTAGGAACATCTGCCACTCTTGTTCGGTGGACGTACAATTAACCAGTAAACATGTTTCACAGACTGTAGACTTTTAAACTTGCTGGTACCTATGTTACGCTGCCCAGTGTAAAAGTGTACAGTGGTGGGGCTAATATGGATGGCTATTAATTTGTACTTTCTTGTCACACCTTGCAACTATCACAATCTGCTCATTTTGACATCTGGTGGTGATCATCTAGGCAGCAGTAGGCAATTCCACAACTAGGCCAGGAAACAATTCAAAGATCCCAGGATTGCCAACAAATCTCAGCTGCAAATCTCCCACCCCCTCAGCATGGCAAATATTGCATTCATTATTGGGGATGCACTTTGTTCTGGAACTGATCTCCTAAAGTTGTGCACGGTGAGGCGACTGGGACAGAAAGAGCATGTGTCCCTCTCTGTCACATAGCTGTGATCCAGTGGCAGCTTCTCATCCTTTGTTCCATGCCTGCAATCTGGTTCAAAACTGCAGAAGCTGAGTGTCAGAGGCCAAGCACCCAAAATGGATGCAGCACTGATTCGGGGGTGGGGGCTGTGTTGTGATTGGTTCATGTGACTCAGAACTCAAGCATGATGCTAGACTGAACCGCCAGCAAGGGTGGGGGATGGAGGTCACACAAGGCCAAATAAAAGAAGAACGTTGATAGAAATTTGTTTATTGAGGTAACAATGCTCATACAATTATACATTCCCGGTGACGGCCAGACGCGGGTAGGTCCCGCGCTTCGGAGGACCTCCAGTCGAGTGCTTCCTCCCTCGCTATATTGAGAGTACCCTGGACATCATGGTTGGGGCCAATAAACACACCCCCCTTCTAGGTGTTTTCCAGAAGGTATACCACACTTTACCTCGTTTTTGAACTATTTCACTTCTACACAGGACTACCACACGAGTCCAGACTGTAGGGGACAGGACCTTCATTATACATACCCATACTGTCCCCTCTAGAGTAGATGAGGATCCCCTGGTCCTGATGAAATGCCAAGATCTCACTGGACGATTTTGGGCATGAAACATGTCGACCACCTTCACCCCACACACATCACCCTGAGCTCAAGCGGGTATAATTTCCCCTTTTCAGCCACAACTCTTCAGTCGGTTGTTTTCACTAATAGCATAGGTACCCAGTGAATAAAAATTTTGGGGGGGGGATTCCCATACCTACTTTTAAACCACACCATTCTTCTTCCCATCTCTACTCACTACACATACACCCCACCACCACTTTTTAGCTTCACGTCAGCAACCAGAGAAGATCTCCGGCAAAGAGCCCCCTGCGGGGGCCGTTGAGCATTGCAGCGCCGGCCCAACGAGGAGCTGCCCGATGATGAAGCATGACACCCTTCGGGGTATATGAGTGCTCTTGCTTCTAATTGGAGCTATTCCATCATCACCTTTTCTTCTCCCTACGTACACCTGGAATCTACAACTTTACCCCCCTTCCTCCCCTCCCCCTTAGGAACTGCATACTCTTGCTTTTGTCATAGCTACCTGGGGCCTGTATAATGGACCTACCAAGCCCCCGTCCTCCTTTTGAGATACATACAATTATTCAACCATTGTTACAAAAACAACACCATTAACGATCCTACAGTGCACTCATCATCGTAAAAAAGTTGCCCTATAAGATTAGTCAAAATCACTAGATACAATAAGAACAAAACACTTGAGGCCCGATTCACAAAGGCAATCTGAGATAAAAGTCTAACTTTATGACTTTTCGTATTCACAGAGGTCATTTACGAGTCGTATCTTTACGTCCACAATTGGGCCGGAATCTTTTGCTTGGGCCGTACTCTCCAGCTCGGGCCGTACTCTCCGGCTCAGGCCGGATGAAGTGTAATTAATTGGCCGGAATGCAATTTTTACAAAAAGGAACATTAGGAACGTGTGATAAATGGTAGAGGAGGTCATGAAAATCATTTTGGGCAGGGAAAAGGGTGTGGCCGGACACTACGTCATATCCCAGAAAAGTTTGCTCCTTTGCATCATGGTACATGCAGTCCACAATTTGCGCTCCTCTCAGTGTTGACTGAAGAATCAACACTGCAGTCAACACTAAGGTTCCCCTTAGTTTTGACTGCAGTATTGACACTACATCAAATCCCAGAAAAGTTTGCTCCTTTGCATCATGGTACATGCAGTCCACAATTTGCGCTCCCCTCAGTGTTGACTGTTGACTGTAGTGTTGACACTACAGTCAACCGTACATGCAGTCCACAATTTGCGTTTCCCTCAGTGTTGACTGTAGTGTTGACACTACAGTCAACACTGAGGGGAGCGCAAATTGTGGACTGCATGTACCATGATGCAAAGGAGCAAACATTTCTAGGATATGATGTAGTGTCTGGCCACACCCTTTTCCCTGCACAAAATGATTTTCATGACCTCCACTACCATTTATCACACGTTCCTAATGCTCCTTTATGTAAAAATTGCATCCCGGCAAATTGATTACTCTTCATCCGGCCCGAGCTGGAGAGTACGGCCCGGGTGAGTAGAGTACGGCCCAAGCCGAAGATTCCGGCCCAACTGTGGACGTAAAGATACGACTCGTAAATGACCTCTGTGAATACGAAAAGTCATAAAGTTAGACTTTTGTCTCAGATTGCCTTTGTGAATCGGGCCCTTAGCATACAAAATATTGAATAGACCAACATTAAATGGTGCACAATAGATTTCAGGCCTTACGTCCAATTTCTATTTACATTCTATACAAATTTGTGTTACAGAGAAATCAGTCAACAATGTGTAAATAATATTGTTGCAGGGATATTGTAATAACATCTTTTTTGTCAACCACCAATAAGTATAAGAACCCTGACTTAGGGACAATGCAAACTCAAATTTCATGGGACAAGGGATAAGGGATAAGCCTCTAGTTCTTACATTCCATACTGGACGGATATATGGAGATATGGCAAATACCATTAGGGCAGATGTATCAGACGTCACTAAATAAATCGAAAGCCAACAGAAATCCTCATTCCCAAATTCTTTAAAATGAGGAAGATCTATTTCCTTCTTGGTTTATGGTCAAATTGGCAAAATAACAAGGACATTTTAGTTTCTTCAATGTGGGCAAAATAATGGCATGATTTTGAAAGTGTCAAATTCGTGGCCACTTCTACACTAATGTGGCTAGCAGCAAAATGCCCTATCTAAACTTCAAATATAGAACTTCAGCATTCTTGGGCTCAATGAAGTCAAGGTATGATTTAAACTTGGCATGGTTTTAAATTTTGGGGGAAGACTCTACTACTTCAATAGAAGTTTCTTCTCTATTCTATTGTGTGCAACCTTCCCAAGTAAATTCTCTTAATAAGGCATTATGCCGTGGAGGTGAGGCTGTTTGGATTGTGCCAGAATTGAGAAAGGCCAAGTCTTTCTAAGGTTGGCTGAATATACAGGAAGCATCGTAGTTTGGGTGTATCGCTAACTTCAGAAACATCTGACACCATAGACTCATAAGGCCGTACAGCAGGAGTGGTTTGTACTCTAGTTCAATAATGAAAATGTTCCAGTTGGGCAATGAGCAAGGAGGAAGTAGTGGAGAGAGTACAGGGGTCAAACACTTTAGACATTGTGGAAAGGTTGCTGCAGAGACACACAAGGCCACAATACACAGTAGCTTTGAATGAGGGGTTTATCCCCTACAAGGATAACAGACTCTCAGGTTCACAGAAAGATGCATGTTCCTAATTCTTCAAGACGTGATAAACTACAAAGCCAATCACAAGCCAGCTTACATGTATACAACAGGAACCATTTAGGAGGTAGGGTGAGACCTAATCTTCTTTTGTAGCACCTTCGATCACTTATGATGGGTGAATGAGGTCTATGCTGCTACTTTAAGAATTGGCTTTCAAGAGAGCCACCATGCTGTATTAATAGCACCTCTCATAGATGTCTTCTGCTTGAAAAACGTCCAAAAAGTTGCAGTCAGCATAGGCTTTGAAGGAGTCGAGACAGTCTTTTCAGCTGCTTAACATGCTGGTAAAATCTAAAGATGAAAGAAGCTTTACATTAAATATATGTTGAAAAACAATGAGGCGCAGAAAAGACACAAGGCAAAAGCAGTGTAATAATGAGTGAGATGAAAGCTCTCAGATAAATGATGAGGAAGCAGATGCGTCAGTCACAAAAGGTGATTTGCACAAACTCTTCGATAACAGCTAAATCTCGTAAGATGCAACTTCCAAGAGGAATTGTTCAAGAACGCGGTGGACTAGACAAAAACGCACAGGTGGCAGAAGAACGAACTGATAAATGAACTACGTGAACTCAGGTTGCAAGTCCTGGCTCTAGTGGAAGGTCAAAGAATGCTATCACTAAAGAGGAAGAGGCCAAAATTTGATACCACAGTAGCAACATTCTGGATTAGGGACTTCTCAACATTTGTATCGAATGATGAACTACCAGCACATGTCTAGATTTAGGATGAGAAACCTGCGCCCATAATGGAGATCCTAGCAAGCTTTATACAGCAGCAAAATACACAACCACCATAATTCCTCACCACAGTGCACTATTTCACAATAAAAGTGAGAATCATATGCTAGGCCCAGAAAACTGACCACACCATGTACTAAGGATACAGACCACCATATAACAATCCTATCCCACAGGCGTAGTATTAAGGGCTTTGCAGTTTATTAACACAATTTATCAACGTGACTGGAAATCCCCCTTCAAGTTAATTTTCATTAATCGCAGAAATATTGCAACTTCCACTGACAGACGTGAGGCACAGATGATTATTGGGATTAAGGAGGACAATCTTGGAAGCACAGTTCAGAGCCCCCTGTACTCCATAGTGCAGGGGAAAGAAGCAGGAGAGGTGGTCTAAAAATGGTGGAGAGTGAAGAAAGGCACGCAATGATGGAGAGAGACTTGAGACAAGGGTTAGTGATGGCATCCTTTTTTACTAAAGGCATTGATGTTTCCGATGATGACAACAGAATGTCTCTTCAAATGTTAAACTGTCAATTCAGGATCATACTTCCAATAAGTCTTTATAGTAACTTTGGGGAGAAGATGTGGCCTAACGTCTAGAGCGGTTGACCTCGAGGCTGGGGAACTGAGTTCGAATCTCGGCAGGGACGCTCAACATCTTGTGATTCTGGGCAAATCACTTAATCTCCCCGTGCCTAACAAAAATAAATGTGTTCGTCTGTAACGCAACTCATGTAAAGCGCTCTGATACCTTTGGGTCTAGTTCCCCCTATATAAAACTCCCCCAAAAAACGTCTTTAAATAGTAAACTTGGGAAAAATGTGAGATTTGCCTTAACAATGAGGCAGTCTGGGAGTTCCCAAAAGGAAGATAGTAGATGGTAAGGGTGACTAACTAGTGGGTGGCTTAAGCCGAAAATCGTGCTCTCACAAACATGCCAGATTCCCAAGCGAGAGCTGAGGGAGAGAGTCCATGAGTTGGAGTTTGAGGTTGCTTTGGTTACATTTTAAAAGGTAGAGAATACTGATGGAGCATGATTTTTGTGAAAATAAAATCTTGCTCGATCTAATCTACTCATAGGTGTGTTATTAACAAAATAAATGGCTAACAGTGTGAAACAATGATTACCATGGGTTCTCGTGAAAAATTGAGCAAGAACAAGAGACGCGTTCAATGATCAAAAAGTTACACTGATCATTATGCAGAAAGCATTTAAACCATAGAGTTTATATGAAAATATGATATGAGAGACACTTGACTAATATACATTAAAACTCATAAAGTGGAATTATAACAGGCTTGCAGAAAATGTTTTGTGAATATTTTATTTCTCCTATAGTGAGAAAAGATGATTAATAATAAATTAGTTTGCATATAGTTACTAGATTATGCTTATGAGTTTAATTAGGAAAATGATTTCCCTAGAGAAACTATTGCAAACATATTTTTCTGTCTCTTAAATAAAATGTGTTTTCTGTTTCTTCAGAAAATGATGATTATAGTTTCTCCAAGAAAGCCTCGAATCCTGCTAAAGCTATTTTATTTTTCTAACATAGGCCACAGAAGAATGTATTTTGTCCTTCATTATTTCTAAGTCACTGATTTATTTGTTTAACTTTGCACAAGGCATATCACATATCACTAGGATTTCCTTCTCTTCCTATAAATTAAAGTATTTCTTTCTATGAATATTGTGCCGACTAATGTTGCAAGCTGATATGGAAGTGAGCGCAAGGACGTGTAAAAGATCCAACTCTTTTCCTGCTTCCGAAGAGCGATGATGACGTCTGTTTTAACAAAGAACTCTAACAGAGAAATGTGGATGAGCTGGTTAGGACGATGGTCACCTCATAAGCCTGTCCAATGAAATTGTGTGGACCTGGAAAGTTGAACATTGAAAAAGAATAACTGTTACTGTGAGAAAAGAACTTGTCAGTAGCTGTTTCTCTGAGAAGAGAGCCTTGCTGTTGTATTTCTCTATGCTACTCTGGCTGGCTATTATCCTTGCGATTTCCTGATCAAGACTGTCCTGATAATATGCACTTCATCGGCTGGTGATGTTGCACAAGCTATACCTTTTCGGCCGAAGGGTTGGCAATTTCTAACTTTTGCACACTGTGCATTAGTGCCTTTGATCTAGGTTCGTATGAGAAAATCTATATTACATAACTGATTTGCAAATGATCTTTTGTCTCTTTCTCTCTCTCTCATACTTGTTATTGATTTGATGTATTATCATGAAACTGTGTTTTACTATTGTGAAATTACCTGTATTTCTGTAATAACAAGATTCTAAAGAAGAAACTGTTGATTCTTTATGTATTTGTGTATTGACCATTCATATTTTGAAATATAGATAAAAGTGACTTGAAAAGTATTCAGAGTTTGTCTTTTATTGATGAGATCTATTTGACATGTTAAATTCTGTGAATATGATTATTAGTTAGGCATTTTCTTCATTATAGGTCCTCATGAAGGAAATAGCATTTGTCTCTTATTGCCGGGTCCCTATTAACTCTACCAAAGATCTATTGGAGGACCTGGTAATTGTAAGTGAATACTGAGATATCCATGGGCCCAAAAGTTAGGTTTTATGCCATACTATAGAGATATAGCAGGTGAATAAAAATATTTCTAGCCGGTTCACCTGGATCAGTTTCTGGAAGTGTCATCGGATGGTTAGTTTAGATTAAATATGCCAGGTAATGAAGAGACGAAATTTAGGGACAGACGTTTGTTGACTACGTACCTTTATGTTTTATGTTATGGTCCGTCGTTGACCTTAATGGAAGTAACGGGTCCGTCGTTGGCCTAAGATCCCGGGATAAGCCCAAGGGCAGTCTTAGTGTGGCATACACTAAGTAAATGTGCGTTGTCTGCTGTTGATGCAGTGCTGAGCAATGGTCGTATTGTTGGTATTGCACAGAGAATCTTGAAGTGTGAATAGTAAACCGTGGAGACTTATTTGGGTCACTTCAGAAAACGCATCTGGGGAAGTCCTGAGAGTTATTTCACTTGAGTGAGGGTAAAATCGCGCTGGTCGAGATTTTGCTGGAAGTGAAAGGAAATCTCAGAGTATATGTTGCTATCAATTTATTTCTTTAGAGGAGCAGACAAGCTGGTTTTTATGTAGTTTTGTTTGTTAAAGACTTTGAAGAGACACTGACGCTGATTTTGTAAAGGGAGGGTCAGTACTAGGAGTTAAACTGATGTCATTAGGTGCCGCGCTGGTATTGGTTGTTTGCTGAGAAAATCGTCACTAGGTGCTGCGCTGGTATTGGTTGGTTTGTGTGAGTGCGCTGGGATTGGACAGCGTGATTAGTTCCGATTGGTGGCAGAGAAACATAACACGGAAGAAAGAATTTTTAAGTACTTACTTATATAGTTTAATGTTAGCGTGGAATAATCATGAAAATATTGAAACTGCTAAAAACTTTATTTAGAAAAGATGAGCTGATACCAATTAGAGAAGGAATTCCTGTAGCTCCGGATGGAACGCCCGCTTCATTCATGTCCTTAGAAAAAGTTTACCATATATGTACATAGTTAGAGAATTGGATGAAATATACTGAACAAGATGGGATTCAAGCATTTCCAGAGAATGGGACATTTAATACTAGGATTTTACAGAATTTAAGAAGACAAATGAATGATTTGAGACCTAGTCCTAGACCTATGCATTATGAAGAATGGGAACATGAGACATACAAAAGAGAAAGAGAAAAGTATCAGACTAGATATAAGAATACTGTGAGCAGATATTCAGAAGCAAAATAGGATGCTCAAAAGAAATTGTGGAGAAGAGATGTAGCAGAATGAGCTAGGATGTATCCAGTTATGGTAGCTGAGACTAGTGAGGGAGAAAAGCGTAAGGAGAAAAAGAAGAATATTGAAGAACAGAAATCTGGAAATACTGAATTAGTTGAAGAAAATGAAGACATAGATGATAATTTTAAATGAATTATTGATGAATAAACCTCCGCCTTATCAAGAAGAATTGAATAGAGAAGAGATGAATACTTTACCGAGTGCTCCATTGATTCAAATAGGAGGGCCACAAGAGAAAACTCCCGTAGGTGTGAGTCAGAATCAAAATGTAGTTAGAGAAGAGTTGACAAGAATAATATCACCAATGAATCCAGATGTTTTGTCAGTTCCAGTGACTATTGGTCCAATTGTCCCATTATATAATGATGGACAAGGAATCTTTCGAGTACATGCTTTAATGATACCAGATAAAAACATGAATGGAGTTCAAACAGTTTACAAAAAATAAATGAGACTAATCAAGGATTGAATGATAATAGTGGAACAAATGTGAGTATAGTTACAGGAGAATCAGAGCAGTTGATTAACATTTCAGATAGGTTTGTAGAAACCCCAAAGCAAGGTATATCTATAGATCAGAAGAGATTGTTGCAGCTTGAGAAAAATGTGACACCTACACCAAGAAGGACAGGAAGCGAGATAGGTGAAAATATACAGAAATCATTAGGCTCTTCACCAGAAGAATTAGATGAGTGGATTAAAGAAATAGCACCTGGTTGCAGTATACAGAATAGTAACTCAAGTATAGATGTGAGTAAAGTAAAAGCAGATTTGGAAGAAATGATTTTAGGTACGATTAGTCCAGAGAGATTAGGTAAATATCAGGATGAAGAATTACTTTTTATGTGTAAAAATATTATAAGAAAAGCAAGAAACCTACATGAGAAATTTGCTGAAATTGCACAAACGTATGGGGTTGACATAAAAAAGTCTAAAGCTTTGCAAAAGACATACAGATTAGATTTCAGTGACAAAGATTTGGAGAGTTTGAATGTTTCGGGAAAACTATTGCAGATTAAAGAATTAATTAGCACATTAAGGCGGTGGGGTGAGTTAGATCGATGGTAAGGAAGATGGGCTAAAAAGAAGGAAGATGCAACAGAGATGCAACAGAGACTTCAGTGGCCGTACGTTGTATCCTGTGAGGGAGACAGGAGTGGAAAAAGTTGATGTGACGGTATATCCAATGAGAGAAGTACCAGGAGGTGGGTTTGTTCATGTCCCATGGTCAAGACAGGATATATTATCATTTACAAATGATTTCCCAAGATTGAGAGAAAAACCAGTAGAATGGTACAAGCAGGTGCGAAAGATTTGTGAAAGTTTCAAAGGTTCTGTGGAAGGATTTGGTTGGCTTGTTTGATATTGTGGTACCAGCTGATTTGTGGATTGAATGCAAGATTGCTGTAGATTGGCCAAAAGAGAATATCCAAGAGATGCAAAGACAGGAGCACCATCGGAAGAGGTATGAAAAAATATAATTAAGTCATAACGTATTTGAAAGGAAAGATTTCACCCAAAGAAACTGATTGGATAAGGATAGATAGAACTACTCAGGAGTTGAAAGAGTCAGGTCATGCTTATTTTGAAAGGCTTCTACAGGTGTTCAAACAGTACAGAGGCATTGAGAACATCACTTAAAAAGATATGGGACATTTTGTGTATAGGTTTGTGTATGGATTGAGACCAGAGATTAGTGCTATGATTCAGCAGCATTTAATATGTTGGCAAAGCAAAACAATTGACGAAATTCTTCGTTATGCGAAATATTGTGGAGATGATATTGAAATAAGACATAAAAAGTTAAAAGAGAAATTATTAGCCCAGATGAAAGCGGCGAGAAAAGGAGGATTTTTGAATACAGATCTTATGGTAGGTTATCAAGGAAATGGTCAGATTACTACTGGTATGAGAGGTGTGGTGTCAAATGGAAATACTGTGACACAAATGATACCGATTCCTCAAGGAAGAGGTAGAGGTAATAGAGATTAATTGAAAAAGAAGTTTCCTTGTCATGCGTGTGGCAAATTGGGGCATTGGAAGCGCAAGTGTAGAAGTCTACAGGTAAACACAGGTGATTTGGGAATAAATTAAATGAATCAACAGAATCAGAATCAACAAATGGCAGTTGGCAGAGGACAGGATCGGCAGATGCAAATACCACAAGCCCCGATGCAAAATCAGAATGTGAATGGTCAAGTACTGAAATACAATGCAAATGTGGGTTTCCATACAAATGATCAGGTGAATCCAAATGTACAGGTGACTTCGCAATATTTGATGCAGTGGGAAGAAAATGATTCAGATACATCTGAATGACGGTGCCTGAGTGGGGAGGAGGAGTGTGTGCTTGGCGCATCCTTGGAGGTAGTTCAGCGTGGCCCCTATGTGGATGGCGAGGTTGACGGAAATTCAATTACGTTCCTCGTAGACACTGTTGCTACCTGTTCCACTGTGAGAACTGTGGAGATTCGCCACCTACCCCTCTCGGGAGAAAGTATCCAAGTTGTAAGAGTCTCAAACAAATTGATTAAGACCCCAGTAACTAAGCCAATGAAAGTGCAAATTAGAGGATTTCAAGACTAACACTGATTTGTGGTGTGTGATACAAGTCCAGTTAATCTATGAGGAAGGGACTTGTTATGTAAAATGAACTGTTCCATTTATTGTACACCTGATGGAATATCATTTTGTACAAAAGATGAGGACTTGGTTTTCAAAAAGGCAGGGAACAGAAGTGAATGATTTGTATCCATTGTTTACAGCAAATGATTTGCCTGTTGAGTTGAGAGATACGGTACTGGCTGACAAGTGGAATTTTTCAGTGAAAGACATTGGATTAATGAAAGGAGTAGCTCCAATTCAGATCACAGTCAAACAGAATGCAGAATTTCCATGAACACCAGCTTATAAAATGAGTCCTGAAACGATTGCAGGAGTAACACCTGTGATTGAAATGTTAATTGAACAAGGTATCTTAAAGGAGATTCTAGGGAGTCCATGCAATTCACCTATTATGGGAATTCGCAAACCCAAATGCTAAATACAGGATAGTTCAGGATTTGCACAAAATAAATCAGATAGTAATACCTTGTTGTCCAATAGTGCCAAATCCAGCTGTAATTCTTTATCAAATTCCATGTGAAGCAGAATGGTTTTCAGTGATTGATTTATGTCAAGCATTTTTCCCGATACCTTTGCATCCGGATAGCCAATATTTATTTGTATTCCAGTTCGGAAACCTTGTTTTGGCATGGTGCTGAGTTCCTCATGGGTATACAGAGAGCCCCTCAATCTTTAATCAGATACTGAAAAAATGTTTGGAATCATTAGTAATGCCTAATGATTCGGTCCTGGTACAGTATATTGATGACTTGTTGGTTGCGTCGAAAACAAAAGAGGCTTGTGTGACAGATACTATTGCTCTACTGAACCACTTGGCAGTAGGAAGGCATAAAGTGTCACCAGCAAAATTGCAATTTTGTCAAAAAGAAGTTCTCTACTTGGGTCATAATATTGAGAAAGGAATGAGGAAAGTATCTCAGGATCGGATCCATGCTATTTTGCAAATGAATCCACCGGTGACGCAAAAGGAAGTTCGAATGTTTCTAGAACTGGTCGGATATTGCAGGCAGTGGATCAATAGCTTTTCGCTGATAGCCAAGCCATTGCAAAGTTTGACGCACAAAGATATGTCAGATCCTATACATCTTGATGATGAATGCATGAAAGCATTTGTTGAACTGCGGGACAGTTTGTGTCGAGCACCTGCATTGGGAATGTCAGATTTCAATAAGGATTTTGCTTTATTCTGTAGTGAACGTGATGGCTGTGCACTTTCAGTTCTAACGCAAATGCATGGAACAGCATGCCGTCCAGTGGCATATTTTTCTGCCACCCTTGACCCCATGGGTGCAGCTTTGCCTGGTTGTTTGAAAGCAGTTGCTGCTACTTGTATGAGTTTGAAGCAGAGTGAATCGATTGTAATGGGACTTCAATTGAGAGTGTATGTACCACATTCAGTTGAAATTTTGTTAACATGAACTCGCACACAGCACCTTACAAGTAGTCGGTTAACAAAATATGAGCAAGTGATTTTGGGAGCTGAGAATGTGACAGTGACAAGATGTACGAATTTGAATCCAGCAGCTTTATTGCCGATTCCAAGTTGTGAAGTGGTGGTGGATGAGGCAGATAATGATTGCCTGGATGTGACCGAATTGTGTACGAAACCAAGACCTGGCATACAAGATACTCCGTAATCTGAATCTGATATTGTGTTGTTTGTGGATGGATTATGCTTGAGAGATCATGAAGGTACATTGCGAGCTGCTTATGCAATTTGTACCATGGCAAGTGTCATTGAAGCGTCATGGTTGAAAGGAGTCAGTTAAGTACAAGTGGCAGAGCTGATTGCTTTGACAATTGCATGTTGTCTTGCAAAGAAAATACGAGTAACCATATTTACGGATATTCAATATGGTTTTGGGGTTGTACATGATTTTGGGCAGTTGTGGTCTCAACATGGATTTTTGACCTCTTTGGGTTCACCAATACGAAATGGAGAATGTGTAAGAAATCTATTGATGGCACTACAATTGCCAGCTCAAATTGGGGTGGTGAAGTGTTCAGCACACAAATCTGGCAGTGACTATGTCACTGTCGGAAACAGATATGCTGATGAAATTGCATGTTATTGTGCTCAAAATTCATTTACAATTAATGGGGACGATTTGAAAGAACGAGCTGATCAAGCAAATTGTAAGCTAATGTTCTCATCTGTTGAAACATGAGAAGAAATCAGAGAAATACAAGATGCAGCTAGTGATGCAGAAAGAGAAGGGTGGATCAAAGCAGGATGTACACGCAAGGCTGATGATGAAGTATGGGTTTAAACTGATGGAAGACCAATATTGCTAGACAGTTTGTTATCTCAAATGGCATGAATTTGTCATGGTCCTACACATGTGGGAAGAGATGCTATGATAAGACTTTTTAAACAGACTTGGTTTAATCCCAAGTTTAGAGACATTGCAGAAAGTCTTTGTCAGAGGTGCCAAACTTGTCAACAACAAAATCCAGGAAGAAAAACAGTTGTTAATTTGGGTTGAATTGGAAAAGCAGCAGGTCCATTTACACGCATGTAAGTTAACTTTATTGACATGCTTCCTTGCAATGGACTAAAATATATATTGGTGATTGTGTGTCTGGTTTCTCGTTGGGTTGAGCCATATCCAACAAGACGTAATGACAGCTTAACAGTTGCTAAACTACTGCTTAGAGAGATTATACCTAGGTTTGGATTTTCAGTCTCTTTGGAATCTGATAGAGGGACACATTTTAATAATGAGATAATTGAGATGATTTGTGCTGCGTTACAAATTGAACAAAAATTGCATTGTGCCTACCGCCCTGAGGCTTCGAGTGATTGAGCAGGTCAATGGCACAATAAAATCAAGGCTGGCTAAGGTCTGTGCATCCACAATACTGAAGTGGCCTGATGCATTGCCATTGGTACTGATGAGTTTGAGAAGTATTCCAGACAGTAGAACTGGACTATCCCCACATGAAATTGTGATGGGAAGGGCTATGAGACAGCCAACAGTCACAACAAATCAACTTGTGAACATAACTGATGATTTAGTGCTCAATTATTGCAAAGGATTAGCTGATGTAATGTGTTCTGTGTCTCACCAGTTTGGAGAAGTCGTAACTATAGTTCAACAAGAGCAAGAACATGATTTGAGCCCTGGAGAGTGGTTGCTCATCAAGAAGCATGAGAGAAAGTCTTGTTTGGAACCTCGTTGGCGTGGGCCACATCAAGTGATTCTTGTGACAACAACAGCAGTGAAATGTGGTGGTCTGCCTAATTGGATACATGCAAGCCACACTTGTCAAGTCCCATGTCCACTTGAAAGCACGGAGTCATTTGAAGGTGAACAAAGAGAACAAAGAGAGCCTAAACAGACTGAGAATCAAGTAGAGTGGGCACAAGCTACTGGGACTCGCAACACTGTCATTGCTGGTGCGGAGAATGAACTGATACCTGGAAAAGACAAAGAAAAAGAAACAAGGGAATCAGCCAAGCGAAGTCTTGAATCAAATGAAATAGACAGTGTCACTGGAAAGCGATCAAGAAAAGGTGATAAATGGCCAAGAGGAGTTAAGAAAGTGAAATATACATTGAATGAAAAGGTTCTAACTACTGTTATTGAAATATCCAGCCAATCTGAACAAAGTGATACTGAAGGGGAAGAAAATACAGTACGCAGAACAAAGAGAGCAAAAATCCCAAATAAAAAGTACACAGCACCTGAATGGACATATTTGGCGGCTGAGACAAACAATTGGGAAAAATAATTCATCGAGTTCTGTTCCAGAGGCAACTCATCATATGAGCCACCCTAAATGAACTGAGCTAAAGAAAAGGGGTGCAGAAAAAGACAGAGGAGATTTGAAAATAAGGTTGTGTTGTGACCTGAAGAAAAATAAAAGTGTGGGGGGTATAAAATAAGGTTGTGTTGTGACCTGAAGAAAAATAAAAGTGTGTGGGTATACAAGTCTTGAGCTTTAAGCCTTAACCCTTAAGTAAATATGGATAATTGTTACATTTTTGATTTTTAATAGATTTCAATAGTTTTTTTTCCCTTTTCAATTTTTTCAATAGAAATGGATAATAACGAGACTGGTAATCAAAGCCAAGGTATAACTAGTTGTAGGCGAAAGTGTTTTAATGCTTGCATTATATGTGTTCTTATAATTTTGTTTGTCTGGTTAATACTAATATTGGTAGTACCCTATTTTATGTATTCTATTAATGTTAATACTAGTAGTGGATATGTGGATATAAAAAATAACATAAAGAAAGATCTAAAGGAAGATCAAGAAACTAATATTAAAAAATTAACAGGGAATGATTTCCATCAAGATAACTCTATTAATGATTTTTCATTAAATGTTGTTACAAACCTTCTTTATGAATATGTGGACACAATGGATTCGAGAGATTGTTATGTGTGCATGCAATTACACTCAGCTGTGTCAGAAGGGGTGGCTTATCATCACCTTCCCTTAACATATGGAATTTCGTGTAGTGTACTGACAAGTTTATTCTATGGCAAGGAGCAATTTCAGAATTTTTACTCAAATTACAATTTTGTGTTTTCAGAAGTTCCTATTAAAAAGAATATGAATATAGTGAATAGTGCAAACAATGCTGATTACATGGGTGAATTTTTTCACACTACTAAAACAATAGATACTGTATATGCACATCGAAATAATCTGACTTGTAGTCTGCACAGTGTAGAGATAGAATTTATTAATTCTGTAGAGGATAGACGACAAGAATTTAAAAGAAAGGCTGCAGAACAAAATACTAACATACCTCCATGGGCACGTAGGGAGGGCAATTATAAGAAAGGTGAGACATATGCTGCAATGACTCTAGACTGGCATCACAAGGGGAAGCTTTGCATACTAAGACAGAAAATGGAATATAACAATTATTTCATTGGTTCTAGTGAATGTGAACATACTTTCCTAATTACAGAAGGTTGGGGATTGAAAGGTGGTACTGATCCAGTATATTCTGGAGTTTATTATGTATGCGGTAAAAATGCTTATTATAGACTGCCACAACATTGGTATGGGTGTTGTTACATGGGTATAGTATTTCCGAAAATATACCATGTAAATGGAAATCATGGAACCAATGAAAGGAATGAGAAGCGACTAACACGTAGTAAAAGAGGAATTAGTGCTGCAGAGATTGTAGGAGATATTTTTGGTGCATTAATACCTTCAGTGTGAGTAATCCTGAACTCACATAAAATTAGAAAAATGTCTACAGTAGTTGATAGTTTATCAATGGATACTGCTGTTGGGTTCTTAATGATTAACACTGAGATGGTTGCGATGGTTGCGATGAGATCCATGGTTTTACAAAATAGAATTGCTTTAGACGTATTATTGGCAAAAGAGGGTGGAGTCTATAGTATGCTGAAAATTCAACAATGTTGCACTTATATCCCTGATAAAAGCAGAGACTTGGAGGGATATATTAGTAACATTACTAATTTGCAGAATGATTTGACAGATTTGAAGACTGATGGTGCATGGGAGAAACTTGGTAAAAGTTTTTCCTCGGTAGGAAATTGTTTTTTAACACTAAGTAACAGCTTGTTAGGACGAATACTAACACCAATAATTGCTATTGCTGCTGGCACACTAATAGTGGTACTGATATATAGATGCTGTAAGTGCAAAGTGAAAGAGACAAAACGAAGAGCAAGAAAAAGGAAGAGAGATTAAATAGAGCTAGAGAACAAAAAGGAGCTTATTATGAAGTTTTGAGAGATGTAGAGGGTGTTAGACTAAAACAGATGAGAACAAGCACATTTTGAAGATAATCAGATCGTAATCAGATAAAATAATTGTGTGATGGCTTGAGTCGCCATCAGATGGGTTATTGATGGAGCATGATTTTTGTGAGAATAAAATCTTGCTCGATCTAATTTACTCATAGGTGTGTTATTAACAAAATAAATGGCTAACAGTGTGAAACAATCATTAACATGGGTTCTTTAAAAAATGTTCGTGAAAAGTTGAGCAAGAACAAAAGACGAGTTTAATGATCAAAAAATTACACTGTTCATTGTGCAGAAAGCATTTAAATCATAGAGTTTATATGAAAATATGATATGAGAGAGACTTGACTAATATACATTAAAACTCATAATGTGGAATTATGACAGGCTTGCAGAAAAGGTTTCGTGAATATTTTATTTCTCCTTTAGTGAGAAAAGAGGATTAATAATCACTTAGTTTGCATATAGTTATTAGATTATGCTTATGAGTTTAATTAGGAAAATAATTTCCCTAAAAAAACTATTGCAAACATATTTTTCTGTCTCTTAAATAAAATGTGTTTTCTATATCTTTAGAAAATGATGATTATAGTTTCTCCAAGAAGGCCTTGAATCCAGCTAAAGCAATTTTATTTTTCTAACATAGGCCACAGAAGAATGTATTTTGTCCTTCATTATTTCTAATTCGATGATTTATTTGTTTAACTGTACACAAGGCATATCACATATCACTAGGATTTCCTATTCTTCCTATGATTAAAGTATTTCTTTCTATGAATATTGTGCCGACTAATGTTGCAAGCTGATATGGAAGTGAGCGCAAGGACGTGTAAAAGATGCAACTCTTTTTCCTGCTTCCGAAGAGCGATGATGATGTCTGTTTTAGCAAAGAACTCTAACAGAGAAATCCGGATGAGCTGGTTAGGTTGATGGTCACCTCATAAGCCTGTCCAATGAAATTGTGTGGATCTGGAAAGTTGAAACATTGAAAAAGTATAACTGTTACCGTGAGAAAAGAACTAGTCAGTAGCTGTTTCTTTGAGAAGAGAGCCTTGCTGCTGTATTTCTCTATGCTACTCTGGTTGGCTATTATCCTTGCAATTTCCTGATCGAGACTGTCCTGATTATATGCACTTCATCGGCTGGTGATGTTGCACAAGCTATACCTTTTCGGCCGAAGGGATAGCAATTTTTAACTTTTGCACGCTGTGCATTAGTGCCTTTGATCTAGGTTTGTATGAGAAAATCTATATTACATAACTGATTTACAAATGATCTTTTGTCTCTCTCTCTCTCTCTCATACTTGTTATTGAGTTGATGTATTATCTTGAAACTGTGTTTTACTATTGTGAAATTACCTGTATTTCTGTAATAACAAGATTGTAAAGAAGAAACTGTTGATTCTTTATGTATTTGTGTATTGCTCATTCATATTTTGAAATATAGATAAAAGTGACTTGATAAGTATTCAGAGTTTGTCTTTTATTGATGAGATCGATTTGACATGTTAAATTTTGTGACTATGATTATTAGTTAGGCATTTTCTTCATTATAGGTCCTCATGAAGGAAATAGCATTCATCTCTTATTGCCAGGTCCCTATTAACTCTACCAAAGATCTATCGGAAGACCTGGTAAGTGTAAGTGAATACTGAGATATCCATGGGCCCAAAAGTTAGGTTTTCTGCCATACTATAGAGATATAGCAGGTGAATAAAAATATTTCTAGCCGCTTCCGCTGGATCAATACAAACGGAGTGAAATTTTAAAAATCTGATACTTTTTGGTGTTAAAGAAAGGAAAGAATCTCAAATAGTCGCACGCACACATTTCACATATATTGTCATATTGTTTGAAATTTTATAGTGACCTTAACTCTAGCAGCATAGACCACCAATCTGAACTAGGTTACTACAAAATAGGTAGAGAGGTGCAGAACCCTATATCAGAGAGGGGCAGACTGGAACCTCTCCTGGTTCATGTAATCTTCAATAGCAGAATAGAGCTATCTGTATGTCAAAAAAGATCTGCCTAATCAGCCAAAAATGTGTTCTGGAGTGATAGAGCGCCATGTTCTTGTGAAATTTGTAGGGGTGCATCATAATCACAGTTAGTTTGCACCCGCATATATCCAGCTATATATCAATGAATGACCAGCAAAATGTAGTTATAAACCGCAGTTATCAGAATGAATAAGAAATGTTATTGTGCTATTTTGATCATGCAAATGTAATGCTTAACTGAATCGTGTTTAAAATAATGCATAGATGAATCAGCCATGTGTAATCAAGATGCAGTAGTTTAAACGTGTACCATATTAAGTTGCACATGTAGTTCATTTTTCGCATATGAAATGTAATGAACCGATGCTTATAGAAGTGATTAAGATTTGTGTGTTTAAATTGTGTAAAGGCCTGACTGCATATACGTCAAGGAAGGGCCTGTTTGCTCTTATGTTAGCTTATTTTGCAGGCAGAGAAGGTTCTCTTGGAAAGGCTCTCTGGGCACCGACAGTAGATTTAATTAGCACAGTAGAGGGTTTCTGTTGAACGTATCTTCTGTTGCAGGTGCAAGGACACATGCCTCGTTAGTTAAAGACTGGCTCTTTGTTTCACGAGTTAGAGCGATGGGAGACATGGAAATGGGAGTGCAATGGAATTTAGGGATGATACTTTCAGCGGAGAAGGTGCGTGGGACTCAAGGTCATCGCAACCGTCCAAGATGAAGTAACTGTTTCGATGGAAAAGTACAAGGAAGAAGACCTGGCCAAAGAGGCGTGACAAAAGGCGTGTTCAATTGTATTGGGTTTTGTATTAGGGATAGTGCCCCGAGGGTGGAGGGCAGAGAAGAGGTAGAGGAGAGCAGAGAGGAGGACAGAGAGGGATTTGGAGAAGGAGTATCTCAAATCTGAGCTTAAGTATTATGTGAGTGCACTTCTTAGGAAGTCTTCACAGCTGACACCTTTTACGTACTCTTGCCTGGGAAATTCGTTAAGTAGGTATGTCATCTTAGAGTAGAGTAGGGACAGTCAAGGGGTTTTCTGCTTGTTTAAATAAATGAGGAATAACATAGAGATTGGAGCTGTTATTGCTTGTCTAATACTTCTGGAGCTAACGATTCTTCTCATCCTGAGTCGGATGAGACTCCTGCGTAGAATGCTATTTGTTTTAGTGCCCATTTATTTCTTTAACCTCGTGTTGAGGTGCTTGCACGTGCAGTTATTCTTGGCTGTAATAAACCCACGAAACTGAATTCGGAGTCAGTGGTCTTTGTAGAAAAACTAGAGTGAAGAAGAAGTGATTGCATAACTGAAAAAGATTTTCTTCCCTTCACACTATTCAGCAGGTAAAAAGATCCTGGCGACTTGGAGATCCTTAGAAAAGATAAGATAAGGATCCGCGTTATCAGTTGGTAGCAGAGTAGGTTGGTTACCTCTGATAGTAAGGGGAGATCTAGATTAGGATAAGAGATTAGTTGCCCATAGAACCCCAGTGATGGTGATCCAGTGGATCGCAAGAGGAGGACGTCGGCGGTCGCTGAAAACTGACGGAGAGTGACGGTGCGGCGGAAGTAGCAGTTCGTGGTAGAGTGAGTATGAAAAGGGTGATGGTTGCTAGATTGCGGTGTTTAATGGTTGTGTAATGTCATGCGGAGTTGGAATGAGAGTTGTGTGATTGAGGATCGGACCGTGAGCGCGCGCGGGGCCGAGAGATATTGTGGTGTAGAAGACACCCAGAATAGAGATTGTTGACCAGAGATGGTGGGGATCACGAGACGTCATTGATCAAACCACCGAAGATAGGGAGCAAATGTGTGAGTGTGTGAATAACCGACGCTGGTCGTGGGTTGTTGTGTGCAGAATTTAGAACGGTTGAATCCTATCGATTGTATTAAAGGTGATTGTCCGGTCATTTCGCGGACAGACAGTTGCCAGATTGAGGTCAACAATTTCGAGGGGCTGATCGGCCATTGGAGGACCGACAGTCAGAGAGGTAATTGTTCGGTAGTACGGACCATTGCTTCAGAGTGTGATTGAGACACGTGCGAACGAGAATGAGAGAATTAGCAAGGAGGGGAACTGCTGTGAGCGGAGGAAGAGTGACGTCAGACAGTGCAGCGCTGCGATAGGCCGGTTGGCGTGAGCCGCGCTGGCATTGGTGGATTGAATTAGGAAGCAAAAACGAAATATTGGGTGCGAACAGATATCTGCTTTACCATGAAATGTTTTAAAGTTTTACGAGAGCTTTGCAGAGGTGACAGACACGAGGATACGCCGGCACATTATATGGCTACGAATGTAGGATTGCATGCCATAATTTGGCTTGAGAACTGGCATAAAATGACAGAAGGGGAAGGAGAATTGACTTTCCCACGCTATGGCACTTTCAGGTTAGAGGTGTTGTACCAGCTAAAGACTATAATGGCTTCTTTACGACCACTGCCTAGACCGACAAGTTTGAGGCGGTACATGCATGGATTAGGGCAGCGTATGACAGGAAAATAGATAAGAGCCAGGAAAGGGTGAAGAAATCGATCAGGGCCTTTCAAGATGCGAGGTGGGATGCACTGGAGAAAAGGTGGAGAGTGGAAACGATCGAAGGAGATAGGTTGTACCCACTGCTAATAACAGATGGGAAAATAACAAGAGTTGAAGAGGACGACAGTGATACAGATGACAGTCTGTTAGATAGGTTGCTGGCAGAGAGACCACCTCCATTTAATCCAGATTTAGAAGAGGGAAAATCAACTTCAGCAGTGGAACCGGGTGAGACGCAGAATCAGACTAACATGAGGGTAGTGGGAAGAATTTCCACAGGAACAGAGGGAGCGGCAACACAGCCTTCCATTGGGAATACCCGATTACCGGACTCCCTGACAGTACCGGTTACCATTGGCCCTATAGTACCGGTATATGACCCAGACCGAGTAAGAAAAGGAAGTTCAGTACAGACGAGAGGAGAAGAAGGAACCAGTGCTAGTGGGAATGGGTTCGGAGTACGAGTGATTCACTTCCCAAAGCCATTAGACACAAGTACGCCATTACCAGCCACTGCAGACTCCTCTTTTAGACAGGAGGATGAGAGACCAGTCAGACCAAGATCTTTACACGAATCTAAGTCAGCTTTGAGGATGTGGACACCAACAGTAAGAAACCAAAGTGATAGAATGCCAGGTGATAGGGAACGAGAAATTTCCGAAACCAGATCAAGCTTTAGGAATACGATAGAAGAGAGCAAGTCACAAGACCAAAGTGGTGACTATGATGAGCAGAATGTCGCAGCTTGTCGAGAAATACTAAAGAGTGCAGTACAGGCAAGATTACTAGACGTAGTAAGGTTAAAAGCAGAAGTAGACAAAATGATTAGCGGAAGTCTGCCTTTGGAAAGAATAGAAATTTATGGGTCAGATGAGCTGCTTTTCATAGTAAAAGATGTAACTCGGAAAGCAAGGATAGCACATGAGAAATTCGCAGCATTAGCCAGGAGATATGAGGTAGACTTGAATAAAACAAAAACATTGCAAGGACCACATAGGTTGCAATATAGTGATCAGGAACTGGAGGAGAAAAGGATCACAGGATTAACGCGCATACTAAAGATCTGATTGTAGGGATGCGGATATGGAACTTGTTGGACAAATGTGAGGAAAGGTGGTCAAAGAAGAAAATAGCAAAGAAAATTGTGGGAGAAACGCCGCCTCCGGGGGGAGGGGCGACGGGCGTTGGAAACGTTCCTTTACGGGAAGTACAGAACGGGGGTACGTATATGTGCCGTGGAGTAGAGGTGACTTGGCTGCGTTTACAAATGACTTTCCTCGGCTGAGGGAGAAACCCGTAGAGTGGTACAAACAGGTTGAGCGGTTTGTTAAAATTTCGAAGGTGCTGTGGACTGATTTGAACACCTTGTTTGACATAGTGGTACCGGGAGATTTGTGGACTGCTTGTAAAATCGCCGTTGAGTTGCCGACTGTTGAACCTGAAAGGGATGCTGTCACGAATGGTCCGTCACCCCTTGTTATGAAAAAGTTTGAGCAAGTGATTACATGGTTGAAACTGAAGATTTCGCCTCAAGATATAGATTGGGTTAAGATAGACTGAACTGTGCAGGAACCTAAAGAAACGATGCACGAATATTATGAAAGACTTCTGCAAGCTTTTAAACAGTATAGTGGATTAGATGCATTAGACCCCAAGGATATGGAACAGTTTGTCTCAAAGTTTGTGCTAGGCCTGAGACCAGAAGTCAGCCTCATGATACAGCACCATTTGATCTGTTGGCAGAACAAGCCGGTAGATGAAATCTTGCGGTATGCGAGGTATTGTAGCGATGAGGTGGACTCGAAGCATCGTAAGCTAAAGGACAAATTGATGCTCGTCCAGATGCAGACAGCTCAGGTCCAGCCTAGTGGAGGGACCTTAGGAAGAAGACAAGGAAATTACCAAGGGAACCAGAATGGGCAAGGACAGGGAAAAGGGAAACCCATTGATCCCAAGATGGGGGTGGATGTGGCGACACTGAAGAAGACCACTGCGTGTCATCTTTGTCACCAGATCGGGCATTGGAAGCGCGAGTGCCCTTTGAACCCAGCCAACCAAGTGCAGCAGGAGGTAGAAGGGGTTCAGGCACCTGTGACGGAGGTAGTCAATACTGTAATGAGGCCCAGATCAATGAAAGGGGGGACGCATAACCAACAAGTACAGGTCCCACAGCCACCAAGGATCCCGCAGGGAATACGAACTTACCAGCAGATGCCCCTTTTCGAAGGGTATGATGAGTATAGCCCAGACCCGTTATCCTGACGGTGCCTGAGGGGGGAGGAAGACTGCACACTTGGAGCAGTCTTGGAGGTAGACCAGAGAGGACCTTTTGTGGAGGCAGACATTGATGGTCATCCTACCACGCTTTTGGTTGACACTGGTGCTACCCGGTCTACTGTAAGATCAGCAGTAGTCCCCAACCTACCCCTCTCGGGACAATCGATCCAAGTTGTTGGAGTGGCGAACAAAAGAATAAACAGCCCGCTGACCGAACCGATTCCAGTGAGGATAGGTTCCTTCAAAACTAGACATCAGTTTGTGGTGTGCGATACGAGTCCAGTTTGTCTTCTAGGAAGAGATCTGTTATGTAAGTTGAACTGCACGATTTATTGCACGCCTAAGGGAGTGGAGGTTCAGACGAGGGATGATGATGCTACTTTTAAGGTTGCTAATCAGCATCTGTGTATAGACTTGTATCCAATGGTGACTGTGGAGGAACTTCCACCGGATTTGAGAGATACCGTGTCACCTGAGGTGTGGGACTTCACAGGAGAAGAGATAGGACTAATCAAAGGGGTTGAACCTGTGCAGATCCAGGTGAAACAGAATGTTGAGTTCCCTAGTACGCCTCAGTACAATCTGTCGCCTGAAACGATCGCAGGGATTAAACCTGTAATCGAGACTTTCATAAAAAAAGGCATTCTGAAAGAGATCAGAGGTAGCCCCTGTAATTCACCTATTATGGGACTACAGAAACTGAGCGGGAAATTCAGGATCGTGCAGGACCTGCGAAAGGTCAACACGATAGTGGGCCCTTGTTGTCCAGTGGTACCGAATCCATCAGTGATACTGTTTCAGATACCATGCGAAGCCGAGTGGTTTACTGTCATTGACTTGTGTCAAGCATTCTTCTCGAAACCACTCCATGAGGAAAGCCAATTTCTTTAGCATTCCGGCTGGAAAATCGTGTGTTAACTTGGTGTCGTATCCCTCAAGGATATACAGAGAGTCCATCGATCTTTAATCAGATCCTGAAAAAGAATCTTGAGAGTCTCGTATTGCCGCAGAACTCAGTTCTCATGCAATACATAGACGATCTGCTTGTTGCCTCAGAAACGGAAGATGCTTGCAGGATAGACACGGTAGCCTTGTTGAACCATTTAGCAGAGAACGGGCACAAGGTGTCTCCAAATAAGTTGCAGTACTGTTTGAATGAGGTACAGTACTTGGGACACAGATTAGAAAAAGGCAAGAGGAAGGTGTCACCAGACCGAATTGAGGCAATAATGAACATGACAGTGCCTACCACACAGAGGGAAGTCAGGATGTTTTTGGGAATGGTCGGCTATTGTCGGCAGTGGATACCTAGTTTTTCCTTGAGAGCAAAGCCTTTACAGAGGCTTACGCACAAGGATGTGAGTGATCCGGTACCATGGGACGAGGAATGCTTGATGTCATTCCTAAAACTGAGAGAGGAGTTGTGTAGTGCCCCAGCTCTGGGAATGCCTGATTACAACAAGGCCTTTTCACTGTTCTGTTGTGAGAGGGAAGGATGTGCATTAGCAGTTTTAGCTCAGAACAATGGAGGTGTCCGTAGACCAGTTGCCTACTTTTCAGCTACTCTAGATCCAGTAGCTTCTGCATTGCCCGGATGTCTAAGATCCGTTGCTGCAACAGGTGTCAGCATTGAAAGATGTGAAAGGATTGTAATGGGACATCCCTTGACTGTATATGTGCCACACTCGGTTGAATTGTTGATGACCAGGACTAAGACTCAGCACCTAACGAATAACACGTTAACAAGGTATGAGCAAGTCATACTCGCCGCAGAGAATGTGACTCTGAAAAGGTGCTCTGTCTTAAACCCTGCGACATTAATGCCGATACCGAATGTAGATGATTGTGCGGACCATGATTGTCTTGACGTGACTGAACTTTGTACCAAACCAAGACCTGACATTGTCGATGAACCACTGATGGACCCAGATGAAATTTTCTTTGTCGATGGTTCATGTCTAAGAGACAGTGTCGGTCAACTAAGAACAGCGTTTGCTGTATGTACCATTTCCGGGGTGGTTGAAGCTGCTTGCCTAGAAAGAGTACGCTCCGCGCAGGTAGCTGAGATCATTGCTTTGACTCGTGCCTGTTTGGCCGCTGATAGAATTCGAATCACGATTTACACGGACAGTCAGTATGGGTTTGGTGTGGTTCATGACTTCGGACAGCTGTGGTCCCAGAGGCGATTTTTGACATCATCTGGCTCACCCATTAGGGATGGAGAACATGTAAGACAACTGTTAGATGCATTGCAATGTCCGAAGGAAATCGCAGTTGTAAAGTGCACTGCACATGTAAAGGGGGAGGATTTTGTGTCTTTGGGAAATAATTATGCGGACGAAGTTGCCCACTTCTGTGCAGAACAGGGATGCATATTTACAGAGGGTTACACAGGAGAGAGCTAAGAAAGAACCGAACTCAACATGATGTTGGCCATGGCAGACACTTGGGAGGAGCTCAAGCGACTGCAGGATGAAGTTTCAGATCAAGAACGGAATGGATGGATTAAAGCAGGGTGTGAAAGAGGGGATGTGGATGTTTGGGTCTCCAGTGATGGGAGAGCTGTATTGCCAGAAAACCTGCTGAGTCCAATGGCGAGACTAATACATGGACTGGTACACCTTGGTAGAGATGCAATGATGCGTGTGTTTAGACAGACGTGGTATAATCCACGATTTCGCGCAATGGCTGAAACAGTATGTCAGAGTTGTGTCACGTGTCAGCAGATGAATGCTGGAAAGAAAACAGTAGTCACCTTGAGTCACATTGGGAGGTCAGGAGGGCCCTTCAATAGGATACAATTAGACTTCGTGGAAATGCCTAAGTGCAATGGGTTGAGATACATCTTGGTGCTGGTATGTGTATTCTCACAGTGGGAGAGGCTTACCCAACATGCAAGTGTGACACTCTCACAGTGGCTAAGTTATTGTTGAGGGAGCTCATCCCGAGATTCGGGATCCCAACCTCTTTGGAATCAGATAGAGGAAGACACTTCCACAGTGAAATCATGAAGTTACTCTGTGCCGCATTGAATGTTGATCAGAGGCTCCATTGCAGTTACCGACCAGAGGCTTCTGGGATGGTGGAACAGGTCAATGGAACTTTGAAAGCCCGGATGGCAAAAATGTGTTCATCAACGTTCCTGAAATGGCCTGACGCTTTGCCGCTCGTACTAATGAGCATGCGAAGTGTCCCAGATAGGAGGACCGGATTGTCCCCCCACGAGATATTAATGGGAAGGGCAATGCGGTTGCCAGCAGTACCAGCTACAGCTTTGATTAACATCACTGATGACTTGATTCTCGATTACTGTAAAGGACTATCTGATGTGGTCCGTTCTGTGTCCCAGCAGGTGCAAGCTGCAACTGTTCCGGCCTCGAGTGATCTGTGCCACGACCTGTGTCCAGGCGACTGGGTGCTTGTCCGAAAGCATGTGAGGAAGAGCTGTTTGGATGTTAGGTGCCGAGGCCCGTACCAGGTGATACTGGTAACGAATACAGCAGTGAAGTGTGGAGGAGTGCCGAACTGGGTACATGGCTCCCATACCCGCAGAGTTTCAGCACCCTTGGAAGAAACAGCTCCTCTCGTAAACGAAAATCCAGCTGATGTGGCAGGGCCACATGAGAGGACAAGTCAAGCTGTAAGGGTCGCTGACACAGCTGGTGGTGCACCAGAAGAAGCTGAAGGGGGTTTCGACAACCCGAACCTCGACTCTGACTCAGAAGACAGAGGTGGTGCAGTGGGTGGAGTAGAGTCAGATTCAGCAGAAGGAGGAAGTGGTGCACTGGGTATAGCAGGGGAAGGCGGAAGAACGACCAGAACTGAGGAAGGTTGGCCTGAAAGACAGAGGCGACTGAATCTGAGGTTGGCACCTGAAAGAGATCTTGCTCCAGTGTCTGAAACGTCTGAGACGGAAGCAAGTGACAAAGAGCAGACTCAAGAGGGCAGGCGAAGGTCGAAAAGAACAAGAGTACCCTGCCGGAGATACTCTACCCCTGAGTGGACTTACACAGTGACTGATGCAGGGGGTAGTGAGTACGGGGAGACTGAGGTCTGTGCAGGTGGTCAGCAAGAACCCAAATGTGGTAGTGAAGGTGGTGCTGTTGTTGCCGGGGCTCGAAGTCGAAGGAATACTGACCCTCACCGTTCCGAATCCCCCGCTTCTGAGTAAAGTCCGACAATTGGTTTTGCATCGACTCGAATTTCCGTCTTTTGGGTTTGAGCCGTCTTCACACGAAATGGTAATCCTGCGTCTTGAACTTTTGTATCACGTTCTGGAAGTGCTTACTAATGATCTTATTGTGGATGAAATATAACCTGTTGTAAATAAAAGTCTTAGGAAGAAGATAACCTAGGTCCGAGTGGAAGAAGAGTAAACTTAGGGACTTTCCACCGAAGAGGAACGAGAGTTAGGGAAGTCTTTTTCTGGACTATGTAAATAAGACTGTGGCTGAAAAGGGGATTTCCAGAAGTTTCAAAGTTGCTCGAGCTGGTTAAGCAAGTCACGAGTGGAAGGACAAAAACTTTGAGTGTTCATTGCTGAAACCAAGAACTTTTTGAGAACTTTCGAAATCATGGAGGTTGGAGATCCAAATCGTAGATCTAAAATGATTGTAGGCATACTCATAGGTGGTGTGATATTTTCTATAATCGTAGTAATTGTAGTCTCATATACTTTTCCACATGAGCTAGCAGTGCAGGGGGTGCCAGGGACTCCTACACCTACTACACCTAGCCAAAAAGAGGTAAACATAGGAGCTAACAAGGCTTTGCTGATAGAAGAAAGTCGTAGATTGCATGTAGATTTGTCTAGAAGTGATTTCAAGCTCAATGCTTACGCCAAGCTGCTATACGAGTACGTGGATGCGATGGATGCGAAAGATTGCTATGTGTGTATGCAGTTGCCTGCTTCAGTGGATGAGGGTATTGGGTATCACCATCTTCCGCTGACATATGGAATTTCATGTAGCCTGTTGCTTAGTATATTCTATGAAAGAGATCAGTGATCAGTATTTCTTTTCCAATTACGATGCAGTGCTTCCTGAAGTTCCCGCTTATAAGCATTTGAATAAGTATGATTATTATAGGTTGGAGGATATACTTAGGAAGTTCTTCATACCGTCTTTGGAATTGGACACAGCTTATGCCCACCGACATAATTTGACGTGCTCATTATCAGATGTAGAGAAAAAGTTTGTGGATCAGGTAGAAGACAGGTATAGAAAACTAACACAGACACGAGACACAGGGCATAGTACGGTGGATTGGACAGAGGAGGAAAAATTGCATCGAACAAAGGGAAGTTATGGTCCTATAGCTTTAGACAAGGAGCAGAGGGGAAAGCTGTGGGTGAGACGTTATCAGACCTATTGTGAGAAGGTTCCAGTGGGACAGAGTACGTGTGATCATGTTTTCACCATGGCAGATGTGGCAAAGAACTTTCTCCTGGGCCCTGTACAAGTGATACCTACGGTGTATTTTGCGTGTGGAAGGAATGCCTATGTGAGATTGCCTGCGAACTGGTATGGTACATGTTACTTGGGAATAATATTTCCAAAGATTTACCATACTGAGGATTTGGAACTTTTGGAAGGTGGGAAGCATTCAAGAGTGAGAAGAGGTGCGAGTGCAGGGGTTGTAGTGGGAGATATCTTTGGAGCCATGATACCAAGTTTGGGAGTGATCTTGAATGATGTAAAGATCCGGAGACTGGCGACTGTGATAGGCGAACTATCGATGAACACAGCAAAATCGTTGGTACTGGTGGAAGGTGAGATGTTGTCGATAAGGACAATGGTTTTGCAGAACCGCCTTGCTTTGGATATCTTACTGGCAAAACAGGCCGGAGTCTGTAAATTATTGAGGGTTCAAGAGTGCTGTACTTATATACCAGACCACAGCAAGGATCTGGAGAAATATATAAGTAACATCACTACTATTCACACGAAGATAGCGGACTTGACTGAAGAGGAGCTTGGGAAAAAGTTGGAAAAGGGTTTGGTCAAGTGGGAAGCTGGTTTGCGAATTTGGGAAAGGGATTCCTTGGCTATGTTCTGAGACCTCTCCTTATCGTGGTGGTTTGTGTGGTTTGCCTGTGGGGTCTGATCAAAGCCTACAAATGGTATCGAGCAGGCAGAGTTGAGAGAGCTCTGCGAGAAAATGAGACGAGAATGGCTAGACTGCAGGACAGTCAATATCAGAGACTCAAGAGAATGGAGAATCACAGACCAGGGAGAATGGCAACGAGTTCTGTTTAGGTCGGTTTTTTCTCCAAGGGAGTTGAATAAAATGTGATGACAGGAGTCATCAAAGGGGGGAACTGATAGAGCGCCATGTTCTTGTGAAATTTGTAGGGGTGCATCATAATCACAGTTAGTTTGCACCCGCATATATCCAGCTATATATCAATGAATGACCAGCAAAATGTAGTTATAAATCGCAGTTATCAGAATGAGTAAGAAATGTTATTGTGCTATTTTGATCATGCAAATGTAATGCTTAACTGAATCGTGTTTAAAATAATGCATAGATGAATCATTCCAGGTGTAATCAAGATGCAGTAGTTTAAACGTGTACCATATTAAGTTGCACATGTAGTTCATTTTTCGGATATGAAATGTAATGAACCGATGCTTATAGAAGTGATTAAGATTTGTGTGTTTAAATTGTGTAAAGGCCTGACTGCATATACGTCAAGGAAGGGCCTGTTTGCTCTTATGTTAGCTTATTTTGCAGGCAGAGAAGGTTCTCTTGGAAAGGCTCTCTGGGCACCGACAGTAGATTTAATTAGCATAGTAGAGGGTTTCTGTTGAACGTATCTTCTGTTGCAGGTGCAAGGACACATGCCTCGTTAGTTAAAGACTGGCTCTTTGTTTCACGAGTTAGAGCGATGGGAGACATGGAAATGGGAGTGCAATGGAATTTAGGGATGATACTTTCAGCGGAGAAGGTGCCTGGGACTCAAGGTCATCGCAACCGTCCAAGATGAAGTAACTGTTTCGATGGAAAAGTACAAGGAAGAAGACCTGGCCAAAGAGGCGTGACAAAAGGCGTGTTCAATTGTATTGGGTTTTGTATTAGGGATAGTGCCCCGAGGGTGGAGGGCAGAGAAGAGGACAGAGAGGGATTTGGAGAAGGAGTATCTCAAATCTGAGCTTAAGTATTATATGAGTGCACTTCTTAGGAAGTCTTCACAGCTGACACCTTTTACGTACTCTTGCCTGGGAAATTCGTTAAGTAGGTATGTCATCTTAGAGTAGAGTAGGGACAGTCAAGGGGTTTTCTGCTTGTTTAAATAAATGAGGAATAACATAGAGATTGGAGCTGTTATTGCTTGTCTAATACTTCTGGAGCTAACGATTCTTCTCATCCTGAGTCGGATGAGACTCCTGCGTAGAATGCTATTTGTATTAGTGCCCATTTATTTCTTTAACCTCGTGTTGAGGTGCTTGCACGTGCAGTTATTCTTGGCTGTAATAAACCCACGAAACTGAATTCGGAGTCAGTGGTCTTTGTAGAAAAACTAGAGTGAAGAAGAAGTGATTGCATAACTGAAAAAGATTTTCTTCCCTTCACACTATTCAGCAGGTAAAAAGATCCTGGCGACTTGGAGATCCTTAGAAAAGATAAGATAAGGATCAGCGTTATCAGGAGTATTACACAAAAGCAATCAAAATATATCTACCTGACTGGAATTTGGCAGTGTCATACGGTAAATTGCAGAAGACTATGTTGTCCACACTCGCTTCTGTCACATCCGGAGACTATTCTGCCCATCCAGAAAATATACTCCTAGAACAGAACAAGATGTGTTCTCTTAAGAAATAGTTCAAACTAATGTCCAGGCTAAAGTCAAATAATACAGTTTCCAGATCCTAACTATCCTCACTGACTCTAACCAAGACTTATTTCATCAAGTGGAAATTCTGAACAGTCAGAAGAAACTGCATAATAGAGTGAAAAGTTTATTAGCAGCAATTACAAACCATTCACTCAGCCAAAGAAAAAGGAATTCTTCTGAACGCAGCAGAAACCGCTGGAGCCAGATTCAACTAGTATAGAAAACAGATGGTCCTAGACTCTTTTGTCATGCATCAATTCAAAGACGTTTATAATTCAAGTATCCTTCGTTGCATGCATAAAATCAGTAAACAACAAGGGGGACAATGAGGGCTTGATAAAGGTCCACCGTACTTGCCCTGGGTAGAACTAGAAGACAAAAGAGGTACGGTGTTCCTGGGTGGCAAGTTGGCCACCTGGTTAGTACTCAGAGTGGTGGGGAGGTGGGGAATACCTCCTTTTGGAACTAGGACCCTCACACACTCAGCAAGCTAGGTGTCATGCTTCATCATATGGGTCTGCTCCTCGTCGAGCCGGCGCTGCAATGCTCGACGGGCACCCATAAAGGGGCTCTTTATCGGAGATCTTTTGTTCCTTGCCGTATAGGTGCCGTGGGTGTGAGGGGCCTGGTAAGATGTAGATGTGGTGTGTGGGTTAAAACAGGTAAGGGAATCCTCTATAATTATTTTTATTCTGGAGAGGTCACAACCTGATTAAAAAGTAAAAAGAAGAAGGAGGGCGACTATTTTGTTTTAATCTGACAAAAATTACGCTCTACCCCTTAGTGGTCAACATGTTTCTCGCCTATAAAATGTCTCTAATAGATCAGTTGGCGATTCCTCAGGACCTAGTGACTAAATGAAAACTATCTACAGTGTGTGGTGTGGTTCTATATACCACTTCCTCTCTCGGTAGGACGTTGCCCCGGAGAAAAGCAGCCAACCACTTCCTCTCTCGGTACGACGTTGCCCCGGAGAAAAGCAGCCAACCTCTTAAGGATTCAAGTGCTGCTTCATCAGACCGCAGCGGAGTATGTGGACACTTAACGTAGTGTCGCTACTCCCGCTCAGAGCAGTCCAGCTCACCTACCCGCTCCGCTGCATCAGGTTGTGACCTCTCCAGAATAAAAATAATTATAGAGGATTCCCTTACCTGTTTGAACCCACACACCACATCTACATCTTACCAGGCCCCTCACACCCACGGCACCTATACGGCAAGGAACAAAAGATCTCCGATAAAGAGCCCCTTTATGGGTGCCCTTCGAGCATTGCAGCGCCGGCTCGACGAGGAGCAGACCCATATGATGAAGCATGACACCTAGCTTGCTGGGTGTGTGAGGGTCCTAGTTCCAAAAGGAGGTATTCCCCACCTCCCCACCACTCTGAGTACTAACCAGGTGGCCAACTTGCCACCCATGCATAAAATCAGCACATAGTAATTAATACATATAGAAATACTTGCAAATATGCACCTGAAAAAGGAGAAAGCACCCATTGTTTAGAGAAATTATTTGTTTTATTCACAAAACGATTGAGAAGGTAAAAACATTCCCACGTGTATATCAAACAAAAAGGTTGCTCCAAAAGAAAGGGTGTAAAGGAGTAGTGCTCATGTGCACAGTAGAAGAGGAAAAAGGTCACAGAGTGAGGATAATTAAATGGAAATCATTACAACATTTATATAATCTAAACTGGTTTTACTTATAACCAGTTTAGATTATATAAATGTTGTAATTGGATTTATTCATTGATCATTAACTCGGCATCATGAAGTGCAAATGTTTCTCACTAGGCTATTTTTAAATATGCTTTTTATCTTGCTGGATTTGATCTTGGGCCCTTGTTTTTACAATAATCTAGAAAACTATTAAATAGTATCATGAAAGAAGGTATGGTTCATTCCAACAATACTACATCATCGGTAAAGAGCGGCACAGGAATGCATCTTTCCCCCATATTAGAGCCATTCCTACCAACTGTCAATAGATAATAGTTGAATTCAACAATGAACAAATTAGATAGGGGTGAGATATGGACACACTCCTTCTTTGCCTCTTTCCCTCCCAGAAATCTATATTATACATGCACCCATCCAAGTATCCAGGAAGTCTGAGTCTTAAATACAGAATTCACGAGTCTTCACAATTACAGATCCTATAAGTTCACATAATGAGTAATGCATCTATAGGGATTTAGCACTTATTACAATTAAAGTGCTAAATTCCAGTCCCTGTGCACACAAAAGTTTGATTCGGGGTCGGAATTATGAGTTGTGTGAGAAGTATCACACCTGGCATGTTTCCCCTGGTAGCATCCTGCAGGTCAAACCTGCTGAAATGTATCCGTTGAAACATCCCAGAAAAAAAGCAAAACATGCAGAATTCCTATACTTAAAAATTGCTCCAGCATGTTATGCCTCATTTTCAAGTTGAAAACTCAGAATATGAGGTATTTATTTACCACACGTGCTAAATACCTCACCCTGGGGTAATTGCTCATCTTCAGCAGAGATTGACTTAAATTGGTCAATTACTCATTAATGCCTGCTTACTGTCTCTAGTTCCCACAGAGACCAAGGTCCATTAACCCTTAAAATTCTTAATAGGTATCCTGGTGATTAAATCAAACAGGCCTGATCTGAATTTGTAAACTGTTTCTATTCAAGAGTACTTTATACTTCTTTTTAAGGTTCAATATATTTTCTCTAGATCTAGCAGTTAATTTATTTCCATAAAGGGGCAATTTGGTAAGCTTCCATTTAGCTTCTCAACACTCTTCATCAACCTACAATTATGGGCATCTCTGTTACTGTTCATTTTTATTTTATAAGTTATTAGAATCAATCATAGTTTTCTCAAATAGGTGATTTGTTAGCGCATTGTCAGGGAATCTAGACTTGCACACAATTTGTCCCTAAAAGGGGATAATTTCATTTGTGTATTTACTCAACACTCATTAAGCTTTAACATGTTCTATTGTAGGGTCTCAGCCTCACATTGACCAAGCAGAGAACTTTCCCAATGAGCCTTTCCAGGTCTTTTAGCAAACTATTGCATTACTTCCTGAACTGTCTCAAGTGACTAATTTACAACATTTGTGTTGTGGTGTGATATCTTTCTTCAGCAAAGAAATCGCTTCTGTACACTTTGTCTCTCCCATGCAGTTACACCTGATCAGGCCCCAATGTGCTTCAGCATCAGACTATCTCCCTACATAACTTCCCACATGTATAAAAGTATGAGATTGCCAACATCAACATCAAACTTCATATCTTCTACATCTTCCTCTATTTCCCTCAAAGCCAAATACACCTAACAATATCAACAAGCTATCACATCACTCATCACGATGCTCATTAACCCCCTAACTAATGTGACCTAATGTACTCCATTTGTAATGGAGAAGGACCCATGTACTCAAGAACTGCACTGGTCCTGATCAAAGGCAACAGAGGGTGCCCATCCAGGGCCGGCTCTTGTGCGCTGCGACTGGTGCAGCCGCACCAGGTGCTGACTTCAGGGGGCGCCATGTTTGCAAGTTTATTTTGCTTTTAAAAGCATCTGCTGCTGCGTTACTTGCCTTCAGCAATTTCCAGGCAACAATAAAAATGTCACGATAACTCCGTGATTAAGGTTCTTCCTGGAGAGAGATCAGAGCTTTGTCTAGTTGAAGTTTTGACTGATCATAAAATAGCACAGAGGATTAATATACCTACTGCAAAGAATGTGTACCATGCAGACCACAAAGTGCATATAATGTGAATAGGTCAGTGAGTTACTGCCTTTGTCACAGAGATCCTTTTGTTACTAGCAGTTTATAAGTTAAAATCCAAATATAGAACAGTGAATTATTAACTGTCATCAAAGAACTGCATACACACTGTAAAGTGCAGATTAGAGCATAGATTAATGCTGCAAAAAGGGTTCATTTGGGTAGAAATCGATTCTTATTATTAAAGAGAACCCCCAACTATGGTGTTCTGTTTTCAATTCTGAGTTTGTGCTTCACCAGACGATGCACTCAAATTATACTGCCTACCAGTATGGATGACATGTCGCTCCTACACCTTGTAGTACTCTGGCTTATGTAACATTTACTATAAGCTGATTTACACATGTATGATTGATTGTCTCTGTGTAATGTGTGTGTGATGCAAAGTGCTTTGACACCCTACACTGGTAAGAGCGGCGCTATGTAACTAATTAAATGCATCTGAAAGAGAGTAGTTATGGGGGCTTGAGGGGCACTGTTAAAAGGTGGTGGTGAGGGAATCCATGGTGGGGTGGTTATTGGAGGGCGCCAACAAACATTGTCGCACTGGGCACCACCAGCGCTAAAGCCGGACCTGTGCCCATCTGCAGAAGAGCTCACTCGGTGTGGCAATACACTGTCTTCAGGGAGGACCAGGAGCTACTAGGCGTCACCTGGAGCTGTGCATTTACAGGAAGTTAGGAAGACTGCCTGGTTTGTACTTGCCCGGACTCAGGGGATCTGACTCGTGTACCATACTCACTCATTGCGCCTGCACCATCTCAGTAGAAACTCACGGCCAATGGGTAAGTATGGCTACTACGCTTACCTCCTTCCATCAGCAGGGGCCAATTGTGTATCCTTAGTTCTCAGCCCTCAATGACTAGTCATCTAGGTGGGTAAAGTTTGATAATCCCTAAAACTCTTATTCCAGGCCATCACTGGAAGTTCATTACCTTAGCACGCCCATTTCTCTCATACCCATGCTGTTTATGTCTCTGTTCATTCTCGAACCTCTGACCCCAGCTGTGATCAATCAACAACATGGCTGTAAAACATGATGCTAAAGGAAGTTCACACTTGTCTCAGAAACTGAATACTTTTAGGGACTCGTATTGTGCTTGAGCATAGTTAGACTGACATGTGCGTCCTCCTCACTCGATTTTGTCGGTGGAATATGCGTTCCACAGTGCGTATTTTTGCCGAGTGTTGTTGTCCTCAGGTCTCTGCAGATTCAGTTTTGGTCCCAGCTAGTGCAAATTCCTCCAACACTAGCTTAAGTGTTACATTAAATTCGCAGCAATAAAGTACATCACAAAATATTATGCACTTTATTTATGTAAAGCCTGACGTTCCGAGCGAGGAGCAGGCACGAATTGCAAGTTTTGCTGAAAAGTTGCAGATGATGCTGTGATTTCAAAAATGGCCGGTAGAGGTCAGCCAAACACAAGGTATCACGATTAGTTTGAGAACACTTTATCCAGCAAAGTTTGTTTCATAGCGTGTATTGAAAATGAGAGTAGAATCTACGGATTTAGGACCACATCTACAAACCTTTTTGCCGGTTGCAAACGGGACGCAAAAAGCCTTTTGGGGATGTAGAAAGCCTTATTTGCGATTTGGTATTAGGAAGAGACGTGTTTAGGGCGTCCCTTCCTAATACCGGCTCACAGTGGTATGTGTGAATGTTTTGCGACCGAATGCGGTCGCAAAACATTCATCGTCTACCACCAACTGCGAGCTGGTGGTAACCCATTCGCAAATATTAGGATTACGCGTAGCCAGTTCTATGGTGATAAAATCAAGGGAGCACAGAACTCCTCACAAGAGCTGTTTACCATTCAGGGGCGGCTGGTGACATTTGAAAGTGGTGTGGCGTAAGACAATTGTTGTACTTTACTGCGTAGCGAGCGAGCCTGAACCAACTATGGGGGGGTTGTCCCCCCCCCCCCGAGAAATTTTTGACGCCCCCACGCCCCTATGAAGGAGCCGCCACTGCACATGCATGTTGCATGAATTCCTCTTTCTGTCAGCTGTTCATTTTATTAAGTTTATATTATAAATTGTAGTCTAGGGTTGTGTTTGTAAAACTGACATTTGTCAGAATGTGTAATATTCTCGCTTTGGTGGCGATCCCAGGCAACACCCTACCCAGGACACTGCATTATTAACCCAAACCACTGGAATGTCAACACACGGCACCCCAAATCCAACCCCATCACTACTGCCCCTAATCCCACAAAAGCACCTTAAAGGACATTCATTTTTCACTGCCTCACTACGGTCCACCCCACCAATACTTCCACACCACTGCATCACCACCCACTGGAAGTACAACATCACCCCTGGGACCATGTTCCATCTCTGAGCCGCACTACCACCCAACAACAATGCAAAACCATCTTAGAACCACACTACTGCACTGCAACCACCAGTGCACAATCACCTTTATAGCACCCCCATCCATTATTCTCACACTACACCACACAGTACCACACTATGGCCCCCTCGGCCATAGTGTGGTACTGTGTGGTACCTGGATTAGCTTCGCCAGTATGGCAAAATCACATCCAGCACCACCCTACCGACGTCATCAGTGTGCTAACACTCATACTGCCCAACTACTAATGCCACATCACCATCCTATAGCCCCAGAACAGTTCAACCCCCAACATCACCAGCCAACTACCCTACAACTGCATGCCTATCAGAGCACTAACACACCACAGCAACAGTCACTCTTGTACCCTTCACGGAACCAAGATGTCTGGCTATTTTTTACAGTGCCATCATTATTTCGGAGAAAACTGACTTTCTGCTTGCTGTGCCTCGTTCCTTTCTTGGTAGGGTGGCTGGACAACAGAACACACTGGAATGTGCTGGGCGAGCCCATGGAGGGCGAGCAACCTGCTCACGGTCACACTCGGCGTCTGCATGCAGCTCCGACCCTCTGTAGCCTTTGCAAACCTAGGCAGACCCCCATCGGGAAGACAGTGTCAGGGATGGAGAAATGCGTGATCTTGGTTTAAATGCGGGGGCCGAGTGAGAATGTATAAACCGAGGCAGACTGTATGCAAATAGCTCCCATTCATCAGAGGAATGTGAACTTTGCTCGCAGCGAGGTTGAAATGAAATAAACACTTTAGCTGATATAAAGTACAGAGAGCAATGCGAATAGACATGAATTTTGTGACTCAAAGAATGTTGCACACAGAGACACAAAAGCCAAGCCTAAGATTGCTGCCTGTGATACCACCGAATAGTGAGAGTACAGTTTTGCATGTACTCGCGGCTCGAATCGCAATACTCGCGCGGGGGCGTGGGGGGGGTCGCGCGGGGGTGGGGGCCGGGGAATTAACATTTTTAAAAAACGAAAACTTACCTGACCGCCGGTCCGCGCCGCCTCTGCTTGGCCCTTGGCGCCTTCACTGGAGTGGCAACCCCACAGCCAATACTGGGGCTGCTCCAGCAGCGCCAGGATAGGCTCAGAGCAGGGTTACTCGCTGCCCGCCTCCCCATTAGGAGACCGAGGGTTGAGCCTTTGATCAACCCTCGCTCTCCTAATGGGCATGCGCCAGCCAGAGCAGACACTAGTGCGCATGACTGGGTACGGCGGAAAAATTCACCGACCTTCACCAGTCGTGCGCACTTGTGCCCCTGCTGACGGTCTGACAATGCATGTCAGTCAGCATGACGCCGGACCGCCCACCCCTTCAGACTCTGAAGGGGTGGGCGGTCCGACGTCATGCTGACTGACATGATTGTCAGTTCTCCCTCGGCGTCTGTGAACTTAAGTAAACTGAGGCAGTTTACTTAAGTTCACAGACGCCGAGGGAGCTGCGGGCGCAGGCGGCTTGTGGGGCAACGCCCGAGCGCCCTAATGGACGCACCGCCACTGTTACCATTGTAAAAGCACAGTCCTCCTTGGATCGGGTCTCTATGGTCACTGTTCCCTCGGTGGAGGGATGCAATACAATCGCTCATTTCTTTTGGGATAAGTTCTCAAATATTTATGATTACTTTCCAAAAGAGGTTCGAGATGCCCCATGCCTTGAAACATGGTTTGAACCATTGGATGTAGAGATTGGACTTTCCAGGTTTAACACCTTAACTGTAGAGTTTTGTGTGTGCTCTGATGGGCAGGGTGAAATCAGGCTCCCCTAATGATCCCGCATCGCCCATGATTTTGGGTTGAGGGAGGAAAGCTATTCAACCAGAACTGTGTGAGCTGCTCAATAAATCTTTTACATCAGGGCAAGTCCAGTTGGCATGGAAGCCGGCTATGGTTGTGCTATTATTTAAAAAACCCACTCTAGACCCCACAAAAACAGAACATTTTAGCCTTTTTTGCCAAGGTGGAGGCCCATGACTTATTGCATGAAATCCAATCGGGTTTCTGCCCGGAGTTTAGTACGGAGTCGGCACTACTGTTGCCATCTGATTCCCTGAGACAGATAACGGATGGGGACAAAACTGCTGCATTGATTATGTTAGACCTAAGCGCAGCCTATGACACCGTATCCCAGGGCCTCTTGGTGGAACGACTATGAAAATGCGGTGTCGGAGAGATGGCTTTGCCCTGGCTTGCCTCCTTTCTTCAAAGTCTCACCTTCCAGGTGGTACAACAACCATTTCTGTCAGAGGCAGTCTTATTGCAGCAGGGGGTGCCTCAGGATTCAGCTTTGATCCCTACTTTGTTCAATCTCTATATGTGCCCCCTTGCGGATGTCATTGAGCATCACAGCTTTAACATCATATATTACGCTGATAACACGCAACTTATTATTAACCTCTCTCAGGATGAAGGAGAATCAGCAGCCAGGTTAAGCTTTTGTCTGGTTGATTTGGTGGAGTGGATGGACCAGAGCTGCCTCAAGCTAAATGCTAGAAAAACTGATGAGGTTCTCTTAGTGGGGAAACAACAATTTATCTGGTTCTCCGCCTGGTGGCCGGATGTACCTGGGCCCGAGCCAACCCCCAAGCAGAATGTGATGAATCTCGGGGTCTGGTTTGAGGCTGACCTATCTTTTGATAGTCAGACTTCCTGCCTAGTGAGAAGGTGCTTCAGTATCCTAAAAATTCTGAGCAAAGTTCTGGACTTTCTCCCTGAGGCTAGACTACTGTAATGTGCTATATCTAGGAACCTAACAGGGTAGATTGGCAAAACTTCAGAGAATTCAGAAAACAGCGGCTCGACTATTGCTTAATATCCCGAGGCGGGCACCCATTGGGACATCTCTTGCCAAATTGCACTGGCTTCCTGTGAGGAACAGAGTGTCTTTCAAAGTGATGCGCATCTGCTGCAAAATCTTGAAAAGGAAGGAACCTCAATACTTAGTCCCCCTGATAAAGTTTTATCACCCTAACAGAAGCCTGAGATCTGCTGGGATCTCGTTTACTGCTGTGCCCAGAGTGAAAAAAGCCTGCATGGGCACTGCTCTTTTGGCCTGCTAGCATCTAAACTGTGGAATAGCATGCCTTTACATCTGAGGCAGGAGGGGTCTAAAGTAGTCTTTCGTAAGAAACTTAAGACCTGGCTCTTTCCACAACCATAAGTAGGTCCAGCTTGTTATTTAGGGTCAGTACTGGTCTTAGCGTGAGTAGCGCGGGGACAATCCGTATGGAGTAACCAGGCGCTTTATAAATCATTTTATTAATATTATTATTGACTGGGAAGTGGTCCCCAAGGCAATGGCGGCTGCTGTGAAACAAAAGGGGGGGGGCAGCGCAGGGGGTTAAACGGGGGAGAAAAAGAAGACGAAAAAAAAACAATACTTATCTGGCTGGCGCCACTTCAGTGCTTTTCTGTTCCTCTTCTTCTCTCGACTCCCGGCACTCGATGCACAGGCTCCCAGAGTCCTTATACCAATCCGGATGCTGCTCTCATACTGGTAATACCCAGTTTGAGAGAAGCATTGGGATTGGTCTGAGCGGTCTGGTGTGATGCTCAGTCAGGCCCAGAGAGCCTGTGTCTGTTCTCCACCAGGAATCTAAGTGTGCATGTCGGTTTGGCCAATCAAACTGACATGCGCACTTGCAGCAGTGCCCACCACTCCTCCTCCATGCTGCTACTGTCCATTAGGATGGCCCTGTCCCATCCCGCTCTAGACTCAGCTCAGCGAGGAAAATAAAATGATAAGAAGCTGTTTTATTATAATTTTATTTTCCATGTTTTCACTGCTGAGAGAGCAGTGGGGCGACGCTCCTCTGCCTTAACGGTTTAGCCGCCACTGCCCCAAGGGACCCCTTCCCCTTCGTGAAAGTTGGTGAAAACATTTTTTATGAACCACTGCATGTTCATGAAAAATGTAAAGAAACATTTTCATTTTTATTTTTAAAATGCATCCTGTTTTCCTTTAAGTAAAATGGGCTGCATTTAAAAAAAATTGCTTTATTAAAAAGCAATCACAGACATGGTGGTCTGCTGACCCCAGCAGACCACCATCTCTGTGATTTTCGCAATTCCCAATGGCCCGCTAATCAAGACCTACCTAATGAATATTAAAGAGGTAGATATATTTGTGACCCACTGGAATCACAAAATGTGTCAAAGACACATTAGTACATGGGAGTTTGCAATTATTAAGTAGGGAATTGCAAGAATTCGCTATTTGGTAATCACAAAGCCAAACCTAAGTACATCTGGCCATTAGAGTATTAGGTCAGTTCAAAGATGTGCAGAATGAGGAAAAGAGGTGGGCGAGCCAAGAAATTAACAGGGAGAGTCAAGCAAGAGCTTGACCAAGGGTGGGCTCCAAGCCCTATTTGGCATGTAAATTATGCAACAAACATCTTACTTTTGTACAGTGTACATCCTGAACTCATGTATTTGAAAAGGTGCTCTGATATTTGTTAATGAGCAAAAAGAAGACTCGCCCTCGGTGACAAAATATTTATTTAGGATCACACAATTTGTTCAAGCAGGGGAGCCGGGATTAATTGCAGATTTTCCAGCTTCATGCTGTGCAATTAAACTGACTAGCGTTGATCCACATATATTAATTGTGAGCACAGTTTAAATCTTTTCCTAGGTTACCAGGACATCCAGGATGTACATCTGCACTTATGGCAACTTGGAGGTGTGGTCTGCAAGCTACCTGGAGCTCCAGCCAAAATTGGTGTTGGTGGTACTGTGGCATTCAGCACTGGACGAAGGATGTCAAACTTGAGCTTCTCCTTCACGTGCCAAACGAACATCGTGATTTTCAGAAAAAAGGGTTTGGAGAAGTCTTATAAGCTGTCTTCTCAAGCTGGTTGTCTGTCTATAGGATTTTATTTGACGATCTCAATCCAAAATGAAGCAAACCTGTGATTTCTATTCCTGTTTGAATTACATATGAGGAGATATTTAAAAAGAAACAAAGCATTGCAACACATTAGTTCCTTTAATTTTTCTTGTGTTCTTCACCCTCTTGGTGCTATTTTTGCCTTTGATTTTAACTGCTAACAGTTGGAACTTCTCCTGGATTCTATTTCTGGATTTCCTCTTTTGACTCAATTCTCCTTCCTGGTGTCAGAAAGAGTTTTGAGCTTTGCTAATCACTTCAGCATTAATCTTCAATCAAGAGCTACAAGATTTGTGTTTTTCCTGCTATCTGGGAACATTTGAAGGAGAAACTTAACACCATCTTTGAAGTATATTTTTCTGGACAGGGTGGCTCCCTAGCTACTAGGATGAGCCAGCCTTTCTCAGAGTACAGACCTTGGCATTTCATCCTGTATTTCCTCTTTTCCTGCTTTCACATAGGCATCGGTAGCTCTCTTCCATCACCCAATTGAATAAGGAAGGATAAAAGGAAATGCACATGACAAGAAAAGATCATGAAAGATATTAGGAAAAAGGACAGAAAAGTCTTGGAGTATATAAGAACTCCCCAGCATGATTAGCTGATGGGTCTTAATATTTTCTAACGATATTTATTTCTTACTTTTACATTTTCTATATTCTAAACCTTCCGACACTTGGTGATCACTACACTTTCAACCCATTTTTCGTTTACTGTGCTCTAATAGCGTTTTAACAAGTGTTTTAACATTTTGTATGCAAAGGTATAAAAGCCTGAATGCCAATTAAAAACTAAAAATGACTAACCTCCTCCAACCCTGTACTTCCAACCCCCACACCTGCCCAAGATGCATTCATTGTGTTCAGCATTTCCTTATTCCTATATATCTCTTGGGTTCCTTTCTGGACATCTTGCCTTTGGGTAGGTGCAACACTGTTCTAATATTGTGAGGGCCAGCTATGTGACCACATTAGGGAGAAAACACAACAGGGATAAACCATTATCCATAAAAATCTGGATATTGCGTCAACAGAATGGAATACAACAGTTCTTTAGTGGCCATTCTTGCACAACCCTAATCTGTAGGGCATAAATGAGTTATGTCCAGTGGAGGGTCTAGTGAACAGCAATCATTTTTGAACCATAAAGGGCACATAGACAGCACAAAATCAATTCATTAACATATAAACATTCAATAGTTATAATTGTTCGTAGGCGATTAAAACGAACTGACAGTACGGTGCTACAAGTGTCAATAAAGTGTTGGATCAGTGTGTAGGTGACTTGCATGTGCAGAACGTGAACAGATATTGCACAAGGGAAACAACATTCAGCAGCTGTCTGAAATTGGGAATCCAGCAGGTAGGAGTAAATTAAGGGAACGCCCATTGGATTTCCTTTCCAGGGTTCAAAACTATAATTAGTTGGCATTGGGCTGGTTTTTCAGGGCAGTGGTGGTAGAGCTGCATTGCGCTCATCTTTCACCACAAATTGGGATAAAAACTACTGCTTTCCTAGTTGTGCCAACATAGAGAATTTTCTACTAAATCCAAGATTACCAAACTGCAGAAGAACATCAAGAAATTATTTCACTAGAAGGTTTAGTCATACATGACAGTTGAGTACTCCTGCCAACCACAAAAGCAGACCAACCTCCACTTACGCCCTCTGCTCCTCTCAGGAGTGGGAATCTCCGGGGGGCGTGGCTTCGGAGCCATCGGAGATGGCCGCTGGACTGGGCAGCTCCATGGCGCTGTAGGGCAACGGACATCCTCCTGGCTTCTGCGTTTGTGTCGTGGACCCCGTTTTCGACACAGATGCGTCGGAACTCCTGCTGCACCACACGCGACTTTCGCGGACGACCGGGGTGAGCCCAGAAGATGCTTTTTTGACTTTGTTTGCCGGCCGCGGCTATATGCGTAGTCGCGGCCGCCATTTTGCATTCTGGTCGTTCCTCCCGTTTGCCGCCTGACAACCTGAGGCGCCTTGTTCCTCGCAATAAAATGCTTCTGAGTCACTTCTCCAGCGCTGCCTCCTCATATTTTTCAGTGCTCTTCCCCTATTAGTAATTGCTCTGTGCAATCGAGCTTCTGGACAATAATTATTTATTTTACCTCCCTTTTTCACCTCAGAAGCACAAGTAATGTGCGTTTAAACACCTATGTAGGAGTTTGGTTATATTGTCAACACAGCTTTCTGCAGTATCATTTGGGAGGTCTCTTTTATTTTTATTTTCCATGGCAAAACCCCGCTCTAACCGCAGTGGTGCTCAGCACATGGATCACACGCCTATAGAGGAGTATAACCCTTTTAATGTCTTGCAAGACAATATGGAGGATCTAATCTCTGGACCTTCTGTTACAAGGGGCTTGTCTCCTACCACTCCTCGACCTAACTCCAAATCAGGGTCCAAAATACCCTCTGCGTCCAGCTCTACGCCAGGCAAGCGAGTTAAGAAGGACCCACCTTCTCCTACGTCTCCTCCCTCTTCAATTTCTATGGAGTTGCTTCTCGAAGAAATTCGTGCCCTTAAGCCTTACATGGAGGAAACCAATATCCGTCTCCAGAGCCTTGAAGATAATTGGTCAAATACAGAGCAAAAAGTTGAAGATTTAGCAAGGCGAGTTGATACTATTCAAGCAACCACAGATCAGGTTCCCTCCATGCATAGAGAGATAGCTCTTCTTAAACAGCAGGTGGAAAATTTGGAAAACCGCAACAGACGTAACAACCTACGCATTTATGGCCTTGTTGAAGGTCTCGAAGGTTCTGCCCTCTCTCCTTTTTCAAATCCTTTCTGCCAACTCTTCTTGTTTTTCCTGAGTCCCCACCACTGAATATTCAACGAGCTCATCGTCTGGGACAGGGCCCTCGCTCTTCTTCTTCTTCAGCGAAACCTAGAGGAGTTATTTTGTATTTTCTGGAGTACACCGATCTGCTTAAAGTCCTCCATGCCGCCAAGCAGAAGGGAAAAGTTTTTTGGAATGGTTCTAATCTCTCTTTCGCCCAGGACTATGCCAAGGTGACAGCGGACCGTCGAAAACAGTTCTTGGATATGAGACCAGCGCTTCGCAACTTGAATGCGCGTTATGGGTTGTTCCATCCTTGCCTTTTCAAGGTGACTTATAATAACAAAACAACAAATGATGAGGACCCTGCACTTCTTCAGCGCTTCTTGGACACCTGCAGAGATGAGTCCATGGACATTCCTCGACCATGAATGACTTAATTGTTCCATTAATGTTTGTCATTACTTGTATTTTTCCTCCTTCCTGATGTACTTTTTGTTGTATTGTTATGCCTTGTTAATAAATTTTTTTCTTCTCTATCAGGTGCGGTTTTGTGGTCCCTCGATATATGTCCCCTCTTGCTCCGCCTGGAGGATGTCCCCCCTTGCCGTCTTCGTCCTAGAGTCCTCTGCTCGGCATACTGTCTCCCCTATGTGGCTTCACCTACCCCGCTTTTATTGTCTTTTTGTGGTAAATCTTTTGGTTATCCTTTTTCAATATCAAATGTTTGATTTGTATTGTCTTTTTATTCTTTGTTCTGTTCTCCCCTTCTCCTCACCTTTTTTCTTCATAACTTTTTTTTCCTTCGCTCTTCATGACATCTATCTTATCTCCCCTTCTCCCCTATTCTCCGTCCTAAAACAATATTTCTATTTTCACTTTTTTATTCTTTTTCTTTCTCTCAATAGTGAATTTGATGGTTTTGCTGTTTGCATAGTTATTGTTCATGTTAAAATTTACTCGTCATATTTAGAGTTACTACATGGAATGTTAAGGGAATAAGTAACCCTATAAAAAGACATCGGGTATTAACCCATTTAGCTAAATTGAAAACGGACATTGCTCTAATTCAAGAAACCCAATTATCTGAATCCGAGGCCTCTAAACTAAAAAGATGTTGGTTAGGCAATGTATTTTCTTCCTCAGCTCTAGGTAAGAAGAATGGAGTTTCAATCCTTTGCCACAAGAAATTTCAGATTTCAGTTGCTCATCACGAATCGGACTCAGAGGGCAGTTGGGTAATAGTTAAACTTCTTATAAATCAGATACCATTAGTTCTTTTTAATGTTTATGGTCCAGTTAATGTTGATAAAGTTTTTTGGACTCAAATCTCTGATAAACTTCTTTTATTGGATGATGATTATATTGTTTTTGGCGGTGATTGTAATCAAATTTTAGATCCCGTATTAGATAGACATTCCTCAGTTAAGTTCGTTAATACAAAGATGCACTCATAATTCACCTCCACCATCCGTCGCAAATCCTTAATTGATATTTGGAGACTTTGTAATCCAGACCTCCGAGAATATAGTTTCTACTCCCCCCCTACACCAATCACAATCCCGACTTGATTACCTTTTCTTAAGTAAATCCCTATCTCAGCAGGTTCTTCATTCAGAAATAGGTTCTATTTTAATATCTGACCATGCTCCAGTTTACGTTGATTTTGACTTGATACCTTTTGCCCCTCATGCTGGTAGATGGCGCTTTAATAATACATTATTAAACTATCCTAATTTCTCTAGCCAATTCAGCTCTTTTATCTCTGAATTCTTTTCTCTCAATTCAACTCCAGACTCTTCTCTTGTAATGGTTTGGGATTCTTTTAAGGCTGCAGCACGAGGCTTTATAATAAATTTTGTTCCACAAAAAAAGAAATCTTTTGAAGCTCAAACTGCCCAATTACTCTCTAAGATCAAATATCTGGAAAATACTTATTATCATTCAAACACTGAATCTTCTTTAAAAAATCTTATTGATGCAAAACTCACTTTCAACAAATTATCCACAGAAGCTGCCTCCTCCTATCTGTTAAAAAGTAGTTCTCGTTATTATGGAGGCCAAAATAAAATGGGGAAATTGTTGGCTAACTACTTGAAAATCAGACGTGAACGGACTAAAATAGATTCTTTACGGAATGCTGCCGGTACTTCATTATTTAAGGACAGCGATATTTTAAATGAGTTTTCCCTTATTAACTTCCTCCCCTTCTGCTTCCTCTTTATATAAACTCTTATTTCTTTCCTCAGACAGAAACAAAACAAAGGCTGAATTGGCATGGGAAAAGGACTTATCTCAGTGCTGGTCGACCCTCATATGGGATAAAATATGGTTCAAGATTCACAAAACATCTAGAGCTGCTAATACTTCTTAAACCCTTTATTTTGTTTATCAACGTCTTTTATTTAGTCCTGCAAAATTAGCATCCTTCTCTCCGAATGCTTCCTCTACTTGTTGGTCCTGTCCTTATACACCAGCTGACTTAAAACATATGCTTTTTGATTGTCCCACTATTTCTCACTTTTGGCATTCAGTTTGGAATCAAATTAATAAAATATTTAAAACTGATGTACCTTTTTCCCTTTCTAACATTTTCTTAGGTTCTTTATCACCTCAATGGCTCCAATCCCCTTCTAACTTTAAATTAATAGATTTATTATTAGCAGTAGCCTTACATTTAATAACTTCAAATTGGAAACAAGCAGACAAAGTCACCTTTAGAGCCTGGTGGAACGCTGTATGTTTTCAACACAGGCTTGACACGAATTACCTTACCCCCATATCCTTATCTATTAAAAGAGATCTTTTGTGGCTCCCTTTGACTACCTATTTAACCTGTGTTGCATCATCTATTGTTCCACCTATTACCACTTCGGATGAAGTTCGGAAACCATCATAATCCACTGTGTTGTTTTTTTTTTTCTTTTGAAATAACATATCATTATTATCCCTTACTTCGTTTTCTGTATCATAGTATGATAGTTCTTCTTTAATCGTTTTTTATGCTTACAGTAAATATTTCCATATGCTATTTTCCTTTTAATGTTATAAAGTTATGGTGTATTCTTCATTCCCTGTTTTCTCCCCCCCTCCCTCTCCCCTTCCTTTCCCTTCCTTCACTTCTTATTTTGCGCAGCATATTTTCTGATAATGATTGTATTTTGATTCTTATTTTTCTCTTTACCATATCTATACATATATGAGATGTATCATATTTTTTGTACATGCTGTTTTATTTTGCTTCTATTTCTTCATTGTTTAATAAACTCAAACTTTAAAAAAAAGGAGTGGGAATCTCCGCTACCTCTCCCTGGCCAGGGAGTCTCCGCAGTCTTCTTGCTCCTGATCCCTAATCTCGGTCTCCTCGGTGAAGGCGCTCGAGAATCCTGTTCCATGCAGCTCTGCAAAGATAAAAAAAAATACAAAGAACCTTTAAAGTATCAACATCTGTTGTTAAAGTGGTAACGCGCTTTGCACTAGCTCAATTAAGGCTGTGATACTTATCTGATAATTGTTCCCACAGCGTTTGGAAATTCCATTCTCATTTTGTGCATTCCTGTTGAAGCTGTAAAAGAGACAACAGCTCTTTAGTTTTTTCCTGAGCTTAAGGAGATGTTTAGTATTTAACCCTGCACATTTTTGTGTATTTTCCTTTTGATGTTTTGACTAGAGAGGTACAATTCATGTAGTGATTGCCTCCTCTGTTCCTCTAATGGATATTTGATTTTTGGGCTTTCCTTGACTCCCTGTTATAGCATGCTTTTAGGTGTGTTTTAACACAGTTACTTTCATTACTTATCCTTCTGTCTTCACGTTTATTTACTGCCCAGGCGATATGGAAGAACACCAGATGACCCCTGCAGATTTAGTCCACATGATAGGGAATCTGCAAAAGGAAACGCAAGCCCTTACACTTAGGGCCCGATTACGAGTTTGGTGGTTGGGCGTCGGGTCTTCCCCGCTGCTGCTCCGCCAAACCAGTGGTGAGGCTGCCCTCCATATGTGCATGAACTGGGGGTTCGTCAACGCTCTCCAGCCCCAGGGACTTGGGCAGTGTCAGCGGCGTCAACGGGATGCATGAGCAGGTATGTTTTAAAAGGGTCCCAAATGTCTCGAGGGCGTGAAGTAGGAGGTAGGAGATCTGCATATGTGAATGTTTGTTCCTGCCAAAACTACATGTCGCTAATCCATTCCTTGAACTTGGGCGCCCTACCCCGACCCCATCTACAGGCTATTCTTCTTTTAGCCAAGAGTAGACTAAAGGACACAAATTTCCGGTGAGCTACAACCAGATTCTCCGTGTAGCCCAGCAAGGCCAGCAGAGGGGAGAATGGAAGCTGCAGTGAGGTCATCTGCTCCAGTGCCGCAAGCACCTGACGCCAGTAGGCGTGTATAACGCTACAATCCCAGGCAAGGTGTAGGAAGTCCGCCCCCACCATACCGCACCGATCGCAATTGTCACTGTCACGCAATTTGTATCTACGCATTTTGGCCGGGGTGTAGTAAACGCGGTGTAAAAATTTATAGTGGATGATGCGTAGTCGGCAGCTGGATGAGCTTTGTTCTGTCTGACTGCAGCAGTATATCCATTGCTTATCAGTGATATTGTGTTCCATCTCAGCATTCCATTTGTCCCTAGCAATGCAATGGGTTGGGCCTAGGTCGGCATATAGGCTGTGATATAATGTGGAAACTAGATGCGGTGCAGCGTCAGTGCGCAGTATTCTGCGCAGTGGAGCAACTTCTGGGGGCTCCAAAGGGTAGGCAGGTGTGTGCGCTCTAATGCCCTGTTGCACGCGAACATACATAAAGATGTCCATGGGGGAGGGTGGGTGTTTGGAAAACAGTTGGTGTAAGGTGCGAAATTTACCATTAAGGTAGAGATCCCCCCAGTAAGCAATACCGTGTTTAGCTTTAGTTTTTTTTAAAATGCCCTCCTGTAGGACAGGCATCTTGGGGTGATAGACCAGGGGGAGAGACGATGAATACAGCATGGGGGCACGCAGACGTTTGGCAATACCCTGCCATGCCTTCACCGTACAGACGACCGGCGACAGGCCGGTTTCTCGTGGCGCGATGGCAGTCAAAATAGCTCCCTCGAGCGGAATGGGATCGGATAACCAGTGCTCTGTGGCCACCTGTGGCATGTACCTGGGGGGATGAAACCAATAATGGGCAAAGTGAGCCTGCGCGTAAAGATAGTGCAGCTCGAAGTTAGGTATATCAAACCCTCCCTGGGTATAGGGCCTAGTGAGTGTGTCCCATTGAAGCCGGGGTTGTTTACCTCCCCAGGTCAGCCGGATCATCTGCGAACGGAGTGCCGAGAAGAAGTGCCTACCAGGGTCATATGGAATATTTAAGAAAATATAGAGTAGCTTGGGGAGGACAATCATTTTTATGAGGGAGGTACGTCCCGCAAGGGAGAGAGGGAGTGCGACCCACCGCGTGACACTGCCTTTGTCCGACCATAATTGAGTCGCATCAGCTCCTCCCGGTTGGTCGTGATATATACCCCTAGGTATTTTACCTCATCAGCACACTACTCTATCGGGAAATCAGGAGTGAATGTCGTCACCGACAGAGTGAGGGGAAGGATCTGAGATTTCGCCCAATTGATATGGATTCCAGAGAGCCCTCCAAACAGAACAAACTCTCGGAGCAATGGATTAAGATTGAGATGTGGGTCCCTGATATATAGAGTGATGTCATCTGCATAGAGGGAGATGAGTATTGGGCGGAGAAAACAAAGGAGCGCCTTATCTTGATGATATTGTCTGACTTTGGCCGCAAGTGGTTCAACCGCCAGCGCGAAAAGTAGGGGAGAGAGTGGGCATCCCTGCCAGGTGCCCCGGGTGATGGGAAGGGGAGGAGAAGCATGCCCATTGATTAAAACTCGTGCCACCGGACCAGTGTATAAGAGGCGCACCCACGCCAGGAACCCCTTAGGCAGCCCCATGTTCTGAAGAATGGTAAACAAATAATCCCATTCGATGGAGTCGAAGGCCTTCGTGGCGTCTAGAAAGACCGCCACCAAGGCCAACTGGGGATCCACCGAGTGTAAAATCGAGAAGAGGGTTCGCAAATTGTGCGATGTTGCCTGGCCAGGTATAAACCCAGCCTGGTCTGGAAGAACTAGCTTCTCCATTACCAAGCTGAGTCTATTGGCTAGGATCTTTGCGAGAATTTTTGCATCTGTATTAATCAGGGAGAGCGGGCGGTATGGAGTCACAAGCGTCCGCAGGTTTGCCAGGTTTCAGGAGTGAAGAAATAAGGGCTTCCCTCAACGAGTAAGGAAGGGTCTCTAGTTCCTGTGCTTCCTCATATACCTGTTTAAGTATGGGGAGTAACTGATCGAGGTACGTTTTGGAAAAGTCAATAGGGAGACCGTCCGAGCCCGGGGCTTTCCCTGACTTCATCTGCATAATTGCAGCGCGTATCTCTTCATTTTCTAGAGGTGCGGCAAGGAACTCTCTGCGTGTTCCCCAGCCATCCCAGAGTGATGTCTCTTAGGTACATTGAAAAGTCAGGGGGTGCGCTTCTACGTGTACAATATAAATCAGTATAAAAGTCAGTGAAAACTTGCAGAATGTCAAGGCTGTCTCTATGGCGCTCGCCATTGCTATCCTGAATTTCAAGGATATAGTTAGAGAACCTAGGCAAACGAACTTCCTGCGCTAAGGCTCTCCCTGGACGCTCGCCCTCCCCATACTTGCGCACTAGATAGTATTTTCCCCGAAATCGAGCCTCCCGATCAGCAGTGTTTTTGTAGTCTGATAGCTTTTCTCTAAACGCTGCTTGTTGAGGCCCGGGGTCGTCCCTCCTATCTCTTTCCAATTGTTTCAGCTCTCCCTCAAGTGTACGTAGAGTACGACGGAGGTCCCGCAAAACCCCGAAACTTTTGGCAATGCATGACCCTCTTATCGTAACTTTAAAAGCCTCCCAAACCGTACCCACATGCGTGACAGAGTTGATGTTCCTTTGAAAAAAATCGGTAATTTCTGTTCCCAACTCAGCTTTAAAGGCATCATCCAATAATGCCTCGGGCATTAGCTTCCAACATCTAGGGGTAGCGATCGAGTTAGGCGGCGCAACTATCATGCGAACCGGGGCATGATCGGAGTACGTCCTAGCTAGGTGCTCAACTTTGTTAATCCACGAGACAACTCCGCGGGAGACTACCCAGTAGTCTAACCGGGCCCAGGATGAGTGTGCCGCTGTGTAATGGGTGCCATCCCTCCCATCAGGGTGCATGTGCCTCCACGCATTCGTAAGCCCATGTGCAGTGAATATGTCTGCAAGCGCACTTTGTGTCTTAGTGTAGGGGGAAGGTAGAGGTTTAGATCTGTCTATTTCGGGATTAAATGCAGTGTTGAAATCACCTCCCCAGATGATGTGAGTGGAGCCCGCTTGAAGTATACACCCCCATAATACTGTGAAGTAATCTTGGTCATCAACATTCGGCCCGTAACAGCACACCAATGTGACAGATTGTGATCCTAGTGTGCCCCAGAGCATGCAGCTCCTCCCCAGCGAGTCCTGGTATGTACCGCCCAGTATGAAAGGAGTGTTCTTCTTTATAAGAATGACTGTGTATCTGGAGAATGTGGAGTATGAAGAGAATAAGCGTTCTGAAGCCCATTTACTGGCGAAGGTAGCGGCACGACGTGGATCGAGATGGGTCTCCTGCAGCATGGCAATGTGAATTTGGTGCCTGTCAAGATATGCAAGTATTTGTCTGCATTTGCCAGGATCCCTTAGTCCCCTGACATTCCATGTGAAGAGATTTATCTGAAGCGTCTCAGTGTATGGAAGAATAGGTGAATATTATGAAAGTATTGCGATGCGATCTGAAGGATAATGTATGAATGTATCTCGCATTATGTGATCTCGTATCTACCTGCTGTACATAGATAAGGCTGAAGACGTGAACAAACGAGTCCCAACCTACCCCCTCCCACAACAGCAGCCCAATTGTGCCGGTATATTGAGTCCCAACCAAACTCTGTCATTACAAAGTAAAACCAATATGCCAAAAAAACGGCTAGGGGAACGTCCGTGGGGGGAACGCTAGTGGGCAACGAGACCTCCCCTCTCCTATAGCCAGATACCCCACTCCTCAACAGAGGGGGGAAAGAGCAGAGGAGAGGGGAGAGGTTGCTTGGCATAGTCTAGTTTTTTAGCGTAGAGGAGGAATGAGAATGTGCCCGCCTCCCAAAGGAAAAAAAAAAAACATCAACACAATTTAGTCCCCAGGCACTTATCTGGTCCCGAGCAGTGGTCAAGCCAAGCCAGTCATTTGCAAGGCAGGGGGGTCCTGCCACTCAACAAATACAAACCCCTTCATCTCGGCTACCTCTGGACAGATGATGGCCCAAGCGAGAAGTAACCCAAGTGGATCACACCTAAGTTAAGAGTCCGGGCCAAAAAAGTTCAATCCATTCCGAGCGATATACAAAAAAGAGAGAGCATTTCCAAGCACACCCTATTCCAGTTAAGGCCACCCCAAATACTGGTGCAGTGCAGATTCTTTCAAATAACAGCTGGTAAAGATGCCTAAGATTCTCAAGTCAACCTGGTCCATATAGTAACACACTATTCCTAATTATACAGAATATACAGAGTCCACAATGTTCGGATTCTTCACAAAGTTAGCATTTTTATTCATATTCTTGTTTCATCCAGCACGAAAATCAGCCAACACGTGTTTCGTCTTCCCTTAGACTTTTTCAAGGCGATTGACAAGAAGTATGTTGTCCAACGTGTCGCATGTGGACAAGAATTGGAATGTCCCTCATGTGGACAAAGTCTCGCAAACCGATAAATGGTGATGACAGATATGTAGACACTCGAAGGAAATTATTTCAATCCATCTCCCGCATTTCGCAATAAAGTCAAAAGTACACCGGAGGACAGCCCTGATAAGTATCACTCCGCAAGTATGTGGAGATGCGTCCTCCACCCCGTCTCGGCTCTTCGCTACTGCGTGTTTCCATTCCGAGCGATGGCGATCTCGAGAGGCGCTCCTGTGATTCTCGCCGCGGGGAACCTCTCCTGATGGCCTTAAGGAAGTCGTCAACTTGCTGCCCGTTGGTGAAGAAGTGCTGCTTGCCCTGATGGGTTACTCGCAGGCGAGCCGGGTATAGTAGGGCGTATTCAATTTGCGCCTTTCGAAGCTTCTGCTTGGCCAGTAAGAACTTAAGTCTCACTTCCTGGATGGCGGCCGTAAAGTCCGGGTATATTGTGAATTCGGTACCATCGTAATGTAGAGTCTTTTTGTCCCGGGCCAGTTTCAGAGCAACATCGCGGTCGCGATAGTTAAGGAGGTGCGCAACAATTGGGCGCTGATTGCTTCCAGGGGGAGGTCTGGGGCCCAAAGAGCGGTGAGCACGCTCTACGATCAGGTGGCTGGAGAAGGCTGCAGCACCAAAGGTGTTACGCAGAAGAGTTTCGATGAAGTCCTCCATGCGTCCAGTGTTTGCCCTCTCCGGAATTCCAATAACGCGAATGTTATTGCGCCTGCTGCGTGCCTCCAAATCCTCATTTTTGGCCGCAATTACTTTGAGGAGTTTGTCCATTTGTAGTACCTGTTGCTGTACTTGGGTCATAGCGTCTTCATTATCGGAGATCCTCTTCTCCGCCTCTTTGAGCTGCTCGTCATGTTTGTCGACTTTCAGGACAATAAAATCCATGCGGGTATTCATGGAGTCCATTTTGCTGGATATGTTGGCGAGGCTTTGTTGCATGGCAAGGAGGAGGTTCTTCACTTCGTCCGTCTGAGGAGCCGGGTGAGCCGACGATGTCTGCGCCTGTTCATCCACAGGTTGTTCGGGATCCTCTGAACTGGAGCGCGTGATGGCCTTTTTGGTATCAAAAGGAAGTTTGGATTGTCGCCCGTCTGTCTTCCCCATGGTGCGAAGGCCACTAGGCGCCGTAAATGGAGTTCCAAGGGGAGAGCAGAGGGAAACACTGGCACGCCCGTCCACGGATAATTGGACACTGTGGGGGGCACTTCTCTCGCCCCTGAACCAACTGGTGGCAAGTGCTAGGGACAGCTTGGACACAGCTCCAGGTTCAGGTTCCACACAACGCTCGCACCACAGCAAAAGTTGCCAGCACCCCACCTCCAGGTCTCCAGGGAGTCAAAAACGGCAGGCCAGTGTCAAAAGCAGCAGGGAATGCGACTGTTTAAGTTCAAGTGGCAGGTGTCATACGTCTGGGCAGCAATATGGCACAGGAGGCCTGCAGTAGTAGGAGTGGCAGCGTCAGGGCTCTGGCAATGTGCAGCTTTGATGTCCGGCCGGGCCGATGCACCCAAAATGGCGAGGCACAGGAGGTCGAGATCACAGCTCTCCTATCCGCCCACACTGGTAGCAGCAGTTTCCACAAGTACCCAACAGCAAGCAAGGGGCAAAAGGAGAGTCCACAAGGAGGTAGGAACTCTGGCCGATCCCGCAGTCCAGGGGCGTCAGCTTCACTCCATGACGGCCCCCGCGGCGAGTATGGCGGCAGGATCGCGCTGGGAGCAGCAGCGCGACAGCGCGCGCAGACCACAGGCTCCGCCGGCCGCCACCAGCGCAGTGCCAGCAGGAGAAGGAGGCTGGAGCAGCAACGATGAGGCGGCAATATAGGGCTGGCCAGGCATCTCCAATATGCAGGTCTCAGGGCAGCCCAAGTTGGACGGGGCCCACACACCACGTGGGATCCCCGGTGCTCGCCTACCTGTTCCGGCCGTGGGCAGCTCCAGGCATGTAGCCCGCACACTCCGTGCCCAGCACGCCCCGCCGCACAGCAGCATCCCGCTGCGACAGGGGAGGCAGATCTTGGGACTGGAGCAATGCGGCCGTTACGGGCTTCCAAGGCGGGCACTTTCAGCGGGTGTAATGCGTGTAGATGTCAGGATAATTGGCGAATCGTGCCACCAAGCAGCAAGAGCCTCACGAGCGTGCGGCCATCTTGGTCGTGCGCCTCCTAGCGCCCCCCTTCATGTGCAAAGCCTTGTGTTTTCCTACTGAGAAGGCTAAAGTAGCATTTGTTTTATCCTACTTAGGTGAAACTGCCGCCACATGGTCAATTCCGTTGGTAGAGCGTAATGACCCTATGCTTTACAATTACACTGCTTTTAAAGATGAACTAAGAAGGTTATTTGATAGGCATTCCTATATGCAATCTGTTGATACAGAGTAACTGAATCTAAAACAAGGTTCTAAGGATCTAATGACCTATATATCTAGTTTCAATAGACTAGTGGCAGAAGCAGGGTGGCCTGAGGCAAAGCGTAGTGCCCTTTTCTTACAAAGGACTTAGAGATGAATTAAAAGACCTGTTGGTTCAAGAAGTGGATCCCCCGGAGTCATGCAGGGCACTTATTGACCTTGCGGTCAAATTAAACCATCGATTAAACAAAAGACGTTGAGAGAAGGGGTACTCTGAAAATAGGATAGTGATATACAAAGAAAAAATTAGATCCTGAAAAACCATCAGACGAACCAGAGCCTATGCAAATAGGTAGTATCAGGGGCCCTTTTAGTGAAGAAGAGCAATGCAGGCATAGAGACAAGAAGTTATGTCTCTATTGTGGGAAGCAAGGTCATTTTTTGCGTGACTGTCTCGTGAAACCCAAGAGACGAAGTGAGTCAGGAAATTACAAAGCCTGAAGCCTTAGGGTAGGTCAGGATTAATCGTCTCCCAACTTGTAGCTCAGAACAGTTCCTTACCTTCTCTCCATTATTTTTTGCTTAAAACTCACCTTAAGTGGGAAGAACAGTCTATTGAAGTCCAGATTATGATAGATTCTGGTGCTAAAGGGAACTTCATGGACATATAATGGGCCAAACAAATGAGAATCCCTTTTGTGACTAAGGACGAGGTTATACCCATTGATGGCAACAACATAAAATCTGGTCCCATAACACATACTACTGGCAATTTGATCCTCCTCATACATGGCAAACACAAGGAAACTGTACATTTTGATCTTATTCAATCACCTCAGTTTCCAGCCATCTTGGACATTCCTTGGCTAATACAACACACTCCTGACATAGATTGGAGGACTCATTCTTTGCCTTTTCGTTCTGACATCCATTGTACATATGGAACTGATAACCAGTTGGAAATATCGGTGATCACGGAAACTGTAGTACCTGAATTGCCTTCTTGCTATCATGACTTAGCGGATGTATTTGATGAAAAAAAAGCTGTCTACCCTTCCACCTCATAGACCATATCATTGCAGGATTCATTTGATTACTGGAGCGCAAATACCCTGCAGCAGAATCTATGCCTCAACTGAAAAAGACAACCTTTATCTAAGATAATACTTGGACGAAATGTTACGCATTGGGCTTATCCGACCTTCTTGTTCATCTGCTTCCTCTCCTCTTTTTTCAAAACGGGAGGGAGGTCTAAGATGTTGCATATATTATAGACCTCTCAATGACTTCACCATAAAAAAACGATATCCTTTACCATTAATCCAATCTTTGCTTGATCAGGTCAAGAATGCCAATATTTTCACTAAACTCGATCTAAGAGGGGCATATCATTTAGTGAGGGTTCAGGAAGGCCATGAATGGAAGACCGCATTTCGCACTAAATTTGGGTTATATGAATAGCTAGTTATGCCCTTTGGCCTTTGTAATGCACCTGCTGGCTTTCAATTTTTTATAAATGAAGTCGAGAGACATGCTGGATGCATATGCAATTGTGTACATAGATGACATTCTGGTTTACTCCTCCTCTGTGGTAGAACATATAGAACATGTCAGGGCTGTTCTTCAGAGATCAAGAGACAACAAACTGTATGTGAAACTAGATAAATGTGAATTCAACACATCACAGGTCCCCTTTTTGGGGTTTGCATTATCCCCGAATGGGGTGAGCATGGACCCTCAAAAAGGTTCCGCTATAACACGTTGGCAGACCACTCAATCTGTAAAAAAAGTACAACGTTTTTTAGGCTTTGCCAACTTCGATAGGTGTTTCATCTCCAATCACTAAACTTCTAAAAAAAGGGTGTTAAATTCCTTTGGACCCCTGAGGCTAAGGAATCATTTCAGAAATTGAAAGATGTTTTTGTCAGTGCCCCTAGACTGAAACACCCAGACCCATCCCAACCCTTCATTGGTGAGGCTGATGCATCACAGATGGCTATTAGGGGAGTACTATCCCAAAGAGATAAAACATTGGGATGTTTACATCCTGTTGCTTTTTATTCACATAAACTGAATTCCACAGAGCAACACTACTCAGTTGGAGATAAAGAGCTTCTTGCAATAAAAAGAGCTTTTGAAGAATGGCGCCAGTATTTGTTGGGAGCATTACACACTGTCACTGTTCTTACAGATCACAGGAATCTGCAATTTTTTAAATCAGCTTGAGCTCTGTCCATGAGACAATTGTGCTGGACCCAATATTTTTGAATTTTGTAATACAATTTCAAGCAGGTAAAAAACATGGGAGAGCTGATGCCCTTTCAAGGTTAGGACATGCGATTGGGGAGACATCTAGTGACAACCCCCCTATTATAGCCAGGGAACGTATTTTAGGGGCTGTATATTCTGAAGAGAAATTCCCTAATGGGGCGATACAGGCACAGAACTCCAAGGAAGTCGAGGAACAGAAATACAAGGTGAGGTAAGAGTGCAAAACCTCCTTTATATTCATATGTCCTAACAACACCAAGCATTAGAATGGTGCCATACTCACCTGTTCACTGGACATCCAGGATACAAAAAGTTTCTAGATGTATTGAGACAGTATGTTTGGTGACCCAATATTGTAAATGATACCAAACTGTATTTTCAGAAATGTCATGTATGTGCTCAAAGCAAAAGATCTCACCAGGCCCCTACTGGCTTATTGACTCCTATGCCGACTCCCCCAATCCATGGCATTCTATTACCATAGATTTCATCGTAGAACTACCAAGGACCACACAAGGTTTTACAATCATATTAGTTGTGGTGGAAATGCTGACTAATATGTCCCACTTTATTCCTATGAAAGCAATTCCTACATCTAAATAGTTGGCCACTGTATTTTTACAACACATAGTGCGGTTGCATGGACTTCCTTCTGTGATCGTTTCAGATCATGGTCCCCAGTTTATACCTAAATATTGGAAGGGGTTGGGCACTCCGTTACATATAGACATTCATCTTTTGTCTGGCCATCACCCTCAAACTGATGGTCAGACTGAGAGAGTTAACCAATGTCTTGAGCAGTACTTACTGTGTCAATAACTGCACTCCTCCTTAGAGTGGGACACATGTTTATGGGCAGCTGAATTTACTTTCAACAATGGCACGGACTCTTCCATTGGTCTTTCACCTTTCTACTGTAATTATGGATCCACCCTCACTTCTTGCTTTTGCCTCCTCCTGTTTCTACCCCTATTCCTGCTGCTCTGGAGTTCTTTGATCATATACATGATTCATAGAAGATTGCTCTGGTTAATTTGGACAAGGTCTAGGCTGTGTACAAGGGGAATGCGTAGCTCAATGGCTGCTCCAGTCCTGATTATGTGATTGGGGACATGGTTTTGTTGTCCACACAGAATATCGCTGTGAAGGGAACCCGTAAATTCAAGCCTTGCTTTATTGGCCCTTATAAAATCATCAAAGTAATCAATCCAGTGGCCATGAAATTGGAACTCCATTCTACTCTGAAGATACACAGTTTTTCATGTTTCTTTGTTGAGCCTGTGGTGGCGAGGATGCGGTTACCAGTCCGGTCTCCCCCTGTGGTGGTAGATGAGGAGCTCGACTATAAAGTAGGTGCCATTGTGGACTCTAGGAGAGTGAGACGTAGATTGCAGTATTTGGTCCATTGGGAGGGTTACAGTCCTGAAAATCGTACATTGGAGCCTGCTGGCCATGTGCATACCCCTCAGTTATTGCGTCTTTTTCATAGACGTTACCCTTGGAAGCCCAAACATGTTGGGGGGAGTTCTTTGTGGGGGGTGTACTGTCAGGCCAATTCAATGGTGGGGGCGGAGCAGTGCGTGAAAAAAAGCCGGTCTGCCAGAGTGGAAGAGCGCTTCACGTTCTAGTTGATGCGCTTGCCTCTGCTGGTCTGAGTTCACTTACCTTGCGCTTCTCGGTCACGACATGTCGCGGTCGGCGTTCTCGTCGGACTGCATTGCGGTGAGTCTTCTTGCTCCTGATTCAAAGTACAAATACAAAGAACCTTTAAAGTATCAACGTCTGCTGTTAAAGTGGTAACGCGCTTTGCACTAGCTCAATTAAGGCTGTGATACTTATCTGATAATTGTCCCCACAGCACTTGGAGATTCCATTCTCATTTTGTGCATTCCTGTTGAAGCTGTAAAAGAGACAATAGCTTGTTAGTTTTCTTCTGAGGATTAAGGAGATGTTTAGTATTTAGCCCTGCACATTTTTGTGTGTTTTCCTTTTGATGTTTTGACTAGAGAGGTACAATTCAAGTTGTGATTGCCTCCTCTGTTCCTCTAATGGATATATGATTTTTTGGGCTTTCCTTGACTCCCTGCTATACCATGCTTTTAGGTCTGTTTTAACGCTGTTACTTTCATTACTTATCCTTCTGTCTTCACTGTTGTGCTATGTATACAAAATATTTCTCTTTTCTATTTCCATAGGTTGTACACTGCTCCTGTATATGCATTTACTGACTTATATGTGGAAGAGGGGAATTAAACAGGTAGCTAATACCAAGACATGGATACATTTAGAGAGAATTGTATGTTCTATCTAATTGAAATCTTCGCTCAAGATACTAACATTCATATTCTTTTCTTTACATGCAGGGAACACATAGGATTGCATTGAACCTTACCTTCTTACTGAATACACCGTGGGGTGTGTGCCTTTTCTCTTCTCTTTTTTCCCCTCTTCCCCCATCTCACCATTTCTTGCTTTGACATTGTTGGGCATTCTTGGTGGGTGAAGGAAGTTAGGACCTTCCTTTGTGACTTGCATATCGATCCTGCGGAAACATCAGGTGAGACCTTACAACTATAATCTTGTGGTGGCATGTCTTACCGCTTATGGCTCAGTGGGTACAGGAACACAATATGGACGGAAAGGCTGGTGTGTTCACAAAGTGTCAGCGCTTTCTGGTGTAAGGCTTTTCATATGTGAAGAACACACTATGCGACAGCAGCCCAAAGATGAATTACGTTTCCCAACAGTTTTAAACTCCCAAAAAGTTCAAAGACATAGCGGTCATTTTGGATCATCAAGTATAAAAGTATAACTTTCCTCATTTTTCATGGTGTCAACACTGTGGCACAATTGCCTAATTGGATTCAGTATCTTGTTTTGCAAACAACTGCTGTTTTCTTGAGAATTTTCTAGAGAAAAGCTTTGTGAATAAAGGGAAGTATTCAGAAAATCAAGTTGTATTGAAAAATGCACTTTACACTATTTTGGACATTTAACTTTAAGGGGTCGATTCCGATGTCGCCAAAAGTGCCTTCCCAATGCTATTCGTAGGCTTACCTTACGTCCGACCCGTATCCGGAGCTTTTTCCTACAAACTAGCAAGTACGATGCGTATAACAGGCAAATCTCCGACCGAATCGTCTGCTCCGATTTGTGCACTATGTCAGTAGCGAACAGGCTCAGGAAACACGGAAACCGAGTCGCACGGAGGCGCAACCTAACCAATTTCCGGATACGCAAGTACGATGCGTCCCCAATACGCATCGCACAGGGCGCCGGCTCCAGCACATCACAGCATCAGGATGAGGCGTATGAATGAAAGCTCCGAGTCGCGCCAGAACACGATCAACGGGGACGAGACGGAGCAGCCATATATCCAATCGCGCATGTCTTCCCTATACTGTACGCCCATCGTTACCGACGCGCACGACGCAGAAGGTAAGTTAGACACCTACCACACACCAAAATGTCACGAGTACACGAAAGGAAACACCACCATAGGGGGTGGATGATTATCCCAAATAGCATATCCCACCCATAGGGGGTGGATGCCTATCACTCCCATTATTGTCCACCCCATAGGGGGTGGATGCCTATCACTCCCAGTATTGTCCACCCCATTGGGGGGTGGATGCCTATCACTCCCAGTATTGTCCACCCCATAGGGGGTGGATGCCTATCACTCACAGTATTGTCCACCCCAGAGGGTGGTGGATGCCTATCACTCCCAGTATTGTCCACCCCATAGGGGGGTGGATGCCTATCACTCACAGTATTGTCCACCCCAGAGGGGGGTGGATGCCTATCACTCACAGTATTGCCCACCCCATAGGGGGTGGATGCCTATCACTCCCAGCATATCCCGCCCATAGGGGGTGGATGCCTATCACTCACAGTATTGTCCACCCCATAGGGGGTGGATGCCTATCACACACAGTATTGTCCACCCCATAGGGGGTGGATGCCTATCACTCACAGTATTGTCCACCCCAGAGGGGGGTGGATGCCTATCACTCACAGTATTGCCCACCCCATAGGGGGGTGGATGCCTATCACTCCCAGCATATCCCACCCATAGGGGGGTGGATGCCTATCACTCACAGTATTGTCCACCCCAGAGGGGGGTGGATGCCTATCACTCACAGTATTGCCCACCCCATATGGGGGTGGATGCCTATCACTCCCAGCATATCCCACCCATAGGGGGTGGATGCCTCTCACCCACAGTATTGTCCACCCCATAGGGGGGTGGATGCCTATCACTCACAGTATTGTCCACCCCAGAGGGGGGTGGATGCCTATCACTCACAGTATTGCCCACCCCATAGGGGGGTGGATGCCTATCAATCCCAACATACCCCACCCATAGGGGGGTGGATGCCTATCACTCACAGTATTGTCCACCCCTTAGGGGGTGGATGCCTATCACACACAGTATTGTCCACCCCATAGGGGGGTGGATGCCTATCACTCCCAGTATTGTCCACCCCATAGGGGGGTGGATGCCTATCACTCACAGTATTGTCCACCCCAGAGGGGGGTGGATGTCTATCACTCACAGTATTGCCCACCCCAAAGGGGGTGGATGCCTATCACTCCCAGCATATCCCACCCATAGGGGGGTGGATGCCTATCACTCACAGTATTGTCCACCCCAGAGGGGGGTGGATGCCTATCACTCACAGTATTGCCCACCCCATATGGGGGTGGATGCCTATCACTCCCAGCATATCCCACCCATAGGGGGGTGGATGCCTATCACCCACAGTATTGTCCACCCCATAGGGGGGTGGATGCCTATCACTCACAGTATTGTCCACCCCAGAGGGGGGTGGATGCCTATCACTCACAGTATTGCCCACCCCATAGGGGTTGGATGCCTATCACTCCCAGCATATCCCACCCATAGGGGGGTGGATGCCTATCACTCACAGTATTGCCCACCCCATAGGGGGGTGGATGCCTATCACTCCCAGCATATCCCACCCATAGGGGGGTGGATGCCTATCACCCACAGTATTGTCCATCCCATAGGAGGGTGGATGCCTATCACACAGTATTGTCCACCCCATAGGGGGTTGGATGCCTATCACTCACAGTATTGTCCACCCCATAGGGGGGTGGATGCCTATCACTCACAGTATTGTCCTCCCCATAGGGGGGTGGATGCCTATCAGAATGACCATCCCCACTCATAGGGGGCAGGATGCCCATCAACACCAGGATACACACACATAGGGAGACTAAGCAAACCAAGTCGGATCCCCCAGCTGATGTCCCAGTTCATGAATGAGCGTGCCTGGCTTGTTGGTGAGTCAAATTGTCAGTGTCAGTTGTGTGATCATTGTCTGTCATGTTGTACCCTGTTGTTGCTCAACTGATCCTTCATATTTGATCATTTTAGGAGACTCTGGATACCCAAACATGCCCTGGTTGCTGACACCACTCAGGAACCTGGTCACACCTGCTGATGTCCGTTACAACGGGGCACATGGGTGGACCAGGCGTGTGATTGAGCGCACATTTGGGCTGCTGAAGACCAGATTCCGCTGCCTTGACCGGACAGGAGGTGCCCTTCAATATTCCCCAGAGAAGGTGTGCAAAATCATTATAGTGTGCTCCATGCTTCACAACAAGGCTGTGAGGAATAAGCTACCGCTCATTCAGGATGACAGGGACCAATGTCCTCCCTCATGGGAGGATCCAGGCCTTGGGAACGTTGCCAGTGTGGAGGAGGAGGAAGAGGAGGTGGATGTCAGGAGACAGCTCATTGACAACTTCTTTGCTTGAGTGTAAGTATGCATATATGTCTGATGATGCCTTTCCTAAGCGTGATGTGTGTATGTAGGACAATATGTTGTGATATGTGTGTGGGTCAGCTAATTTACAGGCTCATTGCCGTTGTACAGTGTATGTTAAGTTATGATGGTCTCCACTACATTGTTGTATTCACTCCTAGCAATTGGTCAGAATTTACAATGGACAATAGTGAGTCAATGATTGGATATGTCATCATGGCAAGTTGTATTTAAGACTGTACTATGTCTCTCCTTCACAGGCTCCTTTGGCTGTTGTGTGGGTACACACAACGCTGTTCCATAATGGATTTTCAATTTGGACCAGTACTCTCTGACAGCCAATCTATTTGGTCAGATTTGTCTTTTCTTTGGTTTATTTGGATACTTGGAACTGTAATCAGTTTGCTTTTGTGTTGAGCAGAGCTTCTGCCTGTGTAATAAACCTGTTACACACATTGATGTTTGCCTTCTCCGTAGCAAAAACATGCTACAACCGTTCATATCATGTTTTTCTGCCATGGTGTTCATTTCATTAGACAATGGTCTTTGTTTGTGCAGTTCAATGGTTTTTATTTGACAACAGTGTGTGCAATGTTTAATGTTGCATGTGCTATGTGTGTTGTGCTGACCTTGCGTGGCTATCTCTGGTATGTGTCATGTGACATTTCTTCATGAGGCGGTAGATGAATTGTAAGCTGGTCCCTAGGATCATGCTGTATTATGCTAAAGTTACCAGAGCCAAGCTGACATAATAGATTTGTGTGTGACATTTTAGCACACATTCTTTCTGTGATTGTAGTGCAAGATGCCTTTGAGTCCACATGAGATCATTTTGGTACTGTTGAAGCGTTGTGCCACAAGGTTGAAAAACAGGACTCTTTGTAATGGTAGAACTTGTCAGCACGGATAGTTTCGCCATGAACTGCTACACTTTGTTACACATAAGTGGAATACTTGCATTACATTGACGCACAGGGCAATAATCTACACAGATGGAAGATCTACATATACGCACCAGCGCTTTGCTGTGCATATGCTGTGACTAGTACTCCTACTGTCTGAGGTGAGCGGTTGACCCGTATTGCCACAGAGTTCTTCAATGGTTTGTAGAATCTGTCACCATCACAGGGAGGGTGGTGCTTTCCACACTGAGGTTGTAAACACATTTCACCTGTACTATTATGTTTGATTATGGAATTGTATGTTGTTTGAGTATCATGTTTACTGCTGCTGGGGCTAGCTCGTATGCTACATTGTAGGACAACAGTCAGAGATTGTTTTTTCTCAGACGTGAATTATTGAACATTACACACACTCTGATTCCTGATTTGGTGGACAAGCATGGGTGAGTGAGCGTGAATGTGTGCATTGCTACCTTGCTTCGGAGATGTTGTTGGTTCTGGCTACTGGGTGGTAGAATCATTGGGTGTCTTCTGCATATATTTTGTTGAGATGATGAGACACCAGAGGTAGTAGGTCATTGGATTGTGTGTTCTGATGTGCAACTAATGTCCAGCCATCCTTCGACAACGGCCTATTTTGCCGTGCATACTTCTGTATGAGAAGAATCACTACCACAGAACTCATGCACCTCAGTGTGAGACAGTGCCAGGTGATACAGATCATGAGCTAATAAGTGGGTACAGTGTACAATTCACAGATGACACAGGGATTGTGTGAATATGAATTTATTAATGTGCATGTGACAAAATCTAACAGGTAAAGGTGATTGCATTCCCAAATTTATTATCCACAGTTCATAGAGGAGTTGGAAGTGTTGTCAGATGAAAATCCTTCTGAGCGAAATCCACAGTCCATTTGGCATTTAGTCCAACTTACATGCTCCATCCCATGTGGGAGAGTCCAGGGACTGTCAACAAAGTGAATGATTTGCACACAATGGAGGATATCCAGAGCATTTATTTGGTTCCGGGGGTTGCATGTCCATCAGTCTCTCACTTGCCATCCTTCCTTGGACGGCCCCTCCTCTTCTTTGTTGGGGGTGGACCCTCAGTATCAGGCTGCTGCAGCGGAGGGGACTCTACGCCAGACTCCTCATCCCTCCCTGTGGCAGTTGCCGATGTAGAGGCAACAGGTGTGGAGTGCACACGGGGAGGTGGGGTAATGTTGGTGGTTATCTGGCGTAGGCATGTAAGTATGTCCCTATGCACCACCGTGAGATTGTCTTTTTTCGACCAGTTGGACTCCATATGGTCCATGTGTTGGTCCATACGGTCCATGTGTTGGTCCACACGGTCCATATGGTTGTCCATCCGGTCGAAATGTGCAGCCTGCTGATGTTTTATGTCCCTGAGGATCCTGACAACCTGGCCAAAGTCTCCGGTGCATTCGCGATATACATCAAAAATGTGTTGTAACTCGGGGTCAGCTTGTTGTCCGACACCAGCTGTGGGACGTGTCCTCCCACTACACACCCTCACACCACTCCTTTCCCTACCTGCACGGACATTGCCTGGCGTAGCATGCACTGACAGCTCCTGTCCTCCTTCTTTGTTGACAGGGCTGGTATTTGCTGCCAAATCCTGATTGGGCTGTCTTGCTGTGCTCCCAGGGTTTTGTTGTCTGGGTGTGTCCGTGGGGATCCGGAGCGTCTAGATGTTAATGGACGTTGCAGGAGTGGTCACTGCGGCTGCTGATCGTACTGGTGCCGCATGCTGACCCACACCGGAGGTGCCAGGTTGGTTCCCATCACCCAAGGAGGTGTGAGAGTCATCCACACTGGATGTCTCAGTGTCCGACGTTGTGCTGGAGCTGCTGGTGGACTCTGAATCTTCTCCAGATGATGCCCTCTGTTCTGGAGTGCCTGTGGGTAGTAGAGAGACACAATGTTAGTTGTGTATTTTCAGATGTTGTCATGCACAGCCAAATGTGAAGATGTTGTGGATAATGTTGCATTTCCTTCGTATTTCTACTCATCAATCGTCACAGACACTGAGCTTTTTGTAATCGGACATTGTTATTTTGGAGACATGTGGTTTACTGAGCATGTCCAGCTCTGTGCATCAATGTGCATGTATTGTTATCCTTGACTGTTCGTATTAATTTTTTGGCAAGTGTCACACTGTGCATGAGCCAGGTGTGTTGTTATTTCACACATCAGTGTTTTCACTATGACATACATACTGTAACTAATCTTATGTTTGGCAGGAATTGTGCATCTGTGCTTGCCTTTGTGGAGTTTCTCACAGTTACATTGCTGGGGTGACATGCAAACTCACTCTCCTGAATATGTGTCATCATTAGATGATTTTTCTTGGATGTATGTGTTGATGTGAACAATCAATGACATCACATGTGTAACCTCGTATGCAATAGCAACGCGTTTCTTCTGACAAATGCATTGTTACATGGCAGTCCTTGAAACACAGCTCATTACATTGGCATGCAGTAGGGGAGTAACTGACATGAGTAGTTGTATTATGCGATAATAGTATGATCTGACATTCCCTAATATTGCCCACACTGGACTTGTAATGGTGAATAGTATAAGTTTGTACTCCTGCGCAGAGCCTACAGCAAGTTTGTGTGATGTTTCGCATTGTGCTGTTCTGCTATGTCCCAACATGGTTGTTGTTATGCGTGTGTATTTTTTGCATTGTTTCTGAACATATGCAATGTGAGTAGTCATATTTATGTCGATATTTTTCATCACTTTGCACACATGTGTATATCTTGATGTGGTGCATTTTGTTGCTGCATACTTTTGCACATGATCACTTCATGTACATTCTACTTGTTCTCCATGGACAGAGAGATCTTTCCCAGGGATGGTCTTTTGCCTTTTCATGGTCAGAGCTGTGAGGCACAGTGTGTTTAGTGCTTGAGTTAGGCTGTGTTGACTTCTACCCCACTTTCCAATGGCTAACAGACCAGCTTACTCATCATTGTCAGAGGAGCAATGACAGTGAGGGTGGTATTTTTGAAGGATGCTGAGACCGCTGACTGATGTTGAATTACAATGCTACACACAACAATGCCTTGTGCACATGACACAACGCAAGAGTGTCAGCCGTCTTGCATTACACCTCACATCTACTGTCCGTGGGCATTGTCCCGGATGTGTGTTTATCTGTGTGTATTTTGTGTTATGTGGTGTGACAGCTAATTAGAGTGTGTCCTGTCCTCCACACACATTTGTAGCATGCACATTGAGGGCACTTGTGACTGATCTATACCTGTCAGTGTGTGTAATGTGCAGATAAGGTTATGGTCTGTAGTTGTGTGAGTAGGCCAAGAACTGGCAGTAGATATTTCCAGATTTCGTACAGGATGGCCCTGTGGAGCCATCTTGACAGGGCATTTGCATTCACTCTTAGGGACAGCATAGTGACAGGTGTGTTCTTGTGGGACTGGGGGGGGGACTAGTGTGTGCTGGTGGCAGTAGTCATTGCTTCCACTCCTCCCACCCAGGACAAATGGACCAGCATGTTCCATGGTTCCATGACAGTGTGTACAAAGTTACATTCAAGATGTCTGACAGTGGTGCCTGCAGTCATGCTGTACAGGACTGCCTACAGGGCCTTGTGTTCCCCACACCGTGGCCAGTGTCAGCCATCTTGACAGGGCATTTGCATTCACTCTCAGGGACAGCATAGTGACAGATGTGTTCTTGTGGGACTGGGGGGGAACTAGTGTGTGCTGATGGCAGTAGTCATTGCTTCCACTCCTCCTCCCACCCAGGACAAATGGGCCAGCATGTTCCAGGGTTCCATGACAGTGTGTACAAAGTTACATTCAAGATGTCTGACAGTGGTGCCTGCAGTCATGCTGTACAGGACTGCCTACAGGGCCTTGTGTTCCCCACACTGTGGCCAGTGTCAGCCATCTTGACAGGGCATTTGCATTCACTCTCAGGGACAGCATAGTGACAGGTGTGTTCTTGTGGGACTGGGGGGGACTAGTGTGTGCTGGTGGCAGTAGTCATTGCTTCCACTCCTCCTCCCACCCAGGACAAATGGGCCAGCATGTTCCAGGGTTCCATGACAGTGTGTACATAGTTACATTAAAGATGTGTTGCTGTGGTGTCTGTGGCTGTGTATTTGGGGTGAATTTAGACTATTTGTACATGTACTCACCAGGTTCAGGGATTCCAGCTAGTCCAGTTATGGCCTCCTGTGGGAGGAGGTCCCGCACCTTCACCTCCCAGGTGGTGAAATGCACCGGTTTATGACGTCCACCGCCAGTCTTGGTGCTCAGGGCATGTTCTCTGGCAATGAGCCTCTTTACCCTCCTGCGAACGTCATAATACCGGTTCCGGATATCCTCCTTTGTGCGCAAGGTAGGTGAATGGGCATTCACCTTGTTGAAAATCCTCTCCCACATCTTGGTTCTCTGGGACTGGGAGGTCTGTTGGGCCAAGCTGCCAAATAACTGTAGCTCAACTCGGATGATTTCATCTATCATCACTTCCAACTCAGCAGCTAAGAACTGTGGATTCTTCTTTGGGGGCATGGTGATGGGTGTTGGTGGAGATGTGTGTGTGTGTGAAGGTGAGGGTGAGTGTGTGTGAGTGGAGGTGTGTTTCTTTGGTGCTAGTTGTGTGGATGTTGTTTGGTGGATGAGATGTGTGTGTTTGTGGTAGCTAGATGAGTTGTCTGTCTAGTGGTGTGGTGTGCTTGCATGTCTGTCGAAGTAGCAAATGGTGTTGGGAACTTTTGGCTCCCTTTATATAGGTTGTATTGTGGGTGTGTCTTGTTATTTGAAAATGTGTTTTTTTGGAGATGACAATGCGTTTTTTGGTAGTCTTCTTTCTGTTTCCATTGTTTTATTTTCTTCTCATTTTGTAAGTTGTTTTGACAGCACTTGATGCTTGTTCTTGTGTAATTTGTTTTGGACGAGTCTGTTCCATTCATACTGGGCTATGTGGCATCGTTGGCGTCCGAGTCTGTCGGGTCATGTTGATGCTTGGCTGTGTGGCATCGTTGGCATCCGAGTCTGTCGGGTCGTGTTGATGCTTGGCTATGTGGCATCGTTGGCGTCCGAGTCTGTCGGGTCGTGTTGATGCTTGGCTATGTGGCATCGTTGGCGTCCGAGTCTGTCGGGTCGTGTTGATGCTTGGCTATGTGGCATCGTTGGCGTCCGAGTCTGTCGGGTCGTGTTGATGCTTGGCTATGTGGCATTGTTCGCGTCCGAGTCTGTCAGGTCGTGTTGATGCTTGCCTATGTGGCATCGTTGGCGTCCGAGTCTGTCGGGTCGTGTTGATGCTTGCCTATGTGGCATCGCTGGCATCCGAGTCTGTCGGGTCGTGTTGATGCTTGCCTATGTGGCATCGTTGGCGTCCGAGTCTGTCGGGTCGTGTTGATGCTTGGCTATGTGGCATCGTTGGCGTCCGAGTCTGTCGGGTCGTGTTGATGCTTGGCTATGTGGCATCGTTGGCGTCCGAGTCTGTCGGGTCGTGTTGATGCTTGGCTATGTGGCATCGTTGGCGTCCGAGTCTGTTGGCTCGTGGAGATGCTTGGCTATGTGGCACCGTTCACGTCCGAGTCTGTCAGGTCGTGTTGATGCTTGCCTATGTGGCAACGTTGGCGTCCGAGTCTGTCGGGTTGTGTTGATGCTTGCCTATGTGGCATCGTTGGCGTCCGAGTCTGTCGGGTCGTGTTGATGCTTGGCTATGTGGCATGGTTGGCGTCCGAGTCTGTCGGGTCGTGTTGATGCTTGGCTATGTGGCATCGTTGGCGTCCGAGTCTGTTGGGTCGTGTTGATGCTTGGCTATTCGGCATCGTTGGCGTCCAAGTCTGTCGGGTCGTGTTGATGCTTGGCTATGTGGCATCGTTCGCGTCCGAGTCTGTCAGGTCGTGTTGATGTTTGCCTATGTGGCATCGTTGGCGTCCGAGTCTGTCTGGTCGTGTTGATGCTTGGCTATGTGGCATCGTTGGCGTCCGAGTCTGTCTGGTCGTGTTGATGCTTGGCTACATGGAGTCGTTCGCGTACGTGTCTGTAGGTTGACGCTTCGCTATCTCGAATCTTGCGCGTACGAGTCTATCGCGTCAGGCTCCTTTCCTGCTGACTCGGACGTATAATATATTTTCCGGCCGAGTCGGTCGTAAATTTCAAGCTTCGCAATGTACTCAGCTATTTGTAAGGCGTGTGTACGGTTCGGTCGGAAAAAATGACGGGTCCGTGTCGGGTAGTACATTTTCCGGCCGAAATCGGAATCGACACCTTAGTGTTTGTTAGAGACTTTAGAAGTTGTTGCATTTGAATTTAGGATTTGATTCTGTTAAGGAAGAGGAGGAATTCTCACATCACAATAATGGCTACACACAATATGTATATATGATTATGCATAAGATACAAGGAATCATAGAATATTAATGCTTGTTAATTACTTCAGTTGCACAGGAGTAAAGTAGAAGTGCATAGTTGTAAACCCAGAGAGTTATATATATATTTCTTTATTCGGGTGCAACGCATCCATAAAAGATACAGTCGAACATTCATACAAAAAGAAAAAAGGTACATCACATAATAGATAAAAAGGCAGTTCAAGCAGCTAAAACATCATAAAAAGATTAAAACAGTACAAAATGATAAAACTCTAGTGGACAGAAGTATACACACCCACATGCTAAAAGGTCTTAACCAGAGCAGGCCGCACAGGTTCAGTCAATTCTAGATAACCTAGATATGTAGGCGGCCCGCAAAAATCTTATCACTGCGCAGAGTGTGAAGGGGTTAGGTAACAACTGTAAGTGCAAAAGTGCCACTTTAGCTTGCCTAAACTTCAGACTTTTTAACAATGGCCGGAGAAAGCGTTGTCTAGGCAATGAGAAAAATTTGCACAATAATATAAAATGTAACGTGTCCTGAGGAGATCGAAGATCGCAGCCACAGGGACCACGTTGGTCTAGCGGGAGAAAAAAAACCGCCGGGGATGCTAAAAGATGATGGAGCTGATTGAATCTGAAGCGTGTGATTAAAAATCTATCATGAACACTGGATAGGGCAGAAAGGTATGGTTCAATGCCCGGAACCAATTTTAACATTGCATAGGCCCTTACTGAGGGTTTACTAAGCTCGGTATTTTCGCGGTTCACAGTTGAAAATTTGTGATGTAAGTTTTTTATAATTTTAACGTCCCCCAAAGTTAAAGTGTCATGTGCAAAGAATATATCTGACCTACCTAAAGCCTGGAAAGATTCCTTTACGTATCGTATCCAAGGGATTTTGTTGCCATGTTCCAATGCCAGACAATCCGATACGATCAAACGGTTTAAATTCTTATGTTCAGAAGTCCATGTCTTTATCCAGCACACTAGAGGTTTGATTGCCACTTGATCCGTCAGGTAACCAATCCCTAGCTCTTCATGCACAGACCAAGCTGGCGTGCCTTGGGGGACTCGTAGGATCCGACGCAAGAATTTATTCTCCGCCACGTGTAACCTATGCGGGGACACGTATCCCCAGATTTCACTGCCATATACAACTCTAGAAATATCTTTGGACTTATACAGTTTTAAGATGACCTCCGGGGCCCATGAACCCAATCTACTTGCGAAACTGGTGATGGCTCCCAAAGATTTATTCAGCTCACTCAGCTTCCCTTCTAAGAGAGCTTCCCACTGTAGCTTGTCATCAAATAACACGCCCAAATAGGGAAAGGCCGGGACCTTACCAAGGGTATAGTTGCCGGCTTTAAAGCTTTTTGTCCGGAGCCCCCGGGGACTCACCACTAAGACATAGGACTTGGTGTAATTCACGGACAGGTCCAGCCTGTCCATAAATGCCACAAAACCATCTATTAAAACCAACAGGCCCCGGCCCGTACGGGCGATAAGCACTGCATCGTCAGCATAGAGTAAGCCTGGCAACGCTTTCCTACCTACTCTAGGGGAGTCTGACTGTAGGGCCAGAAGGGCAGCCTCGAGGCCATTAATATAAACCGAGTGTTAGAACTGGGGGTCTCTAGTTGGCAGAGGTAGGTACCTTTGTCCAAATAGGGACCCTTGCTTCTAGTCAGGGTCAGGGGGATACACACTTTAGATAACCCCTGCTCACCCCCTTGGTAGCTTGGCACGAGCAGACAGGCTTATCCCAAAGGCAATGTGTAAAGTATTTGTACCAACACTCACAGTAACACAGTGAAAACACCACAAATGGACACCACACCAGTTTAGAAAAATAAAGTATCTTTATCTAAACTACACAAGACCAAAACAACAAATATCCAACATACAAAACTCAGTAGAATGTCTTTAAAAAGGGTTGTTGCAAAAATAAACTTGTAGATCTCCAATGCGACACTTTCAGTCTCAAAGTACCTGGGATGTGTAACGCAAAACAAGCAAAAGGGGCGCAGTGAAGGCGATGCGTCGGTTCTTCCTGCGCTCCGGTTCCGGTGCGACAAAATGGCGCCTTGATGCGTTATGCCGATCTGGTGCGATGCGATGAAATGGCGTCTTTGTTGCAATGCGACAACGTAGATGCGATGCGTGCACGCCCGACGGCCGTGCGGCGAACTCGGTGAACTTCTGAGCCACGACAGGCCCTGCGACACGCTTCTCCGGTGATGCGACGACACCCTCGGTGACGGCAACACGCTTCTCCGGTGTTGCGGCAGCGATCAGCGGCGGTGCGCTTCCTCAGCGATGCGACGGCCCTGAGACACGCTTCACCAGTGATGCGACGACACCCTCGGTGACGGCGACACGCTTCTCCGGTGTTGCGGCGGCAAACAGCGGCAGCGGCGACACGCTTCTCGATGATGCGGCTGCTGCGGCGGCGACACGCTTCTCTCTCGTTGCGTCGTGCTTCCAGCTCCCAACAGCAAGAGAGGCCTCACACACAGTTACAGGCCCTCCTGGCAGACTGGAACTCCCAGCAAGGAAGTTCAGGGCAGCTGGGGGTGAAGTCCTTTTGTGCCTGGGACTTCAGAAACAGGAGGCCAGCTCTTCTCAGGCCCTTGGAGACTTTTCTTCAGATGGACACAGCACTCAGCAAAGTCCTTCTTCAAGCAGGGGGACACAGCACACAGCAAAGTCCTTTAGATCTCTCCTCCTTAGAAACAGCAAACTGCAGGCCAGCCCTAGACACACTTGGGCAGTACTTCTCCTCAGTCTCTTCAGCTGATCTTCGTTGGCAGGGATTCCTCTCGATCAGGAAGTAGTAGTCTAAAGTTCAGGGGTTTCAGCTCTAGTATTTATACCCCAAAGTCTTTGTTCTCCATGTGTGAGGGGTCCTGGACCCAGTCCAAACCAGTTCAGGGTGCATTCTGCCAGGGCACCTTTCCTTCCTTTGTGAGTGGGCCAGGGTCATCAGACATACCGCAGGAGGTGGAGCCAGAATTGTGGAAGGCAGGCACAGCCCTATTCAGACCCAGGTGCTACTACTCCCACCACTCCAAATGCAGATAGGTCTATTCAGCCTAGTGCTGACTCACCCAGCCTCCTGCAGCCACCCCCAGCCCCTGTCACTCACAAACCAGACAGGCAATTCACAAACAGGCAGAGGCACACAGAAAGGTTGAACAAGAAAATAGCCACTTTCTAAAAGTGCTATTTCCAAACTTAGAATTTAAAAACCATCTTCACTAAAAGATGTGTAATTAAATTCTGAGTTCAGGAGTACCAGATTCCAACTTTCTATCTTGCTGCTATGGGAAGATATGCAGGTAAACATGTCACACAGCATTCCCCATGTTATCCTATGGGCAAGATAGCCTTTCAATAGTGAAAAACGAAATTGGCAGTATTTCACTATCATGACATGTTACCCACACTAGTACATGCCCTACCTTTCACATACACTGCACCCTGCCCAGGGGGGTACCTTGGGCCTACCACAGGGGTGTCCAATGTGTAAGAAACGGGAAGGGTTAGGCCTGGCAAGTGTGTACACTGGCCAGGACAACATGGCAGTTCACAAACTGCGCACAGGCACTGCAGTGGCAGGCCTGAGACACCATCTTAGGGCTACTCCTGTGGGTGGCACAATCAGTGCTGCAGGCCCACTAGTAGCATTTGAATCACCAGCCCTGGCACACTCAGTGCACTTTACTAGGGACCTACTGGTAAAACAAATATGCCAATCATGGATAACCAATCACAATAACAATTTAACCAGAGTGCACTTGCACTTTGGCACTGATCAGCAGTGGCAAAGTGCCCAAAGCATCTAAACCAGCAAAAACTAATTCCAGCACAGTGTCAAAAATACAGGAGGTAGGGGCAAAAAGTCAGGGACAACCACGCCAAGGATGCCAGTTCTAACACGTGTCCCCACCAACTGAAAAGTGGGGAGAACTACCCACCCTCTTGGGAGTTCTCATCACTAAGGCGGAAGAACCTGGACAGACCATCAGCATTGGCGTGTTCTGTACCAGGGCGGTGTTCCACCCTAAAGTCCATTCCCTGTAGGGAGATGGACCACCTCAGCAGTTTTGGGTTCTCACCCCTCATCTGCATTAACCATCTGAGGAGTCTGTGGTCTGTCTGAAACCGGAAGTGAGTCCCAAACAAGTAGGGCCTTAGCTTCTTCAGTGCCCAGAACACATCAAAAGCTTCCCTTTCAATTGCACTCCACCTCTGTTCCCTGGGAAGTAGCCTCCTGCTAAGGAAAGCTACGGGTTGGTCCAAGCCCTCGTCGTTCAGTTGTGAGAGTACTGCTCCCACTCCATGCTCTGAAGCATCTGTCTGCACCACAAACTCTTTGGAGAAATCAGGCGCCTTGAGCACGGGTGCCGTGCACATGGCAGCTTTCAGGGCATCAAACGCGGTCTGGCAGGCATCGGTCCAGATCACCTTCCTGGGCTGCTTCCTTGAAGTCAGCTCTGTCAAGGGGGCAACAATGGTGCCATACCCATTGTGAGAAGTTGGCCTGGCATATGCTGTCCACTAATTATAGTGGGCACCTTGCACCAGTCCAAACAACCCCTTATTGGAGATAGGTTAAAGACAACCTTATTGAAAGCTATCCTAGTGGTAGCTATGGAGAGCAGCCTTCAGGCTAAGTCTTGAAGGAATGTAAAGCAGCTTGTTTTACCACTCTATAATCTCTTGAGTGACCAAATGAAAGAGCACCACACCAGGTATATATTCAAAATATATGTATTTATTACTAAACACACCCCTCTAGTCTCTTTATGAGGCTAGAGTTCGAAATACATAAGTTAGAAGTTATTTAAACACAGTAATAGCACAAATACACGTTTGGGCCCTAGGGGCGTACCAAACCATATACCAATAAAGTGGTATGCGAACCACGACTGAACTAGACACTAGACCTAGAGCCTCTAGAAGTGCTTGGACCACAAGGAACCACCCAAGGTAGTGACACAGGGGACCCACGGGGACAGCGTGCAGTGTAAATACACAACCGCGATACGCCGTTGACTTCTATGGAGAAAGTCGGGATCGGGAAATTAGAGAAAAGGGACACTTAAAAGAGGACTAGGACAAAACCCTTTGAGATCTAGGACTTTGAAGAGTCTCTACCCACGGGAGCACCGGAGTACTCGTGTTACCTCACCCAGGAAGCCGGGTGCATAGGTGCCTTTCGGGGTCGGGTTTCGTCGTCGATTCGAATGGCGATCTGCTGCAAAGTGCTGCTGGCGGCCAAGAGAAAAGTGTCCGGGTGGATCCAAGAGTGGATAGGAGTTCTGAAGAACCTGAAAGCAGAGGGGACAGAGTCTGGGTCACTAGCCAGTGACCAGGAAGGCGATGGACAGATGCCCACCGATGTCGAGTGCTTCAGGTGCGTTGACGGTCGTCTTGACTCTTCAGCCACGAGGTCCAGGAGGTGTTGTCAGTGACCAGGAGCAGGATTCGGGCTGGTACACGATGTCTGTCGAGTGCTGAGGTGTCGGTGACCGGATTGGACCCAACAAGCCTTGGCAACGGCAAGTCTCGGTGAAGATGTAGATCGTCGATGGTGCAGACCAGCAAGGTCTGTGTAACTCACCCAGCGAGGGTAAGTGAGGGCAGGCCTGGAGCAACCAGGATGCCAAGTTAGAAAAGGATTGGCCTTCGTTAAGGGCTACTAGCCAACGGGCTAGCGACCGCGAAGGAGCCTCGTGACGCCGCACGTGGATCTGGCTTACAGGAAACTCGTGGAGTGGGGGCCAGTGATCTTCGGTGCAGGTGGTGCTGGAGGCTAGGGCTACTGGGAGCCCAAAGCACGACTTCTTGGAAGACCCATAAGAGGATGCACTTGCAAATGTGCTCGGTGTCCAGGGGTCACGGTCTCACGTCACCCACGATAGCCACGGGCCTCAGCTTTGCTGGGGACTCAGGGTAGCCTCGGGGAAGTCTGAGAATCCACCTCTGGTGATGCGATGACTTCGGAGTCCGACGGTAGCTTCAGAAATGCGAACCGGACAGATGCTTCTTTGGTGCCTGCCAAGCAGGGAGTCACTCCTTGACCCCAAGGGAGATTCTTCTGTCCTCTAATCGTGAGTAGAGCGTCGAAGGTCCAGGATTCAGTTACAGAGTTTCATCCAGGGATAATCTAAAGTCCTAAGGACTGGGTTCCTACCTTTGTACTAACGATAGGGGTTGGACTACTCTGTGGCCCCACCTATGGGTGGGTCAGGGCAGAGGGGTGGCTACACCCCTTTCCCTTTGTCCAGTTCACGCCAAAGCAGGGGCTGCAAGCCCCTGATCCGGTTTGAACTGGGGTATGCCTAGAGGACACCAAATGTGCCCCCAGTGCAGGACTTCAAAGCACCCGAAAGTGCTCCCGCCCAGCCCCAATACACATTATCCTGTCTGGGGAGGTGGTCACACCTCCCTGGGACAGGAAACCTATTGTCCAGGCCTCCCCTGCCGGAGTTTCGTCCAGCAGCAGGAGGCCAGACTTGTGTCTGTGGCAGCAGCATCCATTTTGTGATGCCAGGGCTCTGGAAAGAAGTTACCGGACTAGTCAGAGTTAACATGTCTTTCCCTCTAGAAGGGTGGAATGCTACCCCCACCGCCAGGATTGGCAGGGGGGTAGTATTCCAAGATGTTTGACACCAAACACGACATGTTTAGGTGCAGCCATTCCAAAGTTAGCATTTTACTGCGAGGATATAATGCGCTTAAGAGTATATGGTCAGGCTGCACTACAAACAGCATCAGAGATGGTCTCCGAACGCTGCAGAGGGGCCCTGCTCATGCAGGGCACCCTCTCACATAGGAACCATGCACTCTGCCTTTAGGATTCATAAGGCCTGCCTTAGGAGTGACTTATAGGTTTATATGTGTGTATGCATTTAGTGATATAGGTAACCTATATCACAGTAAGGGGTGCATGCACCACCTTACCCAGGCTGCAGTAGCAGACCTGTGGTGTCAGTCTGGATGGCCTTCCAGGGGTGGCATAATACATGCTGCAGCCCCTGGCAGGCCCCTGAGGTACCTATGCCCTTGGTACATAGTATACCATATACTAGGGACTTATAAGGGCACTCCAGATTCCAATCAGAGATGTGCCTAAGGCACATGGAAACCTTTTACAGAGAAAGCAGATAGACTGGGGCCCTGAATAGCAGGATCCCAGTCCAACTAAGTCATAAACCAGCAAAACACCATAAAAAAGTGGGGGCAACCATATAGTCAGATTCCACCTTCCTACATAACCCCCAAACGAAAGGAGATAAGGCTAACCTTGGCCAGTTGAGCCTTCATTGACTAAGTGGTCATATAAGGAAGCACCTGCACTAGCATGGTTGCCCCCTGTCTTAAGGCCCACTAAGCAATCCCTCACCCTAAGGGTATGAGAGGGTCTCCACCATCGGGAATCACTACCTGTGGTGTGCTTAGGTAAAGTACAAGGCTGGTGAGGTGTCTGAGTAGGGAAGTGAGGCCCTAGGAATGTTGGCCTCAGCTTCCTCAGATCACTGGTCACCATGTATGCCTGTCTTTCCATGACTGAGTTGCACTTTGCTCTAAGGGTCAACCTTTGGCTGCCTACAGCTGGGGGTTGGGTCCCTTTGGATGGACTACTGGAGGGACAGGGCAGGTTTGGAACCTTCAGGTCCCAGGTTTGCCCTTGCCTACCAGAGTCCTTCTGGGGAGGTCCCTACATAAAGGCATGGGGGATCCCTCAGTGTGTAGAGGAGTTTTCACCTGGCTAGGGCCACTAGACTGGGTGCCCCTAATCTGCTGATGGGGGTTCCTCTGGACAGGAGGCCCTGGGGGTCCACTGACCTCCCTGACCTCTGCAGCCCTGGGCTGGCTGAGGCAGGGTAGAGAGGGGCAGGTTACCTGCTCCAGACTGGAGTACCACCTTGGAAGGGTCCTCTGCCATCAGGGGTGTGGCCAGGCCAGGCCTGACTACCTCTGGGGCAGTTCCTTCACTAGGGGTAGGGTCAGTTCCCTGAGGAGGCTGACCCTTACCTACTGTCTGGAGGGAAGAAGACTTTTCTTCAACCCTTGTGCTCTCTTTTGGGGGAGAGTGGGCCATTCTTTCAGGCTCCATCTCTCCAAATTCTTGGGCTGGGGCTGTGGCCATCACAGCCCCACTAACCTTTACAGGGACGCCCAACATCCTAAGATGGGTTTGGTGTTCAACTTCAGCCCAGGCTGAAATTTCCAAATCATTGCCCATCAGGCAATCTACAGGTAAGGTGGGGGACACTGCCACTCTCTTTGGGCCTGTGACCCCCTCGGGGCTGAGATTGACTATGGCCATGGGGTGATCTGTTCTGACACCATCAATGTTGGTCACCTGGTATTTAAACTCAGGTAAAAACTGGTGAGGGGGACTAGTTTCCCTGCCACCATGGTGACACTAGCCCCTGTGTCCCTAAATGCCACAGCTTTCTGACCATTAATTATTGGCTCCAATCTGTACCTGCCCAACGCTGTGGGACCCATGGTAAAGGTGGCAAATCCTATACCACCATCAGAGTCAGAGGAGTCTGTTGAGGGGTCCCTGTCTAAACTAGGGCTCACCTCTGTTCCTCTTGCAAAAGCACCCAACTTTTTGGGTGCACTACTCCCAACTGGAGGATTACTACTGGTAGTACCAGGAGGGGTGGTAGTAGTTGTGGGAGGAACATTTTCTTTATTGCCAATCCTGGGGCAACTGGGATCAGTTTTCCAGTGCCCAGGCCTTTTACAGACATGGCAATATGGTTTCTTTTCAGGAGAGGAAGGAGTTTGGGACCCACCCCAGAAGAGGAATTTTGGGGCCCTGTAGGGGACTTATCCTTAGATTTATCCCCACCTTTCTCTTGGGACTTAGTAGAATCTTTCTTCTGGTCACCACCCTGATTTCTAGTTTTTACTCTGGTTCTGACCCATTTGTCTGCCTTCTTTCCCAATTCTTGGGGAGAGGTCAGATCAGAGTCCACCAGATACTGGTGCAAAAGCTGGTTTTGACAATTATTAAGGATCTGCTCCCTCATAATCAAATTGTACAATCCTAAAAAGTCATGCACTTTGTTGCCATGTATCCAACCTTCCAGAGCCTTTGTAGCACAATCTACAAAATCAACCCAGTCTTGAGTCTGAGCTTTTGGGTGTCTCTGAACTTCAACCTATACTGTTCAGTGGTTAGGCCAAACCCATCTATCAGAGCACTCTTCAAGACTGTGTAATTGTCAGCATCCTCTTCTCTTACAGTGAGGAGCTTGTCTCTACCTTTGTCTGCAAAGGAGAGCCACAAGATTGCTGCCCACTGCCTCTGGGGGACCTTCTGAACTTTACAGGCCCTCTCCAGTGCAGTTATCCATTTGTGGATGTCATCCCCACTCTGGTAGGGAGGGACAATCTTGGTTAGGTTTCTATGGTCATAAGACCTTTCCCTATCTCTAGGGATATTGCTGCCACCATGGGACTCTAGTCCCAACTTTCTTCTCTCTCTAAAGAGATCTAGGGACTCCCTGTCTATGGCTAGTTGCTTCTTTTTGAGTTCAAGCTGAGCTTCCTCATATAGAACCAGCCTCTTTCTTCTCTCATGAGAGGATTCCCTCCTATGAGATGAGACAGAGCTCCCTATTGAGGTGCCAGAGTGGTTAGACTCCTGAGAAGAAGATCTAGACCTTCTGGGCACACTCACAATCCTTCCTGGGGGGACAAAGGGGGCATCATTCTGATCCTTCTCTTCATCTTCTTCAGGAGGGGTTGGATTATCCAGGTCAGGGCCATTGTCGCCCTCCTGGCCAGTTTCAGAGGGGGGGCTGGGGGTACTGGTACCCCATGTCCCATCCTCATCATCTTCCCCACCCTCAGCTCCTACCCCTTCAGTCCCCAAGGGCTTACTAAGGTCATAAGCCACCAACAACTCCTTGAGGTGTTGGGTGGTGGGGCTTTGGCCTGTCCTTATTTTTCTCAAGTTGCATAAAGCTCTCAATTCCAAGAATGGGAGTGTATCATACTTGGAGGGTGGAAGCTCAATGGCTTCCTGCAAGGATTCTTTGGATCCTACCCTTAAAGACATTACTAGTGTGGTGTGGTGTATGCACTACCTACTCTAGTGTGGCCTACTAAACTCTCTTGAGTTGTAGAAAGGGTTGTGCTATCCCTTAACACACAACTCTAAGTTCAGTAGAACTTACTGTATTCTAAGCTTAAATTATATGTACCTTAGGTACCTTTAGTGGTTTTCAGTTGATCAATTCAATTGAGATTATCTGGTAAAACAATAGCAAGCTGGAATCCCACACGCTGCACACCAATGTGAGAAGTTGGCCTGGCATATGCTGTCCACTAATTATAGTGGGCACCTTGCACCAGTCCAAACAACCCCTTATTGGAGATAGGTTAAAGACAACCTTATTGAAAGCTATCCTAGTGGTAGCTATGGAGAGCAGCCTTCAGGCTAAGTCTTGAAGGAATGTAAAGCAGCTTGTTTTACCAGTCTATAATCTCTTGAGTGACCAAATGAAAGAGCACCACACCAGGTATATATTCAAAATATATGTATTTATTACTAAACACACCCCTCTAGTCTCTTTATGAGGCTAGAGTTCGAAATACATAAGTTAGAAGTTATTTAAACACAGTAATAGCACAAATACACGTTTGGGCCCTAGGGCGTACCAAACCATATACCAATAAAGTGGTATGCGAACCACGACTGAACTAGACACTAGGGGGTCGATTCCGATTCGGGCCGGAAATCTCTCCGACCGAGCCGGACCCGGAGAGATTTCCGACCGAATCGGACCCGTGCAGTCCGACCGAACGAGTACGATGCGTCCGTATGCTATCGGACTCGAGTCGGTCGGACTCCCATTGAAGTCAATGGGAGCCGGTCGTGCACAACGCGTACACGGGCTCCCATTGACTCAATGGGTGCGAGGCGGACAAGGGCGCCCCCTACAGCGGAGTAGCGGCGAAGCGATTCGCGCCGTACACGCACAGGTAGGGGGACCCATGGGTCCCCCCTGTGTGCGACTCGCGCGGCTACGCGTACAGGAGGTCCGACACGGACCCCCAAAGTACGGCTCCGACAGCTCTTTCGAGCCGGAGTGCGCGGCTCGGTCGGACTGCTCGCGGCGCGCATCGTACTTACCCGGCCGGGGAACGTCTCCATTGCGCGGTGCGAGTCGAGTCCGAGCGAGTCGGTCGGTGCGGTTCGAGCCGGGAACGAGTCGGTCGGAGCGGTCGGGACGCCCGGACGAGTCGGTCGGCGAATTCGCATCGTACTCGCTCGGCCGGACCCGCGTACGATTCGGTCGGGTAACAGGGCTCCGAATCGGATCCGGTAAAGCCGAATCCGATTCGGAGCCCTACCGGCCGAGATCGGAATCGGCCCCTAGGCCTAGAGCCTCTAGAAGTGCTTGGACCACAAGGAACCACCCAAGGTAGTGACACAGGGGACCCACGGGGGACGCGTGCAGTGTAAATACACAACCGCGATACGCCGTTGACTTCTATGGAGAAAGTCGGGATCGGGAAATTAGAGAAAAGGGACACTTAAAAGAGGACTAGGACAAAACCCTTTGAGATCTAGGACTTTGAAGAGTCTCTACCCACGGGAGCACCGGAGTACTCGTGTTACCTCACCCAGGGAAGCCGGGTGCATAGGTGCCTTTCGGGGTCGGGTTTCGTCGTCGATTCGAATGGCGATCTGCTGCAAAGTGCTGCTGGCGGCCAAGAGAAAAGTGTCCGGGTGGATCCAAGAGTGGATCGGAGTTCTGAAGAACCTGAAAGCAGAGGGGACAGAGTCTGGGTCACTAGCCAGTGACCAGGAAGGCGATGGACAGATGCCCACCGATGTCGAGTGCTTCAGGTGCGTTGACAGTCGTCTTGACTCTTCAGCCACGAGGTCCAGGAGGCGTTGTCGGCGACCAGGAGCAGGATTCGGGCTGGTACACGATGTCTGTCGAGTGCTGAGGTGTCGGCGACCGGATTGGACCCAACAAGCCTTGGCAACGGCAAGTCTCGGTGAAGATGTAGATCGTCGATGGTGCAAACCAGCAAGGTCTGTGGAACTCACCCAGCGAGGGTGAGTGAGGGCAGGCCTGGAGCAACCAGGATGCCAAGTTAGAAAAGGATTGGCCTTCGTTAAGGGCTACTAGCCAACGGGCTAGCGACCGCGAAGGAGCCTCATGACGCCGCACGTGGATCTGACTTACAGGACACTCGTGGAGTGGGGGCCAGTGATCTTCGGTGCAGGTGGTGCTGGAGGCTAGGGCTACTCGGAGCCCAAAGCACGACTTCTTGGGAGACCCAGAAGAGGATGCACTTGCAAATGTGCTTGGTGTCCAGGGGTCACGGTCTCACGTCACCCACGATAGCCACAGGCCTCAGCTTTGCTGGGGACTCAGGGTAGCCTCGGGGAAGTCTGAGAATCTACCTCTGGTGATGCGATAACTTTGGCGTCCGACGGGAGCTTCAGAAATGCGAACCGGACAGATGCTTCTTTGGTGCCTGCCAAGCAGGGGAGTCACTCCTTGACCCCAAGGGAGATTCTTCTGTCCTCTAATCGTGAGTAGAGCGTCGAAGGTCCAGGATTCAGTTACAGAGTTTCGTCCAGGGATAATCTAAAGTCCTAAGGACTGGGTTCCTACCTTTATACTAAAGATAGGGGTTGGACTACTCTGTGGCCCCACCTATGGGTGGGTCAGGGCAGAGGGGTGGCTACACCCCTTTCCTTTGTCCAGTTCGCGCCAAAGCAGGGGCTGCAAGCCCCTGATCCGGTTTGAACTGGGGTATGCCTGAGGACACCAAATGTGCCCCCAGTGCAGGACTTCAAAGCACCCGAAAGTGCTCCCGCCCAGCCCCAATACACATTATCCTGTCTGGGGAGGTGGTCACACCTCCCTGGGACAGGAAACCTATTGTCCAGGCCTCCCCTGCCGGAGTTTCGTCCAGCAGCAGGAGGCCAGACTCGTGTCTGTGGCAGCAGCATCCATTTTGTGATGCCAGGGCTCTGGAAAGAAGTTACCGGACTAGTCAGAGTTAACATGTCTTTCCCTCTGGAAGGGTGGAATGCTACCCCCGCTGCCAGGATTGGCGGGGAGTAGTATTCCAAGATGTTTGACACCAAACACGACATGTTTAGGTGCAGCCATTCCAAAGTTAGCATTTTACCGCGAGGATATAATGCGCTTAAGAGTATATGGTCAGGCTGCACTACAAACAGCATCAGAGATGGTCTCCGAACGCTGCAGAGGGGCCCTGCTCATGCAGGGGCACCCTCTCACATAGGAACCATGCACTCTGCCTTTAGGATTCATAAGGCCTGCCTTAGGAGTGACTTATAGGTTTATATGTGTGTATGCATTTAGTGATATAGGTAACCTATATCACAGTAAGGGGTGCATGCACCACCTTACCCAGGCTGCAGTAGCAGACCTGTGGTGTCAGTTTGGATTGCCTTCCAGGGGTGGCATAATACATGCTGCAGCCCCTGGCAGGCCCCTGAGGTACCTATGCCCTTGGTACATAGTATACCATATACTAGGGACTTATAAGGGCACTCCAGATTCCAATCAGAGATGTGCCTAAGGCACATGGAAACCTTTTTACAGAGAAAGCAGATAGACTGGGGCCCTGAATAGCAGGATCCCAGTCCAACTAAGTCATAAACCAGCAAAACACCATAAAAAAAGTGGGGGCAACCATATAGTCAGATTCCACCTTCCTACACCCATTGACAAATCGGCGATAATACCCGGTGAGTCCTAAAAAGGCTCTCACCTCTGTCTGGGTCTTGGGGGGGCTCCCAAGCCAGAATGGTATCAATCTTCGCTTGGAGGGGCGCCACCTGGCCGCTCCCTACCTGGTGTCCCAAGTACACCACAGATCCCTGCCCTATCTGGCGCTTACTGGCCTTGATAGTGAGGGATCAGTGACTTAATATCGAGGGACAAAATATCGACTTTACAAAATATAGTGCCAAATTATCGAAAACTAGAATATCGACCACCAATACTTAATAAACAAAACACTAAGGGGGTCATTGCGGTGAGGACCGCCGGCGGTGGCGATCCGCCCGCCATCAACCTGAAAATTCCCACCGCCAAATTAGGATGGCGGTGGGAATGGGAATGGTACCGCGGCGGACGGAAAGACCGTCCGCCGTGGTCCCGCAAGGCGGTCCTTTTCCGCCCGCCTTGCGGGACACGGTACAATGGGGCATTACGATGCCTGTCTTTTGCGGCGGAGATCCCGCCGCAAAAAGACAGGCGGAGAATGCCTTCGGGGGCCCATTGCGGGCCCCCGGGGGGTGGGGGGGTGGGGTGCTGCACGTGGGGGGTACCACATTTGCATGTACAAGGTGGCAGGCACCGCACGGTGCCTGTCACGTTGTACATGCAAATGCACAACATGTATTTTTACATTGCGGCGGGTGCTGCTTGCAGCACCGCCCGCCGCAATGTAAAAATCCGGAATGCGCCCGCCAGTGTGGCGGGCGCATCCTAATTTGTATAGCGGGACCGCCGCACCTATGGCGGGCGGTCCCTTTTGCCAATGCGATGGCGGGCGGACTTTGTCCGCCCGCCATCGTAATCGACCCCTAAAATATCGAAACCACTATATCGACTAAAATAAATATCATTTCTAACTTTATCAAACATCAAAATATCGAAACAAAAATTATCGAAATACATTCAAATAACTAACAAAGGGGCTCATTACGATGGCGGGCGGAAGCACCACCGCCGTGCTGGCGGATGCAAAAAGCACCAGTTATTGCCGGCACGCAGCAGTCCACACGCCCGTCCAATTACGATGCGAAAAGTAGGCCAAACACCGCCGGCAAGCCAGCAACACCGTCCGCCATCAAAGTGCGCCCGTACACGTAGCGGCGCAGCCCAACTGACACACACCGTCCGACGAAACACGTCCCGCCCGGCGCATAAATTACGATGCCGCAAACAAACGGCTCCCATGGCCAAGAGATACCGTACGACAAACCGGAGCGGTAACACGGATGCCGAGCACGGACAACGAAGAAGCGGCTCCCGAGCATGAATCCAGCACTGCAGGCCCTCCCCATGCTCCTGCTGATGCACCACCAAGGACGCAACGTACCGCGGAGACGCAGGTAGGCACACACACAACAAGTGCACGCAAACAGCGCACACAGTGCAAGGGCGGAAAAAGCGGACAACCCCCACCAGCGCGTGTACACAACACATCCACCATTGCATCCACATATGACACACAGGCCAAATCGTAACATCGCGGAACACATGTGTACACACCACCTGGGACTAGGAACCAACCACCCCGTCACGGCCCCAAAGCGCCGATGACGCCGCCACACATGCGCACAACGCAGAGGCCAACCGCAGCGCCATGCATGCGTCGCACACAGACACAGGGACACAACCAAGCAGCACACACATCAGCCCCACCCCGAACGCACACGACACATGACAGGCCTGCCACAGACATGTCCCCAACGCCCAATTCACGGACAACACCCAACCCACACAACCGACGCACACATGTCAGTGAAGACACGCAACAGCAGGACACACCCCAGTGTAACAAACATGGCGAAGCACACAGCGGCGTCAACACCAACTAGGAGAAGCAGGGCCCCTTCGGGAAGAGGAACGCCAGTACCACACTGAAACACCCATACCACCCTGCACATATGAACAAGACATATAAAACGGAACACCAAAGAGCCCGGGGACCGACAACAGGTGGCCCAAGAATAACATTCACACACAAGGCCCAACGCAGAGCGGAAAGGCAGCCTGCCGCCCACACAAGGGAGAGCAGACAGCACTGAATGACCTTCCATTCCAACTCCGAAACCACAGCCCTACGACAGAAGCCGGTGAATACAGCCATTGTCCAAGAATAGACCAACACAGGCATGCCGAGGAGACCGACCACAGGGCAGATAGCGCATATCACAGAAGCACACAACGGACGGGGAAGAAAGAAGAAAACACTCCCCCATGTCGGCCACATGCAAGTTAATTGGAAGGAGTCACACATCACTGACCTTGAACTGTCTGAGAAGCATGTGGGAAGAGGGCCCGTGTCCTCCAAACAAGCAAACAGAACACAAGTCCTGTCTCCCTACGACTACACAGAGCTCACAGCAACCTCGGAGCGTGCACATTGCAGACTGCACACACAGCCGGAGCACGCCACCACAACGCACCGCTGGGAAATGGCAACCGCAACACACCTACCCAACTACGCCGAACAGCTCAAGCTGTACAAAACCAACCTGTTCCATACATTGGGATGCGATCTCCTGTCCCTGCTGAACGTAAGTTACCGACTGACTTACCGCATCACATTGTTCAGCTGCGTCATGCCCGTCTTCTACTGTCGGAGGTGTCCATACCAGCATCCCGTCGAGATATGCCTCTCCAACCCGGCATGTCTGAAGGCGGACCTGCTACCACTACTCCTCCCTCTGGACGCACACGACAGGGCCTGCTCTGCCTATGGGGGCATGGCGTATGTGGCCAACATCGCACCCGCACTGAAATGGGACCACTGTGCCTCCACACGACGGATCATCGAGAACAGCTACATCGAATGTCACCCAGCATGCCCCATCATGGTCCTCCAAGGGACAACTTACGAACAACACCTTGACAGCCACCATCCGCTACATTGGCTGGCAAACATGTACACCACCAATGACATGGAAGCCCTGCTGGGCGGCATCGCATACCTGACAACCTGTCAATTCGTCGGACCACAACGCAGGTTCCCCGAGTGACCTATGATGTCCAACCCCGCACCCATGCTTAGCTTCCGCACGGACTGGCCAGTCACCACCACAACAGCCATACCAAACGACCGGCAACTGTAACCACACCATCAACGACATCGCCATGACATCGGATATGACCGGGACATGCACACTGTTCCCCATCACATCCAGGAACACCGCATGCATCGTGGGAGGCAGTGGCATGGGCTCTGTGTATCGCACCCACATGGACGGAACTGCACGAACAACCAGGACACGACATGGATCCAGCGCCCATGGACACACACACCGCTCAGTGGACATGAATAGGTCGCCTGGAGTCTGTGGGTGCTGCACCCCTCCCACCCCCGCCCGGGAATCCCATAACAGGACCTTTGCATGGACAACAAGTGCATACAACAACAACACGACCCCAGTGACTGTGACATGTCCAGTAACCACCACAGTGCAACAACAAGTGGCACGCCGCTGCATGCACGCAAGCACATGCCCTGATGTCATCTCACATGCACGCGTGCATGAGGAACAACCTCAGCAAACCTGTCACATGGAACTGAGATGGACTGTGCCCATGATGCCAAGCGGTCTGGTAGGCTACATGTATACCGTCTGTGTCAAAGTCCGCAGCTCCGCAGCTATACGTAAATGTACATTAGCACAGCCTTGGCCAAGCAGATGTCACTCTGAAGCCCACATCCCACATGCAACAGCCAATCACATGTAACCCCACACCCTATCCCATTTGCAATCATGCTCAGTATATCCTCAACATGTATTCCGCTGCCAGTAGTGTCCACTATACTGCATCACAGAGGACAGAAGACTCAATATAATGTTTGAAACCAAAACTGTCTCCGCTGACTCATTTCACAAGTACGAATGAGAGAGGATGAGAGTATGTGAAGTACACGGCAGTCGTGACATGACCATGTAGTCCACTGGTATTGGATGTCAACGCAAATGAGTAGCACTACTGTGGAAGACACACATGTGTCGTGTGAAGTCGTATGGACGCAGTGCTCAGGTGGGTGGGTGCGACGGGTAGATGCGCACATGCCAAGTTGGAGCACGCCGTGTTGGGAGGGGTCATGAACAGTACACCACCGCTTCCTGGGCATTGTGAGAGGACACCTGTCGGGGGAGTGAACACGTGTGTGCACAGCAGCCGGGCACACGTACAAAGCGGTACCAGGCGCACCTCAGCCCACCCTCTGTGGACAAGCTGGATCCTGTTGTGCGCCTGCCATGCCCCTTGACAAGGCACACTCAGCCCCAGTCGACCAGGTGTAACCCCAACATAGTCAATCCGCACAGGCGATACAGGGCACGGGATGGCAGTGGAGCATGGTGTGTGAGAGGTCTCCTCGCGCTCCTCCTGGTCATATCACGCAGGCAATAGAACCTCAACGTCTAGCATGGCACAAGTCAGATGGAAGTGTAGGGGGATGCACCACAGCACGAGCAGCACTGACGTCACGGGAGGTGGCTCGCACCATCCCATCCATTGCCCATCATACCAACCACGCCACATGCCATTGCGACTAAGTGCAAGCGCGTGCGCCACCACCCCGAGCCCTCCCCAGAGAGGCCAAAGAGTGAATGTGTGGGCCATCAGCCACAGACGGACGCGGCCTGGCCGCAAGGGCAGCCACAGCCACTGGGTGTCGCAGGTGGCGGATCCGGAAGGCGAAGACTGTGATGCATAGTCCATGCAGGCCGGGTCTCCATTTGGGGCACCACGCAGGTGGACGGCGTCCCGCAACACATCATACCCTGAGACAGCCCACTCGTGCAACTGGACCCACACATACACTCCTTGCCCTCTCTGGTGCGAGCTTGGGGCTGCCTGTGCAAGCGCTAGCCTCGCAGGTGAGCATGCATATTGGGGGAGCGAGGGGAGGACATGAGGGCTGGGGCAAAGATGACTGTATCACTGTCAGTTAGTACAAGGGATGACCCAGATGTGGAAAGGAAGAGACGTGTCCCGTGTGTACTGCAACTAGTCGCCAATCCAACTACCCCCATGTCCGGAATGTAAGCCCGCACCTAGGCCCGCCCATCCGCCACATCGAACATACCACCAGCACGACAACCTTCCCATTCGAAACACTGACTGGGGGTGGCGACCAGTGTACAATCATGTGTAGCCTACCCACGCGTACATGTGGGCCCTCCATGATCCATGTCACCTGCGGCAAAGTCATGACATGCGCAATGAGGGAAGTGAGGAGAGCTGTCCGCCCCACGCGCAGAAGGTGCATCAGCTCCACAGACCCAGCAGCGAGTCCAGCAGGGGTCACATGTGCAGGGGCAGCTGTGCCTGGTGTGAAGGCACATGCATATAGACAGCACATCGACCAATGTGTAGTCTGCCCACATCTACAGTCCATCATCATGCGGACATAGGAATTGAACACAGGGCAACACATCTTAGTTGGTGCACCCACCGTGACCAACAATGCGCAATCATCGACGTACCCGCCCTGTGCATGGCCCCCACCCAACGGAGGCACATCCAGTGCCACCATCCCACACACACAAGCCTTCCACGGAACATGCTGTGTCCAATGGTCAGTACAGAGTCAGCGCCCATCTGGTGGATCCTGAACAGGAGACACATGCACACACATGCCAGCTCCCACTATGTACGTCTGCCACCTGGCACGTGCAATGTAACCTCTCACCTGTGACGTGTGACTGCAAGCACACAGCCGTCTTGGCATGGGGCTGTCAGTGTGGACACCTGTCAATGTTTCGGGAGGTGTGATCCGTACAGTGCTGTACATAGGGTGCAGTGCTGACACCTACTACTGTCTCATATCCCCTCGTGCCACAGGTCCCACTTGTTTTGGCCGCTCAGCCTGTGCCCACATCGTCGTCGTCGTGTGCCATACTCATCCAGCCGCGGAAGCAGTTCCATGCTCAGCAGACATTCATGTTGCCGTGGCGTTGCCGCTTGACGGATATGCAGTCAGTCCCCATCAGCACGCCCCGCAAGTCATTGGGGCCTAGATCCCCATGTGCATGCACATGGCAGTGGTTTGTATCACTAGCCATTGCCATTGTTGGGAGACCTGTGTAAGTGTATTGTGGCCGTGCCGTCCCAGCTTGACAGCTGGGCTGTGGCTCATGTGCTTGCTCAGTCATGTCAGTGATGTGTATGCGAAATTGCTATGTGTCGTGTTGCTTTGACATGTGTCCTCTGCCATTGTCCCTAGGCGGAGACCGAACATTGACCGCCCATACCAATTGCTGGCGGACATGGACGATACAGAGGTTATTAGGAAGTTTCGGCTGGACAGGCCAAGCCTGCATCGACTGTGTGCCATGTTAGAACCCCATCTCCGTCCCCGCAGGGTGTATCCGACTGCTGTCACCCCCACGGCTAAGGTGATGGCCGCCATGCATTTCTTCGCCACTGGGTCATTCCAGCACACAGTGGGCATTGGAGGAGGGATGTCCCAGCCCATGTTCAGCAAGGTGCTGAGGGATGTACTGGCAGCCATGATGCTGTACCGAAACAGGTACATCCGCTTCCCCAGGGCTCGTGAATTGGCGGCAGTGAAGGGTGCATTCTATGCCCTTGGCAGAATCCCACACGTCGTTGGAGCCATTGACTGCACACATGTCGGCCTTGTTCCACCACAGGCCACTGAGCACCTGTACCGCAACAGGAAGCACACGCACTCCCTGAATGTGCAAGTGGTGTGCCTTGCGGACATGGTGATCACCCACGTGTGTGCAAAGTTCCCAGGCTCGGCCCATGACGCACACATAATGCGCAACAGCATCTTGCCACGACTGATGTCCAATATGCAACAGGATCGTGCCTGTATTGTCGGTGAGTATGTGGAGTGGTGTAGCGTGCTGGTTGTGCGATGCTGTCCCCTGTCCAGTTGGAATTGCAACGGTTCTCTGTGTCCCTCACACCCAGGTGACTCTGCGTACCCGAATGGGGCATGGCTGCTCAGTCCATTGAGGAATCCTCGCACCCCAGCAGACGATCGCTACAATGAGGCACATGGGAGGACCAGACGTGTGGTCGAGCGTACCTTTGGCCTCCTCAAGTCCAGGTTCAGGTGCCTGGACCGCACCGAGGGTGCGCTGGCGTACTCCCCACAGAAGGTGTGCCAGATAGTGGTGGCGTGCTGCATGCTGCACAATCTGGCCATTCGGAAGCAGATCCCCCTCATCGTGGATGACGGAGATCAACCAGGGCCCCAGCCCACAGACCAGGACAGCTCGAGTGAGGAGGACAGCGGAGAGGAGGAAGCTGGTAATGTGCGGCAGCAGCTCATCGCCCGCTACTTCACTTGACGGTGAGTGTCCATGTACGACGGCTGATGTGGCTGTATCTGTGCAGGTGTGTGTGTGCTGTGTCAGGGTGGCCGTTTGTTCACTGCGTGCTGTGTGTCAACGCTCCATGGCCAGGGTAGTATGCCACTGTTGGTGGCTGTGGCATTGTGCCCTATTGCTCTGTGCGATGTGTGTACATTGCTTGTAGTTGTTGACATGTACTGTGTGATGGGTGTGTGACACACTCATTGAATGTGCTCCTGTTCTGTCTCCCACCCCTAGGTCCCTACAGGTCCTCCGGATTCAATTGCCATGCCACGCATCAGGTGCCTTTCCGCCCAAGGTGGCCGTTGTATTCCGTACAAATAAAACACAGGGCACAAACAGCAGTTAGTGAAAAAGGTGCATTTATTACAAACTGTAACATGTGATTGTGTGTAAGGTGATGACAAAAGTGGTGCGTGCAGTGACAATGAGCTGTCGGTCATGGCTGCGTGATGATCAGGGTGTACCCACTGGTTCTATGTCCATAGTCCAACACACACATGCCATCCAGATGGCTGTGTGGAGTGGGATCGTAGTCCAAGTCAATGCAGTGGCTGGTCAAGGAAGGCTGGCGGAAGGCTGGCTGGCTGCCTCACTTGCGTTTGGAGCGTGCGAAGTCCTCCCGGGAGATCTGTTTCCACTTCGGACGGCCCCTTCCACGTTTGCGAGGGGGTGCCTGCTTGCGACATGCTGGTGGTTGAGGTGTGCTCACTGGCTGTGGACGCAGGGGAACTGGACACTGCTGCTCCACCCTGTGCCCCGGCAGGTAGTGGCGGAGGGGGAGCTGCTGTCCCTGGCAGTGACCTCACCGCCACCACCAGCTGGCTCATGAGGTCCACGAGTTGGCCCATACGGGCGTCCATGGACCTCAGCACCCCCAGCACCTCACGCGTGTCTGAAGCAGCCCGGACCCATTGTCCTTGGGCCTCTTCATAGGCCCCAAGGACTCTGGCCATTTGAGGCAGGGCATGGCTCCCAGGGGAGGCTGGCGTTTCCCTGACCCTGCTCCTCCTACCAGTCCTGCTGCCACCGGCCTGCCCACTAGCCACATTGCTCACCACGGTCCTCGCTGTGGCTCCCAGGGTGGATCCAGTCGGCCGGGCCACCACCTGCGCTGGGGCTGGTGCCAGCGAAGACGTGGTGGTGGTGGCGGCGGTGGTGGTCGGTGCGGCGATGGTGGCGGTTGCGGCAATGGTAGTGGCCGCAATGACCGTGGGTGTGGCCGCAATGACCGTGGGTGTGGCCGCAACGACAGTGGCAGCAGGGGGCTGGGAATGTTCAGCAGCCCTGGATGATGGGTTGGTGGGTAGGAGGGGTCCTGGGGAGCGGCTGGGCCCTGCCACACCAGATGGGCCTGCTTGGTGGTCCGTGTCCGAAGAGGAGGACAGATCCTCCAGATCCGTGTGTCCTCGTTGGGGGCTTGTAGGCTGGCTGTGCTGGCTGCTGGCTCCATCCCCAGCATCCAGCAGTTCGTCACCTGTGGAGAGAATGAGATTTGTTATTGTGTTGCACCTGGCGAAGTATGTAGTTGTCGTCTGACATTAACAGTTCGTGCAATCTCGTACATGGGTTTCCCGGAGGCGTGTGTGTGGCTGTAGCATTTGTAGTTGTGTGTGCTTGGCAATGGGACTGTGTGCTGTGCACATGTGGCATGGGACGGATTGGCCATGCCGATGGGTGTGTTGCTGTGCCCCTACTTATTGTGACTCTGGTGTATGCGGGCTCCTGGCCCATCCTGGGTCTGGTTTGTACTTTGCTTTTGGTGTTCAGATGGGACGCTTAGGAACGCATATGGCAACATGGGGGCCATGCCCCAGATTCGCATTTGGGTGGGAATATGCTTTTGGGGTTCAAATGGAACGCTTAGGAACGCATATGGCAACATGGGGGCCATGCCCCAGATTCGCATTTGGGAGGGAATATGCTTTTGGGGTTCAAATGGAACAGCTTAGGAACGCATATGGCAACATGGGGGCCATGCCCCAGATTCGCATTTGGGAGGGAATATGCTTTTGGGGTTCAAATGGAACGCTTAGGAACGCATATGGCAACATGGGGGCCATGCCCCAGATTCGCATTTGGGAGGGGATATGCTTTTGGGGTTCAAATGGAACGCTTAGGAACGCATATGGCAACATGGGGGCCATGCCCCAGATTCGCATTTGGGAGGGAATATGCTTTTGGGGTTCAAATGGAACGCTTAGGAACGCATATGGCAACATGGGGGCCATGCCCCAGATTCGCATTTGGGAGGGAATATGCTTTTGGGGTTCAAATGGAACGCTTAGGAACGCATATGGCAACATGGGGGCCATGCCCCAGATTCGTATTTGGGAGGGAATATGCTTTTGGGGTTCAAATGGAACGCTTAGGAACGCATATGGCAACATGGGGGCCATGCCCCAGATTCGCATTTGGGAGGGGATATGCTTTTGGGGTACATGCTGTGAGCCATGGGTGCCGAACGTGACATGTGTTGTGGCAGCATGACAGTGCATGGTTTGAGGTGTGTGCATGCTTGACATGGCCTGCATATTTGCTGTCTGTTGTGATTACTGGACATGGCATTGGACGCATCGTTATGAGTGAGTGATGGTTGTGTGCCAGCCAACGTATTGCAGTTGTCCCATCTCCTTGGTGTGCGTGCTGCCCTGTGCCATGTGCATCACTGCAGTGCTCGGGGGTGTGGCCCATGTTGTGTGTTGTTGCTCACAGTGTGTCGTGCGCTTCATTGACTTCTGGCACATGGTTGGTCATGGGCATGTATCTTAGCGTGACTGCTGTATGTGTGGCAGCTGTGCGGATGACATGCCTTTCATGAGACTGGGGCTGACGGATGGATGGTATGTTGTATGTGCATGGTGTGTCTGTGTGTTTGATGGGTTCAGTGGTGTTCGTGTGCATATATGTTGTTCCGCTCTGTTGCGTCTAGTGTTGTTTGTCTTACATAGGCGTAGTTGTGGGGTGTGTGGTTGACAGGCAGTAGGGGCTACATGGACAGGACTTCAATGGTGTTTCGGTTGTGTGTGATGAGTTGCACAGTGGCTGCCGTGTGGTACTATATTCAGTGTGGCTTGTGCATGCAGACGTGGCTCCTTGGGTGTTGCTATGTATGTGATGGGTCATGTGGGGTGTGAGTCTGTTGTTCATGTCCGTGTGCACATTGTTCACTTTTTCGTGACGGTGGGCGGTACTGCGTGTTCGTCTGCTACGTGACATGTCCCATGTGTTGGTCGTGTTATGGTCCTCATGCCTCCAGTAATCCAGCCCTGTCCAGTTTCCCACCTGCAAGTTGTTCGTGCGTGCACTGTACTGGATGCCACATGGCTCTAAGCGGGGGTGCTCCATGTTGCAGGTCTGTGGGGGTGGGGGGGTGTTGTGGGTCGTGGGGGTGGCTGGACACCCACTGACACCGATTGCTGTGGACCGTGATGTCTGCCTTTCGGCTGTCGTTGTGCACTGCGGTGGCTGACACGTGGCTGTGGGGTGTGGGGGATGCTCCTCCTTGCTGTGCTGTGGGACTGGGGCCTGGTGTGTGTTGTACTTGGGCTGTCCACCCTCCCACCCACTGCACTTTGTGTTCCTGCCACTTACCTGTTACTTGTCGGTTAGTGCAGCTGTGGCGGACACATGGGTGTGGTGGGTGCTCGTTGTGGCGCTTCTGGCATATTTGGGGACCTGTTGGTGGTTACGTGGCTGGCTGAGTGTACACATGTCCCCACGTATGTTACAGTTGTTCGGTTTGGGCTGTGTGTGGTGGTGTCTGTTGCATGTGTGTGTGATGTGTTGTATATTGTGTGCTGGACATGGGGGTGTTTGTCCCTGGGAGCTGTGGCATGGTGGTTGCGCATGTGAGTACATAGCGGTGTGCTGGTATACATTAGTTTGTACTTACCAGCCTCCACTCCCCCTGCTAATCCGGCGAGGATCTCCGGATGTATTACGACTCGCACCTTCTCCTCCCACGCTTTGAAGGTCTTAAAGAGCGCGGGATTCCCTCCGCCAGTGACGGCAGCCAGCTCTCTGTTTTTGCCCTCCTTCTTCTTGACCAGGCTCTTTACGTCATTCCAACGTTTGTTTATTTCACCTCTGTTCCTGGGCAGGGTCCCGACTGCATTGACCTGGTCTACGATCCGGTTCCACATTCTGTTTCTGGTGGCTAGTGGTGTGTGCTGGACCATGTTCCCATAGATTTGTGGGTACACCTTGATGATCTCGTCGACCATGACCGTCAGCTCAATGGGCGTGTACTTGGGCATTCTTTGTGGTGCCATGGTGTTTGTGGTGCTGGTGCGGTGTGTGTTGTGTAATGTACAGGGGGTTTGTGGTGCCGGTGTTTGGTGGTGGTGGTGGTGGTGGTGGTGTTTGGTGGTGGTGGTGGTGGTGGTGGTGGTTGTGATGTGTGCGTTTCTGTGGTGTGCTGCTGTCCTTGCTGTGTCACTGTGTCCTCTCCTCTCCTCTCTGGTTTGCAATGTAGCAAGGGGTTGTGGTCTGTGGGAGTGCTGCTTTTGTACTCACCTATGTGGGTGTGTCCTCATGGTCTGTTGTTTTCAGGTGTGTTGTGTCTGGGGTTCTGGCCTTTGTATTTTTTGTTTGTCCGGGGGGTGTTTTCGGGATGTGTACTGTGCTTGTGTATTTGTGCGTGCCTTGCTGTGTGGACTTGTTGGCCATGTTGTGTGCTATTGGTTTTGTGTGCGGATGGTTTCTGTGCAGGTACGTGGGCGCCATGGCTTCTGCCGTGTCGATTCTCATCGGCGTTGTTTGCGCTGGCGGGCGGTATATTTGTGGTTTTCCGCGCTCATGTCGGTGCGATCGTAATTTCACGTGCGGTGTGTCGGCCGTGAGGGCGGGCGGTTTTGTGTTGTCGTGCGTGTTTCCGTCCGTGGCGGGCGGTTTGACTCCGACTCGGACGTTGGCGGGCAGTATTTTGTGTGATTTTTCCGCCGATGGCGGTTTTCGGTTTGTGTGATCGTAATGGTGTGGTCGGTGTTCAGGCGGTGTGTGCGGGCGGATTTTTGCCGCTTCCATGCCTGGCGGATTTTTTTACGCCGGGTATCGTAATGGGCCCCAAAGAGCCATAATATCGACTCCCAAAATATAGACAGCCAATATTATCGTTTTTTTAATAAAATCGAATAACTGATACACAGTAAATTAAATATATCTTCAGAAAAAATACATTTTCACAATATAAACATATACAAAACATTTAATAAATATAAAAATATATTTTGCAAACACATTAACACCCCAAAAAATTATTTTAGCTAATATCACTTTAGTCCTAAATAAATAAATACTTAAAAATATAATGCACTAAATATATAACATTTTAATCATTATAAAACACATTTCACCAACAGAATATGGTAAAAAAAAAAAAGAAAAAGGGTAACAACTTCTTAATTAGCGTCTTCCATATAAGGAAACAAACTGATAAAAAAAATACAAAACTTGCACAACAACAAATAGAATGCTACCACTAACAAAAAGAACCAATAACATAAATGAACTAATTAATTAAACAGTATAAAAGCAAAGAAAAATGTATGTTCTTTTCGACTTCAACCCTACAAGAAAAAAGAAGAGGAAACTCTGCCAGATTGCTTCCTGATCGCAGACTTTGATTTCAAAACAAAGGGGGTCATTACGATGACGGGCGGATCGCCACCGCCACATTACGATGGCGGGGGGAGCCCGGCGGACGGAAAGACCGTCTGCCGGTTTTCCGCCGGTCACACAGGTGACCGGGCGGAAAAGGGCACTAATATGGTGGCGGTGTCTGCAAGACACCGCCATCCATATTAGGATGGTTGCGGAGAGCAGCCTTTCCATGGCGGCAACGCCGCCATGGAAAGGCATACGGTCTTCGCTATTGGGGGCCCCCAGAGTGTTGGGGGTGGGTGGTACCCCCCTGCAGAGACCCCGCCAGGGAAAACCAGGCGGAGTTGCTTTCGGGGGCCCGTTGCGGGCCCCTAGGGTATTGGGGGGTTGGGGGTGCACATGGGGGGTACCTATGGTACCCCCCTGCATTGGCATGGACATGGTGGCAGGCACCTCGCGGTGCCTGTCACCTTGTGCATGACAATGCACACAGTGCATTCCCAGCATTGTGGCGGGTGGTGCTGTGAGCACCGCCCGCCACAATGCTGGGAATGGAGGATGTCACCGACACGGTGGCGGGAGCATCCTAATCGCCGGTGCGGGACCGCCGCACCACTGGCGGCCGGTCCCAGCATTGCTAGGGTGGCGGGCGGACGGAAGTCCGCCCGCCATCATAATGAGCCCCTTAGTTATTTTATTATATGTTTATTAAAAATGCATATATTTTACAAAAATAGTGTACATCAATAACAATTTAAATATGTATTATTATATTTATTAAACAAGAGACAATTAATATTATAATACATACATATAACAACTGTATTTTTTAAATATATCATATTCACATATATACAAATATATTTAATTTAAATTAGCTACACCAAATACTATTAATGCAAATAACTTAATAAACTCTACACATATATAATGTATTACTCCCACTACATTTATTATTAATTAATAAAAGCTTAAATATACTAAATAAATATAATATACTATTCCCACTCGACTTACTATTAAATCAGGGAAGGTGTTGGTCAGTAAATCAATATAATGAACTATTGACACTCCAGTTAGTATTAACTCTGAGAAGGTGCTGGATAGTAAATAAATATAATTTACTATTCCCACTCCAGTTAGTATTAAATCAGGGAAGGTGCTGGATATTAAATAAATATAATTTACTATTCCCAACCCAGTTAGTATTAAATGAGGGAAGGTGCTGGATAGTAAATAAATATAATTTACTATTCCCACTCCAGTTACTATTAAATCAGGGAAGGTGCTGGATAGTAAATAATAATTCATTACTATTCCCACTCCAGTTAGTATTACATCAGGGAAGGTTCTGGATATTAAATAAATATAAATTACTATTACCACTCCAATTATTATTAAATAAGGGAAGGTGCTGGATATTAAATCAATATAATGTACTATTACCACTCCAGTTAGAATTAAATCAGGGAAGGTGCTAAATAGTAAATAAATATATTTTACTATTACCACTCCAACTAGTATTTAATAAAACAAAATATTGGTCAGTAAATGAATATAAATAATTATTCCCACTCCAGTTAATATTAAATGAGTAAAGGTGTTAATTAGTAAATAAATATAATTTACTATTCCCACTCCACTTTAACTTAACTTATATTAAAATTTTGAGAGTAAACAAATATATTATTAAATTCACACTCTAGTTAAAATTCAAAAATGTAAAACTATTTATAAAATTTACATTTCATCTACAAATTTTATTACAATAAATATATCTTAAATAATAATGCTACCTACTAAACATTTATTAATTTTTGTTCAAAATACAAACAAAATTTTAAAAAAGAAGAGTTAAAACACTCTTTATTATAATATTCCCACATATTATAGTTATACATATATTAATTTAATATTTATAAATTATAATACAATTAATTCATTAACATTTATACGTCATTATTAATGTAATACTATTGTAATTCCTTATTAAATACTAACTTTTTAAATAATTTTTTACATTAAATATTATTACAAAAATTTATAAATATTTAATAATAATATATTTATCCAATATTAATTTATATTAATTTTTTATTACATATATTATCATATTACTCACAAATGTATTATAAATATTGTATTATATGTACTCCATTACATTATATTTAAATACCATACCTTATTACATCTATAATTCTCTGTAGTATAATATATTTATAAATTATAAATAATATTTGAAATTATTAGAATTTGCTCAATACATATATATTGAATATATTTTTTGGGTATTACATTTTAAAATTTGTAATTTATAAATTATGAGAACTAAATATATTTTATAATTTTTATATTTAATTTTTTATATAACACACACTATACATTTCTACCAAAAATTAACTCTCATAATTATACTATTAATATTAATAATATATATCTTTTTGTAACATTCCTAATTTTTACATTTCATTAATTAATTATAAATACAACAAGACCTATCAGTACAAATAATATATTTTTTAAACAAATTAGATTACATGTAAAAATAAATTTTATATTAATATTTTAAAATAAATTAAATATTTATTTTAAAAATATTTCAAAATTTTAACCTCAAAATTTGATATTCATTCATAAATAATTATTTACTCTCAACAAAATTTATTTTTAATTTCAATTTTATAAATCTATATTTTTTAAAACACTCCCGACCCTTATCCCCTAATAACCCTACATCCCGCTCCTAAAACAACACTTTATTATTGACTATATATTTTTCTAGATATTTATATTTCATTTTCTATATCTTTAAAACACTCCCCACCCTTATCCCCTAATAACCCAACATCCCGCTTCTAAAATTTATATTACAAATAATTTTTTTATAAATGTTAACTAATATTATTTACTACTTTTTACATTTCTTATTATTAAATTAATAACATTTCGATATTTTAACATTTCGATATTTTTAACAGTCTATGGGGCTCATTATGATGGCGGTGCTGGGACCGGCCGCCAGTGGTGCGGCGGTCCCGCACCGGCGATTAGGATGCTACCGCCACCGTGGCGGTGGCATCCTCCATTCCCAGCATTGTGGCGGGCGGTGCTCACAGCACCGCCTGCCACAATGCTGGGAATGCACTGTGTGCATTGTCATGCACAAGGTGACAGGCACCGCGAGGTGCCTGCCACCATGTCCATGCCAATGCAGGGGGTACCATAGGTACCCCCATGTGCACCCCCACCCCCAATAACCTGGGGCCCGCAACGGGCCCCGAAAGCAAATTCTGCCTGGTTTTCCATGGCGGGGTCTCCGCCATGGAAAGCCCTGCACCGCTGCCCATTCTAATATGGATGGCGGTGTCTAGCAGACACCGCCACCATATCCAGCCCCTTTTCCGCACGGTCGACTGTCGACCGGCGGAAAACCGGTGGACGGTCTTTCCGTCCGCCTGGGTCCCCACCGCCATACTAATATGGCAGTGGGGAAATGTTAGGCGGGCGGTGGAAAATAGCGGGCGGATCGCCACCGCCATACGGGCGGTGGCGATCCACCCGCTATCCTAATGACCCCCTATATTATCATTTTCAATATTTCTTACCTTTACAATTTAAAGATATTTTGTCATGACGATATTTTGAACTCGATATTTTGATATTCAATATATATATATTTTTTAAAACGATATTTTGACATTCGATATACATAACATCGATATTTTAGTATATTCGATATACTGAACTCAATATTATGTCATTTCGATATTTAAAATTCGATATTATGTCCGTTTACCATAGTGAGGCCTGCCCTTTGCAGAGCCTTCAACACTTCGCAGAATCTATTTTAGTCATGGATCTTGTAACTGCTGCGACTTAACACATGGCTACTGCTGATTTGGCAGCTTCATCTGCCAAACCGTTACCAACAGCGTGTGCGCCCACACGCTGGTGGCCAAGGGTGTGAACCACCTGTGTGAGAGGCAGACGTTGTTTCAAATCTGCCACTCGAACCCAAAGCATTTTATACTTAATCGTGCTACCTTTGGCGTCTCTGTAGTCGTTTTGCGACCAAAAGAACAGATTGTCATTGAAAGACTGAACACAGTAATAAGAATCGCATACAATTAGAGTGGTCACATCCGGAGTAGCGAACTCAAGTGCGAGCACCAATGCACGCAGCTCGGCCAATTGTGCAGTACTGTCCCCGAGTGCCTGAGTATGCACTACAGTAGACTTGAACTTATTGTTCACAAAAATGCCTGCAACAATAGCACATGCGGCTGAATAGGCATGCTTGGAACCCGTGGCCGGTTGTGCCGAACCATCGGTATAGATAACACAGTCGTAATCCTCAAGCGGTAGCAAGGACAGAGGAGGAGGATGAACAAATTCATACTGCAAAAACTCCTGAGTCTGAAGAGAAGAATCAAAAATAAAAGTGACATCCGGAGACGTCAAAGAGGTCGCCCATTGAATCCAACGGGGTGCAAAGCTTTAGAGTTCGGAACACTTGCCTTTGTCACTGCCTCTAGGGCAGGATATGGTGTTACCACCAGAATGCGTTTTCCCTGTGCCAGTGCGCGTTCCTTCCAGAATCGCCATCTGCACTGCAGTCAGAACTTTCTCCACAGATGAAAAGCGCATTTCCGCGGAAGTGTAAAGATGTGACTTGTATGCGATGGGTACTGTGTCACCTTCGTTAAAGGTTAAATACGTGAAACCCACTGCCCCTGGAATTATTCTAATCACGAGGTTTGTGCGGTTATCACGAGTCAACAAGTATTTAGACTCAAGAAGGTCTGTCTGCAAAGACTGCAGAATGGAGGAATGCTCCGGAAGCCAGCATGACTTCGAAAGTTAGGTTGTATCAAGGCATACAGTGGCTTGATACGCTGGGCATATTCGGGAATGTAAGTACGCCCGAAGTTCAGAAAACCCAGTAAACACTGAAGTTTCTTCAGAGTAGTAGGAGGGCACAAAAGTGCTCATTTCTCTAGGAAATGGGGGCCAAGCCCTTACCTTCATTGTTGAGCTCATAGCCCAAAAACAAAACGGTAAATTCAGCAATGTGAGATTTGGCAAAGTTAAACTTATAACCTAAAACCGCAAATTCTAAAATAATGCGGTCCACTCGGGAAAGATGCTGAAATAATTTGTCGTCTGTCAGATAGATATCATCGACGTACGAACATGCATCTGGGTCTATGCCGTCTAACAAAGAGACAACACGGGCAGCGAATACGCCTGGACTGTTCTTGTATCCCATAGGTAAACGCCGGAATTTGAATAATTTACCACCGGAGGTAAAAGCGCTCCATTGGCTACTCTCCGGGGCTAAGTTGTGCGTGTAGAATCCATTGGATAGGTCTAGTGTCGTTTTATATTTTTACGAACAAGACTGTCTACAAGCGCAGAACTGTGTGTGTTTTGCATCGCAAAGGTCCGACAATGAGAGTTCAAATGTCGGTAATCCAAAACTAAGCGGTACGATCCATCGGGTTTAGAAACCGCGAAAAGGGGATTGTTCATAGGTGACACGCAGGTTTCAATCACTCCCTGATATTCTAACTGAGTCAGAATTTCGGAAACGGGACCTTTGGCTTCCCGTTTGATGGGATATTGGGGTTGTGGCTGTGGCAGCGACCGCAAAGGTATTTCATGGGGGGGGGGGAATCCTCATCCCATCCCACGTGGTTGCGGTATAACGCTGGAGCCAGGGACACAGCCCACTCAGCTGCTAGAGCCTCCGCTTTGTCCTTTGGGACATGATGAGAAAAGCTCGGAAGGATTACCTCCTCTCCTTTACGCGCAGCAAGTATGAATGGGGGCGGCCAATCCGCCTCTGCTAACAAAATGTCATACGAAGAGGTCAGATTTTCCCCAAAAATCCCTTTTATAACACGCTGTATATCACCTTCGATCTGAATTACAATATTATATAATCTGTCAGGGGGTGCCACTCGGGTGTCTGCTGTCTCAACAGTAATGAATGTATCAGTTGCTGTCGCCTCCACATGAGGACGTAGCGCCTCCCGCACTATGGTAACTTCCGCGGCGCTATCTAGGAGTGTCACTGCCCACGTCCAATTCAGGAGTCTCGTTCTCACCGTCTGTGGCATATCTCGCTGTAACAGCGGCAACTTTCTTCTTCTGAAATTGTGGGCGAGAACGCGGAAATTCGTCTGCTTTCCCTCTGACCTGTTTTCGAGGTTGGTCTCGTCCCTGGGGAGCCTCTCGACCCCTTCCTCTATCCTGGCGATCTCCTCCACTGGCCTGCGAAGTTGTCGGTGCCTGTGAAGAATGAGGAGAACGCGTATCAGGGACCTGAAACCTATCTGGAGATTTAATTCTCGCCCTATCTCGCAAATAATAAGTGTGTTCAGAAGAAACGGAAACCGGGGATGCGCCTCGCGACCCCGGCTTCTTCTGTTGCTTACCCTGTTTTTTCAACCTCCAGCTCTTTTTAGTAAAGACTGGTTTCTCATCTTTCTCAGATTGAGTTTTTGGTTGTTGTTGTTGCGATTGTGTCTGCGATTTAGCAAAAGGCTTAACTCCCAGGCTATTTCGGCCAATTGTTTTGTAAGCCTGGGCAATAATTTTCGGTAATTCGCGCAGCATTAGCTACTTGAAAGTTCACTGCATCGCCCTTGACATTCGCAAGGATCAAATCAGCTACTACGTCGAACACTCCCACCAGTCTCATCCCTAATTCCACAGCCGCTTCAGGGCCATGTTCATCCTGTTTAATTACAGAGGGGAGAACCGTCATGGAAGGAGTGCCGAAACACTTTGCATATACTGCTGCGAATACCCTACCCCAGTTGTTGCATTCTGCCAACTCGGGGACTAAGGGGCCGATTCCGATCTCGGCCGGTAGGGCTCCGAATCGGATTCGGATTTACCGGATCCGATTCGGAGCCCTGTTTCCCGACCGAATCGTACGCGGGTCCGGCCGAGCGAGTACGATGCAGGCACCCGCGAAATCGCCGACCGACTCGAACGTGGCTTCAACACGCTCCGACCGACTCGCATGGACACGACTCGCACCGCGCTATGGAGACGTTTCCCGGCCGGGTAAGTACGATGCGTGCCGCGAGCAGTCCGACCGACTCGCACCGTCCGGCTCGAAAAAGCTGTCGAAGCCGGACCCCCCTGTACGCGTAGGCGCGCGAGTCTCACACAGGCGGGACCCATGGGTCCCCCCTACCTGTGCATGTACGCCGCGATGCGCTTGGACGCGTACACGCTGTAGGGGGCGCCCTTGTCCGCCTCGCACCCATTGAGTCAATGGGAGCCCGCGTACGCGTTGTACGACAGGCTCCCATTGACTTCAATGGGAGTCCGACTGACTCGAGTCCGATGGCATGCGTGCACATCGTACTCGTTCGGTCAGACTGCTAGGGTCCGATTCGGTCGGAATTCTCTCCGGGTCCGGCTCGGTCGGAGAGATTTCCGGCCGGAATCGGAATCGGCCCCTAAGTCTTTTGGCAAACTAATCGTTAAAATCCTGTGTTTATCCACGGGAGAGGTGTTAGGAAAAACTGCCTCCAGCTGGTCAAATTTTTCTGCAAGCCAATAAGGAAAATCATCCTTATTTTGTGGGCGCTTGCCCATCACCGAATTAACCATGACAGGACTTATGGTCACACCGCCTGCACCAGCTGGATGGGCCGCAACTCCAGGAGGGGCTCCCTGGATGTGGCCTGTAACATACTGTACTAAAGCTCGATGCACTCGTATCAAAGACGAATGCATATCACGCAATTCAGCGACTGCTACCATCATATATCGCGGATGTGGGGTATACCCGGCCAAAACAGGCCAAGTGGCCCCGTCAATGGATAAGGGGCCCAAATGAACCGTGGTAGTCGGTTGGGGGAGGGCGCCATCAAACCAAACATGGTGTTGCCAAGCCGTGAGCGGTACTTCAAGGTTCCTATACGGTCTATAGTGATTAGGAACTACGGTGGCTTCATATTCATGGAACAAATTATCGTTCGCATCCACCGCCGGAAAGGTGACCCAAGAGTAAAACACCTCAAAGTGGTAAGCCGGATCTGCTTGTACCACAAAGATCAAATCGACACCCGCGTCAGGCACTCCATACACTGTCAAGTGAGCCCGGAGCGCTGCACGGCTATGTGCCGCTATTTGAATAGCCATTCTAGGCTAAAAGTTTTCGTCAACCTAATGGAAGGCAGCACAATATAGGGTATGATCTAAAAAACCTTTTAACAACTTCAAGCTTGAAAGAACCTATAAAAACGTCAATATAGGAGGTATCACCGTCACACACGCTTCCGGAAGCGTCTGCGAGGGGAGTTGTGGACAAGCATAATATACTACTCAAGCGTCTCGCAGATAAGCAGCCCACTCGTTGGTTGCGCCATGTTATAGGGATTCTGCACATACACAGAGCTATGCACAGGATAATAGGACCTCGGGATATAGTGGTGAGCCAACCATAAGCCTTAGCACCTAAAACCCCAACCCGACTAGCTGTAGCGTCTCATTAGCAACAATACTACCAATGATTAGACAACCCAGAACACGGTATCTCTCTCTCAGGACTCGCAGGAGCAAGAACACCCTTTCATCACTCACTCATACCTGTCCACAACGCGCGTAATAAGAGACACAGTATAGTTTAAATATTTATTTCAACTATCGTGCTCTAAGATACAGTACACGAGCCAGTACTATCAGCATAATGCATAATGATAATATAATCAGCATAGTTACAATTCCATAGAATACAAACAGGGAAAGCATTTCATAAAGCAGTGGATAGAGAGCTAAATGACTATACCACCCTCCCCATGCTATTAGCTAGTTTATTATATGAACAGAAAACCTCTGGGCTGTGTTAGGCGGACCCTCATACCTCAATCTCTAGATGCAGGTTTTACATCAGTAGACAAAACAGCTCTTCTCTCTGGAAAGGTTTTTCTCCAAGTGCCTCTAACAGTGTAATCACCATATTAAAAGCACACAAATTTCTCCAGTGCAGCTGCACATAGTGTTATGTCTAGGTGCGAGGGACAGGCCAGATCAGCAAGAACAAGGGACGTTGTTTTTCGACCTTGCAGAAGCAACCCACAGGGGACAAGAGAAAAGGTGAAAGGCAGAAATGCAGACAGTCCTAATATAGCCGGGCACAAGCAAAGACTTGAAAAACAAAGTCACAAAGTAACGTGTGCAGAAAAGGCATCTTGGCTGCCTGGCCGCAGCCAACGTAGCAGGGCAGGCCATGAGGCCACAAACCACATGACAGCCTGTCCAATCAAAGTTAGTATTTGGTAGAATTTAAACATTAATGGGTGGTACATGCTTATGGAAGGGTATAATTGAGGTAGTTTTAGTTAGTTAGAGAGATGTCGTTGGGAGCGGAAGCAGCAGAGGCCATACAGGGCTCGGGATGCTGTTGGTGCTGGGGGTGGTGCTGATGCTGTGAGACGCCGAAGAAGAATTCGAATGCAGAACCATCTATTTAATTTAATTGGGTTAGAAAGAAGATCGCGGAAGAACCACGAGGAGGAAGAGAGTGTCAGAGAGGGGTGCGACGTAGTCGTTGGTATCTAGAGAGGTGAAGTATCCTGTCCTGATTCCTGTCCTGAAGTCTTTGTCTCCTGATCTGTCCTGGGGACCCTTACCAGCCCTTTGGCCAGGGGTTGGTCTTCACACCATACTTGGTAATTATAAATTCATCGTCTTGATAAATGCTCTTCTCTCTCTATCCTCTTCTTTCTGAGCATAGTTGTTGTGTGGATCTGAATTATTATATCTATTGAATTTTTGATTGAATTGGCACTCTTGCGAATGAGGGTGTTTGTACTGAAACGCTTGAGATGGTTCACAAACAACTAATTTAGATAAAGATTTTAAAACTTCTAGGGTCTGTGATTATTTCATTTAATCAAGAAAGGTTTTACAAGTTATGTTAATTATCACCATCAACTAGTTCCACCTAATGGTCCATTGACCAGAGGAAAGAACTATTTGATCAGTGAAAGGTTCTAGTTAAAGAAGGAATATCTAGATCTTGAGGTATGGAAAAAAATCATTAAAAACTAAAAGTTCCAGCGGTCTACTTGGTGTTTAGTGGAAGCGAGTTGTATGGGCCCAGGTGAGTATATGGTAGTGGAGTATCTGTTGCTAGTACGCCGCTGGATCAGTTTTCTGGTAGCAGAGCTATGGTTGTTAGTGACTAGTTTGGTGATAAGTATAGATTATTGATTTTTGATTTATGTTTTAACAAAAAAGAGTTAGCGTCCTGTTTTTATGTTGTCTGGAAAATTCCCGGGGAATGAATAGCGGGTGGCGATAGAAACCACACTGCAGTGAGGTTACTCGTCTGTTGGAATAACACTGAGGAGCTAGGAAAAGCTAGCAGTGTTAAAGTAGGGACTATTTTCTGTGTAAAAGTGAGAGTAACTGATAGCAAAGAGTTCGCTAGTGAAACTTTAGGCGTTATATCACCTAGAAATGGTAACCCTGAAGGAGTAGCAGGTTCTTCTAAGCTAGATTGTCAGCAAAAGGAGTTCGGTGGTGAAACTTTGGTCTCAAAATTTCCCAAACGGGTGATACTGGAGGAGTAACAAGTTCTCTGGAGCTTGTATGAGGAGTAAGCAGAAGGTTTTACTCGCAGTAGAAAGAAATAAACTATCCTTTGATTTAGTGGAACAGACAGAGTAGCAAATGTTTTTTACGTCGTTAATAACAAAGAAGTTTAAAGAAAATATTGAGAAATAAAGTTTCGTATTACCTTGTAAAGGGAGGGTCTGTTGCCGGAGTGGTACTGACGTCATAGAGAGCCGCGCTGGGATTGGTAGACACAGCGGGCGTGTGACAGGAGGAGCTTTGTAAAGGAGGGGTGAGAAATCGCCTGAGTTGGACTGACGTCACAGTGAGCCGCGCTGGGATTGGTAGACACAGCGGGCATGTGACAGGAGCAGCCTTGTATAGGAGGGGTCAGTAGTAAGGAGCAGAACTGACGTCAGGAAAAGGCCGTGCTGGCATTGGGTGGATCTCGAGTGTGAGCCTGATTTGATTGGATAGACAGTTAGAAGCCCCGCTAGGATTGGTGGAGAGAAAATTGTATGCGGGATTTTGATTTGACTGTAAGTGCAAGACGTACAGGTAGAACATTTCAAGGGTTTGTGGAATACAATTTCCTACACCGTTCTTCAAAGATGTATGGAGAGAAAAGAAAGATGTCATTTTTTAAGAAAATAAAGAATTTCTTTGTAAAGGATAAGCCTGTGTTGACTAGAGAGGGATTTCCTATTCCGCCACCGAAGACACCAGCATCTTTTATGATGATGTAAAGAGGATATCATACCTGCGTGTGGTTGGAAAACTGGATAGAGTACACGAAGGATGATGGTGTGTTAGCATTTCCTAAGGATGGTACATTTAATGGGAGGATTCTTCAGAATTTAAGATTGAAAATGAATGATTTAGAACCTAGACCTAGGTTAACTCAATATGAGGCTTTGGAAGAATGGGAAACTGAGTCATATGAAAGAGTGAAATGCAGAGGTGGAAGATATAGAGGATTCTTTCCCAGACATCTGCATGAGTCACGAGAAGGGCAGATGAAACAGTGGAGGAGAGCTATGGTATCAGAAGGGTTATATCCAGTGTTGATGGCTGAGGAACAATCTGGAGGAAAGTGTAAGGAGAAAACAAAACATTTGAACACAGCAGGATATGGTGAATCAGATGATGAGTTGTTAGAGGATATTTTAATTAAAAATCCACCACCGTATCAAGAAGCAGCTAGTAAGGTTGTCCCAAGTGCGCCGATAATGGGAATACCATTAACTCCACAGATTTTACATGAGACATCATACAACAGAGTGTTGCAAGATAATGAATGAGAAGCTTTGAATACAACTAGAGAAAAACTAGTTCAAAGGATAAATCAATTAAATTTAAATACTGAAGCTTTGACAGTACCAGTGACCATTGGTCCGGTAATCCCATTGTATGGAGATAATAAGATTTCCCAGAAACCACAACTTGTGGCAGTTCCATTAAATAGTCCTAGAAAAGAGATAATAATCACAGATGATCAGGTTAGCGAAAGTGAGTCAGTTATTTCATTAATGGATCTCCCTAATGTGGAACCTCTGACGGAAACTCGAAAGAGAGTTACGCCTATGAATTTGAGAGAGAGAAGACCTTTGGTTCCTGCTGGAACCGGGGGCACAGCCGTAGTCACCTCTGAAGAAATAGAAAGGTGGGCTCAGGAAAGAGCTAATCAGAACCCAACACCAAAGATTTTAGATTTCAGCATATTGAAAGTGGAATTGGAAGTGCTGATGACAGGTTGTGTGGGTACGGAAAGATTAAACGTTTACAATGATGAGGAATTATTATTTCTATGTAAGAATATAACTAGGAGAGCAAGAGTATTTCATGAGAAATTGACTGAAGTTGCTTCAGAGATTGGAATAGACATAGGGAAATCAAAGTTGTTACAGAAACCCTATCGAGTGGATTTTACTGATAAAGATTTAGAAAGTGTAAATGCTTCTGGAAAGAGACTACAGATAAAGGAATTAATGAACATTTTGCGAAAGTGGGGAGACATTGATAAATGGAGAATTAGATGGATAAGAAAGAAAGAGGAAGTACAAGAGAGAGAAGCAGCAGCTGCATTTCCAGTAAGAGAATCAGGTAGAGTGGAAAAATTGTGTCCAATGAGAGAGGTTCCTGGAGGTGGATATGTTCATGTCCCTTGGAGTAGACAAGATATTTTGTCATTCACAAATGATTTTCCAAAGTTGAGAGAAAAACCAGTTGAGTGGTACAAACAGGTAGAAAGGTTTGTGAAAGTTTCAAAGGTTTTATTGAAAGATTTGGACGGTCTATTTGATATAGTGGTACCTGCTGATTTATGGACAGAATGTAAGATCACAATTGATTGGCCTAATGAGGAGTATCCTAGAGATGCAAAAACAGGAGCACCTTCGGAAGAGGTGATGAAAAAGTATCACCAAGTGATTACGTATTTGAAAGGGAAAATCCCTCCTAAAGAAACAGATTGGGTAAAAATAGATAGAACAACACAGGAACCAAATGAATCTGTACATGCGTACTATGAACGGTTATTGCAGGTGTTTAAGCAGTATAGTGGTTTTGAGAATATCGGTGACAAAGAAATGGGACATTTTGTGTATCGGTTTGTATATGGCTTGAAATCAGTCAGATGCTACAGCAGCATATGTTGTGTTGGCAAAGCAAAACAGTAGATGAGATCCTAAAGTACGCGAAATATTGCGGAGATGACATTGAGGCCAGGAGTAGGAAGTTAAAAGAGAAAATGATGTGGGCACAAGTTAAATTGGCAGAGCAGCAAGAAGAGAAAACAAATGACCAAAATAATAATCAAGTGAAAGAACAGAGTCAGAATAATCAAGGAGCGAATGGTAATAAATATAAGGGATGAATGGACAGAGAAGAAGCGAAAAAGAAGTTTCCTTGTCATGCGTGCGGAAAGCTTGGACATTGGAAGAACGAGTGGAAGAGTACTCAGAATAATAAGAATAATAATGGGCCAAATCAAAATGTAATCCCACAGATGCAGAATGAAGTACTTATGAATCAGCAGCAGCAGGTAGTTACTCCACAATATCAGGTGCCACCAGCTCCTATGCCAAATTTTGTGAACCATCAAAGTTTCAGCGCGAACACCGGATTTCAAGGAGAAAGTGATAAGAATAATAGAACAATTGCACAATATTTTTTTCAGAATGATGAAAAACATTCGGATGCCGCACAATGACGGTGCCTGAGGGGGGAGGAAGAGGAGTGCGTGCTTGGTGCATCCTTGCCGGTAGATCAGTCAGGTCCATTTGTTGATGGGAGAGTAGAAGGCAAAGACATTACTTTCCTATTGGATACTGGTGCTACCAGGTCTACTGTGAGAATAGCAGACATCCCAAACCTACCCCTCTCCGGAGAATCAATCCAAGTTGTAGGTGTATCTAACGAACAGATTAGAACCCTAATCACAAAACCAATGGAGGTGCACATTGGGAACTTCAAAGAAATGCATCGATTTGTAGTTTGCGATTCCAGTCCAGTAAATCTGTTGGGAAGAGATCTTTTGTGCAAGATGAATTGCACGATCTATTGTACACCGGATGGTGTTGCTTTCCAAACCCCCGATGAGGACGTTGTTTATAAGATGATGCTGGCCAAACAGGGAACAGAAGTAGATGAAATGTTTTCATTAATAACTGAGAATGAATTGCCAGAAGAATTAAGAACCACAGTTCATCCAGAAGTGTAGGATTTTACAGGAAAAGAAATTGGGCTAATGACAAATATAGACCCAGTTAAAGTGACAGTGAAAGAAGGTGCAGTGTATCCAAATACCCGACAGTACAAAATGAGACCAGAAGTAAAAGCAGGAATTATTCCAGAAATTGAACGAATGGTTAAACAAGGTATTTTAAAAGAGGTGATGGGTAGTCCCTGTAATTCGCCAATAATGGGACTGAAAAAGCCTAGCGGAAAGTATAGAATAGTGCAAGACCTACGGAAAATAAATAAAATTGTAATTCCCTGTTGTCCAATTGTGCCAAATCCAGCAGTGATCCTTTATCAGATACCCTGGAATGCAGGATGGTTCACAGTAATTGATTTATGCAAAGCGTTCTTTTCTATTCATTTGCACCCAGACAGCCAGTATCTTTTTACGTTTAAATTTGAAGATCGCATTTACGCATGGTGCCGAGTTCCTCAAGGGTCACAGAGAGTCCTTCAATTTTTAATCAGATTTTGAAAAAGTGGCTAGAGTCATTGATTATGCCTGGAAATTCTGTTCTGGTTCAGTACATTGATGACCTATTGGTGGCATCAAAAACACGAGAAGATTGTGTCACAGATACAATTGCATTACTGAACCATTTGGCTGAAGGAGGACACAAGGGGGTCGATTCCGATTCGGGCCGGAAATCTCTCCGACCGAGCCGGACCCGGAGAGATTTCCGACCGAATCGGACCCGTGCAGTCCGACCGAACGAGTACGATGCGTCCGTATGTTATCGGACACGAGTCGGTCGGACTCCCATTGAACTCAATGGGAGCCGGTCGCATCAACGCGTACGCGGGCTCCCATTGCCTCAATGGGTGCGAGGCGGACAAGGGCGCCTCTACAGCGAGTACGCCGCGAGCGCCTCGCGGCGTACACGCACAGGTAGGGGGACCCTTGGGTCCCCCTGTGTGCGCCTCGCACGGGTACGCGTACAGGGGTCCGACACGGACCCCCAAAGTACGGCTCCGACAGCGAGTTCGAGTCGGACGGCGCGAGTCGGTCGGAGCGGTCGAGGTGCGCATCGTACTTACCCGGCCGGAAAACGTCTCCATTGCGCGGTGCGAATCGGGTCCGAGCGAGTCGGTCGGAGCGGTTCGAGTCCGAGCGAGTCGGTCGGAGCAGTCGGGACGCCCGGACGAGTCGGTCGGTGAATTCGCATCGTACTCGCTCGGCCGGACTCAGCGTACGGTTCGGTCGGGAAACAGGCTTTCGCATGGCTTTTTTCCCGACCGAATGGTATTGGGTGCGCCTCCGACCGAGATCGGAATCGGCCCCAAGGTGTTTCCAGAAAAGTGACAGTTCTGTCAGCAAGAAGTTAGATATTTAGGGCATAAAATCGAAAGAGGAGTTAGAAAAGTGACACCGGAAAGAATAAAAATAATTAAAGAAATGCAATTACCACAAACTCAAAGAGAAATGAGAATGTTTCTATGAGTGGTTGGATACTGTAGGCAATGGATTCATGGTTTTTCTATGTTAGCGAAACCATTAATACAGATGATCCGGAAACGAGCAAAAGATCCAATTGATTGGAATGATGACTGCATAGAAGCATTTGTGAAATTGTGAAATTGTTTGTGTGAGGCTCCTGCTTTGGGCATGCCTAAAAATTCAAAGGACTTTGCTTTGTTTTGCTGTGAAAGAGAGAATTGTGCACTTTCAATCTTAACACAGAGACATGGATTGAGTTGACGACCAGTGGCATATTTTTCAGCTACACTGGACCCAGTGGCTTCAGCATTGCCTGGCTGCTTAAAAGCAGTAGCTGCTACCTGTATGAGTCTGGAGCAGAGTGAGTCAATAGTGATGGGACATCCGGTAAAGGTTTTTGTTCCACTCTCAGTTGAGATTCTATTGACGAGAACAAAAACACAGCACCTCACCCCTAGTCATTTAACAAAGTATGAAAGAGTGATTTTGGGAGCTGAGAATGTGACTGTGATAAGGTGTACGATCATGAACCCAGCCACTCTATTGCCAGACCCCTGCGATGAGGAAGTGAAAGATGAAAGTGATCATGATTCCTTGGACGTGACTGAGTTATGCACGAACCCCCACCCGGACATAAAAGAGTCACCTTTGAAAGAGGCGGACCATGAGTTAGTTGTAGACGGTTCCTGCCTTAGGACACAAGAAGGGGGACTAAGTGCTGCATATGCTGTTTGTAAAATTTCTGGGGTAATTGAAGCATCCTGTTTACCTGGGGTCAAGTCTGCACAAGTGGCTGAATTGGTTGCCTTAACAATGGCATGCAAAAAGGGGAAAAATTGGAGAGTAACCATATTTACGGACAGCCAATATGGGTTCGGGGTTGTGCATGACTTTGGCCAGCTTTGGATGCAAAGGGATTTCTGACTTCTTCAGGATCTCCTATCAGAAACAGCAAACAATTAAAAGATTTGTTAGAAGCATTACAATTGCCAAAAGAGATAGCAGTTGTAAAATGCGCTGCACATCAGTCAGGAAATGACTATGTGACTGCTGGCAATAATTATGCTGACCAAGTGGCCAAATACTGTGCTAAAAATGCAGTAGCCATAAACAGAAAAATTTAAACGGGTGAAACCAGATGCCAACTTATGTACTTCTCAGTACCAGAAACATGGGATGAGATTAGACAATTGCAGGAAGAAGTTGAGGAAAAGGAAAAAGAAATTTGGATAAAGGCAGCCTGTACTAAGAGACCACATGATGAGGTATGGGTGTATTTAGATGGAAGACCAGTCATGCCAGATTGTTTGCTTTCAAAAATGGCGAGAGTGTATCATGGAGCAACACACATAGGGAGAGATTCAATGATCAGGTTATTCAATCAGAGTTGGTATAATCCGAAGTTCAGGGTAGTCACAGAGAGCCTTTGCCAAAGATGCTTAACCTGTCAACAACAGAACCCAGGTAGAAAGACAGTGGTAAGCTGGGGAAAGATCGGAAAGGCAGAAGGACCCTTCACCAGGTTACAGTTAGATTTTATTGAATTACCCCCATGCAATGGACTGAAATACGTACTTGTCATAGTATGCCTTTTCTCAAGATGGGTGGAAGCCTATCCCACTCGAAGAAATTACAGTCTTACAGTTGCAAAATTGTTGTTGAGGGAGTTAGTGCCGCAATTTGGTTTTCCGGTCACTTTGGAATCAGATAGAGGCGCTCATTTTAATAATGAAATAATTCGATTAATCTGTGCTGCGTTTAACATTGAACAAAAACTGCACTGTGCTTATCGTCCAGAGGCTTCTGGAGTTCTTGAGCAAATGAATGGCACAATCAAGTCAAGATTGGGAAAGGTGTGTGCATCCACAAAGCTGAAATGGCCAGATGCATTACCTCTTGTGTGATGGGTCTCAGAAGCATTCCAGACAGAAAAACAGGAATGAGCCCACATGAGATTCTCATGGGAAGAGCCATGAGACAGGCATTTATTACTGGAAATAAACTAATGAGTATAACTGATGATCTGGTATTGGACTATTGCAAAGGATTGGCTGAAATGATGCGTTCTATCTCTCACCAGGTTGGAGAAGACGCAGTTGAGAGACAGCCAGACCAAGCGCATGATTTGAATCCTGGAGATTGGGTGCTGGTAAAGAAACACGCAAGAAAGTCGTGCCTAGCACCAAGGTGGGACGGACCACGGCAAGTCATACTAGTCACTACCACAGCAGTGAAGTGTGCAGGTCTGCCCAATTGGATTCATGCCAGCCATACCAGAAGAGTTCCGAGCCCATCAGATCAACAAGAGCCACCACTGACTGAACAGGCTGAAGCGTCAGGAGTTGTAAACTGTGAAATTGAAGAATCTAGAGTGATAGATTCTGAAAGACAACCATATGACGAACAGCCAGATATAAGTCAGGAAGAATGGACCCCAGTGATTGAAATAATTGATGATGTTATTGAAACAAGAAGAAGAACAGAACTGAAAAGACAGGAAAGTAGTCAGGAAGAGACAGGGGAAGAAGAACACACTCAGGTGAAAATTGAAAAAGACACAAACGAACCTGAGGAGGGAAAAATAGAAGAACACGTTCAGGCGGAAGAAGAAAGGTTTGAATTAAGGCCTGAACAGGATCAGATAGAGTTAGAAGAACAAGTTCAGGCAGAAAAAGAAAGGTTTGAAGTAAGACCTGAACAGAGTCAGATAGGATTAGAAGAACAAGCTCAGGAAGAAGTAGAACAAAATACGGTAGAACCTGAGCTGGAGGAAGCAAAAGAAGGTACAAGCACAGAAAACAGAGAAACAGAACAGATTGTGCCTAAAATAAATGAAATAAAAAGAACTTTACAAAGAGACAAAGAAGGTGAAAACGCAGTACAAATCAAAAGAGTCAGGAAGGGAGATAATTGACCAACTGGAGTAAAGAAACTAAAATATCATTTGAGAAAATCTGAAAAGAGACCAGAACAAGTAAACGAAGTCACAAGTCAAACAAGACCTAAACAAACCTTAGCAAAAATAACACGAAGAAGTCCAAGATTTAGAAACTTAAACAGGAGATACAAGGCTCCTGAGTGGACATACGTTATACTCGAGGAATTTGAGTCCCGGGATCTGTCTGATGAAACAGAAGAGGTCCATATTGCACAAATTGATAAAAGCAAATTGAAACTTCCTTAAGAACAAAAAGGAAGGCTAAGACTAAAAAGGACGAGATAAGAGAAAATAAATTTTCTCAGGAATAAAATGGCAGACACTGAAGTTACCGGAAAACCAAAATGTGGATTAAAAAGAAAGTGTTTTAGATTTTGTTTTTGTAGTATTTTATTAGCAGCATTAGGATGGTTATTCCTAACAGTAGGAGTACCTTTAATAATGAAAACAAGTGACAAGAATAATACAGATACTAATGTTAAGGTGGATAGAATAAGAGAAACTGAAATAGAAATAGGGATAGAAGATGAAGCAAACTATCATAATGAATCAGACTATAATACGTCCTCTAATGTGTTTATTAAATTGTTATTTCAATATGTTAGCACTATGGAAATTAACAACTGTTACGTGTGTATGAAGTTACCCTCATCAGTATCAGAAGGGATGACGTATCACCATATACCTTTAACTTATGGTGTGTCATGTAGTATTTTGTCAAGTTTATTTTATGCTACAGGGAGACTTCAATATTTTTATTCAGATATAGATGTAGTATTTTCTGAATTACCTATTAGAAAGAATATAAATCCAGTAGCTAGTAGTAAAAACGCACAGCTTATGGGTGAATTTTTCTTAACAATGAGTTCAATAGATTTAGTTCAGGCACGTAAAGATAATCTAACATGTACATTAAGAAAAGAAGAAAAAGATTTTTTTAATTTAGTAGAAGAAAGGAGACAAGATTTATTGAGGAAGGCAATTACACAGAAAACCCATGTACCTCCATGGGTTGGGAAGGAGGGAATCTATGCAAGTGGCAAGGCTCATGCTACGATGTCCCTGGACTTTGTGAAAAGGGGAAAATTCTGCCTCCATAGATTAAAGACAGATTATAACAATAATTACATTGGTTCCAGTGAATGTGAACATAACTTCCTAATATTACGAGGATGGGGACTAAAAGGGGGAACTGATCCTGTGTTTCCAGGAGTGCATTATGTTTGTGGGAGCAATGCCTATTATAAGTTACCTGCAAGATGGTACGGAAGCTGTTATTTTGGAATAGTTTTTCCAAAGATTTATCATGTAGATAAAATCAGTGGAACCAATGGAAATTCTAATGGACTAACACGTCGAAGAAGAGCTAGTTTTTCTGAAATTGTAGGAGACATTTTTAGTGCACTAATACCCTCAGTTGGAGTAATTCTTAATTCACAGAAAATGTGTAAGTTATCAACCATAGTTTCTACAGACACTGCAGGAGGATTTTTGATGATTAACACAGAAATGGTTGCAATTAGATCTATGGTTTTACAGAACCGTCTTGCTCTTGATATATTGTTAGCAAAAGAAGGTGGAGTCTGTGGCATGTTGAAAGTCCAACACTGCTGCACTTATATTCCGGACATGAGCAGAGAAATTAAAGGATATATTGAAAACATTACAGGAATGCATAAAGATTTGACTCAACTGAAGGTTGACAGTGTGTGGGGAAGACTAACTAAAAGTATAACATCAATAGGGAAAGGGTTTACTAACTTTGGGAAAGGTTTCTTAGGCCAAATAATAATACCATTAGTCATGATAATAACGGTAGTGATGTTAATAATAATTACATATAGGTGTTGTAGAAGAGGTACACTTGGAAAGAAAAGGAAAGGGACAAACACGAAAGAGAAAATATGATGAAATACGTTTGGAAGAAATGAAAGGCAGGTTATATAAGAAGATGCGAGATTTACAAGGAAACGAAATTATTGATGAAAATTTGAGAGGAGAAATAGAGAAAACTGAGAAGTGTTAAAGTTGGTATCTGGGATGGATGGGTAATTTTCTGATGGCTTAATATGCCATCAGAGAGGGGATTGATGGAGCAAGGACTCGTAAATGAGACTTGTTCTGAAGCAATCCTCTCGTTTAACTCATTAATGAATTATTAACAACGTGTTTTGTGAATAATAATAAGCATTTCCTTTACACGCGGGAGAAAATGAAGCTTGCTTATGTGTTTACTAACTGCAATAACATAAACGAAGGACTAAGATGCATTCTAACACGGGATCTTTACTGCGCATGCGTCTACTGCATCTACGTAGTATGACGTACTAACGCTTGGAGGGAAATTCTGGCGCCTGCGCAAAGAACCATAAAATGGCCGCTTGAAAACTCACATGCATGGCACCTGCTTGCTGAACTTAGAAAATACGTTTTATACTAACGCAAATGCAGAAAGGGAAATAATAAATGGAATGGGTTAGAGTAGAGGTTGGTGGTATACAGTGAAATCATATATTTTTGAGAATAACATTTTTCCTTTTGACTTTATTATTAGTGCGTATTTGGGCCTGTCAAATTTGTCTGAGTCGAGCAGACTGACGTTGAGCCACGCATGCGCCCTGGCGAGAAAGTATGAAAGATGACTAAGGACTTGTCACGTGTCCAAGGCCAGCGAAGATGTGCCCTGGGAACATGAGGGTGAAGAGTTCATATGAAGGAACTTTATTCAAAGGATCGCAACATTTGTATTAATAAAGTTTGAAGATGTATGGGAAAGGAAGTGGGAATAAAAGTTTGAGGGGAGGAGTTTTGAAACAATGGTTTAAAGAAATAAGTGAAATATAAGCATGGTGTGATGATCATCCCCCCCTCGCCTGTCCAATCAAAGTTAGTATTTGGTAGAATTGAAACATTAATGGGTGGTACATGCTAATGGAAGGGCATAATTGGGGTAGTTTTAGTTAGTTAGAGAGATGTTGTTGGGAGCGGAAGCAGCAGAGGCCATACAGGGCTCGGGATGCTGTTGGTGCTGGGGGTGGTGCTGATGCTGTGAGGAGACGCCGAAGAAGAATTCGAATGCAGAACCATCTATTTAATTTAATTGGGTTAGAAAGAAGATCGCGGAAGAACCACAAGGAGGAAGAGAGTGTCAGAGAGGGGTGCGACGTAGTCGTCGGTATCTAGAGAGGTGAAGTATCCTGTCCTGATTCCTGTCCTGAAGTCTTTGTCTCCTGATCTGTCCTGGGGACCCTTACCAGCCCTTTGGCCAGGGGGTTGGTCTTCACACCATACTTGGTCATTATAAATTCATCGTCTTGATAAATGCTCTTCTCTCTCTATCCTCTTCTTTCTGAGCATAGTTGTTGTGTGGATCTGAATTATTATATCTATTGAATTTTTGATTGAATTGGCACTCTTGCGAATGAGGGCGTTTGTACTGAAACGTTTGAGATGGTTCACAAACAACTAATTTAAATAAAGATTTTAAAACTTCCTGAGTCTGTGATTATTTTATTTAATCAAGAAAGGTTTTACAAGTTATGTTAATTATCAACATCAACTAGTTCCACCTAATGGTCCATTGACCAGAGGAAAGAACTATTTGATCAGTGAAAGGTTCTAGTTAAAGAAGGAATATCTAGATCTTGAGGTATGGAAAAAAATCATTAAAAACTAAAAGTTCCAGCGGTCTACTTGGTGTTTAGTGGAAGCGAGTTGTATGGGCCCAGGTGAGTATATGGTAGTGGAGTATCTGTTGCTAGTACGCCGCTGGATCAGAACCAGTTGCAGTCCTTGTTGCTTCGGTGAACTACGGGTCACCACCGCTCGCTGCCCATGGCTCTGGCCCGATTATCCCCAGGCACATGGGGGATGCCAAACTGCTACTGCACAAAACTTCGGCCCTTACTGCACAGTAGTCTTCCATTATGGAGGCCCCTACTGGCATACGGCCTCACCACATTGTTACAGCACAAGGATTCAGCCCTTACTGCATGGTAGTCTGCATCACGGTGGGCCCTACTGCAATACGGGTTCACAGGACCGTTATCGTGCAAATTTCTGTCTTTACCACATGACAGTCTTTACCAAGGCTATCTTCATGTTGGCCCTCTCCTGGCATATGGGGGTCGCCGACTCAGTCCTTCACACGGGCAACAACCCGATCGGTGGAGCAGCTGTTTCCTCACACCTCACACAGGGAGTCCACTTGACAGAGCTTCCCAACTCTCTTCAGTCTGTTAGTGGTTTCGATTCTGTATACATCTATATCTGCGGGTTAAATTCCTCTCCAGCGTTAATGGCCATGGATATAGATGTATACAGAATCGAATCCAAGACTACCTGCTCTGGAGCCTGGGGCACCAGCGCCTGACTGCTTGCCGAAACCAGTGTGCTCTTCCTCACAGGGCACACTGGTTTTGGCAAGCAGTCAGGCGCTGGTGCGCCAGGCTCCAGAGCAGGTAGTCTTGGGTTCAATTCTGTATACATTTAAATCTGCGGGTTAAATCCCTCTCCAGCGTTAATGGTGTGGCCATTAACGCTGGAGAGGGCTTTAACCCACGGATATAGATGTATACAGAATCAAAACCACTAACAGACTGAAGACGTGAAGGGACTTACTTTCTTTTTCTCAAAGCCTTGAGAAAGCCCCAGGCATATCAGCCTGAAGGGGCGAAACACATGTTGGCTGTTTTCAATACCGTTATTGCACATCACTTACCTTCAAATAAAAAGTGAATGTCACATAAAAATGAATGCGACTATGATCTATTATTGAAAGGGAAGACACTCCTACTTCATCTTTAACTTACGTCAAAACTGGGGTATCAAGGGCTTAGTCCCCATTGAAGTGCACACCCGCCAAAAATTGGGTATTTCCAACAATAGGAAGAGGATGCTGGGCCCTAAGTACTTTCTAGCTAATTCAGGTAGTCTTGGATTCCCTGGGTGATGTCCCCTCACCCAGAAAGGGAGACTAGCATGCCTTGGCCCCTAGTCCAGGTCACAGGCAGTAGTCCTGCAGAGCTTCCCCTCCTCACACAGCCCGTCTGGCTGCTTGGCAGATGACAATTTTTGGGATCTCAAACTCCCCTTCTTAAGGCCATTTCCTGAAACCAAATGTGATTTAGGTTCTGAGTCTTTGAAGTTTTATGTTGGGTGTAGGAGAGTAGGATCTGCTTCACATGGGTACCCCCACTTTTTGCTGATGCTTCACTGTTTTTCGACCTTAGTCTGGCTGGGGCCCTGCTAATCAGAACCCCAGCCTAGCTGCTTCCTCTCTAAAATGGTTTCCATGTGCCTTAGGCACATCTCTGATTGGAATCTGGAGTGCCCTTATATGTCCCTAGTATATGGTATACTATGTACCCAGGGCATAGGTACCTCAGAGGCCTACCAGGGGCTGCAGCATGTATTGTGCCACCCCTGGAAGGCCATCCAAACTGACACCACAGGTCTGCTACTGCAGCCTGGGTAAGGTGGTGCATGCACCCTTTACTGTGATATAGGCTACCTATATCACTATATACATACACACATATAAACCTATAAGTCACTCCTATGGCAGGCCTTATCAATCCTGAAGGCAGAGTGCGTGGTTCCTATGTGAGAGGGTGCCCCTGCATGAGCAGGGCCCCTCTGCAGCGTTCGGAGACCTTCTCTGATACTGTTTGTAGTGCAGCCTGACCATATACTCTTAAGCGCATTATAACCTCGCGTTAAATGCTAACTTTGGGATGGCTGCACGGAAACATGTCGTGTTTGGTGTCAAACATCTTGGAATACTACCCCCCCACCAGTTCTGGTGGCGAGGGTAGCATTCCACCCTTCTAGAGGGAAAGACATGTACACACCGGTATGCCCGGTACTGACTTTCCAAGCCCTGGCATCACAAAATGGATGCCGCTGCCACAGACACGAGTCTGGCCTCCTGCTGCTGACCGAAACTCCGGCAGGGGAGGCCTGGACAATAGGTTTCCTGTCCCAGGGAGGTGTGACCACCTCCCCAGACAGGATAGTGTGTATTGGGGCTGGGCGGGAGCACTCGGGTGCTTTGAAGTCCTGCACTGGGGGCACATTTGGTGTCCCTGTGCATACCCCAGTTCAAACCGGATCAGGGGCTTCCAGCCCCTGCTTTGGCGCAAACTGGACAAAGGGAAAGGGTGTAGCCACCCCTCTGCCCTGACCCACCCATAGGTGGGACCACAGAGTAAGTCCAACCCCTAAACTTAGTATAAGTATGGGACCCCAGTCTTTAGGACTTTAGATTATCCCTGAATGAAACTCTGACACAGAATCCTGGACCTTCGATGCTCTACTTAAAGATTAGAGGACAGAAGAATCTCCCTTGGGGTCAAGGAGTGACTCCCCTGCTTGGCAGGCACCAAAGAAGCAATTGTCCGGTCTGCATCGCTGAAGCTCCCGTCGGACGCCGAAGTCTTTGCATCACCAGAGGTGGATTTCCAGACTTCCCCGAGGCTGCCCTGAGTCCCCAGCAAAGCTGAGGCCCGTAGCTGTCATGGGTAACGTGGAACCATGACCCCTGGACACCGCACGCATTTGCAAGTGCATCCTCTTCTGGGTCTCCCACGAAGTCATACTTTGGGCTCCGAGTAGCCCCAGCCTCCAGCACCAACTGCACCGAAGATCACTGGCCTCCACTCCACGAGTGTCCTGTGAGCCAGCTCCACGTGCACAGTCTCGAGGCTCCTTCGCGGTCGCTAGCCCATTGGCTAGTAGCCCTTCACGAAGGCCAATCTTTTTCTACTTGGGCTCCCTGGTTGCTCCAGGCTTGCCCTCACTTACCCTTGCTGGGTGAGTTCCTCAGACCTTGCTGGTCTGCACCATCGTCAATCTTCATCTTCATCGAGACTTGCCGTTGCCAAGGCTTGTTGGGTCCAATCCGGTTGCCGACACCTCAGCACTCGACAAACATTGTGTACCAGCCCGAATCCTGCTCCTGATCGCCGACAACGCCTCCTGGACCTCGTGGCTGAAGAGTCAAGACAACCATCAACCTACCTGAAGCACTCGACATCGGTGGGCATCTGCTCATCGCCTTCCTGGTCACTGGCTAGTGACCCAGACTCTGTCCCCTCTGCTTTCAGGTTCTTCAGATCTCCGATCCACCCTTGGATCCACCCGGACACTTTTCACTTGGTCGCCAGCAGCACTTTGCAGCAGATCGCCATTCAAATCGACGACGAAACCCGACCCCGAAAGGCACCTATGCACCCGGCTTCCCTGGGTGAGGTAACAAGAGTACTCCGGTGCTCCCGTGGGTAGAGACTCTAGAACGACCTAGTTCTCAAAGGGTTTGCTCCAAGTCCTTCTTTAAGTGTCCCTTTTCTTTAAATTCCAAACCGCGACTTTCTCCATAGAAGTTAACGGCGATTCGCGGCTGTGTTACTACACTGCACGCGTCCCCCGTGGGTCCCCTGTGTCACTACCTTGGGTGGTTCCTTGTGGTCCAAGCACTTCTACAGGCTCTAGGCCTAGTGTCTAGCTCAGTCGTGGTTCTTATACCACTTTATTGGTATATGGTTTGGTACGCCCCTAGGGCCCAAACGTGTATTTGTGCTATTACTGTGTTTAAATAACTTATAACTTATGTACTTTGAACTCTAGCCTCATAAAGAGACTAGAGGGGTGTGTTTAGTAATAAATACATATATTTTGAATATATACCTGGTGTGGTGCTCTTTCATTTGGTCACTCAAGAGATTATAGACTGGTAAAACAAGCTGCTTTACATTCCTTCAAGACTTAGCCTGAAGGCTGCTCTCCATAGCTACCACTAGGATAGCTTTCAATAAAGGTTGTCTTTAACCTATCTCCAATAAGGGGTTGTTTGGACTGGTGCAAGGTGCCCACTATAATTAGTGGACAGCATATACCAGGCCAACTTCTCACATTGGTGTGCAGCGTGTGGGATTCCAGCTTGCTATTGTTTTACCAGATAATCTCAATTGAATTGATCAACTGAAAACCACTAAAGGTACCTAAGGTACATATAAATTAAGCTTAGTATACAGTAAGTTCTACTGAACTTAGAGTTGTGTGTTAAGGGATAGCACACCCTTTCTACAACTCAAGAGAGTTTAGTAGGCCACACTAGAGTAGATAGTGCATACACCACACCTCACTAGTGATGTCTTCAAAGCCAGGACCCAGAGAGTCCTTGCCAGAAGCCACTGGGCTTCTTCCCTCCAAGTATGATACACTCCCATTCTTGGAATTGAGAGCAATATGCAATGTGAGGAAACTGACGACAGGCCAAAGTCCCACCACCCAACATCTGAGAGAGATGTTAATGGCTGATGATCTCAACAGGCCCTTAGGGACTGAAGGGGTAGGTGCAGAGGGTGGAGCAGAAGATGAGGATGGGGCCAGGGGTAGCAACACCCCCAACCCCCCCTCTGGAACTGACCAGGAGGGTGACAATGACCCGGACCTGGAAAACCCAATCCCTCCTGTGGAAGATGAAGAGGAGGATCAGAATGACCTCCACTTTGTCCCCCCAGGAAGGATTATGAGTGTGCCTAGAAGGTCTAGATCTCCTTCTCAGGAGTCTAACCACTCTGACACCTCAATAGGGACCTCTGTCTCCTCTCATAGGAGGGAATCCTCTCATGAGAGGAGAAAGAGGCTGATTCAGTATGAGCAAGCCCAGCTTGAACTCAGAAAGCAGCAATTGGCTCTAGACAGGGAGTCCCTAGATCTCTACAGAGAGAGAAAAAGTTGGGACTAGAGTCCCATGGTGGCAGCAATATCCCTAAAGATAGGGAAAGGTCTTATGACCATAGAAACCTGAGCAAGATTGTCCCTCCCTACCAGAGTGGGGATGACATCCACAAATGGATAACTGCTCTAGAGAGGGCCTGTAAAGTACAGAAGGTCCCTCAGGAGCAGTGGGCAGCAATCTTGTGGCTCTCCTTTGCAGACAAAGGTAGAGACAAGCTCCTCACTGTAAGAGAAGAGGATGCTGATAATTACAAGGTCTTGAAGAGTGCTCTTATTGATGGGTTTGGCCTAACAACTGAACAATACAGGTTAAAGTTCAGAGATGCCCAAAAAGCACAGACTCAAGACTGGGTAGACTATGTGGATTGTTCTGCTAAGGCTCTGGAAGGCTGGTTGATGGGCAGTAAGGTGTGTGACTTCACAGGATTGTACAATCTGATAATGAGGGAGCAGATTCTTAATAACTGTCAAAATCAGCTGTTGCATCAGTACCTGGTGGACTCTGATCTGACCTCTCCCCAAGAATTGGGAAAGAAGGCAGACAAATGGGTCAGAACCAGGGTGAGGCAGAAGGTACAGAACCAAGGTGGTGACCCTAAGAAGCAAGATTCTAAGAACTCTGATAAGGGTGGGGAGAAGGGTAAAGATCAAAAGTCTTCACAAGGCCCCCAAAAATCTTCTTCAGGTGGGGATTCACAGTCTACCAAAGGGAAAGGCCAAAGAAAACCATGGTGCAAGGTCTGTAAGCAAAAGACCCACTGGACCAGTGATTGCACCAAGTCCAAAGACTCGACTCCAGCCCCCACCAATGCCCCTAAGGCACCTGCTCCCCCTAGTGCAGTTACAGTTGGTGGTGGGAGTACTACAGCCAAGGGTTTAGTAGGGTTGACCCTGGGTACTGAGATGGGCTCTGACCTAGTCAGAGAACTCACTCAGGCTGTCCTAGTCTGTGATGGAGGCATGGATATGACCTCCTCTATGAGTCCCAGTAATCTGGGCAAGTACAGACAACAGCCTTTAATCAATGGACGAGAGGCTTTGGCATTTAGGGACACAGGGGCAAGTGTCACCATGGTGACACAAGACCTTGTGAATCCTGGGCAAGTTATACTTGGTGAGATGTACCAAGTGACCAATGCTAGCAATGTCAGAACAGACCATACTCTGGCAGTTGTTAACTTCTCCTGGGGAGGGGTAACTGGCCTTAAGAAGGTTGTGGTAAGTGCAGACCTACCAGTTGAATGCTTGCTTGGCAATGACTTAGAAACTTCAGCTTGGGCAGAAGTGGAGCTCAGGACCCATGCAGAAATGCTGGGGATCCCTGCAGATGTGTTTGCTGTGACCAGGTCACAAGCCAAAATGTCTAGCACTGAACAGGCCTTGGATTCTGGAATAATGGACCAAGTGCCTTCCAAGAGGAGGAGTAGTAGGGTAAAGGCAGTGCCTTCCCCTTGGCTCAGAAGGAAGATCAGTCCCTTGAGGGGGATGATCTCAGTCCTGAGGAAGGAACTGTCCCAGAGGAGCTTGAACCTGAACAGGTTGAGTTCTTGGGGACAGGGGGACCTTCCAGGGCAGATCTGAGCCAGGAGCAGCAGAGCTGCCCCTCTCTTGAACCCCTCAGACAGCAAGCTGCTGCTGAGGCTGCTAGGAAAGCTAGTGGTCCCCATACTGTGTATTGGGATGATGGACTCTTGTACTCAGAGTGTAGAGACCCCAAGCCTGGTGCTACCAGGAGGTTGGTTATACCTCTGAAGTTCAGGGGCTTCCTATTGACCCTAGCCCATGATATTCCCTTAGCAGGTCACCTGGGCCAGAACAAGACTTGGGACAGAATTGTCCCTCACTTTCACTGGCCCCACATGTCTGAAGACACCAAGGAGTTTTGTCGCTCCTGTGTAACCTGCCAGGCCAGTGGCAAGGCAGGTGGCACTACAAAGGCCCCCTGATACCACTACCTGTGGTGGGGGTTCCCTTTGAAAGGGTGGGGATTGACATTGTTGGTCCCATGGATCCCCAAACAGCATCTGGGCACAGGTTTATCCTGGTGGTAGTGGATCATGCCACCAGGTACCCAGAGGCTATTCCCCTTAGGACCACTACAGCACCTGTGGTGGCAAGGGCCCTCCTGGGAATTTTCTCAAGAGTGGGCTTCCCTAAGGAGGTTGTATCAGACAGGGGTGCAAACTTTATGTCTGGATACTTAAAAGCAATGTGGAAGGAGTGTGGAGTGACTTACAAGTTCACCACACCCTATCACCCACAATGCAATGGTTTAGTTGAGAGATTCAACAAAACCTTGAAGGGCATGATTAAAGGGCTCCCAGAAAAGCTTAGGCGAAGATGGGACATACTCTTGCCCTGCCTTTTATTTGCGTACAGGGAGGTGCCTCAAAAGGGGTTGGCTACAGCCCTTTTGAACTTTTGTTTGGTCACCCTGTCAGGGGTCCACTGTGCTTGGTGAAGGAAGGATGGGAGTTACCTCTCAAGCCCCCAAAGCAAGACATAGTGGACTACGTACTTGGTCTCCGCTCCCGGATGGCTGAGTACATGAAAAAGGCAACTAAAAACCTTGAGGCTAGCCAGGAACTTCAAAAGGCCTGGCATGACCAAAAGGCTGTACAGACTGTTTATCAGCCAGGACAGAAGGTGTGGGTGTTGGAGCCAGTGGCCCCAGCAGCTCTCCAAGACAAATGGAGTGGACCCCATACCATTGTTGAACAGAAGGGTGAGGTTACCTACTTAGTAGACCTAGGAACACCCAGGAGTCCCCACAGGGTTCTCCATGTCAACAGGTTAAAACCATATGTGGACAGGGCAGACATGGGCTTGCTCATGGCTACTGATGAGGGACAGGAGGAAGAGAGTGACCCACTCCCTGACCTGCTCTCACAGAACCCTGATGATGGGTCAGTGGATGGTGTAGCCTTGGCAGGCAGCCTCACTACCCAGCAGCAAACTGATTGTAGACAGGTGCTCAATCAGTTCAGACACATTTTCTCACTGACTCCAAGTCAGACCACCTGGTGCACTCATGAAGTGGACACTGGGGACAGTCTGCCTATTAAAAATAAGATTTATAGGCAACCTGACCATGTCAGGGACTGTATCCGGACAGAAGTCCAGAAAATTTTGGATTTGGGAGTTATTGAACCCTCAGATAGCCCTTGGGCTAGTCCAGTGGTCCTTGTGCCAAAACCTCACACCAGTGGTGGGAAAAGAGAGATGAGGTTTTGTGTGGACTACAGGGGTCTCAATGCAGTCACTAGGACTGATGCCCATCCAATACCTAGGGCAGATGAGCTAATAGACACTTTGGCATCAGCCAAGTATCTAAGCACATTTGACCTGACAGCTGGCTACTGGCAGATCAGACTAGCTGATGATGCAAAGCCAAAAACAGCATTCTCAACCCCTAGTGGGCATTATCAATTTGTGGTGATGCCCTTTGGTCTGAAGAATGCACCTGCCACTTTTCAGAGGTTGGTGAATACAGTCCTTACAGGTCTGGAAGCCTATAGTGCAGCATATCTAGATGATATTGCTGTCTTTAGCTCCACCTGGGAGGATCACCTGGTCCACCTCAGAAATGTTTTACAGGCCCTGCAAAAGGCAGGCCTGACTATCAAGGCCACCAAGTGCCAGATAGGGCAGAGTCAGGTTGTGTACCTGGGCCACCTTGTGGGTGGAGGCCAGGTTCAACCCTTGCAGAGCAAGATCCAGACCATCATGGACTGGACTGCTCCAACTACCCAGACTCAGGTGAGAGCCTTCTTAGGCCTGACTGGGTACTATAGGAGATTTGCCAAGGGGTATGGATCAATAGTGACACCCCTGAACGACTTAACTTCCAAGAAAATGCCCAAAAAGGTTCAGTGGACAGTTAGCTGTCAAAAGGCATTTGATGATCTGAAGCAGGCCATGTGCACTGCTCCCATTCTACAGAGTCCTGATTACTCCAAGAAGTTCATTGTTCAAACTGATGCATCTGAATTGGGGGTAGGGGCTGTACTGTCACAATTGAATGAAGAAGGTCAGGATCAGCCAGTAGCTTTCATTAGCAGAAGGCTGACCCCTAGAGAGAAACGTTGGTCAGCCATTGAGAGGGAGGCCTTTGCTGTGGTCTGGGCTCTGAAGAAGTTGAGGCCATACTTGTTTGGTACTCACTTCCTTGTTCAAACAGACCATAAGCCCCTCTTATGGCTAAAACAAATGAAGGGTGAAAACCCCAAACTGCTTAGGTGGTCCATTTCCCTACAGGGGATGGACTTCACAGTGGAACATAGACCTGGGAGTAACCATGCCAATGCAGATGGACTCTCTAGGTACTTCCACTTAGAACATGAAGACTTAACTGGGCAAGGTTAGTTTAATGTCCCTACGTTTGGGGGGGTTGTGTAGGAGAGTAGGATCTGCTTCACATGGGTACCCCCACTTTTTGCTGATGCTTCACTGTTTTTCGACCTTAGTCTGGCTGGGGCCCTGCTAATCAGAACCCCAGCCTAGCTGCTTCCTCTCTAAAATGGTTTCCATGTGCCTTAGGCACATCTCTGATTGGAATCTGGAGTGCCCTTATAAGTCCCTAGTATATGGTATACTATGTACCCAGGGCATAGGTACCTCAGAGGCCTACCAGGGGCTGCAGCATGTATTGTGCCACCCCTGGAAGGCCATCCAAACTGACACCACAGGTCTGCTACTGCAGCCTGGGTAAGGTGGTGCATGCACCCCTTACCGTGATATAGGCTACCTATATCACTATATACATACACACATATAAACCTATAAGTCACTCCTATGGCAGGCCTTATCAATCCTGAAGGCAGAGTGCGTGGTTCCTATGTGAGAGGGTGCCCCTGCATGAGCAGGGCCCCTCTGCAGCGTTCGGAGACCCTTCTCTGATGCTGTTTGTAGTGCAGCCTGACCATATACTCTTAAGCGCATTATAACCTCGCGTTAAATGCTAACTTTGGGATGGCTGCACGGAAACATGTCGTGTTTGGTGTCAAACATCTTGGAATACTACCCCCCACCAGTTCTGGCGGCGGGGGTAGCATTCCACCCTTCTAGAGTGAAAGACATGTACACACCGGTATGCCCGGTACTGACTTTCCAAGCCCTGGCATCACAAAATGGATGCCGCTGCCACAGACACGAGTCTGGCCTCCTGCTGCTGACCGAAACTCCGGCAGGGGAGGCCTGGGCAATAGGTTTCCTGTCCGAGGGAGGTGTGACCACCTCCCCAGACAGGATAGTGTGTATTGGGGCTGGGCAGGAGCACTCTCGGGTGCTTTGAAGTCCTGCACTGGGGGCACATTTGGTGTCCCTGTGCATACCCCAGTTCAAACCGGATCAGGGGCTTCCAGCCCCTGCTTTGGCGCGAACTGGACAAAGGGAAAGGGGTGTAGCCACCCCTCTGCCCTGACCCACCCATAGGTGGGACCACAGAGTAAGTCTTAGTATAAGTATGGGACCCCAGTCCTTAGGACTTTAGATTATCCCTGGACGAAACTCTGACACAGAATCCTGGACCTTCGACGCTCTACTTAAAGATTAGAGGACAGAAGAATCTCCCTTGGGGTCAAGGAGTGACTCCCCTGCTTGGCAGGCACCAAAGAAGCAATTGTCCGGTCTGCATCGCTGAAGCTCCTGTCGGACGCCGAAGTCTTTGCATCACCAGAGGTGGATTTCCAGACTTCCTCGAGGCTGCCCTGAGTCCCCAGCAAAGCTGAGGCCCGTAGCTGTCGTGGGTAACGTGGAACCATGACCCCTGGACACCGCACGCATTTGCAAGTGCATCCTCTTCTGGGTCTCCCACGAAGTCGTGCTTTGGGCTCCGAGTAGCCCCAGCCTCCAGCACCAACTGCACCGAAGATCACTGGCCTCCACTCCACGAGTGTCCTGTGAGCCAGCTCCACGTGCACCGTCTCGAGGCTCCTTCGCGGTCGCTAGCCCATTGGCTAGTAGCCCTTCATGAAGGCCAATCTTTTTCTACTTGGGCTCCCTGGTTGCTCCAGGCTTGCCCTCACTTACCCTTGCTGGGTGAGTTCCTCAGACCTTGCTGGTCTGCACCATCGTCAATCTTCATCTTCATTGAGACTTGCCGTTGCCAAGGCTTGTTGGGTCCAATCCGGTCGCCGACACCTCAGCACTCGACAGACATCGTGTACCCGCCCGAATCCTGCTCCTGGTTGCCGACAACGCCTCCTGGTCCTCGTGGCTGAAGAGTCAAGACGACCGTCAACCTACCTGAAGCACTTGACATCGGTGGGCATCTGCTCATCGCCTTCCTGGTCACTGGCTAGTGACCCAGACTCTGTCCCCTCTGCTTTCAGGTTCTTCAGATCTCCGATCCACCCTTGGATCCACCCGGACACTTTTCACTTGGTCGCCAGCAGCACTTTGCAGCAGATCGCCATTCAAATCGACGACGAAACCCGACCCCGAAAGGCACCTATGCACCCGGCTTCCTGGGTGAGGTAACAAGAGTACTCCGGTGCTCCCGTGGGTAGAGACTCTAGAACAACCTAGTTCTCAAAGGGTTTGCTCCAAGTCCTTCTTTAAGTGTCCCTTTTCTTTAAATTCCAAACCGCGACTTTCTCCATAGAAGTTAACGGCGATTCGCGGCTGTGTTACTACACTGCACGCGTCCCCCGTGGGTCCCCTGTGTCACTACCTTGGGTGGTTCCTTGTGGTCCAAGCACTTCTACAGGCTCTAGGCCTAGTGTCTAGCTCAGTCGTGGTTCTTATACCACTTTATTGGTATATGGTTTGGTACGCCCCTAGGGCCCAAACGTGTATTTGTGCTATTACTGTGTTTAAATAACTTATAACTTATGTACTTCGAACTCTAGCCTCATAAAGAGACTAGAGGGGTGTGTTTAGTAATAAATACATATATTTTGAATATATACCTGGTGTGGTGCTCTTTCATTTGGTCACTCAAGAGATTATAGACTGGTAAAACAAGCTGCTTTACATTCCTTCAAGACTTAGCCTGAAGGCTGCTCTCCATAGCTACCACTAGGATAGCTTTCAATAAAGGTTGTCTTTAACCTATCTCCAATAAGGGGTTGTTTGGACTGGTGCAAGGTGCCCACTATAATTAGTGGACAGCATATACCAGGCCAACTTCTCACATTGGGCTTCTGCTTCTTTTGAAATGCATATACCTCTTCTTCCTCTTTCTCTTGAAAAGAAGTCTGCCACAGCAGCTATGTCTCCGAAGCTGATAGTCCTACAACACAGGCCATGGGAGTGACTAGAGTGCATACCTGGATGTCAGCCAGAGTGATATGTGCATCGAAAGAGTAGCACAGGGTTCCCAGCCCTGCTCTTTATGACTCTCCTATCAGCCTATCTCCTTCCAGGGATGTGCACAGGTTCCTTCCTTGTGACCCCTTCCTGAATCAAAGAGCACCTTTTGAAGTGTTCAGGGGAGGCCTGGCACTCCCCTCCCCAGTGTGTCCCACCCAGCTTACAGGAAAGCAGCAATCCACAAACCTGTCAGGGGGATCTCTGTACCCCCACTCCATGTTTCACCGTGCAGGCTTGGGTCTCCCAAAATGGAACCCAGGGCCCTCCATTTATTGTACCATTCACAGGTACACATACACCCCTTGAATGTATACAGCATACATGCACTGCACCGTACTGTATCCTCCATGTACTGTGCCATTCAGAGCACACATACATTCAGCACTTGCATTCAACATGAGCGCACTGCTTTCCTTTTCCCTATTTTCACCACACAGAGGACCCAAAAAGGAAAAACAGAGCAGTCACACAATACCTTGTTCTTGAGCTAGCGGTTACTGGTGCCATCAATTTGCTATAGTGTGTCCCGCGTAGCGGGGAAACATCCGACCCTTTGTAGCGCGACAGGCTGGCAGAATTCTGCAAGATCTGCCTTCCTAGGTGCGCAGGAGGCTAGGGGACGAAGTCCCACCCCGGCCAAGGTTACTGGCTCCTGCAAGCAGCTATGGTGAATCCTGCTCTACTCTATGTCAATGCACTCTACGCCACTCTACTCTACTCTTTACCACTGCACTCTCTGCCACTGCACTCTACACGACTCCAATTTAGGCCACTCCACTATATTCTGCACCACTCGCTCTATGTCACTCCACTCCGCAACACTACATTCAATGCCACTACTCTCTACCCCAATGCACTCCACTCTGTACTATTCCACTCTACGCCAGTCCACTATATGCCACTCTAATCTACTCTGCACCACTGTACTCTACGCCACTCTGCTCTACGCCATTGCACTCTATGTCACTGCACTCTATGCCACTGCACTGCACTGAACCCTGCACCACTCCACTCTAAGCCACTTCACCCTAATTTGAAACAATCTTCTCTACGTCACTGCACTCAAAGCCATTCCACTCTACTCTACGCCACTGCAATCTACGGTGCACCAATCCATTCTAAACCACTCTACTTTACTCTACACCACTCTACACTGCGCCACTCTAATCTAACCATTGCACTCTGCACCACTTTACTAAAAACCAATGCACTCTACGCCACTGCACTCTATCCTGCTATTTGGCAGGAAATAGATTCATGGCCCACGCAGGTCTGGAAGACAATGACTGACATCACACAGGGGAGAATGATCACACCACCATTGTCATTGATCACAGGGTAGATCCTGTTGTTCTTAGTAACTCTTTGACTTGGGTGACACCCCCCCCCCCCAAATAAATTAGAAACATCGCTCACTGCGAAACTTGAGGAGGGCCCATCAGTTCTACTTTTGGGAGAACTTGGGGACACTCTTATGCCAGAGACAGCTGGTTGGGCTAAACATGTTCAAGGCCCAGGGAACCACATTCTAGTATTTAATCCACAGGCAAAAACAAAAGCCCATCCAAAAGGTTTGAATATGGCACATGGCACATTGCGGGTGCCCTTCAAAAGTTAACAAACCCAGATTGGATACATTTTGTCTCATACTTTGACTTTCTTTGTGTCCAGGAGATTTGTATGACTAACCTTTTTCATATCAATAGTTTTCTTGCTTTGTTTCAACTAGCACTTGCTTCACCAGCTGGAAGGCCACGGGGGGTCTTGCCACTTTTCTATCTGTTAAAATCTCAGTGGTCAATGTTGAACTTAAATGGTCCTCACTGCAGTTTTTAGTATCACAGATATCATTAATAGGGGAAAACAATATTTTGCTAATTAACTTTTACTATAACATCTTTAACCAACAGGTGTGTACAGTAATTGATGACCTAGATGAATTTTTAGATAGGTGCTTTCTGCATTTGAATAAGAAAGTGATCTTGTTATCGGTTGGGGATTTTAATATTACTCTATGTTCCCTGGGAGATAGTCATATGTGTGGCCTGCCAGTGGATGATGGTGTTGACAGGGCACACTTTAAGCACACTCATTTGTGGGGATGCATTGAACACTCTAATACTAAAGCATGATCTAGAAATCTTAAGTGAGACCCGGCCAAACACCAGTGAATTTATTCCAACATTCATGGGTGGGGCCTCTGGGAGTACCATAGATTTTATATTAGTTTCCGCAGATACCATCCCCCTTGTCTTGGATCATAAAATTATCCCTAACTGCCTCAGTGATCATAACCCTGTATGCATTACTCTAGATTTAAATGCCAGGAAAAACCCAGTTGATGAAGGATGTAAACCGGTGTTTGATAAGAATAAAGGAATGAGGGTTAGGTGGGAAAAAATGTATCATGCGTGTTTCAGCCAAAAAATAGCTCAAGCGAATAGAAAGTCTAAAATGGCATGCTTGGTAGAAAACACTTCACACACAATTGTATTAAGGGAATATAAATTACTATGTGAGGCAATAACAGAGTGTTTGACTGTCTGTAGAGCAACACAGAAGACCCCCTTACACTGCTGGTTTAATGCAGCCTGTACTGCGTCCAATAAACACCTAAAGTTTACACTTAAATCAACACCCCATTGTCCTACGGATGTTTAAAAGGCTAGGCGTGAATATAAGGACATAGTGAAGGAAAAAAAAAGGGAGATAAGGTCAAAAACCTGGGAAGATTTGTCAGTTGCTGCCTCCTTAAGGGACAGCGTGAAGTTTTGGGAAGTAATCAATCGTCCGTTCTTCTCTGATCATGACACTCACAAGGTAGAAGGCCTGATCCTCGAAGTTGAGTGGGTAACCTATTTTACTGGAGTATTCCAATCTACTGAGGGTGAGCTGCAGTATAATGATGACCTAACTGGCCCTGCCCCACTAGACACAGTCCCAGTGCCATTATACACGCCTATCAAGCTAACTGAGGTAGTTATGGCTATTAATCTGTCTGACCCTGGGAAAGCTCCTAACCCCAATATGGGGCCAGCTGACCGTTTTAAATCAAATATACTTCTATGGGGTCCGGTCATAACAAATGTGATAAGGAGTGTAGTGGAGGGTAACATCCCTGAGTCTTGGAGATCTGCCACTTTATTCCCTATTTTTAAAAAAGGAGATAAATTAGCACAGGCCTGCTATAGGCCAATCTCCTTGATTTACACCACTGCAAAAATCCTTGGGCAGGTAATTCTGACCCACCTAGAGACCTGGGCCAAAGAGCATAATGTCTTAATGTCTGTTCAGTTCAGGTTTAGGCTGGGCATAGTGTTGGGTTCCATCTCGTTCCACGATGGAATCTATGTTACCGGGGTAACGGAACGAGTTGTCAGGTGAAGGTGGTTGTTCTCCGAGTCGGAGGTCCGGCTCGTCCTGTCGTTTGCTATTCAAGTATAAAGGACTTTCTTCTACCTACCTGCATCCTTTCATTGGCGACGAGTTACTTTAAACAATTTTACTAGACCATATTGTACGATCAGTATCAATGGCATTGATGTAAAAGTCATGGCAGATTCGGGTTCACCTTATACCTTATTGAGTGAAAAGGTTTGGCACGATCACTTCAATGGCACCCAATTATCCAATTCTATGTTGCGTCCTGTAGGCTACGGTGGCAAAACTATAGATGTAGTTGGTGAATTTTCTGCCATTCTCAAATTCCAATCCAATTCTTCCAATGGGGTTATTTATATAGCCAAGGATGACTCATGTTTATTGGGTTGGTATGATCAGAAGAATTTAGGTATTTTACTCGACCCCAACAATCCTGATCAAGTTGTGTTAAGAGACAGTTATTTACCGGTTATGCCTGTCACTAAATCCAACATGTGGGAGTCACAGTTTCCTGAGGTCTTCTGTAGTGGGTTAGGTACTTTGAAGGGCTATACCCATAAAATCAAACTTGTTGAAGAATAGTCTCCAGTTGCTCACAAAGTAAGAAGAGTTCCTTTAGCCTTGCGTTCTGAGTTGAAAGATGAGTTACAGAAACTTTGCGATCTAGGGGTCATTGAACCTGTTGAAAGTTCCAATTGGGTTGCCCCCATTGTTTTAGCACGCAAACCCAATGGTTCTGTCCGCATATGTGTGGACTTGCGTGACTTAAACAAACAAATTTGGATTGATCGCCACCCCTTGCCCAACATCACTGAAATGCTTTCCATTTTGCAAGGAGGTAAAGTTTTCAGTTTACTAGATATGACCTCAGCTTACCATCAGATCAATCTTCATCCTGATTGCAGACACCTGACATCCTTCATTACCCCTGAAGGTTTATTTCAATTCAAGCGCATGCCTTTTGGGTTAGCTTCAGCCTCCGCGATTTTTCAACGGGTGGTTGAAGGCATGTTTAAAGATGTTGAAGGTGTTCTTGATTTTCAGGATGATGTATTAGTATTTGGCAATGATCAAATCCAACATGACAACAGGATGCGTCATGTTTTATCCATATTAAAAGGCAAAGGTGTGACTCTCAGTACTGAGAAATGTAAATTTGGTGTTTCTGAAATTGAATATTTAGGTTACAAACTTTCTGATAAGGGCATTGAACCTAAATTCAGTCTTGTTAAAGCTATTAACGATTTTGATACCCCAAAAAACAAGGATCAACTGAGGTCCTTCTTGGGCTTAGTTGAATTTTATTCAAGGTTTATTCCTAAATGTTCTGAAAAATCCTTTCACATGAGAAATCTTCTTTAAAAAAATGTTTCCTTTAATTGGTGTAATCTGTGTAACCAAGAATTTTCTCTTATCAAGAAGGAACTTGTTCATGCCATTCCCCTTAAGCCCTTCAACACCTCTGATGAAATTATCATTATGACTGATGCCAGCCAGTTGGGTTTAGGTGCCGTCCTCATGCAACGTAGGGATGGCAAGGATGAAGTTGTAGCTTTTGCTTCAAGAAGTTTGAAGGGTGCCGAAGAATCCTATGCTGTAATCGAACGTGAAGCGTTAGCATGCTGGTGGGGCAATGTTCATTTTAAAATGTATTTGTGGAGTTCTCATTTTACTGTTCGTGTTGATCACAAGCCCTTAGTGCAATTATTCACCACCAAAGGCATGGAACGTGCCACGCCTAGAATTGCAAAATGGCAGTATAGGCTTCAGGAATATGATTACTCTGTTGAGTATATTCCTGGTGCTAAAAATGTTTTAGAGGATTGTATGTCTCGTTTGCCTAATTGTAATGAAGTGGATGAAGTTGAATCATCTGACAGTTTTGTTTCTACCTTGGTATGTGCGGTGGAACTCAGTTGTAATGGTGCCATTCTGGAGAATGAGTGGTGCACAGCTTGTGATACTGATATCCAGATGACAGAAGTGAAAAATGGTATTCTGCAAGGTTGGTCAGAATGGAAATCTGATGGTGTCAAGAGTGACGCTTACAAGCATGTTTTTGAAGAACTTTCTATCATCGAAGGTTTACTTTACCGCTCTAGTCTCCTAGTTGTGCCAGAATCTATGAGGGCCAGAGTTCTCATGTTAGCCCATGAGGGGCACATTGGTATGCGTGCCACGAAGAGGAGGATCAGGGAACATTTTTGGTGGCCTGGGCTTGATAAGAGTGTTGAGCGTTTTGTTAGAGATTGCATTTTTTGTGCTTGTAGCGACAAGAGTCAAGTAACTGTTCCCAGTCCTGTTGAAGCTATTGAAGTTCCCAACAAACCATGGGGAAAGATTGCTATTGATATTATTGGTCCCATGGCGTTCTCTGGAGGGTTACAGGAGTATGGTATTGTTGTTGTAGATTTCTACAGTCGTTGGCCTGAGATCAAGTTTGTTAAGTCTCCCAATACCTTATGTGTCATTGAATTTTTGGAATCTATTTTCCTTAGGGAAGGGATTCCGGATGAAATTTTATCTGACAATGGTTGTCAGTTTACTTCATCTCAATTTTCTGATTTTGTCACCTTTTTAGGTATTAAGCACACCAGAACCTACTTATATCATCCCAGGAGTAATGGCTTGGTAGAACGATTTAATAGAGTTATTAAAGATAATGTCCAGCTTGCCAAGTCTAGTGGTTTGAACAGTAAGGAGGAGTTGCGCAAGTTGTTGTGGGCTGTGCCCACAACCCCCAATGCTGACACTGATATATCTCCCTTCTCTCTTTTACGAGGGAGATTACCTGCATCGAAGTTAATTAGAGATTGGATGGGGTGTTTTTCTCCTTCCTCGCAGAAAGTGGAGAATGTGATTAAGAAAAGAATTGTTGCTCAGAACAAGTATGTGAGTGTGCGGGGAAGGGAGTCAAAAGTAGCTGTTGGTGATTTTGTCAGAATCAAGGTACCTAGGATCATTGCCATGAAAGATGCTAAGTTTTCTGCTCCGCAAAAAGTTGTGGTTGTTAAAAAATGTTGTTAAATTACAAAATGGCAAATGGTGGAATAAAGATAAGGTTTCCATCGCTCACGACTCTCACAACAATAATCTTGTACCTGGTGGCAGTGAGGATCGTGTATCCACCCGCCCCAGTGGTCCAACTTCCAAGTTAAGTCAATGTGAGAGACGTGTTTCCACCAGAACCAGATTTCCTTCTTCTAGACTTCGTGATTTTATATCTTAAATGCTACTGTATTGTACATTTGTATATGTTTTTTTTTTTTATTACATAAGGAGGAGGATGTGTTAGGTTATTAATTGTGTTGTGTTAGGTTATTAATTGTATAATCAATTGTTTTTCTCTCCATTGTTTAACACGTTTGTATTTTTACATGCTTTATATTTTATTGCACAACAATTTGTGTTTATTATGTAAGGGGAAGATGTGTTGGGTTCCATCTCGTTCCACGATGGAATCTATGTTACCGGGGTAACGGAACGAGTTGTCAGTTGAAGGTGGTTGTTCTCCAAGTCGGAGGTCCGGCTCGTCCTGTCGTTTGCTATTCAAGAATAAAGGACTTTCTTCTACCTACCTGCGTCCTTTCACATAGGTATCTTAGAACAAGCACTAAACCTGCATCTTATCACTAGTAAATATGCAAAAGCAAAAGGGGGCATCCACATGGCATTCTTTGATCTATTGAGTGCTTTTGATTTAGTTAACAGGGACAAACTATGGGAAATAATGCAGAAGTTGGAGGTTGAACCAGAACTCCTCACCCTAATAAAATGTCAGCATCATGATCTGAAAGTCTCAGTACGACCCAGTCCACAGGGGTAATTAACATCACAAAGTCCCTAAGAGGAGCAAGACAGGGATACATCCTTGTCCCGTTCCTGTTTTTGGTGTACATAAATGGAATAACTTGAACATCTAGTATGGGCGGGGGCCGATGTGCGAAATATGTGTGAGCAATTACTACCCATACTTTTACTCAAGATATGTTTATTGAGTTTTCAAAAACATTGCAATTGAAAAAAAGACCTTCAATAGGCATTTGCATAATGGTAGCAGTACCTGTAGGAAGATATACAAGTATTACAATAAAACTGTCCGAGGCCCCTGGGAGGAGGGGAGCTTAACGTTTGCTAATTTGCTCCTAGCGAAGAAACTAGTAGAGCCTAAGCAGAGGTCAGTGCACTTTAGTCCCTTGACTGTGCGTGCCTATTTGAAGGGTGGAACTAGTGAACAAACAAGTACGGGGGGCAACAGGGGTGATCAGGGGGTCTCCAGCCGGTCTCTCATAGCAGTGGAAGTGTAGAGGGTGGAGCACTGTTTGCAGTGTGATGGCACACTATGAGACCCCTAGGGGGGCAGGAGGGAAAACTTTTCCTTATCCTGATGCAATAAACAGGTGAAGAGCGTGTAATCTGGGATGTTGGAAATATAAATATTTAAGCGGGACATGTATCCATTAAGAGGGGTCCAGAGGTGCAGGAACCTCTTATCTGTTTTCAGATCGGGCGCATAAATGAGGCTCGGACACCAGCTGGGTTAAGCACGTCTTTATTCTCCTACTGCTTATCCCTATCTGCCGTTACTTTCCTTTTTCCCGCTCCTCCCCTTCCTCTTCCGGCCATGCCTGACTCTGACGTCACATGCAGGTCAGGCACGGCGATACTACATCTCCCCCCTTTTTAATTTAAGTGTTCCAGGTTTGCTTTCTTAAAGTTCTTCGATGAGCTGGGTGGGTCTCCGGATAATTCTCCATGGTCGGCGAGAGAGGTGCCCCTCTCTCAGCTCATTTTGTATTCACCGCCGGTCGGGGTTCTTCTTGATCCTCCACCTCTCGGCTTGATTTGTCTGTGTCCCATTCAGGTTCTTCTGTTCGGGTGTACACTGCAGGATTGCATTTCTTGAAGTGTGACACGTTTCGTGTTGTTCTCTTGGTCCCAGAGGCGGCTGTAATCATAGTTCCTTTCTGCCTCGGTACATGCAATGGTTGAGCACAGTATCGACTGTCAGCCTTGGTTTTCCGCTCCTGCCTTACTAGCACCCAGTCTCCTTCTCGGATGTCGGGCGTCTTGGCATGTCGACAGTTGTCGGCATGCTCTTTCATCTTTGCTTTCTTGGTCCTGTCAATACTCACTAGGGTCTCATGGTCCGAGGTCGGGGATCTGGACTGCATGGCGACGTCTGCAGTCGGTATAATGGTGCGTGGGGATCTTCCAAGCATCAGAGTGGTGGGGCACCTATTGGTGGTGCTATGTGGTGTGGTCCTGTTCGCTCGTAGTACTTCATTGAGCGCTGGTTGGATGTCACATTGAGTTAGTTCAGCTTGTTGTATCGTTTTCTTTATGGTGGCCATGAATCGTTCGACCATCCCATTGGCCTGGGGCCACATGGGAGTGATCTTTCTGTGTTTGAAGTTCAAGTGACTCGCAAACTCTGCAAATTCATGCCCGTTGAAGGGTGGCCCATTGTCTGTCTTCTCTACCGTGGGGATTCCCCACGCCGCAAACGCTTCGTCGATGATGGGTATGACGGAGGCTGCTCTTGTGGATGAGACTTGTTGCGCAATGGGGAATCTGGAATATTCATCCATGATGACGATGATGTATTTCCCGGACTTCAGTGGTCCGAAGAAGTCAACAGCTACTTGCTGCCATACATTATCTGGGATGTCAGACATTTGCAGTGGGGAGTGTGGTTCGTCACGCCCTACCAGTTGACATTGAGGGCAGTCTTGGAGTGTGGCTTCTACCATCTGGTCAAGGGACGGGAACCAGACTCGCTCCCGCAATGCTTTCTTCATTGCCACTACACCTCTGTGTCCTTCATGTGCTAGGTTGACAGTTCCTTGTCTCAGTTGTTGAGGAATGACAATTCTCCTGTCTCTCAGTAATAGTCCATTGGCGCTAATCATGAGATCGTCCTTTACGTGCCTGAATGATATGAGTTCTTGCATGTTAATAGTGTCATTATTCGGCGGGTACTCCAGATGTCTCCAAGAGTCCGTGCGGATTCGATGCATGATATTTTGGAGCGTGGCATCCTTGGCAGTGGCTTCTATGATGGCGTCCAGTGGGACGGCAGGTGGTCGTGCCTGATCAATAACAAAGTGGAGATATTCTTCTGCTAGCGAGCCGCTTGTCCGCGTCGAGGCTTGGGGATGTCGTGATATGTAGTCCTCCGGGTTTTCCGCCTTCCCCGGTTTGTGAATGATGGTGTATGTGTAGTCTTGGAGGCGAATCCCCCACCGTTCGGTACATGGAGGCATCTTCGCTTGGGGGTTTCCGAAGATTGTTATTAGGGCCTGATGATCAGTGATTAGCGTGAAGTGCTTCCCATAGACGAACAGATGGAAATGCTCACACGCCCACACGACCGCCAGGCTCTCCTTTTCAGGCTGCGAGTAGGCTTTCTCCTTGTCGGTGAGGCTACGACTAGCATATGCCACGATGTGACGTTGCTCTCCTTCGTCATCATACTGAGCTAGAAAGGCTCCAAGTCCGACAGGGCTAGCGTCTACTGTAATCTCTGTCTTTCTCCGAGGGTTGAAGTATGCTAGGTTGATGGCAGAGCTCACTGCTGTTTTGATTTGATTGAAGGCGTGCTCACACTTGGCTGACCAGTGAAAACTTTGACCTTGTCTTGTGAGTTCTCGCAGCGGAAAGCTGATAGCCACATAGTCTTTAATGTAACGGGCACAGTAGCTAGCCATGCCTAGGAAAGATCGTATGTCACTAACATCTCGGGGTTGTGGCGTAACAGATAGCGCCAAGACTTTTTCAGGATCGGGTCTCATGCCGTCTTTGGAGAAGATGTGACCATAGAATTTTAGAGTAGACTTGTGGAACTCGCATTTGTCTCGGTTAAGCGTGAGGTTGGCATTGAGAAGGGCATGGCATACGGGATCAAGTGCTTTGTCGTGGTCCTTGCAGGTTTTGCCGAACACCAGGATGTCATCGCTGTAATTAAATGAGTTCGGGATGTGCTGAATGACGCGCCGTACTGCCTCTTGAAAGATTTCCGCTGCCGAAGAAATTCCGAAATTGAGGCGCTTGTATCTGAAGAGCCCTTGGTGTGTGGTGAACGTGGTAATGTATCGAGACTTCTCGTGAAGTTCTGTTGTGTAGTTCCTATAGTACCCCTGCAGGACCTGCGCGTTTGGATAACATATACTGCGGGCTTGGTGGCAGACTGACTCCGTGCACCCCCACCGTATATGTTAGCCTGGTTTGCATTAGCTAGCTCGCAGTGCCACTAGTGTCTCCTCTTATCGGGGAGAGATTTGTTTCTGGCAACCTTAGAACATGACAACCCTGATTCCCTCAGAATCGTGGAAACAATGTACCACCTTTCACTCAGTCACTCGTGCTCACTTATTCGGTTTGTCTCAGAGAGTTACACAGAATAAACAGTTGGGCGTTTCAATAAGTATTTATTGAACAGTTGTTATTCTAGTGTAAAATATATGTGCTGCGGTAACCAGCAGACAATAGCAGAGATATATTATCAGCAGTACGATAAAAGCAAAGGGATAGAACAGTTCTACCATATTGCAATAATCATGAATACATACATGAATATAAAAGCATTATGCAAGTGCGGGTACTCCTACGATGCCTAACTAGATGTACCTGTGCGTACCTAGCATATGTGTAGGTCTAAAGCCTAAGAGCCAAGACTCCCTCTAGGATTTAGTCAAACCCCCATACCTGAATAGAGAGAGTGTGGGACCCCGTCCTGGTCTTGAGTTGGACACTCCGTCAGGGCTGTGTCAGACCACTGTCAGCTGGAGCGACTGCATGCAGGAGCCTCAGCATCTCTGGTCAGTGTGTCAGCATGGAAGTCTCGGTTCCCTCTGTCTTACCGGGGCAAGATGTGGTGTATTTATACCCTAAAGAGTCGCGGTCCTCAGTATGGATTGTATTGGTCTGTCGTTAGACATGAGGAAGACGTCAGGGGTGAACTTTGTACATACATATTATGCAGGTGGTGTATTCCTAGAGAGTCATGCATAATTGATGAGTACAGTGTGGGCCTGTGTTTGGGAAAAACCCTGCTGAATTCAAAACCACAGGATAGATAACGTTCAGCCCTCAGAGCTCGTTGTGTACTAGGACATGTACAGTTATGACCATAATTGGGCATATGCGGCTATGACCATAATAGGGCAAGTACGAATATGACCAGATTAGGGTAAATATGAATACGTCCATTTTAGGGCATGTACGAATGGGTCTACGTTAGGGCCTCTATGCGGGATAGAACACCCACTCCTCTTCCGAATTGGATAAAAATGACCATACTAAAAATCTGGACAATTTAAAAATATTTGTTAAAAGCAAATAAAAACATGGTTCTAAAAAATCGTTAAAAATGAGGTGCTTAAAAAAATGTTAAAATTCAGCTATTTCTAAGTTGCCACTTTGAAAAAGTCAATATTGTCTCTCTATAAAAGTTGCATTACCATAAGCAGGAGAAGGCCATGCTTTTCTCAAGCGAAAGTGTCAATGTAAGAAAATGTTCCAAATTTAGATTGTTTGTTTTGAAACGAGCAAAGAAGCTGAATTCTTTCCCAGGACGCGATGAGCCAATTCGAGATTAAACGTCCTGGCTGGGAAGTTCAGTATTATCGGTGTTAGCTGCTGCAGACGACAAATCCAACGCGTCACAGAGAACGTCAATTGCACATAGATGGAATGTAGCATTGCCAACAGTCGGAGCTGCGGCAGCTTGTGCGGCAGTTGTTACCTGGGTGCCTGTGTAGGAGTCACCTAACCCAGCAGGAGCAAACGGCACCTGTGGATTCTCCAGGAATGCATTCATCAGAATTGGAAGCTGCTGGGGACAGCGCAGAGCATGGGCCTTTATGGGGTCCAGCATTGCATCCGTGTCCGGAGGCGCATCCGATGGAAACGTTAGACAGAGATCCAACGTGCATTCTTCTCCACAGAACAGGCATCGAAGAACAGGTAAGATGCAGTCTACCCAGACTGGTCTAAATGATAGAAACCAGGAGGCATTGAGTTCTCGCAGGCAAGGAATGCCCAGAAGTTGTACCATGCGTTCACGGTATTTCCGCTCCAGGAGCGTGTTCACCATTCCCTCGGGAAGTGGGCCGTCCATTGCGTATCAGCAATATTACAATCAGGATTCCTGCAATTAGGAACAAGATGAGTGGGAATCCTCCAAATACGCTTCCCAATACGGAGTGTATAAAATTTGGGATTACTCCGAGGACTGTCTGAAAGGTGCTTAACAGTCCGGACCCTATGGTCTTAAATAGGTGTACAATACCGCTCGCATCAGACATATTGAAGATACGACTAACCATTTCTGCTAAATGAATGGGGCAGTTTGTATGTATGAGTGCCTGTATCTCGGTCGAGGTCCTTGCAACTTGAAGTTCATAGGTTTCTCGAGCGGAGGTTAAGGGCACGGGTTGCTGTAAAAGCATGCCTTTCAATCTGCTCAGAGTATCAAACTGTATGAAAGAAACGTTCAGCGAAGGCCATAGCGGCGCCTCCCTGACTGTGTTCAGTGGCGGAAACAATACTTGCATACAGCAAGTAACCCCGGAGTTAACAGTGACCAGATAGGCGACGCCCAGAAGCATCCCACAGCAACCTTGATCATTTAGCATTAAGTAACTCCCATTCAAAAGCAGCTGGAAAACCGGCGTGATCATGGCCGCTGGGGTCCCTGACATGTGACAAGATAAGTTCGCCACTGAACCACTGCAGGCTCCGTGTAGAGAAATATCCTGACACATGAGAGAACCGCTTAAAGCGTTCGTGCAGTTTGTACCACTCAGATACACTTCTCGATCCCCATTCCGGCATCGATATCTATATGGTAACTCCCAAGTTTCCTTGATGTATCCCTTACCCATTTTCTCATATTTGCCTGCCTGCCTTTGCTCAAGGCAATATTGAAACTGAAACGTAGTGACCAGCAGAGTGATTTGGCCATGAATTAGCCATTCAGTTGATGGTGATTCGGCTACAGTGAATGGTAACCTTTCCAGTTTCTCAATACGCAGCATTGTATATTTGGCTCCCCTCTGTGCCATTTCTGTCTGTTTATCAGTTAGATTGTATTCTGAAAACAGAGACATGGTGTTTATAAAACGCCAGGGCACATAGCCTGCACGCAAAGATAGCAGCGTTCAGCTCAACATCATAATAGAACGTAGCTGAGATTGCCTGTGTTGTAACAAGGCCAGATCTTGTTCTAGTATTTCGATCGCCGAAGACACAATGTTGCTTAAGGAGTAAATCCTGGAGGTCAAAGTTGTTAACCCATTATCTACTACAGCTAATGCCTTCTCTAAGTTAATACGGTCTATTTCCCGTATCCTCTCTGCGGCCTCTTGTTGGGATATTTTCCAGTTTTCATTATAGTAGGCATAAAGGTCTGCATATATGAAACGTTTCTGACGTTGTTTCCTGGGTCCTAGTAGAAAATCTCTAAGATCCATGTCAGGTGTGAGTAAGGTCAAGTGGTGTTTTACTTCTGTGAGAGTTGAGGTCTCTAGCCAATCAAGGCACAACTTCCCAACACTATAGGATGTCACTACCCCTGGGTGTTGTCTTTGTACATAGCGTGGATCTGGCCTATGGATACTAAACCCTTCGGTTGTATTCATAAATCTCTGCTGACATTTGTTTGTGACGATGGGCCAAACCAGCCATTCTGTCCAATCAGGATCTGTTCTGTTGTACTGGAAAATGTCATCTAATTTCACCCCATGTGTAGTTGAATTCTGCCCCCCACCCATCTGCGATGGTGTTGGAAACCCCGGTGTGTTCATTTCCTTGCCTTTGGCTAATCCAAGACAGGTTGTTTGTTGCACAGTTTCATTCAGAAATAAGATCTGCTGTGGAATAAGGCAGGCTCTAAATAGCGCTTCTATTCCCTGGACTTGCCAGTCCCTAGAACCCCAAATCGATTTTGAATCTATTGTGTCTTTCCATAGATCGAAACCCTGTTTAGACAACTGGTTCAGAAAGGATGCAGAGTAAATATGTTTGGTGTTTGTTAACATAATTTTCTGAGCTGAAATTTTCGCCACTTTATAATAAAATGACTTTGGGTCGGATGTGTTAAACCCTGAAAAGTATGTGAATTTCTGTGCAAATGCTTGCGAACTACCTTTTGGAGGTGTTGGGCAGTGTTCCCACTGGTGGTACTCAAATACATTTCTAGGTTTTATAGACTTGTGTAAGAAATGATGATCATATTGCTGGTAACAGTACAATGTTTCATAGTCTGAAGTACCTTCTAACATTTCATTGTTCGGAAATGCTGCAGTTTTTTCTAAATCAGACATCAAATTATTCACAGTATCATTGTCCCAATCATCAGAAAATGTAGTGGAGGTAATGATATCACTTAAAGAAATTTTAAATACATGTTTAAGCTTTAAAAGTTCAGTCGGACTGAATACATCATAATCAATCTTGTCCCATAGTATACCGTCCGGTATAGGAACTGCTGTGATGTTCACTGAAGACAAGTCTCTTGGTTCACGATGTGAAGACTGGTGTGGTTTTAAAATCAACTTGACTCTTTGGGCTGTAGAGCTTTATTGGAGGTGTCGTCCATTAATAAGCATATTAAAAGTTATTATTAAACCTAGCCAGAAAATTAAAAATAAAATCCCAGTGATATACCATAGTTCTATCTAAGGTGACACCAGGTAAGTCTTTCTAAAAAAAGTTCAAAAAGTCATTGAGTTTCTGTTGGAGTGATTTTTTGGCTGGCATCATTTCCGGTTCGCTTGGATCCAGTGAGAACGTATCAAAGTTCATGAAATAGCCAGAAGCAGTTCGATCAATTGTTGGAATTGCATCGGGATTTGTTGAAATCGGATTTTGCTCTTGAAGAAGCATGTTGACGTAGATGTCTGTATTAGGTCTGATTGCAACTTGGTTGTTAAGTTGATTTTCATTTTGAAGATGAACTTCTTGTTGAAGTGGAACGAGTTCCATAGCATTGTTGCTTAGTCCTTCATTCCATACAGGTGGCTCTTCAAACATGATGAGTCTTTCTGTTTGAACTTCTTGGATTGTAGCAAGAGGAGGGCATCTGCTACTGTGGAGTCCATGAGGCCTACTGTTTAGTATCGGCCACATAGTGTGGTTTGATTAAGTCGATTGAGACAAATCTTTTCTCCTTTTTCCCGGCAAGAGGCGGCAGAAGTACAGTTCTTGAGCCTTGGATTGCTAGGACCGGTACAGGCTTTCTGTAGGATGGCCCAAATTCTTTCTTGTCAGCAATCTTCTCTCTGACCAGATCCCCGATTTTTGGGATCCAGATAGGTCTTGCCGTTACTGCCTTGACTTCCTCAGTGGCGGCCTGATTCTTGAGCACGTTACTTTGTTGTGTCCTGGATTCATTCTGATCCTGTAAAACAGCCAAACCATCATGGATATCAAAAGGTTTTTCATCCGCCACTGCGCCTTCACAATCAAGATCAGGTACCCACATTCTTGTCCCAAATAGGACCTCGTAAGGAGTGACACCCCTAGAGAGCTTCTTGGCTGATTATTGATCACGTGCTGTACCCCATAAAGGTGATCGACCCATCTACCGCCCTTGCCTAATACCCTAGCTGTTAAAGATTGCTTTAAGTCTCGGTTTTTCCTCTCCACAACAGAATTTCCCTCGGGATGGTACGGAGAGGAGTACCGCAATGCTACGCCCATTCCTTCCATGGCCTCTTTGTAAGCCCGAGAGCTAAACGCCGGACCACGGTCAGAATATAACGTGCCAACTGCGTATGTACCGATAAAGACTCGCAAATCTTTTATAACAGTTCGAGCGTCAGCCGAGCGCTGAGGCCAGATCTTGAGGAAACTTGAGCTGGACGCGCACGAACGGACAACCTAATGCTGTCTAACAATGGTATTTGTACTGGACGTGTTGTGGTGGACCCATTCATCTGCTTGCAGATGTCGCAGTTCCAGACATAGTCTCTAATCAGCCTTCTAATCACGGGCCACCAGTAGCGTTCTTTCAATAAAGCAACAGTCCCCCTAAGTCTGTTATGTACAGAGCCTATCCCTTCGTGTGCTGCCATAATTAAACTTAACCTACGATCCATATTTGGTATTACTCTATCCCCCACTCCAGGAATCTGAGCATATGGAATGTTTTGTGCATCTAACTTGTAGGAGTACTTGAGTGGAAGTTTCTTTGGTACTGCTGTGCTGCCTTTGCGCGAAGCATTGACAGCTACCATTATCTCGCCTTCTATTCTCGTTTTTGAACGAGTGATTGCAGCTACGGAAGCTGTGCGAACAGCCCCCTTTGCAGCTTCATCAGCCAATGAATTCCCTTTAACGTGAACGCCATCACGCTGATGACTCAGTGTATGTATCACGTGAGCCCTTGGTAGTTCGTTTCTCAACTCCACTACCTGTTCCCATAGCATTTTATGCTTAATTGTGCCACCTTTTGCATCTTTGAACCCGTTTTGTTCCCAATGATGTAGATATTCATTGTACGACTGTACACAGTAAAAGGAATCACACACAATTAGTGTGGGGAATTCGTGATCCGTATTTATAAGTGCCAGTATCAGAGCTTTAAGTTCTGCCAACTGAGCCGTGCAGTCTCCTAGAGATTGCGTTTTAGTGCAACTCGGATGGAACTTTCCATCGTGCATGCGACCTTTAACAATTGCACACGCTGCGCTGTAAGCTTGCTTGCTTCCTGTGGCTGGTTGAGCAGATCCGTCAGTATAGATAATGTATTCATACTGATCGAGAGGCAAAATTTCATTTGGTAGAGGATATTCTTGTTCGTATTGCAGGAATGCCTGTGTTTTTAAACTTGGATCAAACCTGTATTCAACATCCGTTGCAGTAAGAGAATTAGCCCATTGTATCCATCTTGGATGTAAGGCTTTAGCATTTGGAATGCTAGCTTTTGTAACAGCTTCTAAAGCTGGTACTGGGGTCACGACAATTATGCACTTTCCCTGAGCCAGAGCTCTTCCTCTTGCTACAGCGGTCTGCACTGCTGTCAGGATTTTCTCTGTTAAAGTGAAACGCATCTCTGCGTTTGTGTACAGGTGTAATTTGTATGCGATTGGTACAGTTTCACCTTCATTAAAAGTTAAATAAGTGTACCCGCATTGACCCGCTATTACTCGGATCACTAAGTTCTGTGCGTTTACCCGTGTCTGTAAATGTTTAGAAGCTATCATGTCTTCCTGTAGGGAACGCAGGACATTTGTGTGTTCCTGTGTCCATTGTCTGGCTGAAAAATCAGATTTTATTCAATCGTAGAAAGGTTTTACTCTTTCCGCGTAATCCAAAATGTATGTTCGACCAAAATTTAGGAATCCCAGAATCGATTGTAAATTCTTTAATGATTTTGGAGTTGGAGCAGCGCGCACTTTTCTAAAAAGTTAGCTGCCAGGCTTTTTCCCTCACTTGACAGCTCATATCCTAAAAACAGGACACTGAGGTGGGCAATCTTTGATTTTTTTAAAGTTAAATTTGTAGCCCTCAGAGGTGAATCCCATAATAATGGTGCTCACCCTGGTCAAGTGCCTCAGTAAGTCATCGTCCATCAGATAAATATCATCTACGTAGGACAATGCTTCTTCATCCAAATTTTAGAGTAACTCTGTTACCCTTGCTGAAAACAACCCCGGGCTATTCTTATATCCTTGGGGGAGTCGACAAAATTGCCGTTGAGACCCTAACACACTGAATGCGGTCAGATACCTGCTTTCAGGCGCTATATTTTGGCAGAAAAATCCATTTGAGATATCAAGAGTTGTTTTGTATTTTTGTCGCACAATGTTATTCATTAATGCGGCACTGTGTGCATTTTGAACTGCAAATGTCTTTGTGCAAGTGTTTAAATGTCTGTAATCTAAAACTAGACGATATGTATTGTCAGGTTTGGCTACGGGGAACAAAGGATTGTTCATAGGTGAAGTGCAATTTTCTATCACCCCCTGGTATTCTAGTTGATCTAGAATCTCCCTGACTTGTCTTTTAGCTTCCTGCTTTATAGGGTATTGCCTTTGAGCATTTGGGGAAACTTTTAACAGGATCACGTAGTGGGTTGAATCCTCATCCCAACCAGCATGATTTTTGTACAATGCTGTAGCTAGGGCAACCGCCCACTCCTGCGCATATGCATGTTTAAGATGTATGGGAACGAGGTCGGAAAATGCTGGAAAAATTACCTTTTCTCCCCTAGGGCACTCCATGACGAATGCTGGCGGCCAGTCTTGCTCTGCTAATAGGATGTCATAACCAGATGACAAATTTTCCCAAAATAGACCTTTAACTTTTCTGGGCTTGTCCCCCTCCATCCGGAGTGTTATCTCATGTAACTTATGTGGGGCGCATACCCAAATATCAGGTGTTTCCACCGTCATATACTCACTCAACTCCACTGTCACCAGAAATTCCTTCAGGTTCTGGAGAGCTATTGTTACTTCTGCCACGCTGTCTAGCATCGTCAGAGCCCATTCCCCGTTCAGAAGCTGTGTCCTCAGAATTCTGGGCATGTCTGATCTTGAGACCTGCTACCTTCTTCTTTTTGAACTGAGGTTTTGATTTTTGTTTATCCTCTTTTTTAGGTGCGTAGTCCGCAGCGCGTTCGTGTCTCTGGACTTTGTACGCTCCTCTTGTCTGTGTTCTGACCGTCCTTCCCTCTCGGAGTTTCTTGACGAACCCTGAAAGGAACGAGAGGAACGAGTATCAGTATCCTGATACCTGTCAGGTTTTTTAATATTATCCCTATTCCTGAGGTTATACCTCCTTTCAGAGGGTTCCTGTTGTGGAGACCTACCTCTGGACTGAGATCTGGTGTCTTTAGACTTTTGTTTTTTTCTATTTTCCCACTTCTTTTTAGAAGAAGTAGGTGTCTGCTTTATAGTGTCCTTTTCAGGACTGCCCACCAGTTGTGGTTTTAATGTTTTCCCACCTAGACTGTCTCTGCCTAATTCTGCATATGCAGTTTCAATTATTTTGGGTAGTTCGTGTTGTTGATCTACTGGACTGAACTCCCTTAGGCGTTGGCGGATCGCCACTGAAGCTGCTTCCCCCTTAATGTTAGCTAGTATTATGGCTGAGACCTGTTCAAAGTTGTTCCCTAAGTTAAGGGCAGGTTCTGCTCCGTACTCAATTTGTATCTGTCTCAATACATCAGGTACTACTGCTATTGATGGGATACCATGTGTTCTGGTATATATGGCAGCAAAGACTGAACCCCAAGCGGTGCAATCCTCTAGTTGTGGTGTGATCCCCATGGGCAAGCAGATTGTTAGAATTCTGTGTTTATCACTGGTGGTAGTATTCGGGAATACTGCTTCAAGCTGAGTTATTTTCTGAGATATCCAGAATGGGATTTGTTCGCGTTTTGCTGGCATTTTGCCCATTACCGCGTATAATGTTTGTGGAGTAATTTTATTAACTGTACCCTGGACTGGAGTATCTTGTGCTGCAGCTGGTGCAGGTTGAACTGTTAAAGTCCTCATCACAAATTGTGTGAGGTTTCTGTAGATTTTAATTAAATCTCTGTGTTGTACGAGTAAGACTGGCTGTGGCATTGTGCCAATATCAGGATGTGGTGTGTATGCCGCTAATATGGGCCATGTGGCTCCTGCTCCTCCGAGCGGGCCTAATCTTGCTCTTCCATGTACGTGGGGTAGGGCACCTTTAAACCAGTAATTATGTTCCTGGTAAGTGAGCGGAACCTCTAACTCCTCAAAAGGAGTATAGTCCGCTGGTCTTTCACCTTCTAGGTAGTAGTGAAATACATCTGTAACTGGATTCGCTGCTGGGAATGTAACCCATGAATAGAACACCTCTGTTTTATTGGATTCGTGTGCCTCAATTACGAAAATTACTTTACCACCCCTGGCTCTTAAGCCATGTTCTAGAAGTTTTATGGTGACTGCCCTTCTGTAATTTGGTGCAATTTGTATTGCATCTTCAGGGTCTTCTTCTCCTAAACCGAAGAGGTCTGTTTCAACTCTCCTTGTTACATCTGCTTCTTCCACCATTTTTAATTGGAAGAAGGGAGGTTAAAGAATTTTTAAGATAAGGTGTAAATGCACAATTTGTAAGAACTATATGTCCTTCAAGCTTGAATAACCAACAGCCAATAAATAGTATTCTAATACTACTCAGCTGCGGCGGAGTTTGTGCCCACCCACTCCAGAAGTCTCTGGGGTTTTGTGAGTAGGTTCTCTGAGAATAGCACGACTGAACTACTCAGATTCTACTGTTAAATAAGTACCCAACCAACGTTGGCGGCGCCATGTCGTGTAGTTCCTATAGTACCCCTGCAGGACCTGCGCTTTTGGATAACATATACTGCGGGCTTGGTGGCAGTCTGACTCCTTGCACCCCCACCGTATATGTTAGCCTGGTTTGCATTAGCTAGCTCGCAGTGCCACTAGTGTCTCCTCTTATCGGGGAGAGATTCGTTTCTGGCAACCTTAGAACATGATAACCCTGATTCCCTCAGAATCGTGGAAACAATGTACTACCTTTTGCTCAGTCACTCGTGCTCACTTATTCGGTTTGTCTCAGAGAGTTACACAGAATAAAGAGTCGGGCGTTTCAATAAGTATTTATTGAACAGTTGTTATTCTAGTGTAAAATATATGTGCTGCGGTAACGAGCAGACAATAGCAGAGATATATTATCAGCAGTACGATAAAGGGATAGAACAGTTCTACCATATTGCAATAATCATGAATACATACATGAATATAAAAGCATTATGCAAGCGCGCTTACTCCTACGATGCCTAACTAGATGTACCTGTGTGTACCTAGTATATGTGTAGGTCTAAAGCCTAAGAGCCAAGAATCCCTCTAGGAGTTAGTCGAACCCCCATACCTGAATAGAGAGAGTGTGGGACCCCGTCCTGGTCTCGAGTTGGACACCCCGTCAGGGCTGTGTCAGACCACTGTCAGCTGGAGCGACTGCATGCAGGAGCCTCAGCGTCTCTGGTCAGTGTGTCAGCATGGAAGTCTCGGTTCCCTCTGTCTTACCGGGGCAAGATGTGGTGTATTTATACCCTAAAGAGTCTCGGTCCTCAGTATGGATTGTATTGGTCTGTCGTTAGACATGAGGAAGACGTCAGGGGTGAACTTTGTACATACATATTATGCAGGTGGTGTATTCCTAGAGAGTCATGCATAATTGATGAGTACAGTGTGGGGCTGTGTTTGGGAAAAACCCTGCTGTATTCAAAACCACAGGATAGATAACGTTCAGCCCTCAGAGCTCGTTGTGTACTAGCTGAGACTAATGCAGGTGACAGATCATGCCTATATAAGGAATCATGACTATAATAGGACATGTACAGTTATGACCATAATTGTGCATATGCGGCTATGACCATAATAGGGCAAGTACGAATAGGACCATGTTAGGGTAAATATGAATACGTCCATTTTAGAGCATGTACGACCGGGTCTACATTAGGGCCTCTATGCGGGATATAACAGTTCGAGCTGATGGTACCTGTTGGACTTGGCCCTTTTTGCAGGGTCATCCCTGAACTTTTTGCCTTCCTCCTGTATTTTCTCTGACCTGTTTTTGTTGGTTTTATGACTCTGGGCTCTTTACCACTGCTATTCAGTGCTAAAGTGCATATGCTCTCCCTATTGTAAATTGATGTATGGATTAGTGACTCCATGATTGGATTATTTGGTTTACTTGTCAGACCCTAGTATAGTGCACCATGAGTGCCCGGGGCCTGTAAATCAAATGCTGCTGGTGGGCTTGCAGCACTGGTTGTGCCACCCACAGAAGCAGCTTGTAAAGTGTAGCTCAGGCCTGCCATTGCAGAGCCTGTGTGCAGTCTGTGACTGCCATGTCGACTTGGCAAGTGCACCCACTTGCCAGTCCCTAAACCTTCCCTTTTCTACATATCAATCACCCCTAAGGTAGGCCCATGGGCAGCGTGCATTGTATGTAAAAGGTAGGACATGCCCTGATGTGTGTAGCATGTCCGGATAGTGAATTACAGCCAATTTCGTTTTTCACTATTGCAAGGCTACCTGTCCCCATAGGCCAGAATGGGCAGTTTGATTATAACATCTTATAATCCTAACTGACCCAGGGAACATGGTAGAAATTCGAATTTAGTATGCCTGAACTCAGAATGATAAAATACATCTTTTAGTGAAGTTGGTTTTAACATTCTGTGTTTGAAAATACCACTTTTAGAAAGTAGGTATTTTCTTGCCTAACCATCCAGCCTGCCTCTGCTAGCTTGTGTATTGTATGTCTGGTTTTGTGAGTGACAGGGGCTGGGGGACTCCAGGAGACAGGGTGAGTCAGCACAGGGCTGAATAGACCTATCTGCATGTAGAGTGGTGGGAGGAGTAGCACCTGGGCCTGAATAGGGCTGCGTCTGCCTTCCACAATGCTGGCTCCACCTCCTGTGGTGCGTCTGATGTCCCTGGCCTACTCTGACAAAGGAAGAAGTTGTGCACTGGCAGGATGCACCCAGAGCTGGTTTGGACTAGGTACAGGACCCTCTGCCTTCAGAGGACAAAGGATTTATGGGTATAAAAAGGGGGACCCAGACCCCAGAACTTTAGATCACTTCTGGAACAACAAGACAAACCTTTGCCAAGGAGAAGAACCAAGGAAGCTGCAGGAGTTTTGGACTGCCCCTCTGCCAGTGTGCTGTTTGCTGGGTTGGCCTCCAGTGGTCTTCATTGCCAAGGAAAGGAGAAGGAACTTTTAAAGAACTTTCATCATCTTGCAGAATATTTCTCCAAGGGCTTGAACTTGTGCTTGCCTCCTGCTGAAGTCTCAGGGACAAAAGACTTCACCACCAGCTCCCCTCTGAATTTCCTTGTTGGGAATTCTATCTGCAGAAGCTTGAGTGTCGCTGGGAGCTGGAAGCGCGACGCAACAAGAAGAAGCGTGTCGCTGTCGCAGCTGTTGCCGTCGCATCGCCGGAGAAGCGTGTCGCCACCGCAGAGGCCGCGGCCGCATCACCAGAGAAGCGTGCCTTCGTCGCAGCTGCCTGCCGTCGCATCACCGGAGAAGCGTGACTCCGTCGCATCTGCCTGCCGTCGCATCACCGGAGAAGTGTGTCGCCACCGCAAGGGTCGCCGTCGCATCCCCGGAGAAGTGTGTCGCCGTCGCAGCTGCCTACCATCGCATCACCGGAGAAGCGTGTCGCAGGGCCTATCGTGGCTCCAAAGTACAGCGTTCGCAGCACGGCCGTCGGGCGTGCACGCATCATCTTCACGTCATCGCATCACACCAAGGGCGCACTCTCATCGCATCGCACCGGATCGTCGCACCGCATCGCGGCGCCTGCTCGCCGCATCGTCCTCCCTGCGGACCCTTTGTTTGTTTTGCGTTACGCATCCAAGGTACTTTTGTGAGAAACGTGTCGCATTTATCATCAACTTGAACTAAGTTACTTCTACCATCTTTAAGTCTATTTTGAGTACAGTATTGTGGATTTTTGTCGTTTGTGGTCTTGTGTTAAGTCTATATAAAGAATACTTATTTTTATAAATCCTGTGTGTTGTCCATCTGTAGTGTTTTCACTGTATTACTATATGTGTTCACAAATGCTTAACACACTGCCTCTGAGATAAGCCTGTCTGCTCGTGCCAAGCTACCAAGGGGGTGAGCAGGGGTTATCTAGTAGTTTAATCCTCTTTCCCTGACTTAGAAGAAAGGGTCCCTATTTGGACAAAGGTGTATACCATTGCCAACTAGAGACCCCCAGTTCTAACATTGGTGGTCAGCGGTGAGGATTCTGGACTTGCATTTGTGACTCATATACAGTATTGGTGTACACTACTAGTGAGTGCAGACCAAACGCAACCACGTACTGTTTTTCTGTTTTCTGGTGTCCTCCTGGAAGTATTTTTTGATACTATGACTGTGGTTAGTTGTTGCAAAATGGAACTCGACTTCTGGCACATGTTTGTCTACACAATGAAGGAGCTACGTGTGTTTTACAAGGAAAGAGGGATGCCTGTGAAGAGAAGGTCCAGGGAAGATCTAGAGGCATCCCTATTTCAGTATGAGTTACCCCGCTGGAAGGCAACACTACCATTTGAGTCTAAGGAGGAGGAGTTCTCTAAAAGTGAGGAAGAAACAGAAAAAGATGCCTGGTTTCTGGCTTGTGACCAGAGGCTGAGAGAGATTGATGAGAAACTGAGAGAGCTTGATGAGGCTAAGAGGGCCTTAACCCAAGAAGAAGAAATTTGGGTAGCTCAGGAAGTGAGCTTTGCTGAGTTGGAGGTGGAGTCCAGCTCAGATGGTGGCAGCAAAATTATGTTACCTAGTGCTGAGGGAGTAGTGCACACACCCAGAGATGTGGCGCCCGACTTGGAGGTGGTTAACATACACCAGGAGGTTCTAGGATATGAGGTAGCTCCAGTAGTGCGCAGTGTCCCTGAGGTGGATTGGGAAACTGACGCAGGGGCTCATAGTCCTAGTGGTGGGAGGGACACTCTACTGACTCTAGATGAGAGGTACAGGGAGAGGGGTTCCCCCATGATTGAAGTCCTGGTGTGTGAGTGTGGAGACCGCCCAGAAGAGTGTGGGTTGAGTAACAGAGACAGTCAGATACTGTCTTGCCAGTCTCAGGCGAGTGGTGTGGAATACGTGTGCGAGGCACTGGATGGTGAGGTGAAGGATAGTTTGGTTAACCCTTGTAGGGGGCTGTGTGATCCAATTGTGGGAGAGCATATTGTAAGTCCCTGTTTTCCAGACCTATGCCAACACATGTTGGAGAGTGAGTTCTCTGACCCCAGGGAGCTCACCAGGGAGGCAGACCTTTTTGTGGATTCCAGAGGGTCTGAAGAGGCATTGGGGAGTGACCCTAAGGGGAGTGGCTCAGGTATCTTCCAACCCAGAGTGGTGGAGGTGGTTCAGAGTAGCCCAGCTAGGTCCTGTTGTAGTGGGAGGGGTGTAGGGCCTCACGTCCTGTCTTCAAGAAGAAGGAGTGAGACTGGGATGCGTCCCGATAGTGCCCAACCTCAGTCTCAGGGCCTGGATGGTTCTTTAAGGGAACACCAGGTAGGGAGCCTAGTCTGTCCTGATGGGCTGCCCATTGAGGGGGATCCCCTAGTGTCTGGTGAACTGGGAGTGTCTGTAAGTGGGCCTCCATCAGTTCTGGTGTCTGGCAGTGCCACTCCTAAGCGGAGGGTGCAGAAGTCCAGATTGAGGGGTGAGAGGGGGAAAGAGTCCCCAGTGGAAGAACCAGTGGGTCAGGGGCCAGCCACAAGTGCTGAGTCACCAATGAATGACCATGGTGATACCACTTCTGTCCTGGGGGATCTTCACGCACTGTCAGATGGACAGGGGTCGGAAGATCTGCGCCAGGCAGACTGTCACACGACACATGAGTTGTGTGTCACCCTCTGGGGGGGCATATGTGCTCCCAATGAAGTCCTGGTGCGCCGGGCAAGTCTTCAACCGCAGGGGTTGGTCCCTGGGTTGGGAAGCCAGGTTCAGGTGTTGTCTGACCTGGAGGGAGGGACAACTGTAAACAGTGTCCTGACCGGTTGGTCTTCTAGGGGTACCACTCCAGGTGGGAGGGTACAGTACTCTGGAAGGGGGTGCAGAGGGAGGGAGTCCTCGCCTCTGACCCCGGTTCAACTGGAGGGTCTAGACCCTAGGTTGGAGGGCCAGGTTTGGGGTGTCCCCCTTACCTGGACGCCCAGTTGCAGGATAGAACCCCTGAACTGGTGGGCGAATTGTGCAGGACATCTGCCACAGGTGCCCTGGCAATTCTGGAAGGGGTACCACTCCAGGTGGGAGGGTACAGAGCCCCAACGAGGAGAAGGAGGACCGGGTGAGGGAAAGCCCACCCCAGTCCTCCTGTCCAGCCGCCAGGTACAGGCCTGGGGCTGGTGGGTCAGTGCCAGGATGTCATACCTGACCTGACAGGAGGGAGAGTGGACAAAGGGTGCCAAGCACCTGGGGCTACTGCCCCACGCTCTCTAACGCCACAGAGGTTTGAGAGCCCTGCGAGGCATAAGGCCTGGGTCTCATCACTGACCACTGTCAGTGGCCACTGTGGCTTGCTGTCTGTCTGTTGGGACACACCTGTGAGCAAGCTACGGTTAGGTGCTGCACAGATGGTGTCCACAGGTGCGGAGAAGGGTTCCCCATGGGTTAGCTTGGTGGGCCCTGAGAGTATGGACAGGGGGACCCAAATAGGCTCAGATTGGCGTAGAACTAGAGTATGCCCCTGCTGTTGCGGGCCAGGGTCCATGTTCTATCGCTCAAAGCAGGGAAGCCCATCAAGGTAGTGATTGGTCTACCTCTGCGCTTTGGCTGGAAGGGGGTTGTGTTGGACTTGGCCCTTTTTGCAGGGTCATCCCTGAACTTTTTGCCTTCCTCCTGTATTTTCTCTGACCTGTTTTTGTTGGTTTTATGATTCTGGGCACTTTACCACTGCTATTCAGTGCTAAAGTGCATATGCTCTCCCTATTGTAAATTGATGTATGGATTAGTGACTCCATGATTGGATTATTTGATTTACTTGTCAGACCCTAGTATAGTGCACCATGAGTGCCCGGGCCTGTAAATCAAATGTTGCTGGTGGGCTTGCAGCACTGGTTGTGCCACCCACAGAAGCAGCTTGTAAAGTGTAGCTCAGGCCTGCCATTGCAGAGCCTGTGTGCAGTCTGTGACTGCCATGTCGACTTGGCAAGTGCACCCACTTGCCAGTCCCTAAACCTTCCCTTTTCTTCATATCAGTCACCCCTAAGGTAGGCCCAAGGGCAGGGTGCATTGTATGTAAAAGGTAGGACATGCCCTGATGTGTGTAGCATGTCCTGATAGTGCATTACAGCCAATTTCGTTTTTCACTATTGCAAGGCTACCTGTCCCCATAGGCCAGAATGGGCAGTTTGATTATAACATCTTATAATCCTAACTGACCCAGGGAACATGGTAGAAATTCGAATTTAGTATGGCTGAACTCAGAATGATAAAATACATGTTTTAGTGAAGTTGGTTTTAACATTCTGTGTTTGAAAATACCACTTTTAGAAAGTAGGTATTTTCTTGCCTAACCATCCAGCCTGCCTCTGCTAGCTTGTGTATTGTATGTCTGGTTTTGTGAGTGACAGGGGCTGGGGGACTCCAGGAGACAGGGTGAGTCAGCACAGGACTGAATAGACCTAACTGCATGTAGAGTGGTGGGAGGAGTAGCACCTGGGCCTGAATAGGGCTGTGCCTGCCTTCCACAATGCTGGCTCCACCTCCTGTGGTGCGTCTGATGTCCCTGGCCTACTCTGACAAAGGAAGAAGTTGTGCACTGGCAGGATGCACCCAGAGCTGGTTTAGACTAGGTACAGGACCCTCTGCCTTCAGAGGACAAAGGATTTATGGGTATAAAAAGGGGGACCCAGACCTCAGAACTTTAGATCACTTCTGGAACAACAAGACAAACCTTTGCCAAGGAGAAGAACCAAGGAAGCTGCAGGAGTTTTGGACTGCCCCTCTGCCAGTGTGCTGTTTGCTGGGTTGGCCTGCAGTGGTCTTCATTGCCAAGGAAAGGAGAAGGAACTTTTAAAGAACTTTCATCATCTTGCAGAATGTTTCTCCAAGGGCTTGAACTTGTGCTTGCCTCCTGCTGAAGTCTCAGGGACAAAAGACTTCACCACCAGCTCCCCTCTGAATTTCCTTGCTGGGAATTCTATCTGCAGAAGCCTGCGTGTCGCTGGGAGCTGGAAGCGCGATGCAACGAGAAGAAGGGTGTCGCTGTCGCAGCTGTTGCCGTCGAATCGCCGGAGAAGCGTGTCGCCGCCGCAGAGGCCGCATCACCAGAGAAGCGTGCCTTCGTCGCAGCTGCCTGCCGTTGCATCACCGGAGAAGCGTGTCGCCACCGCAAGGGTCGCCGTCGCATCCCCGGAGAAGTGTGTCGCCGTCGCCTACCGTCGCATCACCGGAGAAGCGTGTCGCAGGTCCTGTCGCGGCTCCAAAGTACAGCGTTCGCCGCACGGCCATCGGGCGTGCACGCATCGTCTTCACGTCGTCGCATCGCACCAAGGGCGCACTCTCATCGCATCGCACCGGATCGTCGCACCGCATCGCATCGAGGCGCCTGCTCGCTGCATCGACCTCCCTGCGGACCCTTTGTTTGTTTTGCGTTATGCATCCAAGGTACTTTTGTGAGAAACGTGTCGCATTTATCATCAACTTGAACTAAGTTACTTCTACCATCTTTAAGTCTATTTTGAGTACAGTATTGTGGATTTTTGTCGTTTGTGGTCTTGTGTTAAGTCTATATAAAGAATACTTATTTTTATAAATCCTGTGTGGTGTCCATCTGTAGTGTTTTCACTGTATTACTGTATGTGTTCACAAATGCTTAACACACTGCCTCTGAGATAAGCCTGTCTGCTCGTGCCAAGCTACCAAGGGGGTGAGCAGGGGTTATCCAGTAGTGTAATCCCCTTTCCCTGACTTAGAAGCAAGGGTCCCTATTTGGACAAAGGTGTATACCATTGCCAACTAGAGACCCCCAGTTCTAACAGTACCCCTTATTTAGGTCTAATTTCGAGAAGTCTTTTGCTCCATTTAGGCGAGTAATCATGTCGCTGATATGGTGTCCTGGATGCCGCTCCCGCTCGATGGCTGTGTTCGGGGCTCACATGTCCACGCACAAACGCACCTTATTTTCTTGTCCTCATTTGGGCACAACCACTACCGGTGACACCCACGGAGTGGGTCCTGTTGACCGTTCTATGATGTCTGCTCTCAGCAGGCCTTGGAGCTCTTCATCCACTGCTTGTTGGAGGTGGAACGGTACTTTCCGGTGGTGCTGGGCCACAGGCACCACTTGTTCATAGATGTGCAATCAGACTTTGAAATGAGCTAGTTTTCCTAGGCCAGAGAATAGCTTTGGGAACTTGCTGATGATATCAGGCGAATCGTCAACTCTGTATAGAATTTCCACTAGCTTCAGACGTTCGGCCGTTGGTAGGCTGAGAAGGCAGTCGGCCGCTTCAGGGCCTTCTATCACATGGATTTGCACATGAACTGTCCTGTCTTTGTAAGTCAGAGACGTGCGAAATTGTCCCAGGCACGGCAGCGGTTCTTTGGACATCCACGTTTCCAAAGCGTGCACAGCGGCTGGTTCTAACTTAGGCTTCGGGTTCATTTTCTTGTACTCAGTCGTGCATATGTAGTTGAGTGACGCTCCGGTATCTAAGACGAACTTCGCAGGGTGGTTTCCCATTTGAATGTGTAGCTGGGGATACTTCTTTAGTCGGTAGGGGTCCGCTACCATGCATACGTACTCATCACTATCTTGTGATATGGGAGTGAGGGCGGACGATTCTCTTGAGGATGATCGTCGGGACCGATATGAACCTCGCGACCGAGTGCTGGATCTCGACGAGCTCGTTGAGCGGTCTCTTCTCCCTTGCACTGCCCTTACATGGTGACGTGGCCCTGTGCTTCGCTTGGTCGGCCCGGATTCTTTGCGATGGGTTTGGCACGCTGCTTCGAAGTGATTGTCTTTCCCGCATCGGTGGCACTGTTGTCCGATGGCTGGGCAGGGGCCCGTGTGGGGGTAGTCCTGGCCGCAGCTATAGCACTGTAGCGGTTGTTTCCGGGTGTTGCTGTTCTTGTTTCCGCTGCGGGCGAATTCGTGAATTTTTCAGGTTTCCGATGATCCGGTTGACGTCTTGAATCTGTTTGAGACTGTATTCAGAAGGCTTGTTTACGTTTCTCAGTCTTGCCAGCTTCCACCTTTTTTGCATGTTCTTCCGCTTGGTCATTTATTCGTGTGAGCTCCTCAATGTCGTCGAGCGAGTAGTGCTTCTTCAGCAGACGGCGGCGCAGTGACTCCGACTGGCACCCCTCAATGATTCGTAAACGAAGTGCATCTTCAGTGCTAAAATTGTCAAATTCACAGTAGCGGGCCAAACGCTTGAGGCGTGAAATGAAATCACCCATAGATTTCGCCCTACTCAAAAAACCCAAGGCGGACCCGAGAGACCTCAAGAACTTCCGGCCCATCTCCCTGCTTCCGTTCCCAGCCAAGGTCATCGAGAAGATCGTCAACAAACAGCTAACCCGATACCTCGAAGAAAACAGCATCCTGGACCCATCCCAATCAGGGTTCCGCAGCAACCACAGCACGGAGACTGCCCTCATCGCCGCCACCGACGACATCAGGACCCTGCTGGACAACGGTGAGACCGCAACCCTCATCCTGCTGGACCTCTCCGCCGCCTTCGACACTGTCTGCCACCGCACTCTACGCGCACGCCTCCACGACGCAGGGATCCGAGACAAGGCCCTGGAATGTCCACCTCCTTCCTCACCGGCAGAACCCAGAGAGTCCGCCTCCCACCATTCCGATCCGAAGCCTCCGAGATCATCTGCGGCGTACCCCAGGGATCATCCCTCAGCCCAACACTGTTCAACATCTACATGGCCGCTCTCGCACGCATTGCCAGACAGCACGACCTCAACATAATCTCCTATGCCGACGACACTCAACTGATCCTCTCCCTCACCAAGGACCCCCTCGCCGCCAAATCCAACCTCCATGAAGGAATGAAGGCCGTCGCCGATTGGATGAAGATCAACCGACTAAAGCTGAACACGGACAAGACAGAGGTCCTCATCCTCGGCTCCAACCCCTCAGCCTGGGACGACTCCTGGTGGCCTACGACACTGGGAGCAGCCCCGACACCCACCGACCACGCACGCAACCGGGAGTCATCCTCGACTCAACGCTCTCCATGGCCAAGCAAGTCAATGCAGTCTCCTCCTCCTGCTTCAACACCCTCCGCATGCTTCGCAAGATCCACAGGTGGATCCCGACAGACACAAGAAGAACAGTCACCCAGGCCCTCGTCAGTAGCAGACTTGACTATGGGAACGCCCTCTACGTGGGAGCCCCGGCCAAGCTCATCAAGCGACTGCAACGCATACAAAACGCCTCCGCACGCCTGATCCTCGACGTACCACGCCACAGCCACATCACCCCCCACCTGAGGAACCTGCACTGGCTCCCCGTCGACAGGAGAATCTCCTTCAAACTCCTCATCCACGCACACAAGGCACTCCACAAGACTGGCCCAGCCTACCTCAACTGACGACTCTTCTTCTACGTCCCCAACCGCCAGCTCCGCTCCGCTGACCTCTCCCTCGCCACCGTCCCTCGCATTCGAAGAACAACCACCGGCGGCAGATCCTTCTCACACCTCGCCGCCAAGACCTGGAACACCCTTCCACTAAGCCTACGACAGACCCAAGACCTGCTGACCTTCAGGAGGCTACTCAAGACCTGGCTGTTCGACCAGTAGCAGCAACCCCCCCCCCTCTCCCCAGCGCCTTGAGACCCTCGCGGGTAAGTAGTGCGCTCTACAAATTCTGTGATTGATTGATTGATAGATTCCTCTCGTTCTTGAGACGCGAGGTTGAAGGTGTAGCGTTCATAGTCCAGGTTTCGCTTGTGGAGAAACTTCCTGTTTAAGGCTTCCCTCACATCTGGGTATGACGCAGCGTTGGCCGGTGGTAGTTCTTTAATGATTTGTCCGACGTCCTTGCCCACCAGATTTCGCAAAGCGATGAGTTGTTGGTCGGGGTCGCTGACTTGCGAACCCTTCATAAAGTCCTCAAAGTCTTCTAGCCAGCTTTGCCACTTTGGACCCATGCTATTTCCGGAGGTCAGCATCAGGGGTTCAGGGGGGCGCAGGAATGATACCCCCATCAGTACCGGTCCGGGCTGTGTAGTTCGCGCTGGGCCAGGTTGTGCATTTTGCGAGGAGTCGGGATGTGTAGACATGATGAGGCACAGCTGACCCCACTCTCCTCTCCAGTAGTCTGCAGCAGCGTCTACGGAGGTTGCAAATTGTCTTTTTGGAGGGCGCAGTAGAGCTTTTTCTCTTTGCCTGACTTTAAGATGGCCGCCGGACTGGTGACCAGGCCTCCCGGTATTGTGCGCCTGACTTCAAAATGGCCGCTGAATGCGACCTCTGCACACTAGCCTTGGCATTGAGTAATGAGGCTTACCCCAGCTCGCCGTGACATTTGTTTCTTCTAAGCTCCGGGGTATCTTCAGGATTTGGACTGCTGGCTGCCTTGACGATTGGCTCTCCGTTCCGATGGGAACCGCTGCGCACGTTCACATCGGCAGTGGTGGCGCTCTGTTCGCCGCAGGCACCGCAGCGTGTTGTCGGTGTATGTCGAACGTGCAGATTTGAGGGGGGTGTCTCCGCATCCCACCCTCGTCGCCAGGTTTCAGATCGGGCGCATAAATGAGGCTCGGACACCAGCTGGGTTAAACACGTCTTTATTCTCCTACTGCTTATCCCTATCTGCCGTTACTTTCCTTTTTCCCGCTCCTCCCCTTCCTCTTCCGGCCATGCCTGACCCTGACGTCACATGCAGGTCAGGCACGGCGATACTACATCTGTGAAGGACAGTTTATGTGTCATCTGCTCCATAGTAATGGTGTGCCAGAGCTGTGTGAACAAGGGCGCTGCCGAGGGGTCCTAAGGAGACCTCCAGGCTCGAGCTATAAACTGTTTGGCTGCACCCGTCATATGGCATATAAGATACCAGTTTGCGTGGGTCATTACAGCCATGGATGTGGGGCCGATGCCTAAGATGAGTACATGGTAGTCAGCTGGTGTAGGGTGTCCCAGGGTGCCCTTAATATGGCTCAGGATCTCCTTCCAAAATATTTTTAAGGAAGGGCATGTCCACCATAAGTGATGGAAGTCGCCCATCTGTGCTCCACATCGCCAGCACACGGCAGAGGCTGTAGGAAACATGGAGCAGAGTCGGGCAGGGGTATAATGCCACTGAAACATTACCTTATAGGCTGCAACTTGCTGGGAGATGCTTCTATGCTTTCATGGCATCTCTCGCCAGAGCAGTTCTCATTGTTTCTGGATAATGTCTGGAGTCCATTTCCATTGGTAGGGATGGCGGGGAAGGAGGTGTGATTGTTGTAGGACATCATACATCTTAAACACCAGAACGCCAGTGCCTTCAAAGCTGCAGACAAGTTGTTAAAAAAGAGTAAGGGGGCGGGTAGCGGCTTCTGCATTGGGGGGTAGAGGGCCCAATGCAAAGTTGAAAGTACTGATGATGGGCAGATTCAGTGAGTTGGAACTCCTTACTACACTGCTCGAATGGCTTAACTGTCTGGCCCTGAAAGAGGTCCTTCAGGAGTCTGCACTCACTCGTAACCCAATCCAGGAAGGATTTCCAGGGAAGGGCAGGAGAGAAGTCGGGGTTCCGTGCAATTGGAGTGTTTGGGGACGGGAATGAGGTCATCCCCCTTCTGATGGTCAATCTATCCCATATGTCCAGTACTGTGCATGTTGGGGTGGCAATATAGGAACTGCAAAAGGGCGGGACTGCTTTGGAAGCCAGCGAGGTACCAGAGCCGTCGGCAAGTGACTGCTCAGTCCATGTGTACCAAGTGTTTCTTGCTCTCCTGCACCACCCACTCAGAAATGTAGAGTAGATGCACAGCCCAGGAATAATCCTGGCGGTTGGGACAGGCAAGCCCTTCCGGTTTCTTGGGAGCATAAGAAGCACAGCGGAGATACGGGGGTACTTCCCTTTCCATATGAAGGAGCAAAGGTCTCCTTGTAATCGTTTGATGTCATCGGAGGGATTGGGGGTCGGCATTGACTGAAATAAATATAGAAGCCAGGGAAGAACATTCATTTTTACCACATTGATGCGGCCCAACCATGAAATATGGAGCGATCTCCACTGCCGGAGGTCCTCAAGTATTGCCTTATGGTAGCGTGGCCAATTAGCCCACGTCCAGGTGGCTAAGGAGCTTGTGATTGTAACGTCTAAGCACTGTGTGGAGTGTGAGGTCCACTGAAAGGGGAGAGTGTCTAAGTGGTGGAGTCGCTACGGCGGGAGAGTGAGATTAGGCGCTAACGACTTGGCCAGGTTAATCTTGTACCCAGATACCTGCTTGTAGGCCTGTAGGGCCTGGACCACCGCAGGGAGGGAGGTGTCTGGCTCTGTTAGGGCAAGGAGAAGGTTGTCAGCATATAATAGAACTTTATGTTCCTGTCCCCCAAAAGGAATGCCCCTAATGTCAGATGATTGTCGTAGGTGGATGGCAAGCGTTTCCACCACAAGGGCTAATAACAGGGGGGATAAGGGGCTGCCCTGTCGGGTGCCCCGAGACAAAGGAAAAGAGCTAGTAGTCTAAGTAGCTTAGGATGTTATCAGTGCGCTCTAGAGAGAGAATGTCTTTTGTGAACTTCGCTTCAAATAGGCGTGCCTCTCGAGAACTAGCTATAGAAATGGAGGTTATCATTACGCATATAGTGGCTTTAAACCCGCCCCAAAGGCCATGGGGAGGAGTATCGGGTAAAGAGTTAATTGCAAAGTATTCTGTGATGGTATCTTGTATAGCTGCCTTGTCGACGGAGTCTCTGAGGAGTTGGGGGAGGCGGCAGCGCGGAGGCATGTGTGGTGAGCCCAGGGTTGTCGTGAACCCCCCGCTCCTCCCGCTTTGGCAGCTACAGTGGGGGTGGAGCACTTTATGGGCCTATTCTGTCTGCAACTCAGCAGGCAAAATATCATAATTAACCCGATGGAGGAATTCAGCGTCAATAGAAGAGCATGCGGGAGCCAGGAAAAACAAAAGATTACAAATAGAAAAGGGAAAGAAGAACGGAATATTGAAAAGAAGGAAGGGTGAAGGAAAGAATCTAGGGATGTGTAGGCAGAAAAATGTGTGGGTAGATGGATGAATAGGCGAAATAATAAGTGAATTGATAGATGGATAGACACATGTCAGGGTGGCCCAGGGGATGGATGGATGGATCAGTGAATCAATGGATAGATGGATGGACAGGTGAAAGGATGGCAAAGTAAAGGGATGGATGAATGGATGGATGGGTGAAAGGATGAGCAAATGGATGGCAGAGTGGATGGATGAGTGGAAGGATGGCAGCATGGATGGCTGGATGGCAGAGTGTATGGAAGGATGATGATGGATGGCAGGGTGAATGGATAGATGGATGAATGGCAGAGTGGATGGATGGATGGATGGCAGAGTGGACGGATGGATTGGTGGATGGCAGAGTTGATGGAATGATGGAATGGGGAAAGATTGACTGATGCATGAAAAAATGAATGGATGTAAGAATGTAAAGGGGAAATTGTGGATATCAGTGGGTGGATAGAAGGGTGAAAGGATGAATGGATAGGTGTCTGGATGGAAGAGACAGGGGAACTCTTCTAGGGAGGGGTTGGCTCACTTGCTTTGTTTGCTTTTTGCCACCAGAGCTTTCTTTTCAAAGTGAAGGGTACTTTAATCTTCTGGCTACTCCCTTGGGTGAGCTGGTACAGGGTGTCCATGTGAGCTCAACATGTGCGTGATCTGAGATGGAGATATCTGAAATCTGCACAGAGGTGAGAGTGTTCAGTAAGGAAGAGGTGATAAACAAGTAGTCAATGCTGGAGTAAGATAAGTGCATGTGAGAATAAAAGGAGTAATCCTTCATGTCTGGGTGTATGTATCACCAGGCATCGACTAAGCCCACATCTCAGAGCTCTTTCTTGAGTATACCGGGCATAGCTCCCGTGCCTTGAACATGTGCTGTGTTCCTGTCAAGATCAGGGTCCCAGACCAAGTTAAAATCACCCACACTATAAAGTCACCCCTAACAGGCCTTCGTTGTTCTGAGAGTATTTGACGTATGAATGCATCCTGCCCTTGGTTCGGGGCATGGAGGTTGAGAAGCGTTAGTGTGTCTCTACCTCTCTCCACAGAGTGAGGTATCTCCCGCCCGGGTCTCTAGCCGTTTTAATGGCTTTTGTGTAAAAGCCCCTCTTACAAAGTATGGCAACTCCTAAGGTCTTAGAGTCAGTGTACGCCCAGTGTTGGTTTGGATACTTAGGGTGGGCCATGCTGTGGCAATTGGTGCAAAGCAGATGGGTCTCTTGCAAGAAGATAATCGCGTTGTGTCAGGTAATGCCAGACCTGGCGCCATTTGCTAGGGGAATTGAGCACATGGACATTAAGGGAAAGCAACTTCAGTTCATGTGTAGTGTTCATATAAGGGGTAAAACTCTTGGCACAATTCTTGATAGGTGGACAACCATTCCATGGGTGGTGATTGGTGGAGAGAAACCCCCCCCTGTGCTGCCAGAATAAGGTAACTGCTGCAGCAGCAGCATAGAGACCTATTGGGGAGTAGGTGGGTGTAAGAACGGGCAGGGGTAACTAAGGCGGCCAACAGGGCCCAACCTTGTGAACCACTCCATAGATGGTCGGGAGAGGTTTAACAGACCCAATTGAGATGTCACCCTCAACAGAGGAGAGCTTGTGAAGGGGAGCGGGAGGCCAGGAGCGATGTCGGTAAGCAATGTACTTGATAAGCTAATCCTGTAATGGGAAAGAAGGAAGATATAACAGACAATAAATAGACAATCGGAGTCCAAGCTCCGTGCCCTGAGCCCTGCCAAATGGGCTGTTGTTCGGTGGGCCGGTGAGTAACAGAGACAGTTTAGGAGCGAGACATGGATGGGTTCAGTGTAAGTTAATTTTCTTCAGCCGAGGACTTAGCTTGTTCCGTCTTTTGGAGGTGTGCAATAATGTCTATCTTTGCCGAACGCGAGTCTTGATCAGCCTTGTTGTTGCGGCTACGGCTGTGCCTTTGGTACGTGTGCCACTTAGTTCGCAAGGGGTCTGAGTGCGTAGAAGGTGAGGGTGATGTGTCCCTGCTAGGAGAGCCACTTGGAAGGCCGAGGATTGATTTGGCCTCTGCGAGGGAGCAGACCATACGCTGTTTCCCATTCCAGACGAAGAACAGGCCAAAGGGGTGGGCCCATTAATATTTGATTCCCTGAGAGCGTAAGTGTCCTGTCATAGGTTTAAAATCTCGTCGCTTCTTCAGAGTCAGCGGGGAGAGGTCCTGGTAAACACTGTGTCCGCTTTACCCCTCGCTGCTCGGAGCACAGCTTCTTTGTCCTGAAAAACACGAACCCTACTGAGAATGTCTTGTGGTGCATCCGGTTGACCAGGGGCAGCTGCAACCCAATGTACTCTGTCAAGAACCCGAGGGAGCCCCCTATGGCTCACCCCAGATAGCCATCAGCAGGTCTCTAGTGAAAGATATAATGTCCTCCCTTTCTGCCCTGCAGTGGATGCCTCTTATTCGCAGATTGTTGCTTTGCCCCCGAATTTCCAGGTCTTCTTGTTTGGCTTGGAACTTGATGTGTTGTGCTTCTAATGCATTGACCCTTCTCCAGAGGGCCTCATGATCCTCTGCTCGGGAGTCAGCGGTGTGTTCCAGGTCCTCCACCCGGTCTCTCATTGCAATGACATCCTTGCATAAGTCATTGAGGCAGCTTTTAAACTCTGTCTTCAAGGAGCCTATCTCTTGACAAATATATCCACTAGAAATGTCTCCAAATAGTCCTGTGTGATGGAGAGGGTGGGGGTTAGAGGACTGTGGGGGTGGATCCTTCTTGCTAGTCATGTTGGATGTAGCTGTTTTAGCCCAAAGGGAGACCACGAACTGTCCCTGGTGGACCTGACTCTGGGCATAGTAGGCCAGGCTGCTGTGTAGTGCACTTTAGGGGAGTTGAACTGAGAGCTGGAGGTCAGTATTCCCCACTGGGTGTGGGCAGGAGGTAAAGGAGGGGGCAAATCCCTTGCAGTGTCATTGAGAGAGTGCAGTGATGTGGGAGCAGCGCAAGGTAGGGAGAGCTACAGGAGGTGCAGGCAGGCCAAGCACCTCGAATTCAATGATGCAAAAGACAAACAGTCTTGGCCCGGGTTTGTCTTCAGAGAGACTGAAGTCATGCAGTCAGCGCCCCCAGGTCATAAGCGGAGCTTTATAAGGCTTTAAGGCCCAAGGTGTGCAGGAGCTCCGACAATCCACGTCCTACACCATTCCCGGTCAGGCCATGCCCCCACTACTCATACTTTTATACGCAGATGATGCGGTACTGATCGCCTGCATGCGAAATGGCCTCCAGAAGTTGTTGGATCATTTATGGAGTACATGGAGGGTTTGGATTTAAAAGTAAATCAGTCGTAATCCTACACCATGACATGTGGGCCTCTAAGCACGGAAATCAAGCACTTTAGAATGGGGGACATTACTTAAAAGGACAAGTATTTTTAGCCATTCAGGAATCATTTTTAGCTCCTCTTTAATATGGAAACCACATCTCCAAATGAAATTGCAGCAAATGGGAAAGAATACGGAAGCTAGCTTTCGTTTTGCAAGGATTTTAAAACAGAAACCTCTACCAGAGATGACTGCTCTGTTCCAGTCAAAAATCATCTCGGCTGCCTTTTATTGGGCTGGGGTGTCGGGGTACCAAGATGTGGACATGCTCAAACTAATTGAAAACAGTTTTACACATAGGCTGCTGCCAGTCCCTAAAAACACTGCAAATTTAATTTGCCATGAGGAATTGGGCTTATCTTTTATAGGGGATCAGATAAGAATTACCCCACTTCTTTTATAGATCAAATGTTGGCAGAACCCAGAGGCGAAGCTGGTGAGAGAGTGTATGTTAGACTATTTATCTTTACAGAATATAAATAGAATATCTTGGCTGATGTATGTTAAATCATGTTTTCTCAAATTGGGCCTTAAGGAAATGTTTACAAACCCCCAATACATCAGGGCAGATGCTAAGGAGGGGCGTGGCCTGATGTAGTTGGAGTGAGCAGCAATGCTCGAAGCTCCGCTCGGCCGACCCGCATCCAGCGCCATCCTGCCATTATGAGACCGACTCAACAACTCTAACTATACCCCCTGTACAAGCTTGCTGCTGCGGGAGGCATCGACGAGACAGGAAACTTCGGCACTAAGACGACATTGCGGCCTGAGAGCGGAGTATGCTTGTGCAGCCTGAAGACAAAATGGTGGCGGACGCCTAGAGCTAAAGGCGCCGAGGGGCTCTGGAGGCAGACAACAAGATCTCAGGGAACTCGTGGTGTACAGGTGAACTGCCTGGCCGGACCTTTAACTGGTGGCACTGCAGCACTCAGCTTTATACCGAGGCTGGGACCCACATAGCCATGTGAGGCACCCCCCTACCTACCATTGTATGCTGCTCCGGACCCGAGAGGCGAGCGAGGCCCTGCCTGACAGAGCTGCAAGACGAGCGGTGAGGTGCAGTTTGATCGCTTGTGGATACGCGACTGAGCTGCGGCTACAGCGGCTGGGGTGGTGAGTAGCTCCGACCCGGAGGAGTCTGGGAATAGATCTGGAGGACTTCGCGGGAGCTACTACGAGGAGGCCCTGGTGAGAGGGCGCAGATCGGACAGAGGGCCTTGCCTGCAGTGGTGCGAGCAGCACCCGTCCCGTTTGATTGATCTATAGTGCTGAGCCCGTAGCCCCACTAGGTGCCATTGCAGCGGACCTGCCTGCCCTTGTCTGCGGTGTGGCCCTGTGTATACCATGCATCACTCTGAGGCCCACTGATGACCTTGAGTGGTGATTGGGGGAGCGACTTAGACCCTGATGCTGCCACACATGCTCTAACATGGTTGACGGATGGTGGAGACCCCGCTGAAGCTCTGAGCGGAGGCGGGGGCAGGCTCGCGATCTGTGAGCGCACTGAGCCCCTTAGTAAGCACCGGAAAAGCCCAAGATACACGGGCGACTAGGGCTTTGGCTGAGACTGCTGAGGGGCCTGCCCTGGCTGTGAATGAAAGGCTTTTGTTTGGTACGCATGTGGTGGAATGCACCTGGGGGGCTCGAGCGCATCACTATAAAGATTTGGGCTTCTGCCGCCCCAGGATGGGACACTGCTGATCTCTGAACACCCATGCTCTCTGACTGAGGCTACTACTGCCTATCAGGCTATGATTCTGGTGGAGCGGGGGTGAGAGGGCCCTGCCCTGCGGACATTGGAAAGCAGTTGCATTTGCGCACTGGAAGGTGGTGGAGGAGCGACTGAGTGACTTTGAATTACCTCTGGGAACCATGGGCAAGCCCTCTCGTAAGCGGGACCAAGATCCTGAGAACGCGACTGGCCCGCCGGACGAGGCTGGAAGTGTATCTCAGCCCATGGAGCTGCCTAAGGACCTCACAATACAAGACATCCTCCAAGCCATATCAACTTCCCGCGAGGTGCTGGAATCCAAAATAGACACTATCAACATAGGCTGGCGACCAAAAACGGCTTGAGGAGCGAGGAACCATGAACAAGCAGACTTTGGGGGAGCTCCCATCTGTGATTACTGAGATGAAAGAACAACTGTCAGCAGTTGAGGCAAAGATGTGGACCCTTGAATTACCAGCGGAGTATTGCGGAGAATCACTCCGGCCACAACAATATTCGGCTGGTGGGTCTACCCGAGAAGGTGGAGGGCTCCGCTATGTTGACCTACATTGAGAACAGGCTGTGCACAGAGGTAGCTCCTGAGGGTCTTTCTCTCTTTTTCGCAATAGAGAGAGCACACTGAGTCCCATTGAGTCCGCGGCGGCCTGTGGCCCCCCCCCCCCGAGACCAGTGAAGGCTAGACTACTGTACTATAAAAATCGCAACCATATCCTGGCTCAGCCCGGGCAAAGGGAAGAGATTTGAGTCGACAATGCTGCTGTGCGTATCTTTCCGGACTTCTCTAGGTAGGTACAGAGATAGAGGGCATCACTTCAGGAAGTTTAGAAACAATTACAACAGCTGGAATTCAAGTACACAATGCTCTTCCCCGCTAGGCTGAAGGTGATGACCTCGGAGGGAACACAATTCTTCCAATCTCCACAACAAGTCTGGGACTGGTTAGAAACTCGACGCGCCGAGACCTGACTTAAGTCCCCGACAACACCGGACTCACCGTACTGGTAACCGGCGTAAAAGGTTGCGGAGCAGCTCTGTTGTCCCCTCGCAGGCCGAAGTACAGCTCGGAAAACAGAGAGCAATGGAGGTAGTGGCCAGGATGAGTGGGAGCCAAATCCTCCAGCTCTAGACTTGGATTCTGATCATTGCTCTGATGTTTCGGAGGGTTCGAGTCTAGTACTACCTAAGGTGACACCGAAGTCGGCGGATGACATTATCTGACCTCTGCAATGTACTGGTAACGGGCTGGGGGCTCAGCATGCCATAGTGATTGCATTGATTTCCATAGGGCACACCTGAGTACTGTACGGGACATTGAATAATGAGCCGGTTCTCTGTTGTATTTTAGATTATGCTGGAAGAGCGTTCGATAGCTGAGGGGGTTCAGTGACCACCCCTCTACCTTCTTATTGCGTGGAGGAACTCTCACAACTAGTTCTGTTCTTTTTTAATGGTAAGGATGGGTGGCTTTGGCCTGCTTGTCCTGGGGAGGGGGAGTTAAGAAACTGAATTTTGTTTGAGAAGTTGGGAGTTACTGAGTCATACAGCAATGTGTAACATAGCTATTTTGTTCATGTTCATCTGGGGGCCACGGGATGAGGATCTGAGGGGGAAGCAAGCTAATAACTTTTTTCCTGATGTCACTCATGACAGAACAGAGAATATATAAATGTTTATCTTGAATCATCCGGGGAACGCATTCCATGTCAATCTAATCTGGATTAGAGTGGGAGAGCCTTTCCAATTGATGGACAATTTAGTAGACCAAGAGGGTAGATTCGTAGTTGTGCAAGGACGACTTAAGGGACAACGTATATGCTCCAAATGTAGAACAGGCTATATTTTTGGGGAGTCTCTTGAGACAACTAGTGCCGTATTTAACCACTATGACCATAATAGGAGGGGACTCTAATTGTGTGTCTGACATCCACTTGGAATGATCACCCCCCCCCCTTCCTGAGTCTTAGACCGTGGGTACAGCCAGAGTGTTCAGAGACTGGCAACAACACTGGGGACTCATTGACTCTTGGAGACAGACACATCCACTGGGGCGGGATTATTCCTTCTTCTCTTGACTCCACCAGGTACATGTCCGGCTAGATCTGTTCCTGTGCACACCAGATGTCCACAATTTGGTACACACTATTGAATATCTCTCTCGCACCATATCAGATCACAATCCTATCCTAACGCACGTGCAGTCGGCCCGCCCTCGACCCTCTATCCCTATGTGGAGGTTGAAACCAGAGTCGCTGGAAGACCAGGTCTTCTGCTAGAAGATTTGAACTAAGATAATACAATATTTTGCCAACAACATGGCTACGGCTTCCTCCCTGCAGATAGAATGGGATGCTTTCAAGGCAGTTGTCCGGGGGTATTGTCTGGCTGAATCAAAGGGTGTCAAGCATACACTGCTGAAGGACATCCAAGATACCAAAAGAACTGTGTGTGACTTGGAGCTCTGACGACCGGAACACCCGGAGCTACATCCAGAACTCCTTGAAGACAAGGAGGCGATGGCAATGCAGGTAGAACGGCTTTGGTGCTTTGATTATAAACAATACATGGATAGAACGCATGCAGATCGGGACAAGTCTGGTTCCCTGTTGGCTTGGCTAGCCAACCCAGATAAGCATAGCTCGACCATAGTAGAACTGGAGGACGAGGGAGGTAACAGAATCTACGCGCAGGAAGAAATTAATGACATATTTACCAGATATTATTCAAACCTATATACTAGTTCCACTTTGCAAAACAGTACAGCGACACAAACATATTTGTAGACCTTGCCTTTGCCGCGGCTTGGAGACGACGAGGCGAGAGCTCTTGGCAGCGACATTACCCCTCAGGAAATAAGCACTGCCATCAAACGCTCGTAGTTAGACCCCGGGGACCGATGGGCTCCCGGTGGAATTTTATGCCACGTCTTCTGCGGAACTAACACCTAGATTGGTCGCTTTATACACGGAGGCCAGGGCAATGGGGTCCCTACCGGACACCACCAAAGAAGCAGTGATAGTCCCTATCCTAAAACCGGGTAAACCTGCTTATGAATGATCAGCCTACTGACCACTATCGATGCTTAACATCGATTATAAAATACTGAGCAAAATCCTAGCGGCTTGGCTCCTACCTCTAATGCCTCAGTTAATCCACTCAGACCAGGCGGGATTTATCCCAGGCCATAATACGGCGGGCAACATCTGACGTCTGCTGGCCATTTTGGAAACTAGGAAGACCGATCAAGAGGGGGCCACGGTCTTTGCTGTTGACATTGAGAAAGCATTCAATAGCCTGGAATGGCATTACATATATGAAGTACTGTCCCATATGGGAATAGCCGAGGGCTTCATAACATGGACCAGGTTGCTATATACTAGGCCTACGCCTAGAATATGCACGGAGAAGGCCATTTCGGCGAACTGCTCATTGGTACGGGGAATGCGACAGGGTTGCCCCCTGTCTTCCCTGTTGTTCGCCCTTGCCATGGAGCCCTTGGCTGCTTTGGCTCGATCTGGACGATTATACAGAGGTCTGTGTATCGGTAGACATCACCATCGTATAGCGCTTTATGCGGATGACTTACTCATCTTTCTGCGCAATAGGGGAGAAGACCTGAGGGGGGCCTGATTCATGCTGGAGGAGTTTGGATTGTTATCTGGCTTAAGAGCTAACTGGCAGAAGTCCAGGCTCTTTCCTGTGGTGCAGGTCGATGATCCCCCCCCGGAGAGACTGGCCCAGCTACAGTGGGAACCCTGCTGCCTGACTTACCTTGGGGTTAGGATTTATCATGATCGGGCTGACCTGCTAGACAGGAACGTGGGACGGGCTGTTAGATCTCTGAGGACTTCCGTTGATTTCTGGAGGACAATGCCACTCTCAGTGGCAGGCTGGATAGCGCTCCTGAAGATGGTGGCCCTACCCCGCCTTTTATATTTCTTTGTCACACTCCCTCTATGGATCCCGAGAGCATTCTTTAAGGACCTGGACTTATTAATCACTGGGTTTATTTGGGGACCGGGCGAAGACGTGTTGTGTTGGTAACGATGCAGTGCACAGTGTCGGTGGGAGGATTAGCGGTCGCGGACCTTGAGACATATTATATCGCAGCCCAATTGCAATGGTTGATCGAGGGGTTGGCGCATCACCAAAATCCTGACTGGACCCCGGGTCCCTTTGTACCGCCATTAGTCGACCTACTTAGGGTGTTCCTCCGGGTGAGGAGATTACCTATTAATGACTCGCAAGAACTTAGAGTGATGGCGAAATGCTGGGGTAGAGCCCCACAGAAGATACATACTAAAACTTCTTATTACCCCGAACTACCTCTAGATTACCTAAGAGCATTACCGCATAGCGGCAGCTCGCGAGATATTGACCTGTGGATTGAGGTGGAGGCAACGAAAGTAGGAGACCTCTTTAGAGATACAGAACTGCTCCCGTTTGAGGAGTTCCGCACGGAATTCGATTTACCTCAGGGACATTTCCTATTACACAGGACACTCACGACAGCATCGCACGCGCACTGGAAGACGGGGACTACCGAACCTCCCACATCGCTAAGTTGTCAATATATAGCCCTTTCGGCGGGCACAAGTAAGACAGTATCCTGCTTTTATAGAGCTGTACAGACGGACCTGCAGCAACCGCTGGAAAGGCTGCATTCAGATGGGAGGATTACTTGGGTGTGTCTATTTCTACTAAGGATTGGGACTGCATCCTAGATAGGATACCCAAGGTCTCTCGCAATACACGTTTTACACTCATCAATTACTATGTTCTACTCAGATCGTACCTAACCCCGGAGCGGGTGAGCAGATACTTTCACGTAACTGATGCAGCATGCCCTAGATGTGGAGAGGGAGGAGTTCACATCTTACACATGTACTGGGCGTGTTCCGTACTGGATACATACTGGGACGTGGCCATCCACACACTTGAGGAGGTTATAGAAAGAGAGATCCCTCGCACCCCTGGGCATTGCTTACTGGGATGGTTTCCCCATACACCTAAAACGAAAGTTACAAGTAGGTTTCAGGACCTCGCACTTATCTTGCCAAACGGGAGATAATGAGAAATTGGAAGTCCCCGGGGGGCCCTCGGATCACTGTGTGGAGAAGAGAACTAATTAAATGGGTGTGTTGCGAGGGGAGGATACTCCTACGAGATGCCTAGAGAGGCATTGAAAGCATCGAAGTGGCCAGAGCCTGGGGAACCTTGGTAGATAGCTTATCTAACCCGGAGCCAGATACGTCCGAGGGGGTCACCTTCTAGATCGCAATGATTTTTTCTGGATTAGTGGGATTCCGCCCTCTCTACCCTGTATTGTGTGCCCCCTCACTATTTTCTCATATTTTGTTTTTAACTGTATTTACCTTTCCTTATTTCATTGTGGGCAATGGAGCCTCCCTTATGAATGCCATGCCATATTCTTTCACTTCAGGAATGCTGTTTTGACTCTTGTTGTTTGCTATATTACGTGCAGATAATTGGATGAACGAATGATAAATGAACTGACCACAATATTCATTGTATGAAAACTAATAAAATCTGTTTTAAAAAAAATCAGGGCAGACGCTAATGCCATTGTGAAACGAAGCTATGCAGAGCATTGTTGGGATGAAAAAGTGTGGAGCGGCTTGAAAATAAAAACTGTTGAGTTGTATGTTCAAATATCAACGGTTAAAGATGTTGAACCATACTTGATTTGGACTGAAAATACAACCTACTGTTTATATTTAACATATTTTAGATTACATCTTATTCATTTTAAAGTTGCCTTCCCAATATAATATACATGGCGGCATGAATTAAACTCATGTCACTGCAACTACTTTACAAAGCAGAGCACTTACCACTTTATATTATTTTGGCCTTTATGCTCAGGTCCATGAGTTACCTTTTTAGCACCATTAATGCATAGTTTACGCAATACCTGACAGCAATGGAGTTTTTGCAAAAACTATCCTCGAAAGCCATATGTCATGCAGTTTTAAATGTTATATTGAGTGGGCTACAAATCAAAAGACGCTACAAGCTTGTAACCCTCTAATGATTGTTTTTATGCAAAACTCTGTTTTATGATGAACTTTTTTTTTAAATTATTATTAAGATTAGTTTTTAGATTGTCATTAATGTCTTTGTTTTTCAAATACTTTAATAACCATCTTAATCAATCTTAACTAATCAAAGTTACTGAAGACGTGGCTCTTTGCGAGCCAGAAGTAATGTCCCTCTCCTGTGCCAAACCTGTGTCCTCCCTCAGCGTCAAGACGCCTTGGCATTCGTGCATTTTATAAGCATACTACTTACTTACTTACTTACTTAACTGTGTTTTCTGGAAGTTGTTTTTATATGCTTTTATGGCAATAAAGCTGAATAAAGATGGATTGACTTGACTAGAGTAGAGCAGTGCAGAGTAGAAAAGAGAGGCGTAGAATGGAGTGGTGTCGAACGGAGAGGCGTAAAGTGGAGTGGTGCAGAGTAGAGTGAAGTGGCGTGGAGTGGAGTGGCACAGAGTAGAGTGGAGTGGTGCAAAGTAGAGTATGCATGGTGTGTTAGTGCACTGCCATTACACACAACACATCTTCAATTGAAATGACCATTATATTTGCACAGGAATACCGTTTTATTGTTAAAAGTTTACAGCGCACAAACAATATTGTTTGAAAATGTCATCAGCTAGTGTATTGATTTGTTTTGATCCTATTAAAATATTTGTTTCCACCACACTTCAGAATTACAAAAAATGTACTTCATTTGTGCTTTCCTAATTCTGTTAAATTCTTAAATATATGCACAGTTCATTTGCAGACATTTACATTTTGATGTGTGCTAAAAAGAAATAACATCCTACAGGTTTTCTCCAACATGCCCTCAGAAGCCAGCATGATAAAACCTCTCACTTTGAAGTCAGATAAAGAAAGGTAAACACTAAACTCCCTCAGAAGACAGAGCCTGACTTTTGACCTCTGTCTTTGGATGTACAGAAAATATGAACAAAATAAGAACAAGATTTAAAGGACTGTTTACAGAAATCAAGCACTAGTGGAGAGATACAGTAAACAAGGTTTGTTCTACAGGAGGGAATACCTCAAGCTGGACAGCCTAAACAAATAAAGCCAGTAAATAGAAACCAAGCAAATGTGAGTCACAAAGCACAAAGCCAATTGTAATCAATGGGCAGAAGGCATTCCCAGGGAAGCTGTCCGAATGTCCCCAAGTTGTCTTTGGCAAACCAGACAGCGCCGCTGTCTGGTAGGCTTCAACCTAACAACAGCATCAGTTGCAGAAAAAACGCCCTGCCACAGGCCGTGTTTTGAAAAAGGCCAATAGCCGAATTAAACATTGACCCTGGACTCACCTACACCCAATGTGACTCCTGTAGCTTGCACACCAACTGTGGCATCCATGTGCAATTGACACTGTGCTGAGAATCTCTGTGGCTGGGTGAAAAGACACTGCAGAGCCACTGTCAGGCTAGGACACATGTAACTACTATGCTAGGTTCAAGGCCTGCCTCATCTTAGTGTGAATCCTGGCAAATCTCCCTGGGCTGAAAAAAAATGTGTAGCTACTCTGTATCTGTTGTGATGCCCTCATTTTACTACCCTTGCTATGTAAAACTGGCAGAATTAAAATGTGGATTATGCCTGTTATCCACACTCTAATTTTATCATCCAAGAATTAAGGACAGAGCATTAACATTGTGATGCCCACGTTTGCTATGTAAAACTGCCAGAAATAAAATGTGAATTGTGCCTGTTTAAAAAAAAAAATCTTTCATTTAGTAGTCTATAAATTTGCTCTATGTGCACATGAACCCTAACTTGTTTCTTAGTTTGATTATTATCATTGTCTTCATGGCTTGAGCACAAATGTTTCTTGGTTCATGTTTAAAAACTTTCACTTTTAATAAATACTACACAATACAGTGATATATTCTGATGTGTCAAGGTAAAACGCTTCTGTGTGTTAAAGAAATACACCACTTTTTAAAATATTGAAGACACCTTATCATACTTCAACATGATTGCTATTGCATGATTTACATGCCAAACATTTTTAAGGCTTGCCTCGTGCCCGGGCTCTTAGAGCCAGAGCCGACCCTTGGCTTGGCTCTCCCTTTTAATTGTCTCACCCACCTCAAGCAAATTCTCCTACTCACATACACTGGAGCAGCATAGATTTTTTATAACAAGGGTATGAAAACTAACAGATTCCAAAAATCAGACAGTCCAGCAGTTCTTAACAAGGGGTCCCCAGACAACTGGAATTCCATAACACCTACTCAGGGAGTCTAAGAAACTTTAGAAAATTAAACCACATTAGCAGAATAATAGAATATATATACATAAAATGGCAAGATGGAAACTTTGAATCGTTTAAACACTCTGTAAATGTGAAGGAATGTTAAAATGAAAGCTAAAAAAACCTGGTAGCCATAGCTTAGTTTGTGGGAGCAGTGCAAGTAAAGCAAACTGACTCTAGTACAAATGATTGGTGGCCCAACTGAAGCACTGGCATGTACTGACAAAAAAGAGCATAAGTAGGTATGAGAACCAAAAAAGACAAAGTAAGAAGCTAGAGTCTAGCATAATGCTTTGTATTTTAAAAATTAAAACACATTTCGAAAACATCCAACCTTCCCATTACAATTAAAGTTTCAATGTCAGTTTATTTTTTGTTTGTGAATTAAAAATTTATTGCTTTATGTATTAGAAAGATGTATACTTGTTTCTGTATTAGTGTGTATTGTTTTGGGGTTAAAATTGTAAAAATTGCTCAGACCAGGGTCCCCTGCTTCCAGTAGTGATTCAGTGGGGCAAACATACCCACAGACCTAATGCAGTTGGCAGGCTCACGATTTTTAAAGCCAAAAAACAGCTTTATTATAGCAGTCTCCCATTAGAAATTGCCTCCACTTCAAATAAAGTCTATGGGGAAAATACATTCCCCTGATGGTTTTTTCAAAATCTCCCTCTATCTTACTTCAAAATGTTGCCATGTATGGTGGCGGTCTACAAAAGTCAAAAGGTTAAGAATGGCTGAGATAGGCAACAGATGATTTCCATGTTGTGGATAGAATTATCACCTTTTCCAAAGGAAAAATACATGCCATCAGCTCACGTTTTAGCATTCTGCAAAAGCCCAGGCTTAATTCTTAAGTAGAACTTTATATGAAATCGCCTGTATTCATTTTTAACAAGCCCTATCTGTCTTTGTTTACTTGAATCAGTTTCTTCTAACATTTACTGTTTAAGGTATGTGCTGATAAGGGGAAAAAATACGGGCTTTAGGTGATTTTTCTTATTTTGGTGCTGGCAGATATTAAAATGCCGGCCATGCCAGTATAAAACAGGCCAGGTGGCAGCCCTAGTTGGGAAAGTAAGCTCCTCTTTTCCTGGCAGTTTCGTTCAGACATAGGATTAAAGATCGCTAAGTGCATTTATGCCAATAAACCTGATTTAGGTCAGGAAACACCAGATTTTTTAAGGCAAAAATTACTTTATTTTAGTTGTCTCCAACCCGAAAGTGCCTCTGCTTCAATGTGGGAAATACATTCTCCCAATTTTTTTTTATTTTTATTTCCCACTGCGAGCCAGTCTGGGTGAAGCAGCATACAACGCTTTGGTGGGTAACACCTTATTGAGGGGCTTGTGATCACTCCACAATAAGACTTTCTTACCCCAAACAAATTGGCGGAAGTGCTCCAGACCCCACACACACGCCAGAGCCTCGCGCTCAATTACTGAATATTTCTCCTCAGTAGGGGTTAAAGAACGCGAGGCAAAAGCAATGGTGTCCTCATTACCCAACATGTTCTTCTGGGTGAGCACCGCACCTATGCCCCTCCCACTGGCATCCGTGGTGACTATACTGGGTAGATTGGGATCGAAACCTTGTAAGGCGGGGGCTTTGCAAATATCCTCTTTTAGAGAAACAAAACATTTTTGGTACTCCGGGGTCCATTCAAATTTGTTCTTAAGTTTTAACAGCTGTCTGATATCATATGTTTTGGTGGAAAAATGTGTCACAAATTTGGAATAGAATTCCACCAACCGCAAGAATGGCCACAGTTCTCCTTTCCTCTTAGGCACAGGAGCATCTCTTATGGCCCCCAACAATTCTGTTTTAGGTTTGATACCCTCTTGCGTGATTTCATTGCCCAAATATGTCACTTGTTTTTTTGCGAATTTACATTTGTTGTATTCAGCTGTCAAACCTTTTTCTTGAAATTTTCTCGATACTTTACACAAATTTCGGTTGTGCTCCTCTTTGCTTTTACCCACAACCAAAATGTCATCCTGAAAGATGAGCAGGTTCTCAAAGCCCTTGAATATCACATTCATAAGTCTTTGAAACATAGCAGCTGCGGACGCTAAACCAAAGGGAACTCTTTTAAATCTGTAGCAACCAAAAGGTGTTATAAAGGTTGTTAAATTTCTGCTTTCTGGGTGTAGTCATACCTGATGATAAGCTGCAGTGAGGTCAATGGTGGAGAACCACTGCATGTTTTTAGTATTTGCCAGCATCTCATTGATCTTGGGTAGGGGAGGCTGGTCCACCTGGATGCTCTGTTTGAGGTTGCGCAAGTCGATGCATAGCCCCAACTTTCCATTGGCTTTCCTTGCAACGACTAATGGCGCAACCCACTCAGAGGATTCAGTGGGTTCTATGACCCCTGCTTTATGTAAGGCTTCTAGTTGTAATCTTACTTCATCTTTTAATGTGAAAGGAATATTTCTTACCTTGTGTATACATGGCTTTGTATTAGCTTTGAGTTGTATTCTATGTTTAAACCCGTTTACTTTCCAAATGCTTTCGTTAAAAACTTTGGGGAATTTTTTTTGACATGACAATTCGAGAATTTTCTTCCGCCTGCATAAGTAGAACTGGTTCAGGGCTGTTGTTTCAGGGAACACGTACAACATCCACTGCCAGGCACCGGGTGAAGGAGCCGGCGCTCTGCAGAACCACATTTCCCAGCAGCAGCGGACATCAGACGTCAGACGCACCGTCGTGCGTGATGTACAGCAACCCGGAAAAGGAGGAGAACCGGCAGGAGAAGCTGCCGATTATTTTGTGGTTTCCTGTTGGTTGGTGGCCGTGTTTCTCGGCAGTCCTTTGGTATTCCTGGTCGGGTAGGAGTGCCTTGCGGCACCGCTTTGCTTTCTCTGTATATCTTGCACGTGGAGTTATCGATTCGAACTCTCTCGGAGAGTCTTTTCAGTTTGGCCCATATCTGCATATTTCCCTTTCGTTGGCGAGTACTTTTGCTATTAGGGTTCATGTGAGGGAATATTGCAGCTTTGTTTTTGTTGCATAAACCTTTGCTAATTAGTTACGAAATACAATACCTGTTTGGGGGGTAATCTTCCTTACTTCCCTGTTGGCGAGTCCAATGCAGTGACTCAAGCAGGGGGTATTTTTGCCTCATTTGAATATCCTGCTTTGTTGCCTACGGAGAGTGATTTCTAACTCTCTTAACTATTGTTTGCTACATCGTATGTGGTATACTTTATTTTGCTGATTGAAGAACCGGTTACAACCACATATCGTTATTTCTCTGGATGTGATATCTTGGTTTATTGTATACAGAATTTACTCTTCTCATTACCAAGCTGGGGTAAAACTTTATAGCTTGCTTTGTTACTACGATGAACCTTTCTACTACGAACATTGATTCGCTATTTGGCTACGTTTTATGTTTTCCTTTCCACAGGGGTGGTCAACAGTGGGTGGCCCTTCCTATGGAAGTTTCCTGTCATCTTTCACTGATACTAAGGGTAGGTGTAGAAATCTAGTGTTATCTACATCACATACTACAGGGGTGTTTAGTACAGATAGAGAACAGAGAGTTTATGTATTCTTCTGTCTTGTTCTTCCAGTATATGGTGTAAAGAATTGAGGTCACCTGCTCACCTCCCCTGTCCGCGAGAAAATATTTTCTTTCCTTACAGGTAGTTAAAAGGATGGGGGGAAAAAACACAACAGGTGTCCTTCGGTGAAACTTTTAGCGCCCTACTATTCAGCACATCACCACTCTCCCAACTATATCTCAATCACCAGACATGCAACCATGGGGGTTACTGTTCAGATCAACCTTCACGATGTGTTAGCACAAAAACCTTATAAGCTATACGTTTGTAAACACAATTTATTTAAAAAAAATTTACAAAGTTAAAAGATTATTTCATACCAAACATCATTACAGAACATTTTTCATATGACTTGCAAAAATTTCATACACAATAATAAAAACAGCAGTATTAAAAACACAAAACGAGAGTTAGAACAGACATTAATCTTTGTCATAAACAACCCAATCCGTCTGCACAAAGTATTAAGATGAACCCTGATGCATTGCAGACCATCTACATCTAAGGTAACATCAATTTGACGGATTTGTGGAGGTCCCGGTACTTATCGATTGGGAATTGGATCAGTGCAGCAATTTCCTTAATAGACTTACTACCACTGAAAGTGATTTTTTAGTAAGTAAGCCTTTACTTCTTTAGCAGCATCTAGGTATGCTTGTGTTCTGTTGGGCGAATGGAGTTATGTGATTGTGATCAGATATTACTGCCGGATGGTATGTTATACAATATGAGGGGTACTGTTGGGATTTAGCCGTTTGTTGTGTTGGTATCACAAACGAAATTTCCTCTTTATTAAAAAAAATGCTGTGGCCTATTAGTATTTTATAAATGGGGTATGCATTATATGATGTTTTTTTAGCATTGCTTTTGTTTAATGCATCTATTTGTATTGTAGATGTGGTTTATCCAATGAGAGCTTATCAATCTGTAGTCTTGATAAAGATGGTCCAACCAGCATAACCATCGAAACGCGTCGACGCCTGTTCTCCACAAATCCGTCAAATTGATGTTACCTTAGATGTAGATGGTCTGCAATGCATAAGGGTTCATCTTAATAATTTGTGCAGATGGATTGGGTTGTTTATGACAAGATTAATGTCTGTTCTAACTCTCGTTTTGTGTTTTTAATACTGCTGTTTTTATTATTGTGTATGAAATTTTTGCAAGTCATATGAAACATTTTCTGTAATGATGTTTGGTATGAAATAATTATTTTAACTTTGTAAAAAAAAACAATTTTTTTTTTTTATAAATTGTGTTTACAAACGTATAGCTTATAAGGTTTTTGTGCTAACACATCGTGAAGGTTGATCTGAACAGTAACCCCCATGGTTGGATGTCTGGTGATTGAGATATAGTTGGGAGAGTGGTGATGTGCTGAATAGTAGGGCGTTAAAAGTTTCACCGAAGGACACCTGTTTTTTTGTTGAACCCTAGTCCTTTGGGTGTCCAAGGGGTCCCTCTCATTTGACCTTAAAGTTAAAAGGATGGGTACATATATCATTTGAGGGAGTTGTTATAATTACCTCACCAGGTTGGAAGAGGATTACAATATTTCCTTTTGTGTTCACAGGTCTCCCTCCCCGCAGTCCCCATCTTTCCCTTCCCCTGCTTGACCATCCTAAAATCTGTGTGTACTCATATCCAGACTTGGGGCTGTCGAGAGGTGGACCCCTTTAAGCATCGGTTCGATCCTGAGGATACGATTGGTCTGGGACATGTTGGGATTAAGGGTGATACCCAACTTTCCTTGATCCCTCCAACCCAACACTGAGGGACCAGTGGCAGAAACATACAACTTGCTTATTGTTTCTCTATTTTTAAAAACAAATTTCAATTTCCTGTAACCTAACATTTCTATTGGTTCACCTGTGAATGTTTTTAGAGACACATCGGGTTGGGTTAATTCGTGACCCAAAGTATATGTGAATCATCCCACACCTCTTTATTGACAATAGTATATGGCGATCCTGAAACGGCCACAATTACTATGTTAACCCCTGCAATGGTTATATTGCATATGGGTTTCTTTCTTTTCTTGTCTTCAGTATCTATGTTAAGTACTTGCGCATCAACCACATTAAGAACATACATATTAATGTCAAAGTCATTTGAAGACTCCGAATCATACTCCTCATTCTGCTCAATTAATTTGACACTGTTGTTAGTTTTTTTCTCTGGCAAACCTTCATGAAATGGCCTACAATGCCACACCTGGTACAATTTTGTGAGCGTGCAGGGCACCTTTTGTCATTAGCTAAATGTTTGGTACTACCACATCCGTGGCACTTCCTTTGTGATGGACTCTTAGAGCTGTTTTGGTGATCAATCTCAAACGCGTTTATTCTTGTAGTTGAACGACGACTGAGGGCGAGGTTTCACACCACTAATTTTGGCAACTGTTGACGGTTCATCTTGCTTTACTTTGCTTTCTGCCAGTACAGCTTTGGCACATCTACCAGTTAACTCGGCCCTTTTTACTTAGTCAATTACCTCTTGGAGGGGTTTTTCACCTTATGCCCATACCGAGTCCTTCGAGGCAGGATTAGCAGAACGCATAACGATCTGATCTCTTATCAGTTCATCGTGTAGTACCCCAAAACGACATGTGAGTGCCAAATTCTTTAGGACAGCAACATAATCCTCTATTGACTCTTCCTTGCCTTGCTTCCGGTGATAGAATTTGTATTTATCTACCACCACGCAAACTGTGGGTTTGTAATAAGTGTCTAAATCTTCCAATGCATTCATGTATACATCTCCCCGATCACTTGTACAGATTTTTTTATTTATGCGATTATTCACTTTGAGCCCACCAGCTCCTAAGCAATGCAGTAATATTTTCTTTTTCTTCTCAGGGGGTAAGTCTTCCTCCTCATTGTCAAATGTTGAAATGTAATTAGTGAAATATTCACGCCACACCTCCCATTTTAATACAGGTTCTGCTGCTGCGGGTAAAAACACTTGTGGTGGTGATAAATTATACACATTACCTGAAGCCATAGTGAAAATGTTGTTGAAAAATAGGCTAAATATTTAGCCAGCCTCAAAGTATCACAAATAATAGTACATGGGCGTAATACACAATGTTAGGTTGGAAAGTAGTACCCACAATGTGATGGTAAAAGTGAATGTCCACTATGCCAAGGAGATGTTGAAAATGAAAAGTAGACAACTTGAAAACACAAAACCTTTAAGTCAGCTTTGAAGAGAATTGACTTTTTTCCCAGGATATGTTGATGGGAGAACTAGGCAGATAATACTGGAATAATGCACTAAGGAGCTCAGGAATGTTGTGAAGAGCTTAGAGCAAGAGCGATAGAAAGTACGCTCGCAAGTGCGTTACGCTGGCGTGACCACAAGGTAGCGTTGGGAGTGCAGGTGTTTCCTCAGGAAAATGACGTGGAGGCTGCAGAGAACGTGAGGCTAGCTATAAACGCAGCTTGCGTGACAGTGACGTACTAGGTGCGCGCTCGTCAATTCCCAGCAACACCTGAGGAATGTGCCGGCAAGTAGCGTGGAAACGGCCCCGCTGGGGTAGCACAGCGCAGAGCGCGAAGATTACCTCATGGCTGGCAATGACGCAGCACAGCGTGCACCCTACAGGGCGAGCAGCATCCACAGGAATGTGTCGCTTCCAGCCTGGAGGGTGCAGCTACAGCGTTGCTGAAGAAGCACTACACAGGAGGCAGAAGTTACCTCAGGAATGAGCCGCAAAACGGTCAATACAGAACAATCGCACCACCAGTCAGAGAACACATGCACTAAGGTACCTCCGGAGACCGTGGTGGAGGAGGAATGCCTCGTTACGCGCAGGTTCCTTGATGTGCTGTAATCGTCGCTGATCCAGTGGGTTACTAGCAACGAGCATTCATACACAAAATACTCACTTGGGCCCATACATTCATACTACGCTAGCAATTTCCGCTGGTGGGTCAGTTGTACTCTTTATCAAATCCCTGCTACCAATTACTTTTCTGATTGAAGAGTAATGACTTACCAATGGACCTTTTGCTAATTGGGAAGTTTAAAATGAGTGACATTCATTACAATTCATAATCCTGAAATAATCACTGAGTCAGGAAGTTTTAAAATATTTATCTAAAGATTTGCAGAGTAAAATACAGAACCACATGATACTTAATCGTATATCAAGGATGAAGCATAATAATCAATTATTGATCAATGACGGTCCCTCAGAAAGGAGAAGATAGAGACAGCAGCATAGCTAAAGGTGCATTTATATTTACCTAAAGGTGCGAGAAACCAAACCCCTTGGCCAAGGAGTTGGAAAGATAGGTCTCAGGAAGGATGAAGAGCAATGACCTCCGGACCAGGTTCAGGACGGGACAGGTGACCTCTCTATCCACGACGCCTGCGTCGTTCCCCTCTCTGGTACTTCGCTTCTCCTCGATCTTTCCCGTGTCTTCCTTCGAAGGTACTCCGCCGCCCCCACCTCAGGACCTATCTGGACAGCGGTTCAGTCTGCAATCGATCAGCTTGTATGTCTGGAGCTTATGCTAACTAATTAGCTAATTCTATATCTATTATACCCTTCTACGCCCATGTACCTCCCCTTAATGTTGCAGAATTATGGGCCCACTACTTCTGATTGGACGGGGACAGGGGGTTGATCCTCACACCATACCATTTTAGTTCAATTTCTTTAAGCCCATTGTCTTTAAAATACCGCCCATCACAATTAATACATTTGCTTTATTTCCCACCCGTTTCTCATTGATTCAGCAACAATTTTTATATACAATTGTATCCAGTGCAGGTACATTTCGGGTGAACTTGTGAACCAGGCTTCGCGACCTTGGAGAGCTTCCAAGTTGACTTCATCGCATTCTCTGGTCAGCCTTTCAGGGCGCATGTGCAGAACCAATGTCTCTCGAGCTGCAGTTCAACCAACCCAGGCCCATTTTACGAACAAATAAAAGTCAAAGAAGAAAATATTAAAATCACAATATAAATGGTTTCACTGTATACCCACTTTGTCTACTCTATTCCCATTTATTTATAAATCTATCCCGCATTAATAGCGTTAGAATACCACAGTTTAATTGCAACATATGAGCAAGCTGAAGCATGTGAAAACATTAAGCAGCCATTTTAATACACACTGCGCAGAAGCAAGGATTTCCCTCCAAGCAAAGAAAGACGTCACACCATGTGATATGGTTGACACATGCGCAATAAGTTTCCCGCGCTTTAGCGGCCATTTTAGATTAGACAAGCGTTATTTGTTAGTTTAAACGCCTAAGCAAGCTTCTTTCTACTTGTATTCGTGTGTGCATTTGTTATTACAGACATTACAAAGTTTAATAAATTAATACTGTGAGAAGATTGCTTTCGAGCAAGTCTCATTGTGAGTCCTTGCTCCATCAATCCCCTCTCTGATGGCGTTTCTGAGCCATCAAAATATTGCCCACAACCAGATGTCAACTTTTAGCATAAAATTGTCTCAGCTTCATTTTTACACTTTCTATTTTTCACGTCTCCTTTTAGTTTCTTGTATAATTCGCTTCTCAGATCTTCTAGTTCAATTTCATCAAACTTTCGTTTCTTTCCTTTTCCCGTCACTCTATACATCTCATTCTTTCTACAACATTTGCACCATATTATTATTGACAGCACTATTATTGCTATCCCTGCTAAGGGTATTAATATTTGACCTATAAGTCCTTTCCCTACATTAGCAAACCAGGTACCAATTGACGTAATACTATTTGTCAATCTTTCCCATACACTATCAACTTCCAGTGGTTTTAGTTCCTTCTCAAGTTTAGTTATATTCTGTATATATGTTCCAATTTCTGCACTTTTATCAGGTATGTAAGTGCAACAGTGTTTCGTCTTCAATAATTTACAGACTCCGCCCTCTTTTGCTAATATTATATCAAGAGCAAGTCGATTTTGCATAACCATAGATCTAATCTCAACCATCTCCGCATTAATCATCAGAAATCCTCCAGCAGTGTCTGTTGATAAACGATCAACCACTGTAGATAATTTACATATTTTCCTTGAGTTCAGAATTATTCCCACTGAAGGTATCAATGCACCGAATATATCACCTACAATTTCAGAAAAACTAGCTCTTTTACTACGTTTTAATTCACTATTATTTTCATTGCTCCCAGTGTTTCTTTTTACGTGGTATATCTTTGGAAATACTATTCCAAAATAACAACTTCCATACCACCGTGCAGGAAGCCTAAAGTAAGCTTTATTCCCACACACATAATAGATTCCAGGAAAAACTGAATCCGTTCCTCCTTTTAGTCCCCAACCTCCAAGAATTAAGAAATTATGTTCACATTCACTGGTACCGATGAAAATATTGTTATATTCAGTTTTTAACCTATGTAGACAAGTTTTCCCTGTCTTTACAAAATCTAGAGCCATAGCAGCTTGAGCCTTGCCAGGTGTGTAACTACCCTCTTTCTCAGCCCACGGTGGCAGATGAGCCTTATGCTCAGAAGCTTTCTTTTGGAAATCTTGTCTTCTACTCTCTACTAAATTCAAAAATATCTTTTCTTCTTCATGTAACGAGCATGTTAGATTGCTTCTATGTGCATGTGTTATGTCTATTGATTTCATTGTTAAGAAAAATTCTCCCATAAACTGTGCATCTTGACTACGCAGCACTGGATTCATATTCTTTCGAATCGGAACCTCAGAAAATATCACATCTATATTTGAATAATAATACTGAAGTCTCCCTGTTCTATAAAATAGACTAGCCAAGACACTACATGATATGCCATAAGTTAATGGTAAATGATGATATGTTAACCCTTCTGCTACTGATTCAGGTAATTTCATACAGACATAACAATTATTAACTTCCATGGTATCTACATATTGAAACAATAATTTTGTGAAAACATTCAAACTAGTGTCGTTATCTGTTACTTCATGATGAAATTCTGGTTCATCTTCTGCCTTTAGTTCTACTCTATTACCTTTCAAGTTATCTGTCCTTCTCTTCATTTCGTTGTTAATCTTTTTATCCATTATCAGAAGGTAAGGAATTGCTACAATCACAACTAACCATACTATAAGCACCACTACCAGACTACATATGCATATAGCACAGCATCTTTTACAACATTTCTGTTTTGGTCTCCCAGAAACTCTATCGTCAGGCATTTTTTACAAGGAATATTTCTTTTCATATCGTTATTTCAAGTCTCTTTACGTTATCAAGGTGGTTTTATTTATTTCTCATAAGTCAGTTCCGCACTTGTTCCTTCGTCACCACTTTCACTTGACTCTGAGCTCTCGTAGTCTTCAAGGATGATATAAGTCCAATCGGGACCTTTAAATTTGCTGTTCACAAGTTTCAGTCTTTTGCTTTTTCGTTTTTCGATTCCACTTGTTTGTCCCGTTAGGCTTGTCACTTCATTTACTTGTTCTGGATCTTCACTTCTGGTTCTTATGTGGTATTTTACTCTTTTAATGACACTAGGCCAACGATCACCTTTTCTGACCTTCTTTGTTTGCACTGTCTCTTCACTTCTTATTTCTTCTTCAGAAATTCTTTTATTTTCAAGTTGTGGCACAATTTGGTTTTCTTCGATTTCAGTTTCTTCCACTTGTTCTTTTTCAGGTCTTATTGCTTTCTCTTCAGCTGCTCCACTGTGAGTTTCCAGTAACTGACCTTGTTCAGAATTTACGTCTTCATGCTTGTGGTTCTCGTGATCTTCTTCTTCAATGTATTTTCCTAGACCTAACTGGTTCTGATCAGGGCTTATTGCACTTTGTACTTCTGCAGCCTGACCGCGTTCTTCTAGACCTGTCTGTCCCTGCTCAAAATTTGTTGGTTCGTTGTTGATTTGAGCCCAATTTCCTCTCCCTATCTGATCCTGCTCAGGTTCTATTATTTTTTCATTTTCCTCCTCCTGAGCTGCTTCTTCTTCGCCTATCTGATCTTCTTCAATTTCTTCTAAATTTGCTTGGCTTCTGGTTCTGTTGTAAACTTCAGGTATTTCAACCACTGGTATCCAGTCCTGACTTGTGCTCGGTTGTTCTTCTTCAGCTTCCCTGGAATCTCGCACCTGAGATTCTTCAGCTGGGCAACCTTCAGCTTCCTCAGTTATCGATGCTGTCTGAGGATTTTCTTCTTCAGGGTCTGGTACTCTTTTGGTGTGACTTACATGAATCCAATTAGGCAATCCTGCACATTTTACTGCTGAGTTCGTAATTAGTATGACCTGACAAGGTTCGCCCCACCTGGGTGATAGACACGTTTCTCTGGTGTGATGCTTCACAACCACCCAGTCTCCGGGATTCAGATCATGCTCTTGTTCGGGCTGCCTGGAAACTGCATTTTCCCCAACCTGGTGAGAGACAGAACGCACTAGGTCAGCCAATCCTTTGCAATAATCCAGAACCATATCATCAGTTATATTCAGCACTTTATTTGTAGGAACATGTGCTTGTCTCATTGCTCTTCCCATGATTATTTCGTGCGGACTCAATCCGGTATTTCTATCAGGAATGCTTCTGAGTCCCATTAGAACAATTGGCAATGCATCCGGCCAATCTAACGATGTTGATGCACACATTTTTGCCAGTCTTGATTTTATTGTGCCATTCATTTGTTCAACAACTCCAGAAGCCTCTTGTTGCAGCCCACCAGAAGGGCACCAGGAGAACACTGACGCGGCGCGCTAACAGAACATAGCCGCCCGAGAAAACTACATTTCCCATGAGCCTCGGCGTTAGGACGTTGGTGACGTCATAACGTGCGCGAGGCATTTTCTTGTGATAAACATTTCCAGGGCAGCTGTACGCTGCCGTTTACTTTGTTCCTTGAGGAGAGTCACTGCGGAGAAGGAGGCTGGTAAGGGTGCTTCGCGCACCGACACTTTGTTCCTTCGTTTTGGGGTTGCAGTGCCACGCTCATTTCCTTGTGGTGGCAGTTGTGGGGATCCGCGCTGCTCTTGTGTGCTCTTGTGTTTGCTCCGTTGACGGAACCATTTGCCGGTTCCTTGTGGAGAAAACTTCTCGGAGCCCTATTTCAGGCACACACTGAGGGAGAGACCCGCGCTGGTTCATCCGGGTCTCCCTTGTTTGTTTGTTACGTTATTATTTCCTGAGTTGGAGGGGGCAAGCCAGTCTGCCATATTTTCCCTGTTGGCGTGCCGCCATCGGCTCTTGCAGGGAAAACGTTACTTCTGGTTTGCGAGGGGCAGACTAGCCCACACACGCTTTTCCCTGTTGGCGAGCCGCCATCGGCTCTTGCAAGGAAATCGTTACTTCTGGTTTGCGAGGGGCAGACTAGCCCTCACACGCTTTTCCCTGTTGGCGAACCGCCATCGGTTCTTGCAGGGAAGGCGTTTATTTGTTTCATTTTTTTGCGGAAGAACCATTACACTATTCAACGCCAGGAGCAATTGGCGGTTTTACTTTCATATTGTTTGTTGGGGCATCTAATCAATACGTGCCTAGTAAGAAGGGGAACTATCCTTGAAGGTTAAAGGATAGAGATACTCCATTGAAAATTCCTTGTACGTAAGAAGGTGCCTCTTTGAACTAAGCATTACCCAATACACATTGGGTCTGAAGGTCGGATTTGTTTTCCTGTTGTTGCTGGTTTTTGTTCATTATTGCTTGGAGTCATGTTGGTTTCCTTATGTGTCCAGTAGCAGGGGTATTGAGAGTGAGCAAGAGGAAGGCTCTTCCGCACCCCTGTCTCAGCCTACAGGATTGTTCATAGGGTATGTAGAGGAATCCTGTGTACAACTTCTATTAGATGTGACACGGTATTGAGCAACTACTGATAAGGGTATTCTCTCACCAGATTTAGCTGCAGACTCCGACAGACCATTAAAACTCGAAGAATAAGAAGAGAAGGTTTTCTTTCTTTACAGGTACTCCTCTTAGAATTGCTGTGTATCCTTCAAAAGGGGTCAGGGTAGGATAGGAATGAACTGTATGGTTTTCTCTATTTGTTTATACTTGTTTTGCTGTCTTTCTAGGTCACCCTCCCTGCTGTCCCCTTCCTTCCCTTCCCCCACTTGATCACTCCACGGAGTCTGTGTATATACGTTCAGACCGTGGTGGTGTCGAGAGGTGGACCATACTAGCAACGTACGATCCTGAGGATTCCCGGCCACAACACCTCTGGACGATATGCACAGTGCAATTTTTGCTCAATTTGGAATGCTTCACAGATTATTCTAATCACATCATTGTTGAAGTGTCCTCCTCTATCTGATTCCAAAGTTACTGGAAAACCAAATCTAGGAATGAGTTCTCGTAGCAACAACTTTGCGACTGTAATACTGTCATTCCTTCTGGTAGGGTAAGCCTCCACCCACTTTGAAAACAGACACACTATGACAAGTACGTATTTCAGTCCTCTACATGGTGGTAACTGAATAAAATCAAGCTGCAATCTCACAAATGGACCTTCTGCCTTTCCGATTTTCCCAAAACCAATTATTGTTTTTCTTCCTGGATTATGCATTTGGCAAGTTAGACATCTCTGGCAAAGACTCTCTGCTGCTGCCCTAAACCTTGGATTGTACCAATTTTGTCTGAAGAGCCTAATCATTGCATCTCTCCCTACATGTGTCTCCATGATACATTCTGGCCATTTGTGAAATCAGTCAGTCGGGCATGACTGGTCTGCCATCAGCATAAATCCATACATCGTCGTCTGCCCTTTGAGAACATCCCATTTTAATCCATGCATTTCTTTCATTCTCATCAGCATCATCTTGCAGTCGTTTCACATCATTCCATGTTTCAGGAGGTGCATACAGCATAAGTTGGCAGCTGATTCCCATTCTTTCAACCCTTTTATTGACTGACAACCTGTTTTTAGCACAGTGTTGAGCCACCAAATCTGCATATCTGTTACCGACTACCACCCAGTCATCTCCTGACTGGTGTGCGGCACATTTCACCACAGCCAATTCTTTTGGTGATTGTATTGCTTCCAGCAGTTCCTTTACAAACTGTCCATTTTTAATAGGGGATCCTGAAGAAGTCATGAAATCCCTCTGCATCCATAATTGGCCAAAATCATGCACAACCCCGTAACCATATTGACTATCTGTAAATATAGTTACTTTCTGATTCTTCCCAATTTTGCAGGCTTTTATCAAAGAAATTAATTCAGCTACTTGTGCAGATTTTACTCCTGGTAAATAGGATGCTTCGACTATTCCAGTTAATTTGCATACTGCATATGCTGCACTTAGTTTACCATCTTCATGCCTTTGGCACGAACCATCAACAAACAGCTCCCTGTCTGGCTCTCAAAGGGGTAGTTCCTGTATGTCAGGACGTGGTTTTGTACACAATTCTGTGACTTGTAAACAATCAAGCTTCCTCTTCATCATCTTTAACTTCCTCATGATACGGATCTGGTAGTAAGGTAGCGGGGTTTACTATTGTGCACCTTACAATAGTCACATTTTCAGCACCTAATATTATTCTCTCATATTTAGTCAGCCGCCTAGGAGTAAGATGCTGAGTTCTGGTTCTTGTCAGCAGAATCACAACTGAGTGTGGAACAAACACTTTTACAGGATGTCCCATTACAATTGATTCACTTTGTTCAATGCTCAAACATGTAGCAGCTACTGCTTTTAAGCAACGTGGCAACGCTGCTGCCACTGGGTCCAATGTAGCAGAAAAGTATGCTATAGGACGTCTGTCCAAACCATGTCTCTGAGTTAGGACTGAAAGTGCACAATTTTCTCTCTCATGACAGAATAATGCGAATCCTCTTGTATAATCAGGCATGCCTAGGGCAGGTGCTTCACACAAAGCACTTCTCAATTTTACAAAAGCTCCTACGCTCTCATCATCCCATTCAACTGGGTTCTTTGCCTTCTTTTTCGTCATTTGAATCAATGGTTTTGCTAGCAGAGAAAACCCTACTATCCACTGCCGACAATATCCCACTATTCCAAGGAACATTCTCACTTCTCTTTGAGTTACAGGCATTTGCATTCTTTTGATTAATTTTACTCTTTCAGAGGTTATCCTTCTTTTTCCCCTCTCAATTTGGTGTCCTAGATATTTAACTGCTGTTGTACAAAACTGTAGTTTTTCAGGCGAAACTTTATGCCCTTCTTCTGCCAAATGATTTAATAGTGCAATGGAGTCGACAACACAGTCCTCTCTAGTGTTAGATGCCACTAGTAAATCATCTATATACTGAACTAAGACTGAACTTCCTGGCATCACTAGTTTCTCTAAGCACTTTTTCAATATTTGATTAAAGATGGAAGGACTCTCTGTGTACCCTTGAGGAACAGGATTCCATACATAGACTTTGTTCTCAAATTTAAATGAAAAAAGATACTGGCTATCTGGATGTAATGGTATGGAAAAGAATGCTTGGCATAAGTCAATCACAGTAAACCATCCTGCACTCCAGGGAATCTGGTATAAGATTACTGCAGGATTCGGCACTATAGGACAACAAGGTTCCACAATCTTATTTATTTTGCGCAGATCCTGAACAATCCTATACTTTCCACTAGGTTTCTTCAAACCCATTATTGGTGAATTACAAGGGCTACTCATTACTTCTTTTAATATGCCTTGTTTTACCATTCTGTTAATTTCTTCAATAACTCCTGCTTTTACTTCTGCACTCATTTTGTACTGTCTGGTATTTGGGAAAATTGCACCTTCCTTTACAGTGATTTTAACTGGGTCTATTTTGGCCATAAGTCCTACTTCTTTTCCCGTAAAATCCCATACCATGGAATTTACTGCAGTTTTTAATTCTTCTGGCAATTTGTCTTTTGTTATCAAAGAGAACATCTCATCTACTTCTGTACCTTGCTTTGCAATCATAAATGTATATACATGGTCTTCATCCGGGGTCTGAATTGCAACACCATCTGGTGTGCAGAAAATTGTGCAGTTCATTTTACACAACAAATCTCGGCCCAATAAATTTACTGGACTGGAATCACACACTACAAACTGATGCATTTCTCTAAAATTTCCAATTTTTACTTCCATTGGTTCGGTAAGAGGTGTTCTAATCTTTCGATTAGCTACACCCACGACTTGGATAGCTTCTCCAGAGAGAGGAAGGTCTGGGATGTCTGCTGTTCTCACAGTAGATCTGGTAGCACCAGTGTCCAAAAGGAAAGTAATATCATTACCTCTTACCTTGCCTTCAACATATGGACCTGAATGGTCTACCGGCAAGGATGCGCCAAGTACGCACTCCTTCGCCCCCTCTCCTAGGCACCGTCATTGACTATATGGACAAAAGTCGTCCTGTAAAAGAAATTGTGAAGTTACATACTCATTCTTACCACTTCCTCCTTGATATCCGACGTCTGTACCGTGCTTTGCTCTGCTTACATTACCCTGTATAGGTGCAGGTGGCAACTGACTCTGAGGATTTACACCCTGCTGTGAGTCATTCTGCGTCTGTTCATTTAAATTTTGATTTGGGCCATTATTATTTCGAATCTTTTTACATTCATCCTTCCAATGCCCCAATTTTCCGCATCCATGACAAGGAAATTTCTTTTTAGCCTCTTCTCTACTCATTCGTCCTCTCATTTTACCACCATTCCCAGTGTCACCATTCATTCCAGAATCTTTTCCTTGATTATCATTTGGATTATCCAAATTAATTCCTTGTCGCTCAGCCATTTTCACCTGAGCCCACATCACTTTCTCTTGTAGTTTCTTGTGCCTATCCTCAATATCGTCTCCACAATATTTCGCATATTTCAAAATTTTGTCTATGGGTTTCCTTGCCAGCACAACATGTGCTGCTTAATCATCTGACAAATCTCTGGTTTTAAACCATAAACAAATCGGTAAACAAACTGACTCATGTTTTTGTCTCCAATGTCCTCAAATCCACTATACTGTTTGAATACCTGCAATAAACGTTCATAATAGGCATGTACCGATTCACTTGCTTCTTGGGTAGTTCTGTCTATTTTCACCCAATCCGTTTCTTTCGGTGGTATTTTCCCTTTCAAGTAAGTTATTACCTGCTGATACTTTTTCATTACCTCACTTGATGGAGCACCTGTCTTTGGATCTCTAGGATACTCTTCACTCGGCCAATCAACTGTGTTTTTACAATCTGTCCATAAATAGGCAGGTACCACTATGTCGAACAAACCATCCAAGTCCTTCAACAATACCTTTGACACTTTTACAAATCTCTCAACCTGCTTGTACCAATCAATTGGCTTTTCCCTCAACTTTGGAAAATCATTCGTAAATGACAAAATATCCTGTCTACTCCATGGGACATGAACATAGCCTCCTCCAGGAACCTCTCGCATCGGATACATTTGATCTGCTTTCCCTGTTTCCTTCATTAAATATTCGGAAGTGGTTCTACTGTACCGTGCATCTTCCTTTTTCTTTGTCCATCTAACTTTCCATTTATCTAAGTCTCCCCATTTCTGTAAAACTGTCATTAATTCTTTTACTTGTAATTTTCGATCAGAGGCATTCATGTTTTCTAAATCTTTGTCAGAAAAATCTGCTCTATAGGGTTTCTGTAGTACCTTTGACTTTCCTATTTCAATCCCCATCTGTAAGGCCAAATCTGATAATTTCTCATGAAATATTTTTACATTTCTAGTGATACTTCTGCATACGAACAATAGTTCTTCTTCATCGTAAGTATTTAGCCGATCTACTCCTACATTGCCTGCTATCATCTCGTCTAATTCAACCTTTAATTTGTAAATGTCCATGATCTTTGGGGGTGAACTCTGTCTGTCTGATCCTTGTGCCCATCTTTCTAAATCTTCTGGTGTAACTACTGTGGCACTCTTAGTTCCAGATGAGGTCACTATATTTACATCTTTGAAACAACCAGGTGTTATTCTTCTAGGAGTACTATTTATAGATCCTCGAATGGGTAAATCCATTAAAGATATCATGCTTTCACAATCACTGATTTGATCATCAATTATTACAGGTTCAGGTTTAAGAATTTCTACCGGTGTGGGCCTTGCTAATGGGTTTGGATAATTTACCTTGTCCCCATATTAGGGAACCACGGGACCAATTGTTACAGGTCTGGTTAGGGAATCAGGATGTGCATTCAACTGTGTTATTTTTTGTATCAATTCTGCTCTGTTTTTGTCTATAGCTTCCTTTTCCTTATCCTGAAGTACCCTATTAACTGGGGGATTATGCAGTACTTGCGGTACCAATGGTGTCTTTAACAGTGGTGCACTTGGGGTGCATCCACTTGTTCCTTCCTGATATGGTGGCGGGTTCTTTAATATTTCTTCCATAAATTCGTCTTCGGAATCTCCAACTCCTGTCAAATGTTTTGTCTTCTCTGTGCACTTGCTCCCTAACGATTCTTCTGCCATTAATATTGGATAAAAACCTTCTGTAAGCATCGCTCTTCTCCACTGTTTCATTTGACCGTCTCTTGACTCATTTTGGTATCTAGAAAAAAATCCCCGATGACCCCTACTACTCCGGGATCTGTCACGTTCGAATGCCTCGGTTTCCCACTCTTCTAAGGCTTCGAATTGAGTTAATCTTGGTCTGGGTTCTAAGTCATTCATCCTCAATCTCAAATTTTGAAGAATTCTCCCATTGAAAGTGCCATTTTCTGGGAACGCTAATATTCCATCATTTTTGGTATATTCTATCCAATTCTCTAACCATACGCAAGTATGATAACCTCTCTCCATCATCATGAATGAAGCGGGCGTTTTAGCTGGTGGAATGATAATTCCTTCTCTAGTTTTTATGGGTTTATCCTTTTTAAAATAATTCTTAATCTTTTGTAAAAATTACATTTTTCTCTTCTCTCCGTACATTTTGGGTAAATCTCGGTGTATAAAATTATATTCTGCGAAACCTAGGAATCTCCTATCCGGACAAGTTCCTATTAAAGTCGGATCGCGTTTCAACATATAATTTTCACTATCCACTAGGATTTTGACTACTATGCTAACAAACCAATTGAATTCCAGCTAACAATTATCTCCGAACCAATCCTAGCGCGGCTTTTCAGTGACGTCTTTTCTGACGACCCCTCCTTTACAATCTGCGCTTCTCTGTCCCTCACTGTTTCGACCAATCCCAGCGCGACACCTGTGACGTCAATACTACTCCTGACTACTGACCCCTCCTTTACAAGAGTCGTTCTATGCCCACTGTTTCAACCAATCCCAGCGCGACACCTGTGACGTCAATACTACTCCTGACTACTGACCCCTCCTTTAAAAGAGTCGTTCTACGCCCACTGTTTCAACTAATCCCAGCGCGGCGTTTTGTGACGTCAGCTTCCTCTCTGGCAGCTGACCCTCCCTTTACAAAATCGTACGCGAAACTTTTATTTTTCCACAATTCTCATAAAAATTCAGTAACAACATAAAACATTCGCTATCGTGTCAGTTTCGCTAATCTGAAAAGATAGTCTCTCCCACACTTAGTAAAACCTTTCCGTTTACTAAACATACACTACGAGTAAAAACCCTTCCGTTTACTCTTCACGTAAGCTTCAGAAATACCTGCTACTTCTTCAATGTTACCCTTTCTAGGTGATATAACATCAAATTTTTACCAGCATATTCCTTTTGCTATTACTCACACTCATAGAGTCCCTAACAAGTACTGATAGCCCTGCTTAACTTTTCAGTACTATTTCTGCCTGACAGATAACCTCACTGCAGTATGGTTTCCCCTTACCATCCGCTATTCAATTTTCCCCGGGGAATTCTGGACAACATAAAACAAACTTTGAACAAACGGATGTTAGTTTATAAAAATTAAAATTCTCATTACCCAATTAACAAAATACAACCATCCTCTGATAACCAGAAAACTGATCCAGCGGGTTACTAGCAACAAGCATTCATACACAAAATACTCACTTGGGCCCATACATTCATACTACGCTAGCAATTTCCGCTGGTGGGTCAGTTGTACTCTTTATCAAATCCCTGCTACCAATTACTTTTCTGATTGAAGAGTAATGACTTACCAATGGACCTTTTGCTAATTGGGAAGTTTAAAATGAGTGACATTCATTACAATTCATAATCCTGAAATAATCACTGAGTCAGGAAGTTTTAAAATATTTATCTAAAGATTTGCAGAGTAAAATACAGAACCACATGATACTTAATCGTATATCAAGGATGAAGCATAATAATCAATTATCGATCAATGACAGTCCCTCAGAAAGGAGAAGATAGAGACAGCAGCACAGCTAAAGGTGCATTTATATTTACCTAAAGGTGCGAGAAACCAAACCCCTTGGCCAAGGAGTTGGAAAGATAGGTCTCAGGAAGGATGAAGAGCAATGACCTCCGGACCAGGTTCAGGACGGGACAGGTGACCTCTCTATCCACGACGCCTGCGTCGTTCCCCTCTCTGGTACTTCGCTTCTCCTCGATCTCTCCCGTGTCTTCCTTCTAAGGTACTCCGCCGCCCCCACCTCAGGACCTCTCTGGACAGCGGTTCAGTCTGCAATTGATCAGCTTGTATGTCTGGAGCTTATGCTAACTAATTAGCTAATTCTATATCTATTATACCCTTCTACGCCCATGTACCTCCCCTTAATGTTGCAGAATTATGGGCCCACTACTTCTGATTGGACGGGGACAGGGGGTTGATCCTCACACTATACCATTTTAGTTCAATTTCTTTAAGCCCATTGTCTTTAAAATACCACCCATCACAATTAATACATTTGCTTTATTTCCCACCCGTTTCTCATTGATTCAGCAACAATTTTTATATACAATTGTATCGAGTGCAGGTACATTTCGGGTGAACTTGTGAACCAGGCTTCGCGACCTTGGAGAGCTTCCAAGTTGACTTCATCGCATTCTCTGATCAGCCTTTCAGGGCGCATGTGCAGAACCAATGTCTCTCGAGCTGCAGTTCAACCAACCCAGGCCCATTTTACGAACTAATAAAAGTCAAAGAAGAAAATATTAAAATCACAAAATAAATGGTTTCACTGTATACCCACTTTGTCTACTCTATTCCCATTTATTTATAAATCTATCCTGCATTAATAGCGTTAGTATACCACAGTTTAATTGCAACATATGAGCAAGCTGAAGCACGTGAAAACATTAAGCAGCCATTTTAATACACACTGCGCAGAAGCAAGGATTTCCCTCCAAGCAAAGAAAGACGTCACACCATGTAATATGGTTGACACATGCGCAATAAGTTTCCCGCGCTTTAGCGGCCATTTTAGATTAGACAAGCGTTATTTGTTAGTTTAAACGCATAAGCAAGCTTCTTTCTACTTGTATTCGTGTGTGCAGTTGTTATTACAGACATTACAAAGTTTAATAAATTAATACTGTGAGAAGATTGTTTTCGAGCAAGTCTCATTGTGAGTCCTTGCTCCATCATCGCCATTCTTATGATGAATTACTCACACGCAGGTAAGGTGGAGAGGTGTGGTGCAGCGGCCAGGGCAGCTGACTTCGGAGCACAGGGTTCACGGTTCGATCCCTGGCTCCGGCGGCAGCTCTGCACCTTGTGACTCTGGGCAATAGCTCACTTAATTTCCACAACGGCCCCCAGCGCCTTGAGACCCGTAAGGGTGAGTAGTTCGCGCTTTACAAATACGGATTTACATTTTTTTTTTTTTAGATAGTTTATTCTTCTTGTAGTATACAGCACACCAGAAACGAGAGGACTGCGCAGTGGCACAATACGTGTCAACTCCCCAACCGTTCTGCCACAACGACTGCTCTGTCAGCTGACATTCTAGAATGTCAGCTGATACCAGTGTTTAATTTGAGCAGGTGCTTTCCGGTGCAGAGCACCGGCACCTAATCCTCAGCACCGGTGCTTATAGTACCAGTTAAGCACACACTCATTTGAAGGCACGTGATCTTCCACAGAATCCAGTGGTCGAAGTGGGCGGGATCGGCAGGGCACGGCGTGCCCCTACTTCTTTTATTTCATAGAGTCCGTTCCCCTACTTTCTTATTTTAAACATGCCTCCCGGACGGCATAAATCACCAAGGCCGATAGTTAAGGCTCGGCTTTTGGGGACGGGCGGAACCGGCAGAGAAGGAAAAGGACTCTGTCTTTTCCTTCGTGCCCAGAGAGGACAGTGTCCAGTTCTCCTGCCACTGGCAGCTGCCCCCCCTCTCTTTGTAGCCCCTCTTCCCTCGCTTTCTGTCTCGCTCCTCCCCATTTAGTGAAAACCTTGACTTCAAGAAACCGGTATTACCTTCTCTTTCCTCCTTTCGTTTATTTGCTCCCCTGTGAAATGGATCCAAAAAAGAAAAACACTTTTTTGGAAACGTCAATTTTTTCTGACATTTTCCAATTTCTAAGTGCAGCCTCGGGATGGAGAGAAATAAAACATTCAAAATATGAAAACTAACTAACTAATAAGCAAGACAGAGTGGTTGCCAGGTGGCCAGATTGCTTTATTCACACCTAAACACATTAGCGCCACATTACAGTGTTTGCCAGTGATGCGCTACTTTTGTGTTCTCGTCTCTCTTTGAACAACATTAACATTTCAGGCAAAAGCACTCACTAATTTCTAAATAATGAGTGTAAAAAGAAAAAGGTAACCATGTTGTTCCTGCTTACATTTCACATGCTTTACTTAATCTTAAATTCCCTATGAGTGTTTGCTATTTCTAGGATGTTGTTAGTTTTTTTTAGGCAGCATATTGCTCTTGTCTAGTGCGTAATTTGAATTGTCACATCCAGGTGTTTATAGCGGGTCAGTACAGTGCTAGTTTCTCTCAGTGGGGCAGTATGGTGCCCAGTGGGGGAGAGGATGTGGCACTATGGTCAGAGCTGCTGAATTCAGAACTGAGGAACCAGGTTCAGCCTTTATGACCAGTCCACCAGACCACTCCCCCTGAGGGAGCACATTCCCATACTAGACCTTAGAAGGTCCCAGGTGGGGGCGTCGTATTTGCAAGTATAATATGGTTTTAAAAGCACTTGCTGCCTCCTTCCTGGCCTCCAACAAGCTTTGGCAACAATAAAAATTTCACGATAACTCCAGTGAATAATGTTCTTAGTAGAGAGAGATGGTGTTTTGGCTAGTGGACGTTTTGACTCATGGAAAGGAAGCGCAGAGGGTTAATGTGCCTGCTGCTAAGAACATGTACCAGGCAGATCACAAAGTGCACATAATGTAAATAGGTCAGTGGGTTACTGCTTTTGTCAGAGAGACACTATTGTTACTTGCAGTTAATAAGTTAAAATCCTAACATAGAACAGTGAGCTATTAACTGTCATGTAAGAGCTGCATGCAAACTGCATGGTATAAATTAGAGCGATATGGTTTTTCCCCCAGTCTTTGATTATCCTAATGTTGCAAAAATGGGTTCATTTGGGTAGAAATCAATTCTGATTATTAAAGAGAACCCCCAACCATGGTATTACGTTTTAAATTCTGAGTTTGTGTTTCTCCATACCAATAGATATTAAACTATGCTGCCTACTAGTATGGTTGTCATGTGACTCGTACACCTTGTAGTCCTTTGTCTTATGTAACATTTCCTATACAGTGATTTACACACGTATGATTGATTGTCTCTGTTTAATATGTGTGATGTAAAGTGCTCTGACACCCTACACTGGAATTAGTGGTGCTGTACATTTTCTGATACTTTATTATTTTGACATTTTTACACATGCTAACAGTCTCTGCAAAGATTTTTCATTATTAGTACCAGTGGAACATACAACTGCAGCAGTGAGAAAGGTGACGAGTCAACCTTTGCAAAGGGCCCTCCACTTCACAGCACCACAAGTCACATTTTTTAGTAACTTTTGATCCGTTTGAGCTATAAACAAATTATTAGTTAAAATCGTCAGATTATGCAGAAGATGATGTATTATGTGGCAAATATGGCAGAGCCATAATTATGTGGAAAACATTTGCAAACTAGGATATTTTGCCATTCATGTTTGAACTGCTCTTGTGGAAAAAATGGAGGAGAAGTGCTAATGACAGAAACTCCATGGCTGGGAGACAAATGGCTTGCGGTTCCACTTTTAAGGATATTTGGGACATTCTGTGATTGGAAACGTATCCCACTTTGTGAATGTATTTTAATGTCAATAACTCATATTAAACCTTAAATAAACATGTGTATCCATTGGTTAAATTAAATAACGTAATAAGCTGTAACCGGTTAGTAAAATGGGAAACGAATACTAAAAATTGGGATATTTTGTTCTTTCTGCCACATCTCTGACTCCGCCCACTGACCTAATCCATGGGTTATTCCTGCCCTCTGATTCTATTACAGGACCGGAGGCTTCGTATTATGCTTCTCTTTCTATTTATTGCCACTCACAGCAGCCAATGAAAACTTTGTATTTGTAAAACAAACTACATTTCCCATGATGCTCATGGTATACATCATATCCTGTAGGGCTCCATAATAGCCACCACCACCGGAACTCGTCCTCTTTCTTTGCTGCTCACGCAGACAGTTAAGTTGGACATCGGTTTTACTAACGCAATTTGGTGTATGAGCCTAATGACGATTGTTTATTGTGCGCGCCTCGTTAGCGCTGGGATTTGGGATTGTGTCCCTGTTTTATAGTGCAGTCTGGCACGCGAGCTCAGCGCTCCATTTCCCGACGACCGCGGCACCCCCGTTGTCATCGGGAGGTGCGCGCGTCCGCCGCCGGGCCTCCAAGCATCAAGAGCATTATTTCTAACAGTTTTGAATTTCCCGCTCGCGGGACGATACATTTCTGAGCGTGACTCACCTCTTCAGCTTCCCGGTACCGCACCGCCTTCGGCGGTGAATGCATGCACTGTGTTTGGGCGCGGAGGCCTCCCTCATCGGCCGAGTGCGCCAGGAGCCAAGCTGTTAACCATTTGTTGATAGTTTCGACGTGCGTAGCCCAATTGGGCTATTTTTGGTAGGATTGGGCTACGCACGCCGCTACTGCCCGTTTTTCCACCATTTCGTTCGTTTTCCTCTTCGGTTTTGGTCGCTCTCATCCCTTGAGCAGTTACTGACGCCTTACAGGCTGGAAGAACGATTTGGGCCTGGAGGGAGCACACCTCCTACATAAAAAACCTGCTCTATTGGCTCCAATTACGCCTGTGGGCTGCAACAACTATCATTACAGCTTTGCTGAGGAGCCAGGTACCCCTGTTTATATTCAAGTGTGCTGGGGGTTGGCTCCCCCCTTACTCCTCTAGAACATATATATACATATAGGTATATTGCTGTATAAATATTTACAGTCACTAGTTGATCCCACTATGGAGGAGTGGGTGCAATATGAAGAGGATGATACCCTTTATCAGGAGGAAGTGCAAAACCCTTCCTTGGAAGACAACATTGTTGAAGCCCTGGACGCCTCTGTCCAAGAGTCAGTCAACAAGGCCCTAGAGAAGGCAGTTCCAGGAACTGTCCAACAGGCGCTAGCTTCTGCACTGAAACCAATAACTAAACAATTAGAAAAGTTCGCAAAGCGTCATGGTTTCACTGCGCCAGTCAACGCCCCCAGGGGCGAGCCTCAATCTCAATCTTGGCCTCATTCTGTCTCTTATTCGTCGCTTCCCCAACCTACTCTCCAACAATCCAGGGATCCGGACACTGACACCGACACTGATACCACAGGGACTGACACCCCAAACGAGTCTCCTCCTCAGAAGAAATCAAAGAAATCAAAACATGTGGACGTACCGGCTATTTCTACCCCCTTCACGTTTAACCCATCAGAGATCATACATCCCAGGTCGTCGGATTGGTTGCCTGCTCCACAAGTGGCAGCCTATTTGCACGCCAACCTCCGCAAAAGTTTTGATAAGGAGGTACGTAACAGACTGCGGTCGGAATGCCCCCGGCCAGACATCTCCGATAAGGTGGCTGAAACCCCGGATATAGATGCCAGCCTTCTGACATTCCTAAAGAAATTCGCAAAGGATCCCAAAAAGGGCATCGACCGAGCTTGGCGAGGATGCCAAGACAAGCTTTTGGACGTCGTTGGCCCTCTGGCAAAAATTCTAGAGATGGCGTTAGATGCGCAGGAATTGGGGACTGCAGCAGACCCCCATGTCCTGGCAGGCTGGACACAACGAGCTATCTGCCTTTTGGGCAATGCCAACTGCGCCATCTCCACGGAGAGACGCAAATCTATCCTCATGCGCATGGACTCCAATCTCACGGAGTTAGCCGCAGCTGAACCAGGCCCCTTGGCGGACGGGAACCTGTTTGGGGACCGTTTCGTAAAGGATGTAGCCAAATATGTAGGGACTTTTACTACTCTAGACAAAGCACAGTCAGGAATTAAAAGAGTTTTTCAGACTGGTGTTTTCCACAGGGCCGGACGAGGCCGAGGACTCTCGTTTGGCCGCCAATTCTCCCAAGGTCCTCAGAGAGGAGACTTCGGTCGAGGCAGAGGAGAGTGGGACTCCACCCGGGGCGGCACCTTTTACCCCACAAGGCAACGCTTCAACAAAAGGCGTTTTAACAGAGGATCGTACCGTGGAAGCTTCCAAAACAATGAATCTTCAGGTGAGTGCCCCAGACATTTTCATGCTACCTCTGGGGGACGTACTCAATACTTTTATCACAATTGGTTTCAACTATCTCAGGATGTTTGGATATTACAGACCATTCAAGGTTTTCACCTCGATTTCTTTCAGACCCCCTCTCAAGTCAGGCAACCCAGACAGCTTTCTTTTTCCCAAGTAGAGTGCGCTTTCATAGATTCCGAGCTCGAAGAATTGCTGCAGAAGCGCGCGATAGCGTTCTGCAACGAGGGCCCTCACGGCTTCTGCAGCAATATTTTTCTGGTGCAGAAGAAAGGCGGAGGTTACAGGTTGGTACTCAATTTAAAGGATTTCAATCATTACCTCACCTACAAACACTTCAAGATGGAGGGCATCCATCTTTTAGCAGATCTCCTAAAACAAGGAGATTGGCTGGTCCGCCTGGACCTGAAGGACGCTTACTTGTCCATTCCCATCTTTCCTCCCCATCGCCGATTCCTGCAGTTTCAATGGCGGGGTCGATGGTACGAATATTTGGTCCTACCTTTCGGACTTTCCTCGGCTCCTTGGTGCTTCGCTTGAGACAGTTGGAGGCACTTTGGATATGTAAGTTAAGGGCAGTGACTTTTGGGTTAAATTCTGACAGTGAAATGCACTATTTGCTGTGATGATTATTCCGTACTGACACAGCACTATAATGCCATGCAAGTATTGTGGAAATTTAGGTAGACTGTAATTTGGTTTACACTAATCATGTAGTTGTATATGTCCACTGGAGGCTATGTGTTTTCTAAGATGAGTTGTTTGGCCCTCTGACAGATCAAGTAACATCCCCTAATCATGAGTATGTAATCTGTCTAAATACACTTATGGTTTGAGATATGAGTTAGGAGGTATTTTCCCTTTTTTTCCTCCTTCAACATGCGATGTATATATATATTCTTCATTTTTTGTTTTTAAATTATAAGGTGCATCTAAGATGAACAAAAGCAAATCTGGACCTTCTTATGTGTTTTAGTACATACACCTAATACGGTGTTATAGGGATAAAGTTTAACATGTAGCAATATTAAGTTTATTGTCACTTATGCTGTGGTAATGAAGTATAGATTTGTGTAACCACAACTTAACTGCTATATCTCTTGTGCTGTGGTAATGAAGTATTGATTTATGTAACCACAACTTGATTTTTAATATTTTGGTATATTAGTTTTAGCATTTACACAATGGTGGTTTTACCTTTCTCCTTTCTTTTCCTCTTCTATCTGCCTGTTTAAAAAAAAGACAGTGTTCCATACAGTGATATGGTCATGGGAGGAAATCCGATTTAAATGAGGATATAAATGATTACGAAACCGTTAGAGAGAGGAGTTGTGTTTGTGTTGCTGGTAGCAAAGGAGTATGAGATACCGTTAGACTGCACATAAAATGAGTATTTTGTGTGAGTTTCGCTGTCCTGTATCATATTTGACAGGCACATGGGTGCCCTGTAAGATGGAGAGGCTCCGATGTTTTGGTTAAGAACGGGCAAAAGTAATGGTTGATATGTGGAGATTAGCATAACATGACACTATACGGTGGAATGTGGACTCGGTATCGGCGGACACCAATATTCGCGTGAAATCATCTAAATTAATGACTAACCCCTCGCATTGACAAAATTTATCTTTTTATCAAAATTAGTACTCGAACGATCTTTAATTGCAGGCGTTTTTGGTAGTTTGGAGAATAACCATTTTCAAATAAATACGTGAAGTATGAGGGAATATAAAGGCTTTGTGATTCATGACACGGGGAAATGCAATAAAGTTTAGTAGTGTTAAGGGTTGCTTGACGCACACAAAATGTGAGTAATAAAGTTTTGTGAAGTGAGAAAAACATCCGGGTCACGTACGCGACCGGAGTACGTAGTGAGGAAGTACCATGTGGTTGGTTTAAATAGACATGTGATCCGCGGCGTTTTACTTTTAGTATTTTCAGTTCGGCGGCGGGTTGAAAGATACAGCGTCGCTCGAGATGTGCTCATGGACTAACTTCTATTAAAACGAAGAGAGTAAGTGAATGCCCGAGATACGCATTACAGATGGCAGCGGGAGCATGTATGGCAACTGCGCTAGAATGTTAAGCGATGCAGTTTGAGATTGGGCACAGGTGAAGCCATGCTGTGGTGATGTTGGCGTATGTGAACGCGCTGGTAAACTGTGAATTGGCCAGAGAGCGCGGCATTATAGGCGTTTATTATCTTGTTGAGCCTTGAAGCGCTTGCTGGCGGTTTGTTTAGAAGTTGTAATAAGCCTGTATTCTTTCATTATTAAGCCATGGTGGTTTTTATTGTCAATGGGGTATAGTGATGATATTTAGGGGACGTCCAGACAAAATGGACATCGGTATGTACATGTGCAGTATGAGTATAGCGTGAGTCGAATACTTCCGATTTTAGTAAGCTGGTTGATGTGTGATATATGCGGTCTTTCAATCAATATACTAATATTTGAGGAAAGCAATAAACACATTAGGAGCAATGTCATGTTATGATGGTCCATCTCAAACGGCTGGGCATATGTCTTGAAATAGTGGAAATGGTGCATTGTGGGCATATTGGAGGTACTTTTTCCGACCATGTTGCTAATAGGTTACTGACAACTGTCGACAACTTGTGATATTTTATATTTTTTACAGTTTTACATGTCTCACCTATCATAGTGAGTACTCTACAGTTTGTCTGAATACAAGGACAGGAACTGGATTTGACCTCACAATTTGGAATCTGATTTCATCGTTTTGAGGTAATGATTAACAGTGTCCCGTTCGATAATGAATGTTTGTGTGTTTAGCCTCTCTATGGATTTAGGTCTAATTATTGATATTGGATGTATTCTATTGTAGCAACTACGGACTTTACGAGAACTTGGGTACACACCAATGATTATGACTGGGATTGATTTTATATTTTGGAATTGAACTTCATCAATTTGAGGTAATGATCAGTGATGCTGCTTTTAGGATTGTATTTGATGGCTAAGCTATTGTATGGACTTAAGCCATATCACTAATATTAGCTATATTTTTTTGTAGTTATCTGGGATTTTGAAACAATCGGGGTATATTTCTGAATACTTTTCGGATTGCGGTACTTTTTGCCTATTGGTGAGGATTAATTTGAGTTGTGGTTTTTGATTTAATGGTTGCACTAGTGGGTGTACAATACACATATGTATTTATGTTTTCAATTTGTTTTTTCATTAATGATTTTGTGTGTATTAGTCTTTTAATTTTATTAGGTTGTATTGATTTTAGGTTCTATGTTTGACACTGGTTTTTTCTGGGGCTCTTCCTTTGAATTGTATCAAGACCTCACTTGGTGTTTGGGTACTTTTTCTCCTTTTTCTGGCTCTTGTCACTTATAGGTACTTTCAGTATTGTCTTTGCGCTGGAGTAAAATACAGTGCATAATTATATATTTTGAAAGTCACTGTTAATATGTATTACAAAGAGACATGAAATCTGCCTATGAGAACAATAAGAATCATGTCTGCTTAAGAAATGTTTTATGTTTGTGTTTATGATATGAGTGTATTTTGTTATAAACTGTTTGTTTGATTGTATTTATGTTATGCTTGCAGCCCTGAGGAAGCCCTATTTAGGGCGAAACGCGTTGGCTGCATTTTGTCATCGCCTCATGTCGTTTGAGGCTCAAGTATTCATTAAAGGATCAGATTTAACATCACCGAAGAGCCTGGATAGATTTTTTTGCTTTGCATTTGTGCTTGTTTATACTTATGTTGCCTCTCTGTGCTTTTCTTTGTGCTTCACCAAGGTGCTGAAGCCTGTGATAGCTTATCTCAGGGAACAGGGAGTTCGCATGATAGTGTATCTAGACGACATTCTTATCATGGCACACTCCCCACTTCTAGCAGTACAGCAATTACGCATGACCATTGTTACCTTGCAAAACCTGGGTTTCGTCATCAACGAACCGAAGTCAGTGCTGTGTCCTACCCAAACGATAGATTTTCTGGGTTTCGTTATCAACTCCCAAACAGCTCAGTTGAGTCTCCCTCGCTCCAAGCTTCGAGACATCAAAAAGGAACTATGCTCCCTGCTAGCCAAACAAATGGTCTCTCTCAGGCTACTAGCCAGAGTTGTGGGCCTTCTGGCGTCTTCTATTCAAGCAATATTTCCGGGCCCATTACACTATCGGGCCCTTCAGAGACTCAAGATTCAACATCTGCAAAGGGGTCTCTCTTACACAGACCTAGTTCCCCTTACCCAGGAGGTACGGGAAGAGATCCAGTGGTGGCTGGCACACGTACAAGCGTGGAACGGCAGGGCCATTTTCGGCTCTCTGCCAGAGGTCATCATAGAGTCCGACGCCAGCCGATGGGGCTGGGGAGCACGCTGCGGAAATATTTCCACAGGAGGGCGCTGGTCCTTAGGCGAGCTGGACCTACACATCAATTGCCTAGAGCTCCTGGCAGGGTCATTCGCGATTCGGACTCTGTCACCCAAACAGGTATCGTGTTGCATCCTTCTGAGGATGGACAACATTTCAGCAGTTCAATATATCAACAAGTTGGGGGGCACGAGGTCTCCCATGTTAGTGGAGATAGCGAAGGACTTTTGGCATTACTGCCTCAATCATCAGATCTCGATCATAGCCGAGTACATTCCGGGCAAATCCAATGTAGTGGCGGACTGGAATTCTCGTCACCTCAAAGATTACAGCGACTGGCAGTTGCAACCTCGGATTGTTCAATGGTTACAGGCAATATGGGGACAGTGCAAGATAGACCTCTTTGCCTCCAGACTGAATCGTCAAATGACCAAGTTTTTCAGCTGGAGGCCGGATCCGTTGGCTCTGGCGACGGACGCCTTTTCCCAGGATTGGGCTCGGGACCTCAATTATGCTTTTCCCCCTTCATTCTGATTCCCCGAGTGTGCACACAGGTAATACGTCAGCAGGCAGAAGTGATTCTGGTCACTCCTCTGTGGAAGTCGCAACCTTGGTTCCCAATTCTATTGGAGGCGAGTTGCGACTTCCCCAGGAGGATCCCATGGTCCTCAACGATGCTCCAGGGCCCGCACGGGGAAATGCACCCGATGGTAGTAGCAGGGCAGTTATCCCTGATGGCCTGGAGACTTTCAGGCAACGTTGGCACTTGCCAGGATTTTCGGAACAAGCTTCGGACTTTATCAACCAAGCTTGGGCCCCATCCACCAGGAAACGATATTCTTCAGCCTGGAGGTGTTGGATTCGTTGGTGCGTGGAACAACACGTGGATCCCGTGGGGGCAGACTTATCCTATGTTATAAATTTTTTGTCCCAAAAAGCTTCAGAGGGTTTAGCTTATCGTTCCATCAACAATTTCCGTTCCGCCATATCGACAGGTCATTCTCAACTGGAGGGTAAGCCAGTTGGCATGCACCCGTTAGTTTGCAAACTCTTAAAGGGTATTAGGGTAGCTAATCCGCCTAAGCCAAAGTATTCTTCATTGTGGGATGTGTCGATCGTTCTCTCCCTGTTTGATAAATGGCCCAATAATAATATGCTGTCCAGGAAACAACTCTCGGCCAAATTGGCTATGTTGCTATGTCTAGCCGCGTGTAGACGATCATCGGATATCAAAGCGCTGGATCTTACAGGTAGAGTATTTACTCCTGAAGGAGTCTCTTTCAATATCACTTCTAGGACAAAAACTATGTCACGTACTGTGGATTATCATGCTTTTCCCAGCAATCAAAAACTATGTGTTGTTCACTGCCTTAAAGCATACGAAGAATGTACCAGGCCTCTTCGGCCTGCTGATGTGGTTCAATTGTTAATTGCTCTGCAGAAACCTTACAAACCTGTCACGGCAGCTACAATAGCCAGATGGTTAAAATCTGTAATTCAGGAGGCAGGTATTGATACTCAGGTGTTTGGGGCACATTCTGTCCGGGGAGCCATGGCCTCTAAGACGTTCATGTTGGGTTCTACTGTTCAGGATATTATGCATTCTGCAGATTGGTCCTCTGAGTCAACATTTAAACAGTTTTATTATAAACCGGTGGGTGATATATCTTCTGTGGTATTTAATCAGCGTTAAACTAGCATAATATGAAGCCTCCGGTCCTGTAATAGAATATAAAATTGGCTAGCATTCGCGCCAAGAATTTTCAATTCTATTAAGGACACGGAGGCGAGGATTATCCCACCCGATTACATTACAATATTTGTAATTGTTACCCACCCGTTGTGTATATATATTCTGTTTATGCAGAAATTACGGGTTGTTTTGTCTCATTTTTTCAGGATCTGACAAGAAGACGGATTAGGTGTAATCCTGGTTAAGAAGACGTATTCCCAGCTGGCCTGGCTTTTTTCTTCCACGTTGGAGGATTGTGTTGGACTTAAGTTATTATGTTGGACTTTATTGTTCGGAGCAAAGAAAGAGGACGAGTTCCGGTGGTGGTGGCTATTATGGAGCCCTACAGGATATGATGTATACCATGAGCATCATGGGAAATGTAGTTTGTTTTACAAATACAAAGTTTTCATTGGCTGCTGTGAGTGGCAATAAATAGAAAGAGAAGCATAATCCTCGCCTCCGTGTCCTTAATAGAATTGAAAATTCTTGGCGCGAATGCTAGCCAATTTTATATTCTCCGCCCACAGTTCCCCTACTTTTTTTCCCCCACTTCGACCACTGACAGAATCACAGGTTGTTGAGCCATGCCGAGACTCGAACCCGGTTCCCCAGCTCCGAAATTGGCAGCTCTAGCTATTAGGCCAAGTCCTCTCCAGAATAATAATATGTGCCGGGGCTCTAGTTAGGAGGCAGTTTGCACCAGCACATTTCTCCTGTTAGCGCTGCTTCCTGAGGAGAGCCCCGGCACTTTTTATTCTACAAATTAACCACTGGCTGATACGTCATAATGCAGGTTTGAGCACGAGAGGGGTACCGGTGCCTAGAGGAGAGGGGTAGAACATTCTGAAAGGAGATTTACAGTACAACAAAATGTTGACATGTATATAAGTGAGTCTGATGGCCCTTCTTGAAAACTTAGGATCTGATTGTCTGAAGTAAACATAGCACCCAGTGATGTCACAAAAAGAGGTGTGAAGTCACGCAGAGCCACTGAAAAGGAGGCCCTGCTGCTGCAGCTAAAGTAACGATGTCATCAACGTAAATACATCACGGCTTAAGAACGTAGCCCGGAAGACCGAACGCCGAGATTGTGAGTAATGAATTGAGTTTGCCTAATTCTCTTTGTGATTTCCTTACGAGCGAGTAACTTGCTGAATCATCTTTAGGAGTTTAAAAATTCCTATTTCCCGCTCATCTACAGTTAAACAAATCAGGAACGAAAAGAAGTCTCGCGAGAATTAGCACTGTTAGGCTTGAGTATTGAAAACAAGCAGTCTAGTCACTAAAAAGCGAACGACGTTTTATGCGTTTGGGCGCACGAAGAATGTGCGCTCTTGCGTCACGTTTGTGGGGGGCGGGGCCTAGAAGGTAGCATGGCCGCTGAGGGTAGCTGAGTATCAGCCATCTTGTGCGTAGTATGTTATTTAAAACTTCACATAGTTAATATACAAAGTCTAGGCACGGTCCCTACTCGCAAAGAGGGAGAACGCTATTTATTGTTGCAGAACTTCTTGCATAGTCGGTGACGTTCATTGTGTACCGCAGATGGGAACTGCAAAAACAAGTGAGGTCCCACACCCCTCCTAAGATGGCGCCCACGCGGCTTTACTGCGCTGCTTTCCAGGAGGACTGAATACTTGTAACTGCGGATCCCAGGAAGGCACTGGGTGCTGTGACAGCAATTGGGCGCGCCGAGAGACACACATTTACGCCAACCACATCATCTATTTGGGCGCGCTGTGCGCACCCCTTCTCCTGGACCCACACCTTGGTTGCGCCACTACACCTTTAATCCTAAACAGCGGGCACGGGGCCCGCACCCAGAAGCGGTAAGGGCCCGGAGGCCGGGTCAACAGGGATCGTCCAAGGGACCCAGAGCGACACGGTAAGACCCACATGCCTTCTGATGCCCTTATTTCCCGCAAATTATGTACTTTCCCGGGTACCGCGTACTTCATGTCTCCTTTCCCCGGGCACCCAGTGGGTATGATTAGGTGCTTGCGAGACCTCACTGTGACATCCGTGGCTTTTCTTCTTTTTCAAAATCGGGACTAGCCTACCAAATCAAAGCTGAAGCACAAGGCTGATGTGATGGGTGGTAAGGCACTTTGTGACCGATGACAGCTCTGCCAACAGCAGAGGGTCAACACCACGTGTAAAGTGCCTCACCCTTCTGTGTGCTACGCTGTTCTTTTGCGGTAGGGGCCCCCCTTTAATAAACTGTTGACTTGGTGTCCAATGCGTCGTTCTCGATCACCGCTTTGATTGCTGCAAAACTGCGCTCAACTGGTAGATATTCTCAAAACGCTTGTTTCTGGGATGCAATGCCATTTCACAGTCACCCAGAGAGTTGAGTGCCAGGTTAGTTATGTAAACTCGGCAAACCCGGTGCATTTGGAATGTACTGAATCAGAACAAGCATTGGCAAAGCCAGTATGTCTCGCCTATATTAGATCTATTGAATTTGCTAATGTTTTTTTAGTCATGTTGCAACATGAGGGACAGTGAAGAAGAAAAGCTGTATGATTCGGCCAGTGTTTCCTGCGTCATAGCTTTTTTTTTTTTTTTTGTTTGTTCAACTTTCAGGCATGCTGCACTGAAGTCAGCGCTGCTGTACAATATTGCAAAAAAAAAATTGACAAAGCCAATAGATTTTGCATAGGTGAGGCCTGCTGGATTTGCCAATGCTTGTTTTCTTTTATTAATATTTGACTTCATGCTTAAAGATGTAACTGCTGAGAGTGTTAATACAGTTGAAGAAAGCCGACTTTCTTACGTTTAATGAACTAGAGATGATTTAATGGGCATGTGGGTGAGCGAGTGCATGTTTGTAAACAGCACAGTGTTTGGGAGAGGGTGTGGTGTTACGGCCAGACCTGCCGACTTTGGAACTGGGGAACGGGTGCAAGCTTCAACGTCTGCTCAACATTTTGTGCAAATCACTTAATTGTTCTGTGCCTAAAAAAATGAATTGTGACTTTGTGTAATGTAACTGCTGCTCATGTTAAGTGCACCAGTACCTTGGGGTTGAGTTTACGCTGTGTACAACTGCTCAAAACCCCCCCCATAAAAAACAGATCCTCTGTAGTGTGTGGCAAGTGTGGGCGTGTAAAGCATTCAGGAGAGTTGCCCTTTCAGCCCTTGTCCCCTCTGCTGACACTGCTAACAGCATTGACACGTGATTTATTTGTTGTGCCATGGACCTGGGTTCACCCACTCATTTCACACAGACAGCTAGATAGTAACTTATGAGTTTCAGGGGCGAAGGTATGTTATTGTTAGGTTGAGCCTAGGCAGTGTGCATGTGCTGCTCTGCGAGGCATGCAGTATCTGGAATATAGGCTTCACGCACCTGCCATATTTTCTATTGGCTCTTCTTACTGTCCTTCATAAATTCTGGGTTTTGATTGGTGAAATGTTACTAGTACCTCTTTTTGCACTTCTGTAACCTTCCTTTCGGACTGCCCCTGTTACATGTGCTCTTACTCTTCATTATCTACGATACTTTTAGGGCACTCATCATAAAAAAACTTTTTTTCGGTCAATACAGCCATAAAAGTGCAAATGCATACAGTACATGAATCCAGAATAAATACATATCAAAAGTTCATTTGCACTGTATTATACCCTGGACAAGCATGCAAGCCCGTGTACAGTTTTAATCAATTTATTTAGAAGTTTGCTCTCTTTTACACAAACGTATTTCCATGTGTTTTCTTTGTAATTTTAACTCGATCAATTGCTTTGATGTCTCATGTACCCTGGTGGTTTGCTCCACCCTTTTATGATTTTAAAGAAATCAAATAAAAGTATTTCTATGCATATCAAAAGTCCATTAGCTACGATATTTCAAATTCCGACTAATTTAGTTGACCCGGACATTAATATAAGCAATTATAATGACGTTCAAAAGAATAAAAAAAGTGTGAGAGCAAAAGCCTATGCCCTAATAAAGTTGCATGGCCCGCCATGCAGTCACAATACTTAAAATAGTTCTATATTTAAAGCTAAAAGACATATATATTTTTTAAATATTTACTAGAGGAGTTGGTTAAAGGAAAAGAAGAAGCAAGCAATCACGTTTTTGATGCGGACCTTCTAATCCACATTTTACCAAGGAACTTGGCAACTGCGCAAGCGACTAAGGGCCTAGAGTCAGATTTTAGAATCCGCAACGCTTCTTGGTGGCATCGAGTTCCAAGCAACCTGCAAACAGGGGCTAGCCATTTAGTTCTCGGGGAATGATACATGGGACAGACAAAGAAAATATGGCTAATTGACTCAACAGTGAGGGGGCAACCTGGGCAATACTATGTTGCAGGGGGGACCGTCGCCAAGCAGCTGTAAAGGAATTCACAGGGAGGGAGCCAAATCTAAATTGTATATAGAGCTTCCTATCCTGTGGAATCGTGATGGCCTCCAGATATTGTTCTTAAGCGCTTAACAATTTGAATTCCATAAAATCTAATGTAAGGCGGCCCCCAGACGGGTGAGAAACAGTGGTCTCCGCCACCCAGTTCCAATATTGGGTCTTAATCAGTTCTTTACTAGGCAGTAGTCCAAGGTCTTTTGTGTGCCACAAGCTCCCCAGTCCTATTGCTGAGAGCAGGGACCTCACCTTAGCAAACCAACCAATTTTCTTGAAGCAGTTGAGTGTGCAAACTTCGTCAAGAGCAGCAGCATATGGGGAGAGCTCAGGGGTTGTTTTCAGACACAGCCAAAAAAGTAGGGGACGTAGCCTAGCTTTATCCACGATTGAGGGTCTACCCATATTTAGCAGGGGTGTGGACATTTTTCAAAAATCTACTTGGCTAAAGGACAAAATGTCACAGAAATCTACTTGTCCTGGGAAGATATGGGCTTGCCCTACCTACTCCATAACTCACTAATGTAGGTCTGCACGGAGAGAACCTGCACTGCAATCAGTGCAACATACTGTCCAATATATATTTCCAATGCAAGTCCAATTATGCAGTGCACGGTCATGCACCCTTAAATGCAACTGTTGTACGGGCTGGTTGTACAGCATGCGTGCAGATGCATCAGTGTGCACTGCACACCCAATTATCAACCTGTTTGCATGTGACAGATTTTCAAATGTATAGAAATGGTACCTAAAGGCAGAGTGCAGACTGGTAATTGACTACATTTCTTGAAGCGTTTTTGGCACAGACTGTGTGTGTTAGAATATGAACCTGTAGGACAGAAAGGTGTTCTCCATCCTAGCGCCAACTCATAGCTTTCCAGTTTCAAAAATACTCACATGTGATGCTCTGATAAATATGTGGATGGAAATAACTGCACTTCTTGGCAGAGCTTATGAACTGTTCATGGGGAAGCAACAATTACATAGCAGAGATGCTGTGATACACTGAGGCAGTATCCACAACTAAACAATACACGAGGCAGTAATGGGCAATTAAATCAATCTCTCCTTTTACACTGCTGGACAGGTGTGGTGTGATTATATTATTGTGCATTCACTGCTAGATCTCCACATTCTTCTCTCACACAAGAAGTATATGCAGCACTGACAGTAGCAGTACAGGGTTCTCTTGTGCCCAGTACTGGTATAGTAATGGCACCAGCAGAGTAAGCTTCCCTAACAAAGGTGCAGCTCAGCAATAGATGTGCAAGTATCTCTCACTGAGATTTGTAAAGTAGTCACTCTTTTCTTTAAAATCTGAGTTCTCTGCCACTTGTCTCTCTCCACTGCCCACCCAGATGTGTCTGTTATCTTCCGGAAAATCGTGTAATTCTGTTGCCGGATGCTGACATGGGAGTTGTGGGAAGCCAGGTGAAATATACAGTTTTAACGTTGCAGCAACTTGTTCAATCAGTTTGTTTCTTTCAGAAGCTGAGCATTCCAAGGGTCTAAGGAATGATGCTTAGATATTTCAAAATGGGCACATGCTTAAAGAAGGCACAAAGACAGGCACACAGGAAAAACACCCAGTGGCAAATCATGTAGAGATAGAAAAACAAACCTTTATGTCGACATAGTACTAAAATTCACACAGGTGGAAGAGTCACTTTTCATTGGATCTGGTATGGACTCGTTTTTACTGCTGACGTAACTGTGCAACAAAAACTACAGCGTTTGCATACAATTCTGAGGTGGGAATATTGTATAATTCCAAGCAGTTGTCAATAAAACGTGATTGTGAGACCTATAAATTTATATTTCGATAATTTCTGTTTTATATTGAGTTAGGTTCTGCAATTTTTGCCGTTTTATATTGTAGCAAATGACAGATGGTCCCCCACTGATGGCAGGTCCTTTGTACGTCTGTGACTCATATACAGAGCCACTCTAATTATGAGGTTATACAGCTGCGTCATTTTCCACATAATTTGCAATATAATCCATCACATGCTGCATAAGCTGCAAATTTTAACAAAAAATGTTGATTCTAGCTCAAACAGATCAAAAGTTACTAAAAAGGTGGGGACACGTCCTGCCGCTCAGTGGAAAGCCCATCGCAAGTAGTGACTGGTCACTTTTACATTGCTTATTGCTGTATTTGGGAGTTAACCTGAAAGTAACGAGGCAAACATTTATATAGACAGTGTTACCGTGTACAGATGAGAAAATAATGAAGTAATACTTTAAAAAAATGTGCTGCATTATGCTACATAATTCTCATTTTGTGGCCGCATTATTTAGTCAACACTGTCGGATAATTTAGACCTTTCCTGCAGCTTCATTACAGTGGCTCTGCTTATTTAGCACAAACCGCCAGAGCGCTGTGCACGGTAGAGGCTGTTTAGGGTAGGTATAGGAGACTAAAAATGCAACCAAATAAAGGTACAGGGTAATAGTAATGAGTCCAAAATGTGGACAATAACCCGTTTCTTGACAGGATTAAAGCCGATGAAATTGACATGGACGTGAGGCTTTTCCTTTGCCGCAGTGGCAAGATTAGGTAGTAAAGTGTGGGCACTGATTAAGCGAGAAGATGTGGAGCGAGGGGGTGGGGGGCCAGGTGGGCACTCCTTTCTTAAAAGGATTCAGGCAGGACACACACTTGGTCCTAAGCTAGGCTGGCAGTGGTTACTTCACTCACTAGAACATCTCACATTTATATGAGACAGTCTATACATTTCCCTTCATCGGCTCCACACAGAGTACAACCTAATCCGAAATTAATGTAATAATTTGTTTGTCACATTTTAAAGCTACCAATTGTATATAAGGACATAGCTATTTGAATGTACTCGTAGTACTGTCTTGCATGCAATGCATTATGGGTAGGGTGGATTTACCATATCTTCTGCAGGGTGCAGTATCATATGTGACCAAAAGAGGTCCCCTTTTGGCCACATATGGTACTGCACCCTGCAACATGGCTAGGTAAGAAACATTGCCATTTATAATGCCAATAACTCCAACTTTGTAGACATGCAGTGCTGGTGACTTGCTCACTAGGGACCTCTAGGAGCAGCTTGCGGTACTGCTCCTAGACATGCAGTGCTGGTGCCTTGCTCACTAGGGACCTCTAGGAGCAGCTTGTAGTACTGCACTGAGACATACAATGCTGGTTCCTGGCTCACTACGCAAGCATTTGCAATGCACTAGGTCTCACATTATTGAAAGTATGAGCTATAGGCGTTGCATTATTATTTGCAACACGAATACCTCAAACTATCAGTAATGCAAGACCTAGTGCATTGCAAAGGCTTGTTATTTAGATATGGACTCTAATACATAAACTTTGCTGTGTGCCCATATGTTCTACTACTGGATTCAGTAAATCTGATATGCCTATACTAGTCACAGTATTGAGTTTGGGTGAGATTTCAGAACTAAAAATGTTTCCTCAGTTACTTCTCTACTCAACAACTTAATGTAAAGATTATTTTGCTAACTGGGACTTAAAATAGTTACATGTTTACATTTTAATTTCACTGAAAACAGTGGTGTGAGAGATGCAATTTTTTGTGGGGAAGACTGAATTAGACTAAAAGTCCTTGGGCTTGTATGTATTATGAAAGTGGTGGTGAATCTTTGTTTTTTCTCAGATTAGGACGCACCACAAGACCCTTGCTTGGACCCTTTCTCCATTTTGATTTTGATGACAGGCTGGAGATTGAGGGAAGGGCAGTAGATCTATTAAACGTTCGCAGTTTCGATTATTATAGACCAAGCTGGAATAGATCTTCTGATGATAATTCTTGTAACTTTGTTATAAATCCAGTGCTCGATTGAATAGATGTATGGGCATAGCAAAGGATCAAAATGGTGTAATCCATTAATGAAATCCACTGTAGCTGGTCAGTTGCACTTAATTAAGTAGATAGCCTTTCTTTTGACTTATTCCCAGCCATAATGAAATATAAGTTGATTCAACTGATGTTTGCTCAGTTTCCTGCCTCTTCATTTACGCCTAAAAACTAGTTCAGACCTCATAAGCATAGATTTAAAACATTTCCTATTCTTTCTGTATGCTCTCTATCAACTGCAGAGCACTAGTCATTATTTCCTGATATATCTACAGTTCAACATTGGGACCTTTTTAGGTCTCGCCTACGCAGCGCGCATGCGCTGCATAGGAGGGTCTTTAGCCGTTGCTCTGCTCATTTTCAAGCACACACTCGTGCTTGTGGCGGCATCCACCTTGCGGGAGCGAGCAGGGGCGCGCCACAAGCACGAGTGCAGTGCTTGAAAATGAGCAGACTGCTCTCCCAAGCGCGCGCCTCTCTTCCCGGCCACTCACTCGCACCGCCTTCTCCGTCTTCTTTTTGCTCGCGCTTCTTGTGTTTCCCTCTCTCCGTTCAGTCTAAATTAAATGGCATAATAGGGCATATTCCTGGGCAATCTTATTTTGCTGCTTGTCATTTTAACTCATTAATACTGTCCGAGCAAAACTTTTTCTTCTTTAGTTGGCGCTTTAAACCTGAATAGAGGACATTATTAAACCTTGGAAAATGCCTGCCAATGCGCGACACACTCCACCTTTTCTTTGTAACTTTTGACCCATTTGACGAGCAACTAGTCTTCGTTCGCGTCTGCAAGTTATGCAGAAAATTGTGATTTATGATTCAATCAAGTGCAATAAGTCCGTGTTTAGGACGAAAACTTTGCGCGCACTGCATAATTCTTGTGTCCTTGATCATGAGGTATGAAAAGGGTGGTTGCCAGTATGAGGGACTCGTGACCACTGCAGACGTTGCATGCGAACCTTTCACATGCTCACTACTTTGTTCAGGCCGTCTTCATATTTTATTAAGGCTAGTGGCGCTTATAAATTGTATGTTTCAGGAGAAGAGTGTTTTGTGCACAAGACAGTGACGCCAGGATGGAGGCTGCGATCCATTAGGAATTTTTTTTTTTTTTAACATCGTGTCAATAATAAAACAAACCAAATGACAGACTTGGAGAAAATCATTTTTATTCACAAATAAAATACAACATATTGTGCTGAGCACATAGTTCTCTTTTGTTCATATTAATATATTGAACCTTTAAAAGCTTCCTAGCTAAAGCAAATTTGGGTTGGCATCACCACGAGCTTTTATTTCCTAGCTTTCTCATATTTCCAATCTGTGGGTACTCTGCCACCTAGTGGCCGAGTTTGAAACTGCTCCTGGGAGTTTTTACACACCAAAATCGTGATGTGGCTGGTTTCAGGCCTCCGTGGGCGTTTGTGGCACACACATTGCAGCCTCTTCCATTATAAAGGTAGGCACCATTGCTAAATATCTTCTTTTTTCAGCTATGCGTGTAACCTGGGGGAAAAGGGGGAAGGTTTGTTCCAAGAAGGACGGGTTTCATGATGTCTTCGCTCTGAAAGAATCACACACAAACTGTTAGTATTTTTTTTTATTATTCTCATTAAAGTGCTGGTTAGTAAGAGGGCACCTGTTTCCTTATGAACATTCAGAGTTCATGATGTAGGTGAACGTAGGCGTCTCATGGCCTAGAGGGAAAGCAGGCTTCAGCGCCTGGAAGTTGGCACTGTTGTGGCTCACGTGCACGCCCTGGTGGCTCTCCGGTCACCGACATTCATTATTCGGGGGAGGGGCGGGGGCGGGGGCGTTTGTTGAGATGTGCTCACAGGCCATCATTGAGGGCAGATCCTGGGGCTGGTATCTCTAAGCCGACAAGGACGCCGATGAGTCACATCTCAGAAGTGACGAGGAGAGCTTAGTGACGTCAGTCCCTAACCTGCAAGCTGAATTCCACAGAGCTGCCCACAACAAAACACTCCCCTCAAGGCTAGGGCGGGCAAAGTGCAACAATCCCTGCTATAAGAAGAACATTGGCTGAAGAGCAGTGTCAGTGCAGACTGCACAGCTTTTGAACCAACTGCTACCAAAGACTGAAAGCGTGGAATACCAGCTGAAGTTCAGAAGGGTAGCAAAGACCTGGCATTTCCTAAAAATAAGTATAAACAACCAGCCTGATTTCCTGGCTCCACAAAGCCTGTGAACTTAAAGCCTGAGCAAAATATTTGGTCCAAGTGCAGTGTGCAGTGCGCAACAGACACAGGACCAAGGTGTGTTGCAGGGAAAAGCTTCAGAAACCACCTGATTGAGCACTACTGACAGTGATCAGACTTATAATTCTTTCTGGTGGCCCCATAACAAAAAAACCATAACAAGCAAGCATTGGCACACGCAGAAACAAGTTGCCAGCATTCAAAGGACAAAATTCAATCAACACATTTATGGGTAATACTTTTTTAATATGGTAGTTCACTTGTACATAATGCTTTCTTGGTCATATATAAGGTAACACAAATGCTTTGGACACTTCTTTATTATAACTTTTCAGCATCCTGCAAACTGATGTACAGCACAGCTTAAAAACATAGGTAAAGTCAATATCTCTGGCTAAAGACTTATAAGGTCCCAAAGGCGAGACCTATTGGCTATGCCAACGCTTGTTGTATTTTGTCTCAAAGGGGAGCATTGAGAGGTTGTTTATAGATTTGTCAAGTATATTGACTTGGCTTTAAGTTTGTTAGTTCATTTGTGGAAGAGAGACTTTTGCTGACAAAATGTATGCAATAAACAAACATTTGTTTGATTTCAGGTTGTCCTTTCTGTGGCTAACTACATTGTTTTTTGTATTTAGAGCAAGGATGATTAGAAGCAGTTCGGTTTTAGTTAAACTGCCTTAATGCAATTTTATACAGGTTGAGTTTTATCTAAATGATTTACTGCTATTGTTTTTATTCACTAAGCAAATTCACTAACTCTCATATACCACCTATACAATGCTGCACTGGAAAAGTTGGAACTATGATTAGATATTAAAGTGGTAAACTATATTGGCAGATCAATGTCATTTGTGTCTTTTGAAATTTTAAAGTAATGAATGTCCAAATAATTCTTCTGTTCGAAATTCAAATACACATTTCAGTCGATAAAGAAACAAAATGGGAATCTCCTGCAGCTCTGCTAACACGGTTTTTAGACTAAGCTGTACATTGTAACATTTGTTTTTCTGTAGGTAAGATCTTGCTCTTGTCACAAATGAGGGATGAAACTGATTGCTTTGAAAAAATAAAATTTGCCGGTTTAACATACTTGTACAACCGCTTCAAGGAGGGTTCATAAAGATCTTCAATGTCACATTCCAAGGGAACCTGATTCTATATAAAGTGTAGTGGGGGGAATTCCTTATCCTCTGCCTCTACAGACATCTTATACCATTTTGAGATTTCCTTACGTTTAGGATTTAAATCTTTGAAGGAATGCTCCACCTCCCATATTCCTTGTATTTCCCTCTTCTCCGCAGCAAACCAGGAAACTAATTGCATGTATTTAAATCTGGATAGGCCCCCTCCAGTCCTAGCTCTTAAAGCCTCCCAAGGGTGTACCCCCTCAGAAGATACCAAGTCTGACCAGATGGTGATACCTGCTCTTTTGATTGACATTGCCAGGCTATCCTTAAGCCATTCCGGTGTCCCAGGGGAATCCCAGATAGGGGCAAACTCGGAGTAATACCCTATCCCCCATCTAGTTCTGACCTTATGCCACAAACTAAGGGCATCCTTTAGAACTTTCAAACGAACTTTTTTGAAATACCTAGGTGGTCCGAATTTGTATAGGAAACCTTCTCCACCCTCCTGCCTTATCTCTGCTAAAAGTCTCCCCCAGGTTGACTCATCCGGTTTCGAGAGCATCATCCGGATATTTTTAAATTGAAAGGCAAAACAATACCACTTAATATCCGGAAGCCAACCCTTCTTTAATCAGCCTATGCCTAAGCTTATTCCAAGCCAATCTGGCCCCTTTATGGGCCCAGATAAAGCTCGTGATCTTACTCTGGATTTTACTGATGTCTAATTTTGGAAAGGTAAGGGGAATAGCATTAAAGAGATACGTTAATTTAGGGAGAATAACCATTTTGACTAGATTGACCCTGCCATAAATTGTTAGGGGGAGATTTTTCCACCTGGCTAATAGTCGGTCAACTTCTTTTATAGTCCTGTTTAGGTTAATCTGCGGAATTTTCTCAATCTCTTTGCGGCAAGTATGTTAAACCGGCAAATCTTAAGAAGAATCACTTCTTTGTTATTAATCGATTGTACTATACCCCTGCCAGGATAGCAAAGTTCGCCCCTCTCTCCAATCCCAAATGCCCAAGATGTGACCTTATCTATGCTAATGATTTACATATATTCTACAAGTGTCCTAGACTCTTCGCTTTCTGGAGGGGAGTTGAGGAAGCCTTATGTGGTATCTTCGGAGAGAAAATCATCCTAAATGTGACTATAGTATTATTTGGAGGTGATGGCACACTAAGCAAGAAGTTGAGACATACACAGAGAGGCTTAATGTTGTATCTGGTTTTATTAGCTCGAAGGGAAATATGTTTGAAATGGAGAGACCCTTTACCCTCCCAAGTTCCAGGATTGGGTTAAAGCTGCCTCCTTAATGGCTAGATTGGACCAGGGAAGCAATAATGACAACCGTTTGAATATCTGGCAGGCCTCTACAGTATGGGGTAGAGGTCTGGGCTTCGTGTAACACCTCCTGGTCCTATGATTACACCAAGCCACCAACAAAGGGGCAGGTCTGGTTCTGGATACTAGACTAAAGCGAATGCAGTAGCCGCTGGGCGCACAGGCTGGGAAGGCGGCTATCTAAGAATTGCAGATGCTTACTTGGTGAGATGAGGATTAAAAAAATAAATTAAAAAAATTGACTTGGGGTATGTTGTGAAATTAATTTTGCTTGCATAGTTTATCATGGGAAGATATGTGCAGAAAGTCTTGGTATGCCAGCAAAGGATAACCTCTCTTTAGACAGAGGATTTAGATTGTGGATGTTGTCATTCAGTTGTTTCTGAAGAAATCTCCACATAGTCTTGTTTTATGTGAGATCAATTCCCCCACTACTGCATCAATCAAATCCTCATAATCTTGAGTGTTTCGATAAGTAACGTTTTGCTTTGTATAGACCAGTTGTATTGGGAGATTATTTTCCTCTTAATAATTTTTATTTTAACCAGGTAGTGTCAATGGGGCACATATTAAGACATTTTGCAGGTCTTACATTTTTTCTACAGACAGTTGTTTGGTCATGCCTGTATAAGAACCTGTAAGATTGATTGATGGAAGTTTTGTTCTTTTTGTCTTCATTGTCTTTGTATATTTTTAAAATAGTTCACAATGGTCTTTTTATGTACATCATACCCATATAATCAACAGTTGTATTTTTACCTATGTTTATTTATGGTGGTGCTTTTTTTTTTTTATCCTTTCTCTGAGTCGTTGGAGGATGTTATGTCGGATAAGGCTGCCTTAATTTTTTACTTTGAGTGCCTCAATATATTCTAATCAATGATTATGCGTTGATAGCTGAGATTTGAAGACCTAGTTGATGTTTTGACGCAAAAAATAAGCAATTGTGAAGCTACCATTTCTTCTCTTCAGAAATAGATATTAACTATGCAGGTTTTCCCATAAGAAAACTGACAACAATTTTATTAGATAATAACTTTGTTTTGAAAAAGAGGAGAAAAGATTCAAATAGAACATTTTTAATAGTCATTTTGCGTGTGGTTACGTAGTAGTTTTTATCTATTTTATTCGTTTGGATGATCTGACCTAGAGAGTAAAGCACTGATATTTGGTCGCATTTGTGAAGGTTAGACCATAAGTATAGTGTTTGAAGTAGGCTTTTAGAGCTAGGATTATTCCTTTCCTGGCCAGCTGCCAAATAGTTTGTTCCTGTCTGCTTAGTTGAAGTGTAACAAAATCGAGGGGCAAAGTTCTGGAGTCCAACTCTTACGACTTGGATCGGGATTGTTGATTGAAATAATTGAGATGAAAGTAGAGCTATGTAATTGTCTTCAATCTAGCATAACCAGGGCTACTAGAGTTGTGCACCATTGGAGGACTAAATTATGCAGCAGGGTTCACGTGGCAAGAAAACGCAAATTATGTGGTATAAAGTAGCATATTTTTTGGAAGTATTTTGCTAATGTAATTTTAGTAAAGATTAAAAGTCTTCTGGGCAACGGTTTTTCTTCATTACTAGCCATTTAGTCTAATTTTTGCCCGACTACTTCCACCACCAACTGAAAGGCAACCAGTTAACCTTTGAAAAGGGTCTGCCGCTGCATGGCACCACATGTATTCCAAGTTACTGAAAAAAAGAGTCATTTGTGAGCTGAACATTTTTTGGGGGTTAAAATCAGCAAATTGTTAATCAGATTGTGGCAGTTGTGGTGAATACATAAATAATGTGGGCAATGTAGTGGCTGGGGAATTGCGCAATTCTTGTGGCTCAGGTGATGTTATTCTCTGTTGTGTATTTCTAAAGCACACATTCCCCCAGTCCTGCATCTCTAACAATCACCAACAGTGCATATTCTAGAATGATTGTTAGTTTGGATTTTGAGCTATATCGTGACATAATTTACTGGATTGACCTTTAAATCTGTGCCTATGTTTTAGAAAATGTCATATTCTGGGCAGATCTATAATAATAAATTCACTGAAAAGAACCAATGGTTAAAGGGACATTTTACTTAGATGAAAATGTTAATTAAGCCACTGACCGCAGACTCTCAGACCCCGTCCCCTTTTATTTTTTGTTTGCCCCAAGACTCTTGTGTGGCTCCTGTAGGACTCCTGCAGGAGTTCAGGGGGCTGTGCTGCCACTTGCGGCATTGCAAACCCTGCTCCCTCCCCAATTTTTTCTTTGAATACATTTTGCCCCAGGGATTGTCTCCCTAGGAGCCCCCCGCAAGGTCAAGCGGTTAAGGGTACCTTACCCTGCCCCCTTACACCGTTTTTTTTTTTGTTAGCAGGCGCAACATTTCTCTTCATTTTGCGTCCAGCCAATAGAAGCACAAGCTCCCACATAAGCTTGGTGGAGCCTTTTGTTCTCGCAGGAGCAAGGCAGTCGATTGGTCGAGGCCCCCCCCCAGCCAATCAGATTGGTCTATTATTTGAAGTTGCGTGATTTCAGGACTCCAGCAAGCCTCCCGTGAACCCAACCATCTAGAAATGCATAGTTTTTTAACCTTAATTTCTCAAAACTACCAAACGTTTTTACATCAAATCACAAAAGGCATGTTTTCTCGACCAAGATTTAGCTTTCTACCAAATGTGTTGTAATTCCGCTCAGCAGTTTTTATGGAATCGCAATTTAATTTTCCCATGGAAAATTGCCTGGGGCAAATTGCGTTTTGGACCCCCCCCCCCCCTTTTTTTTTTTTTTTAATCTCGGATGCCGCTTTACGGATCGCTAGAAACTTTCTAAGAATGAGCTATTTTGGATGAGCTTTTTTTTTTTTTTTTGGGAAAGTTTTGTGAAAATTCATCAAACGGGGCTGAAGTTATTAGCAAACCAAAACAACACTCTTCCTATTTTAACTAGGTCCTAGCCACTGTGTAATAAATATGTATTCTTTTATCTGGTGCCTATTTTTTTAATGAAATGTATTGGTTAACAGAACACCATTGAGTTTGGCTTCTCTTTTCTGCAGGTGTTTGGATTTGTCTCCAAGTTCCAAGCCATGACCTCAGTCTTTGCCCTGTTTATGGAGTACCCTGCAATGCGGACAAATTGTAGGGTTAGGTCATTTAGTTACATGACTGTCGCCTCCAGGTCTGATGTGTATACCAACAAGTCGTCTGCGTATAGAGCTACCTTTTCTCCCAACCCTTTTCTCTAAAAGGGAGTATATGATTCTCTTTCCTAATCTTGGTTGCCAAAGGTTCAATATATAAATTAAAAAGAAGAGAGGATAAAGGGCAAGCCTGTCTTGTCCCTCTTGATATACTAAAGTGCATGGAAAGATTACCATTTACCAAGACTCTGGCCCGCGGTTTTCTGTATATCATGGCCAAGGTCCTGCAGAAATTTTCACCAAGATTATATAGCTTTAACATTGTATGCAGGTAGGCCCAGTTTACCCGATCAAAGGCTTTAGTGGCGTCTAGTGTAATAACCGCTAAAGGGACTAGTTAGTAGAAGCTATATCGGCTGCCCGTTTTTCATTATATGTCAATTCATGTATCCCTCTTCCTCTTACAAATCCTTTCTGATCTTCATGCAACAGACCCCCCCACCATGCCGTTCAGTCTCTCTGCCAGATTGTTTGAGAAAATCTTATAGTCACAGTTTAATAAAGAGATGGGCCTATAAGAGTCGCATAAATTTAAGGGCTTTCCTGGTTTCGAAATTATTGTAACTGTGGCCTCATCCCAAGATGCTGGCAGTTCTGCTCCATTCCCGAAAAATTCCACGAATAACTTTGTCATAAATGGCAAGTGGACCTCCTCCAATAGTTTATATAATTCTAAAGGCAACCCATCCGGTCCTGCTGCCTTGCCCGACTTCCCTGCCCTGATTGCATTCTTTTCTTATAATGAATGGGAAGATATTATTAAGCCAACCAGACAATTTGGATATCGGTAAAATGTTCAGGCCGATGTTACTAGATATTAAATGAGGAGAGCAAGGATTTCTGTATAAGTTTGGAGATCCAAAGTATTTTAAAAAGGTGCGTCTTAAAACCTTACAGAGTATGGCTGAACTTTGGTTTACGATCAGAAAGGAGATAAAACTTACCTACTATAGCAGGTTGGTGCCAATATGGACTGCCCCTGGATCTCCTGAATGGACTAAGGACACCCTTGCTCTCCCTCTAAGGATGGCAGGAATTCGGAGATGGTGTGACCTTGTGGACGAAGGAGAATTGGTGTCTTGGGATAAAATGGCAGAGGTATCTAACAATAAAATCTCGAGGTTTAAATACTTTCAAATACAAAGTTGGTTCCAGGCATCTTGGGCGGAGATTGGCACGTCAAATTAACTAGAAGTTGGTTTAATTTGCGAGGTGACCAAGAAGAAGGAAGTGGTTTGATGTTACTGGTTATTGGTTGAATTAACAGATGGTGTCTTCAGACTCCCAAGTGACCTGTGGGAAAAGAGCTTGCTGGGGATGCAGTTGGAAGACCTATGGCAAGTATCTTTTAACATCCTTTATTCCACTGTACATCCTGCCAATTTAAGAAATAACCACATCTTCTGTCTACATAGGGTATATTAGACGCCTTATAGACTTGGCTGGGGAAGGGAAGAACGTCGAGGTGTGTAAAATGCAGCCAAGAGAAAGCAGATGATATTCACCATTGAGTTTGGCTTCATGTGATCAAGTCCTAATGATTTACTGTTAGTATCTACGGTGTGGTTTTTGAGAAACTCGCATAAACTACAGACAGGACAATCACATTACACCAGCCTTTAAATTGCACCCAAATCTATTGATATTTAGTAGAAACCTCTTCTTGAAGATTTTTTCAGTGAGTTCCAGAGTATCAATTGAAGGATTAGATTTATGAAGTTGACATTGGTTAGTAGTGAGTGAGAAGATAACTGTGCAGCCCCTTCTCTTATCCCTAGCGGACAACCATTCTGAATGCTCCACATAATGCTCTTACCAGTTTGCAATATTATAAATAAATAACAGGTCTTTGTATCAAGTCAACCCTCTCCAGAAGAATCAACTTGAGATGCCATCCTCGTCTTTTTCGCAAGCAGCCACATGTACAGAAGCAGACAAACTGAACAGCATTCTTCTCTTTCGATAGAGCATTTTTATTAGAAGTATTGTGTTGTATTGGAGCATTTGTATAGAGCTTTATACCACTGACAATGCTGCAAAGTGGTCTGATTTTCATTGGTTCATGGGCACCCTGTAGGATGTGTAGTTGAAAGGGTGTTGGATATAGTGTATACATGTGAAAGACGTTGATTGAGGTTCATGGGTTTGAAGACATACTCCAAATTATGGTGCATTGTTCATATCTGAAAGAGACAGTTAGTTATAGATTCCTTACCTTAGAACTACCCCCAGGCCTCAGACTGGATCTGGAGAATTATTTCTTAGCAGTACCCCTGCGCGTCGGTAGGTGGCGTCTGTCGACTCCGCATTCAACGTCGTGGTTGCCGGGATGATGTTGCAGTACCTACTTAGACACCACCACTGCGTGCTGACGTCAGTTCTTTCTTTTTCTGCGCCAGCCTGGCGCAGATCCGGGGAGAAAGACCCCCTTTAGTCACTTTTTGACGAAACTTTTTCGACATTTTGTCGACCTTTTTTTCGAGTCTTCGACTCCTGGTGTGCGAGGGATGTCCCATCGTTGGACCGGCTTCAAGCCTTGCGGGCCCTGTGACAGGCTGATGTCGATGGCGGACCCGCACCTCATGTGCCTTTGGTGTCTGGAGCGCAACCACGATCCGAAGTCTTGCTTCGACTGCCGGGACATGAATCCAATGTCTTTGCGAGAGCGGTCCTGAAAGCCCTTGGAGGCCCGGCGGTCTGCTCCGCGTCGCTCCTGGTCTTGTTCGAGAGGGAGGTCTCGAGACCGCTCGCGGAGCCCCCACTCCTCGTCCCACTCCAAGTCTTCAAAATCCTCAGGTAAGTTGAAGTACAAGAAGAAGGCGAAGAAGCACCGGCGCGCTTCTCCTTCCCGTCGGTCGGCTGACGCGATGCGGGATCCGGAGCGTCCTCGCTCTAAGGCTCCGTCTCCAGTGCCTACTTCGGGGACGACTCTGCGCCCCCCCATCCCATTCTGGGAGCTGGGGCGTCCCCTGCCCAACTTTGTGCATTTTATGTAGCCCTCCACCGTATCTTTGGGCAGCCTGACTCCACTGGCGCGCCTTCGTGCCCCGCAGAGCCGGCCGGGGGCCCTGGGCCTTCGATGCCGACGGCTCCAGCGCTGGAGGGCCCCCGTGGATCCAGGCTCGGATCTGGATCAACGCCAGTCAATCTTACCCGACCTTCCCCAGCGCAGATCCCAGCGAGGATGCCCCCGGCGTCTGCCATGCCCCTGGCAAACGCAGTCCCCATCCTGAGATGGAGCCGGACCGACGTCGAAGGGTACTTTTGTTCCCCTGTTCATCCCTGGTGTTCCCTATCGCCCAGAAGGTGGTGATGAGGATTGGGAGGTGTCTCTGGACCCTTTGGCAAACCAGCTTGAAGAGCTGGACTGGAGAGAGGACCTGAATGACGCCAGTGGTCTGGACACCTCCCCATACCTTGGCATGCTTTCTCCCCGTACCGTGGTTACGGAGGAGAGCGCGTCCTACGCTGTGGTGGTGTGAAGGGCCGCCGAGGCCTTGGGCCTGGAGCTCCCTTCAATGGCAGTCAGGACTAATCTCCTGACTGAGGTGTTTCAGCCTGCGGCAATGTTGAAATTTGGAATAATAGAAGTCCACCACCAGGTAAGTGAGAAAGCTTCTTTATTCTGGTCATCCACTCTCCTGAATGCCGAGAGCACCAACTTTCTAACATGAACTCCCAAGGGAACATTCCATTAATGACAGAGAAGAGGGGTACCCAAAAGGGAAGGAACCAAGGGAAAGGAGAGGGGTTAATAGGGTGGCAGTACATTATACAGGAAAGATTACAACACATCTCCCTTATCTAGGGGAGAATTACGCTACATTTACATGTCTGTCACTACTCCATGTTTGTCCATTCTCAAGACGAACCACATTCCTGCCTACCTTGACCAATTGTTGAGGAGGTTGAAATTTGCTTTGACCTATGTCCTTTGGTGGGTCTCTTTACTAGTACAGAGTTACCTGTCTCAAGGTTGTGCCCCTTCACACCATGTTTCCGATCATACCAATTCTTATACTTCAATTGGTGCTGTTGAGTTTTCTTGTGACCTTCCCAGCCGTTGGTTACAACACTCTTAGGTCCGTTCAACCACATAGGGTTCATCTTGGTGCTTGTTTCTCTCCCCCTTAAGGAAATAAATGGGTATATCCCTGTGACCAGATTAGGTACAGTGTGGTATGCCCATACACATTCTCTAAGGGAGTCCTCTATCGTGTGCCCATTTGTGATCGCAAGTTGGATTTGTTCCTTTATCATACGGTTTGTTCTTTCTACCAGGCCGTTGGCCTTGGGGCAGGAGAGTGCAGTTTTTTCATGTTTAATATTCAATTCCTCTAAGAACTACTTCATCTCCTCGGATGCAAATTGTACACCATTGTCTGTAACCAAAATTGCTGGAATTCCTTTATTGCAAAAGACACTTTTTAGGTCTCGCCTAGCGACGCAGCGCGAAGCGCTGTCGCTAGCGAGATGTATTGTTACCGACTTGCTTCGGAAGGGAGACAGGAGATGTGCACGCGCAGGACGGACTGCAATTATGAATGCGCCCGTGAACGTGAACACGCACATACAGACACGCGATGTGCACATCTCCTGTCCCCCTTCCGTCCTCGCCAGCCGCAAAACATGAGACTGCCCCGCTCCTTCTCCGTGCAGCTTCTCCAGGAGCCTAGTGTCCCGAAGACCGTAGGAGCCACTGGCCGGTGCCAGCTGCCTCTTGAACCCCAGGTAACGCTCGCAGCTGTGTACGCGCTGGTTCCTCTTGAAACGTATCGTTTGCTACCTCTTCTTGTTTGTCTTCCGGTGACTTGTGCCTGCGCACAGTATAATTAAAATGGGGACATGGATCACTCAGTGCTTGCAAACCTCTTACTCGCTGCCACGAAAAACAAGTTGGGAGATCATTTGGATTCTGGCAGCACCTGCTGAAACATGTTTAGTAATGAGGCGTACTTGGGCTGGGTAAGGTGTAGCATTTCCTCCCTGATTATGCCAGCTACGACTTTCACAGAGCTACAAGTCATCACTCTGCCATTAAATAATAAATAACGTCATTTTTTGAATTGTGAAATGTGATCAGCATATTTTCTGAAGTGGGCGTTGCCGCTTCTATCCGCACCAGCGCGGGGTGAGTTTTCAGCGATGAGCCGGTAGTAAGTTGGGCAGTGATTTCGGTGAGCTTTACAGCAGCATTAGCTGCTTGCCTGTTATCGCTGTAAACAAAGGCGGCCAGCGCCTCAGGGTCTGTGGGTCTGCAGCTGCAGTGTAAATGTGACCATTGAACCTCTGATGACTGGTGTAGAGCCAGTAACACACCTACTAGACACTCTGCGGTCACTGACCCTCCTTAGTCAGTAGCCAAGGACCCTCTGTGGCTTCTGAGCATTTGTGACAAAATGGATGTATTTGTGAACCCTTTGTTTTGAGATGTATAGCACCCCTTATTTACGTAGAATAGGTTCTACATTGGCATGCGCATCAGGCACGATGCTTTAAGTGCTAGACACATTCAACAGGGAGGGGAGTCAGCAACCAGGCGTCCTTTTCCATTGGGTGGGTCATGCATTAATCTGGCCTGTTTATGCCGATTTTGTATCCTATAACTGACCTCGGCCACAATAACATGTTTCAGCAAATTTGCTCTCGCAACATGTGAATAGAGTATAGACACATTTTACGCACAGATGTTGGGGGCGGGGCACAGATCGTGTGGGCTAGTCCTGTTCTCCATGATATGTTGTGAATAGTTTCATTTAGGCTTTGACTACAAACCAGCAGTGTTGAGCTATAAAGCATGTATTTCACCACAGATAAGCATGAGACAAGTCCTTACTTTGTTTCTGAACGCTTAGTCCCGACTAGAGCCATCTTCTAGTTTATTGAAATAGATGTTATGTCTATTTGTCAGTGAGACTTTCTAAATCTACTGAATGTAAAAAAAACAAGCATTTGCAATGCAATAGGTCTCGCATTTACGCGAGTTTAAGCTATTGGCATTGTAAATGACTGCCTTTTATTTATGTTTTAAAAACGAAAACAAAAATAAAAGGCATTGCCATTTGCAATGTCAATAGCTCAAACTCTCGTAAATGCGAGACCTATTGCATTGCAAATGCTTGTTAAGAATGCAATGAGGTTGCTCGTTGTGGTAGATGGTGTGAATTTGAAGTTTATCCAGTGGGAAGTATAGTCGACTAAAACAAACATGAACCTCCTTTGGGGTTCCAGAATCTCCATGGGACCAATTATGTCAATGGCTAGTTTGGTCCATGGAGCGACAGGTACCTCTACAGGAGATAAGGGCACTCTACGCAAAATTTTACTCTTATCACTCTTTGCGCAGCTGATGCACTCCTTGACCTTTTGCTCCACCATCGAATCCATCTTGGGGAACCAGAAGCAACTTCTTACCTTATTCTTTGTGATGCTTCTGCCTAAGTGTCCTTCATGGGCTAGATCTATTATTTTGTTTCGGAAGGAGGAACAATTTTTGCATTACGATACACTTTATCATCTATAAGTGTCAATTCAAACCTCCCCTCCCAAAATTCTTTTATTTCGTCAGCAACATCACCACATTTTTCAGGCCAACCATTCACAATTAGGCTCTTGAGGGTACTCATGTTGACATCCCTTCTCATGCTCTCTTCCCATTCTACTTTAGTCAAGGACGGTAGTTGTATGGCAAGGATGGGCACATGCAAGTGTTCTTCTTGAGCAGGTACATTTAATGGGGACCTTGACTATGTTTTCTACCCCAGGCAAGTACTCTACTTTAAAACAAAAGTTTTCCAGCCCTAGGACCCACTTGGATATGCGTAGGGAGCTGCACTGAATCTTCTTGGAGGAGAACATGAACGTTAATGGCTTATGGTCAGTACGGATGATAAATCTGGTACCCCATAGATAGAATTTAAAATGGTTGACAGCCCAAAAGCATGCTAAGGCTTCTCTCTCGATGACCGATTAATAACGCTCAGCTGGGCTCAATGACCGGGAAGCAAAGGCTATAATGGTTTCGACCCCCTCTCCTCTCTGGGATAATGAGGCACCCAAACCATTGTTGGATGCGTCAGTGGTTAGTATCGTTTTCTTTTTAGGATCAAAAGATCCCAAAGCTGGTGAAGCGATGATCTCCTCCTTTAACCTGTCTACAAATTTGCTGTGTTCTTCTTCCCATGTGAATTCTTTTTTTTTTCTTTTTTTCTTTCAACAATTCTCGTAACCCATCACATTTATCGGAAAAATTCCTCACAAACTTGGTCATGTATTCAATAAGGCCCAAGAAGGATTTAAGCTCCTCTTTGTTTTTAGGGTATGGAGCATCCTTAACAGCTTGGATGAGACTGTTCGGGTCTACAACCTTCTTGGGAAATGGTGTGACCAAGGTAGTTCACCGAGCTTACCCTGATTTTGCATTTCTCAGGTTTCACTGTAAGTCCAGCATCCGAGAGTCTCTCACATACAGCCTTGAAGACACGGTCATGGTTTTAACTGATGACCCATGAATCAGTAGGTCATCCTGAAAACATAGGGTTTTAGTGATGCCCTTGAGAACCTGTTGCATCATTTTCTGGAAGGATGCCGCAGCAGAGGCCAGTCTGAAGGGCATCCTCACAAACATGTAAGCACCAAAAGGAGAAGTGAAAGCCGTTAATGGTCTGGACTCTGGGTGAAGTTCCACTTGGTGATATGCCATGGTTAAGTCAATGACTAAGAAGACTTTGGTCTCCCCCATGGTGCTCAACATCTCATTTATATTGGGGAGGGGAAATCTCTCTATCCATATATTTTCATTCAGGCTGCGCATGTCTACACAGAGGCGAATGCCTTCCCCACTAGCTTTGGCTGCTATGACGATGGGTGCCAACCATTCAGAGGATTCTATGGGTTGGATGACACCCATCTCACACAATTTGTCTAACTCCTTCTTAAGGTGCTCTCTCATAAGGAGAGGAACTGGGCGAGGTTTATGTACTACAGGTTTAGCTCCCTACAAGTAACATTGCGGGCAGAACATTGCAAACTGTTGGCCAGGTGGTTACTACTGCCACATCTGAAACATTTCAAGCCATTACTTTCTCTTGTGGGTTTGTTAACGTAGACATCCTTATTTTGTACTTTAAGTACTTCATTGTGTACTTCCTCTACTTGAACGGAAGCCACTGTCTCCTCTGTAACCTTCATTTCTTTCATACATTTGGCTGTGTGTTCAATGGATTGCGCTAAGGTAATTGCTTTTCTGAGTGTGGGGTTCTTAGCAAGTAACTTTTCTTGGATCCTGCTGCTATTTGTACATCTGACCAATTGGTCTCTTATGAGGGAGTCATTAAGCTCCCCAAAATCACAAAGTTGAGTTAGTCCCCTCAATGCTGCTACGTAATTGCTAACAGATTCATGTTTGCCTTGCACACAACTAAATAATTTATGGCGTTCAAGGACTACATTGACCTTGTCTCCAAAGTGTATTTCTAATTTCATTAATGTGACCTCATATACATCTAGCTCATCCTCATCCTCAACTTCTGGTTCAGGTAAAGTTTCATATATCTTGCGACCATGTACTCCAAGATTATGCAATAAAATATGTTGCTTTCATACTGCAGAAAACTGGTCCCCCCCCCCCATGGCAATTAAATATGATTCAAACAACTTTTATCCAATCTTTCCTGTGGATTTCAGGCTCCCCACATTCATTCGAGAAGGATGGGGGTTGACTAATTCCAGTGGTTGCCATGTTTAAAGAGGAGTACCCAGGTAAATTGAATTAATGGGAAACACAATGCCTCATAAAGAGGTTAGACTCTGGACTAATAGGAAACACAATGCCTCTAAATGAGGGGGGAAAAAAAACAACTCCCGCCTCTGTTAGATATGAGGTTGAAAAATTACGCCCTAGGAGAACCTGACTTGACTACACACACTGGGACAATAGGTCCACAATAGTCAGATAAGGAGAACTGCAGTAGTTGTGTGCGCGTGAACGATGGCACACTTGAAAGGTGGCGACGTGGTGTGCGTGTCACCGGAGGTGGATGATAGGCAGTCACGGTGAGTCACCAAGGGTTGCAGTGGATATGGGACACGCAATTATCCGCTGTGCGTATCACCGTGAAGACACCCAAAAAGGGTAATGAGGGTTAGCGCAGAAGGTGAGGAGAACGCCGTCAATAGCAGGAGAGGCAGAGTAGCTGTTCTGAGGGAATGGTGCGCTGGTGCTCGAAGAGAAACTCCTCAGAGCGCACAGCACTGCTCTGAGGAGATATGCACAATCAGCCTTACTTGTGGAGATGGAGCGTGAAAGCTCGTCAGGAATCTCTTCCACGTAGCCGCTCGATAGGAAACCCTTTGGCGCGCAGCTGAGAAGAAGCGTCGTCAGCCTACTTGAAGAGCTGGAGCGCGAACGCTCAACAGGAAGTCTCCTCGGGGCACGTCGAGCTGCGCTGTGGAGATCCGCGTCGTGAAGAGATTAGCGTTGTCAGCCTCGACAGGGACAGCTGCACCTGGAGGAGGAGCGGAGGCTCGTCGGGAACTCTTCTGAGGCACGTCAAGCTGCGCTGAGGGGAATAGCGTCCTTGATGACAGATCATGGTACCCTGTGATTTGGAGGTGTATCAACAGCATCTAGGATGCGTGTTGGCAGCTGGCAGCAGCTGACAGCTGGCAGATAAACTGGAAGACTGTGGTGGAGCTCTCACTGGGGATGAGGTGTGTTGTGCGAAACGTAGACAAGAGCTCATGAAGGCACCAGTAGGCTCCGGGTGGAAAACGAGATGTCAACTCGTTTGAATTCCCCTCTGTACCATGCGAGGCGTAGAAATATCACTCGAGGGGACGCAGGTGGAAAGTAGCACACCACTCCGTAGACACCAGTGGCACGGCAGAATCCCCAGGTAGTGGGAAATTCGCTGGAAATTGCTCGGCAGCCTTTACGGAAGACAGGATCAGCTGACTGGAATGGCAGAAATAAGGCAGGAACACTGTATTGTGCAGGCAGCGCACGAAGTCCCACATCACTGAAAAGCTTGGAGAGAGTACTGAAAGGGGAGATACCTGCTGCCCCCTGCGCAGGATCCGTCGCCAGTGTTGAAATTTGGAATAATAGAAGTCCACCACCAGGTAAGTGAGAAAGCTTCTTTATTCTGGTCATCCACTCTCCTGAATGCCGAGAGCGCCAACATTCTAACATGAACTCCCAAGGGAACATTCCATTAATGACAGAGAAGAGGGGTCCCCAAAAGGGAAGGAACCAAGGGAAAGGAGAGGGGTAAACAGGGCGGCAGTACATTATACAAGAAAGATTACAACAGGCGACCTCCTCTGTACCCCTTCTGCCCTTCAACGAAACCCTCACTGACGCCCTTCTGGGCACCTGGTCCAAGCCCAGCACATGGGCTCCTGTGGAAAGGACGATTGCCCTCAGCCACCGCCCAGCTCCGGGTGACCCAGTTTTCCTCACCCAATACCCTTCCCTCAAGAGCTTGGTGGTCCAAGCCTCTTCTTCCAAGGGAGCATTCCCTTCTGCTTCCCCAGACAGGGAATCCAAGAAGCTGGATCATCTTGGGAAGAGCATGTTCTCTTCATCTAGCTTGGCACTGAGGTCCGTGAATACCGCGTGCCTCTTGGGCCAATACTCCCTTACTATCTGGGATACGGTCGTGCAAGTGCTGCCTCAGTGCCCGGAGGAGGCTTGGGCCATTCTCTCCAAGGCAGTGGCGGATGGGAGAGACGCAACCAAATTTACAATAAGATTTGGACTGGATACCACCGACTCACTGGGCAGAACGGTTGCCATGTCGGTAGCCCTTAGGCGCTACGCCTGGTTGAGGACGTCTGACCTTTCGGGGGATGTTCAGTCAACCTTGCTGGACATGCCCTTCGATGGCCATCGCCTTTTTGGCGATAAAGCAGACTCGGCGCTCGAGCACTTTAAGGATTCTCTGGCCAGATCCTTGGACCTCGCTTCCCGTCCACTCCAGTCTGCTTTGACCCCTATAGGAAGGTGCACCCCACCACGTCCGGACTAGTCCAGCCACTGGTCCATGCAAGCTGCCCAGCCTCTGTGGGACCCAGCGGGTCTGGGAGCCAGCGGGCGGGCCAGTCCCACCCTTTTCCCCCCTGAAGCAGCCTCCAAACCCTCCTAGTCCAACCCTTCAGGGCCATCAACGACAAGTGGGTGGCAAGATTCGCCATCACCTCCCCCACTGGCAATTCATCACATCGGACAGATAGGTTTTGCAAATAGTCTGAAGGGGCTACTCCCTCCCCTTCGAGACTGCCCCTCCCTCCGAGCAACCGTCTTTCGATCGCATGTTGGGGGAATCATTTGGCACTTCTCTGACAGGAAGTCTCAGCTCTCTTGGCCAAGGGAGCTATCGAAAGGGTCCTTGTGCCAGAAGTAGGTTGCTATTCCCGCTACTTTCTGGTGCCCAAGAAGGACAAAGGCCTGCGTCCTATTCTAGACCTCAGGGCCCTCAACCGCTTCCTCCGGAAGGAGAAGTTCAAAATGCTTACATTGGGTCAGGTCCTGTCTGCCCTCGACCCTGGAGACTGGATGGTGGTGTTGGACTTGCAGGACTCCTATTTCCATATTCCGGTCCTGCCAGCCCACAGAGGCTACCTACGGTTCATGGTAGGCCACGAGTATTTTCAGTTTACTCTGCTCCCCTTTGGCCTTACCAGTGCCCCTCGGGTGTTCACGAAAGTGATGGCGGTGGTCGCAGCTCATCTGCGCAGATGAGGGGTTCCAGTCTATCTCTATCTCTACGACTGGCTGTTGAAGACGAGCTAGCCCCAGGCGGTCGTCTCCCACCTGCAGACTACTGCGGACCTCCTGCACTTGCTGGGGTTCACTATAAACGTGCCGAAGTCACACCTGACTCCCTCTCAGACGCTCCCTTTCATCAAAGCTGTTCTGGACACAGTGCAGTTTCGGGCCTATCCTCCTGAGCAGCGAGTCTGGGATATTCGGGCTATGATACCAATGTTTCAGCATCTATCCTGGATTTTGGTGCGTAGGACCCTTAGGCTGCCTGGCCTCATGGCCTCCTGAATCCTGCTGGGAGATCCTTCAGGTGGCAAATGCGGGCTCTGCAGTGGGACCTGAAGTTCCAGTGGGCGCATCCGGGGAATCTTTCCGACTACGTCCAAATCTCAGAAGGAACTGCAAAACAACTGCAGTGGTGGTTAACGGACCAGGATTGGGTCAGAGGCAGATCCCTCTCCCTTCCCCCAACCAGACCTCCTAGTGGTGACCGATGCCTCACTCCTGGGATGGGGCGGCCATCTGGGAGAGGCGGAGATCAGAGGAGTCTGTTCTCCAGCGAAGTCTGAGCTCCACATCAATCTGTTGGAGCTTCGGGCGATCCGCCTGGCACTGAAGGCATTCCTTCCCTCCCTCAAGGAGAAGGTAGTGCAGGTGTTCAGACAACACCACCACCATGTGGTACTGCAACAAACAAGGCGGGGTGGGGTCGTGGGCCCTATGTCAAGAGGCTCTTCACCTTTGGACAAGAATAGAACATCGGGCATGACCCTGGTCATTCAACACCTGGCAGGTTCTCTGAACACCAGGGCGGACGATCTCAGCCTTCTGTTCTTGGTAGACCACGAATGGCGTCTTCATTCGGAGGTGGTGCAAGATCTCTTTTAGCGCTGAGGAGAGTCTTGGTTAGATCTGTTTGCCACAAAAGAGAATGCGCAATGTCAGCAGTTTTGCGCGTTGGAGTTTCCAAGGCGGCACTTGCTCAGTGACGCCTTTCGTCGCGAGTGGAGTTGCGGCCTCCTGTATGCCTGTACCACTTCTGCCCTGAGTGCTGAAGAAGATCGAGCGCGATCCTCCGATCAGACTGCCCCTTCGGGAGGATCTCCTGTCGCAGCAGCATGGGACGGTCCTCCACCCGAAACTGTTCAGCCTTTACCTCCTTGCATGGAGATTGAGCGGGGACAGTTGACCGCTTTTGACCTTCCGCCCGAAGTCAGTAACGTGATCTTGGCAGCCAGGCGTCCCTCCACGAAAACGGTACACGCCTGTCGATGGAATAAGTTTGTAGCATGTTGCACTGCAAAGACTGTGGATCCCCTCTCTGCCCCTCTTTCTGAGTTTCTTTTGTTCATCCTTTCATTGGCCCAGCAGGGCTCCACTCTGGGCACTCTAAAAGGCTATCTTGCAGCTATATCTGCTTTCCTTAGGCTACCTGATCAGCCCTCTTTATTCAAGTCCCCTATTGTAAACCGATTCTTTAAGGGCATTATTCATCTCTTTCCTTCATCTCCTTTCATAATGCCCCAGTGGGACTTTAATCTCATTTTAACTTCTCTCATGTGTGCTCCCTTCGAGCTTCTTCACAACTGTCCTCTCAGGCTCCTTACCCTGAAAACTGCTTTTCTTGTTGCCATCACCTCTGCTTGCAGGGTGAATGAGCTTCAGGCTCTTTCTTCTAAGCCCCCTTTCTTCTCTGTGCATCCGGACAAAGTGGTGCTTAGGATGAGACCCTCGTTCCTTCCTAAAGTGGTTACACCTTTTCCCATAGGACAAACGATCACTTTGCCCACCTTTTTCCCACCTCCGCACCCTTCCAAGGAGGAGGAGAGACTCCACCGCCTGGACTCTAAACGTGCTCTGTCCTTCTACCTTGACTGCACCAAAGATTTCCGGCTGGATGATCAACTCTTCGTTGGCTATGTGGGTGCCAAGAAAGGATAGGCTGTCCAAAAGCGTACCATCTCCCGATGGGTTGTCGTTTGTATTAAAATCTGTTACACTTTAGCGAAAAAGGAGCCTCCAGTGGGGCTGCGTGCTCATTCCATGAGGGCTACGGCAGCAACTATTGCATTGGCACTTGGAGTCCCACTCCTTGACATCTGCCAGGCGGCAATGTGGGCATCTATGCACACGTTCACCAGACATTACTGCCTGGACCGCCAACTCCGGAGGGTCGGCTATTTTGCCCGTTCTGTCCTCCAGGACTTTCTAGTGTGAACTTGGTTCGCAGACCCTCCTCCGGGGTTGGTATTGCTGGGGTATCTATTCTAAGGTAAGGAAGCTGTAACTGTCTCTTTCAGATGAAGAAGTTACTTGCTTTTGGTAACGATGTATCTGTAAGAGACATAGGTTAGTTATAGATTCCTTACCGCCCCACCTATCCTCCCCGCTCTGCGAAGTGACTTCTAGGGATCGGGACTCCCGTTCAGGGCCCTAGTTGTGGTGCACCAGTGGTCAGTGTCTTTCATGGCTCTGCGCTTCTGGCACGAAAAGTCGTGTCCGCACTGATGTCAGCGTGCAGGGGCAGCGTCTAAGTAGGCACCGCAAGGTCATCCCGGCGACCACGACGCCGGACGTGGAGTCGACCGACGCCACCTACCGACGCGCGGGAGTACTGCTAAGAAAAAATTCTCCTGATCCAGTCTGACGCCTGGGGGTAATTCTAAGGTAAGGAATCTATAACTAACCTATGTCTCTTACAGAAACATCGTTACCGAAGGTAAGTAACTTGTTCTTTAGTGCATACATGTGGAGAATTAGGAGTCACAGTTACACATACCACCTTAAAAGCCAGTAGTTTGTGCTTGGAGTGATTGAAAGGACACAGCCTTTGATGTTTTCTAGAACTTAAAGTGATTCTCAAAGCTCGGGCCACATTGGGTTCCAGAGTTTGGCAGCAAGGTCAGTCACAGAATGGAAAGCAATGTAAGAAAACCAAATCGGAGACTATAATTTCTCCCACAATGGATAGATCATTCACACAAGTCTAATGGTTCTAATCTGGCCCTTGTTAGTGAATTTCCTCTAGAATCTTATATTTTTAAACTGGTTTTTGTTGTATTACATGAGGAATCTCCACTCTGATGTGGCTGCTAGCCTTGCCAGGCACAGTTATAACAGTAGTTAGCAAGCACACAAGACCTCAATGAACCAATCTTCTTAACTAGTTGTTGGTCAGCTTTCCAGGGCTTGTCTCTTTTTCCTTGGCTAAGGTAAAGCAATTTGGTCTTCTGGTTTGCCCTCTAGTAGTTCATTTTCCCACACATGCTTCTTGCAGTTATTGGCCACATCTTGGGAACAAAGGCAGCAGAAATCCAGTTGATTTACACATTTCCAAGTATGCCTCCATTATTTATTTTCCTTTGGAGTGAAGATGGATACTGCAAGAAGACTTGGATCTGAGGTACAGCATACATATGCAGATTTATTAGGGGTAGTATTGGTCACAGCAATGCCAATATGAGCAGAACTAAAAGGGGACTAGTTTAAATTGAATCCTGTACATGTCGGTGAAGAGTTTTTTGGCTTCTTTGAGATACTTTATCAAAGCACAGCAAATCTAACTGTAGTATTTTTGGCCTATTAAAGCTTATATTACGGGGATTTGGGTGGATCCCCATGTAAGTCGCGATTATTCGGCCACCTCCACAAAGAGAATTAGAAGCAGTATAATGGGTATTAATATGTACATTAAAAAACGTATTTATTAACAGGGGCAAGAATCTGCATTCGTCACCATCCTCAAAATATTTTACCTTGAAGGATGTGTTGGATTTGGCCAGATAGAAGGGCCGAAATTTTTCATATTGGGCATTAATATAATATAATGTCTGGTTTTAGTTATTTAACTGAAGCCTTCTCAAATCTTCTGCCAGGCTCTGTTGCCAACCCACCCGGAGGTAGCCACCGTTCCCACAGACAGCCACCCCTACGTCACGCACAGCCTTTGGTTGTGCTTGGCTTGGGGTTGGCCAAAGGGCTTGGCCTGCTGCAAGTCTCTGTGGCCAAACTCCCAGCAGGCTGCCAACCCCATGCTGCACAAAGCCTTTGGCGTGCGCAGCGTAAGGTTGACCATCGGGGTCTGGGAACCCAATCCCCTGGGACCAAAACGTAAAGATTAAGGGAAGGGGTGTGTGCAGCCCCCCTTCCCCAGCTTTAATTGGCACCGGGGCCAGCTTTGATAGAAAAGGGAGGGGGGCTGCATGTCGTCCCCCCCCCACCCCCCCCACCCCCCCTCAGACTTAAAAGGCCCCTGGGACCCCATCCCCAAAAATTATTGAACATAGAAGGAGGCATGCAGCCCCTCTTCCCCGAACCATCTTAGGCCCCATGGACCTAACCCCTGGGGCCAAAATCTAGCAGAAAGGGGGGGGCATATAGGCCCCGGGAATCCCACCCCATAGCCAAAAACATAAAGAAGGGAAGTGGGCCACCCCCCCTTCTAGCCTTACAATGCCCGGGTGACCCCCCATGCCCTGAGGCAGTCTGTGTTTTTTCTTTTTTTTGTAAAAAGGGGAGAGTACACATACCCACCTCCCTGAGTCTGTTTTGGCCCTGTGGACCCCATCCCTTGGGCCTCCATTATAGGTCGGTGCCACTCGGGGCACCCACCAAGCACATTCCTAGGGGAGTCCTAGGGTCCCCGTGACCCCAGTGGGCTCCCCGCATGGTTTGGGAGTTGGCATTGCTACCACATGCTGAGAGCAGCTATTTATGCTGCTTCCTCTGGGCTGGAGCAATATGGCTTTTGTTTCCCTGCCTGCAGCAGTGCGGGAAGGGAAACGGAACACAAGCAAGCTCCAAATCGGCTGGAGCTTTTTAAAATCTCCTGTTACGTGGAGCAGACTGAGGGAGGGTGGGGGTGGGGGGGCTGGGTATCCCTACCTTGCCCCCTCGTAATAATAATAAAAAAAAAATCTGGATAGGGGCTTAAGTCCCAGAGTCCTGTAATGGCTGCCAGCAACATTATTTTCATGTTGCTGCCCACCAATTCGGAGCGCGCGCTCGCTCCTGCGGGAGTCAGATTCATGTGAATTGGCACAAGGGGAAAAAAAGCTCCTTGGGCCATTCAGAACACTCTATTTTTAGCTCAGTCCAATACATTTATTCGGTCATATAAATATGAGCCATAAAAGTAAAGTACAGTCATATGTGGCAAAGCACCAATGGTGATAAAACAGCTCTATTTATAAATTGGAGCTCTCGTGAGACTCTTGCAGACCCAACTGTCCAGATATACAAATATTTTTTAACCTTAATTTCTCAAAATCTACTGAACAGATCTACACCAAATCACAAAAAAGCATAATCTGTGGACCGATATCTAGCTTCCTGCCAAATTTGGTGTAATTCCTTTTAGCAGTTTTCGCTGTAGTGCTTCTTAAGGAAGTCTATGGAAAATGGATGGGGATTTTGCATTTTAAGACCCCCCCCTTTTTTTCTTGGCCCCCCACTTAATAAACTACCCCGAAACTTTCCATATACAAACTAAGCAAAAAAGAGCAATTTTCTGAAAAGTTTTGTGAGGCTTCGTCCAGTGGAGCCAAAGTTATAAGCAAAACAATAAAAGGCATTTCCTATGGAAACACGTGTGTGTGTGTGTGTGTGTGTATGTATATATATATATATATATATATATATATATATATATATATATATATTCACTGAAAAAAAACCATAGGTTTTAGGGACAGTTATAGTTAGTTGGACATTGCACTCGTACAAAACCCGTGAAATTCCCACGTTATAGTTAGTTCAGCTAACTATAACTTGCGCCCCCGCAATGCACTGCTGATGACGTCACATATTACATCACTCATGACATGGTCAGTGACATCACTGATATCTCAAATGACATCACTGATGACATCATCCAGTGACTGTTTGTTTCTGTAAAGTTTAAATATTTTTAATATATATAGGGAAAGGCGTATTGAAGAATGAGTGGGTGTATAAGTGTCTGTATGGATGATTTAGTAGGTGCGTGACTGACTGTATAAGTGAGTGATTAAACGTATCTTACTGAATGCATGGGTTAGTGACTAAACTGGGTGAATGTCTGTATCCGTCTGTCTGTTGCTGTGTAAGTGGCTGCATGGGTTTGTGAATAGCTACATGAGTGTCTATATGAGTTATTGATTGGTTGTCTGAGTATCTGTATGGGTGCCTGAGTGTTTGTGTGGGTGGGGTGTGTGCGACTCTGTGCATAGATGTGAGTGGGTGATTCACTGGGTGGATGGTTTCAAGAGTGCATCTGTGATAGACTGGGTGGGTAGGTGTGTGTAAGAGTGTGTTAGTGAGTGAATGTATGTCCCAGTGGTACATGTGTGAGTAACTACATATGTGAAAGGCAGTATATATGTGTGTTGGAGTATATAAATAGCTATAAGCGAGAGTGTGATTGTGAGAGTGACTGTATGGACGAGTGTGTGCTTGTATCAGTGATTGTATAAGAGCGTAAGAATGTGCTAGTATTTGTATGAGTAAGTGAGCTGGTGTGTGTATAACTGTATAGGTGAGTAAATGGCAGTGTGTTTAATTATTTGCATGACTGACTAGGTGTGTGAGTACCTCTATGGATGAGTGGCGGTGTTTGAGTGTCTATATAGGAGTATGAGTGCATATGATAGTCCTGTACTGAGTGACCGTAAGTATGAGTGACTGTATGGGTGAGTGAGTGGATGTGTGTGTAGACCTAAGAATCAGTGAGTGGGTATGTAGTTATTGGTGTTGGAGTGTCTATGGTTTTGCGAATGGCAGTCTGTAATTTAGAGTGGGTGTATCAAAGGTTATATTAGGGTGTGAGGAGCTGCATGAAATTATCACGTGGATGATGTCGTCAGTGATGTCATCAGTGATGTCACTGACCATGTCATGAGTGATGTAATATGTGACGTCATCAGCAGTGCATTGCGGGGGCGCAAGTTATAGTTAGCTGAACTAACTATAACGTGGGAATTTCACGGGTTTTGTACGAGTGCAATGTCCAACTAACTATAACGTGCCTGAAACCTATGGTTTTTTCAGTGAATTTCAAAGGTTTTTTAAATGCTAATTCCTAACTATAACATGTCTGAAACCTATGGTTTTTTCAGTGAATTTCAAAGGTTTTGTAAATGACAATTTTTAAATGTATTAATTGTTATATTTATTTTTTTGATACTGATTTACTACATTTTTTTTAAACTATTTTATTTTTTACATATTTTATTTTTTAAATTACATTGTAATTACATTATACATTACATTACAAAATATACTTTCTCAGAATGAATTACTTTAGTTTAAATACTTTGCAAATAGGCAATAGACTTTTAAGTACAGTAGTTACAGTTGTTGCAAATGGTATCACAATTTCAAACACAATGCAACATTGAGCTCAATGTGAATTTCTAGTTAAATGCAATTAGTTACTTTATGGATTACTTTTTCTAACCACAGGACTGGATCCTAGATTCAGTCCTGGAACATCTCCTGTAAACAGTTGAGTAAAAGCGTTTTGGTTACAGTAGTGATTTTTAAGGAATATTATTGTATTTTAAAAGTTGACACTTTGAAACTTTTTCACATAGAATCACCAATGTTATCCTATGGGTGGAAATTCACTTAGCAGGTAAGTAGTGTTATCGTTACTTTTTCTTACTCAGTGGTGGATCCTGGATCCAGCACTGGTGCATCTCCTGTAAACAGTTGAAAGAATGCGTTTAAGTCATACAGGCGATTTTTAAGGAATATTTGTAGTTTGTGAAAATCGACACTTTGAAACTTTTCTGCTGAAAACCAGACAATGGATTCCTATGGAAGGAAAAGCAAGTTACTGGTAAGTACGGTTAAAATTACTTTTCAGGATTAGTACTGGGCTCTAAGATGCAGCACTGGTCTCTCCTGATAACAGGTGAGTAAATCGGAATTCATAGTTCGGCTGATTTTAGAGGAATATTTGTATGTTTCAAAAATCGACACTTAGAAACTTTTTCAGCAAAAAGCAGGCAATGATATCCTATGGAAGGAAATTCAAGTTACTGGTAAGTACGGTTAAAATTACTTTTCAGGATTAGTACTGGGCTCAAAGATGCAGCACTGTGGTCTCTCCTGATAACAGGTGAGTAAATCGGAATTCGTAGTTCGGCTGATTTTAGAGGAATATTTGCACAATGGTGTAGGAAGGGGTGGGGCCTGAGGTGACATGTCTGCAAACACGCCCTGTGGCGCGTTTTAAGTTGGAGAATTAATTCCTCCTCAATCCTGAGGGTCCCTAGGGGCCAACTAGCCCACCAGATACCTCCAGTATGCGCCAGAGAGCTGCGTTGCAGAGAGGTGTTCAGAGGCCACGCCCCTTTTTACAACACTCTGCAACGCAGCTCCGTGGTGCTTACTGGAGGTACCTGGTGGGCTAATTGGCCCCCAGGGACCCTCAGGATTGAAGGGGATTTAATTCCCTATCTTAAAACGCGCCACAGGGCCTCTTTGCACAAATGTCACCTCAGGCCCCGCCCCCTCCCTTCACCACTGTGCAAACGAGCCCCGTGGCGCGTTTTAAGTCGGGGGGATTAACTCCCCTTGAATCCTGAGGGTCCCTGGAGTCCAACTAGCCCACCAGGTACCTCCAGTAAGCGCCACAGCGCTGCGTTGCAGAGAGGTGTAAAAAGGGGCGTGGCCTCAGAACACCTCTCTGCAACGCAGCCCCCTGGCGCATACTGGAGGTTCCTGGTGGGCTAGTTGGCCCCCAGGGACCCCCAGTATTCAAGGGGAATTCGTTCCCCCTCTGCAAAAGCGCCAGGGGGCGCGTTTGCAGAGTGCTGACAAGGAGGGGGCGTGGCCTCCGGTGCGATGCCGGATTTTTATTTTTTTTAAAAAGGGGGCTATGTGGCCCCCCTTTTTAATTATTTTGTGCCCTGGGGACCCCATCCCCCAGGGCCTGACCCCCTTTTATTTATTTTTTAAAAATGGGAACGGGAAGGGGACCGCGTGGGCCCCCCTCCCGTGGCCAATTTCTGCCCGGGGACCCCATCCCCCGGGTCATTGCCACATTTTTTAAAAATTATTTTTATGGAGGGGGGCTGCGTGCCCCCCTCCTCAGGCCTCGGGGACCCCATCCCCCCGGGCCGGCCTTTTAAAAAAAAAAAAAAAAAAAAAAAAAAAAAAAAAATTCTTTTTTTAATAATTTGGGGGAGGGGGGCCGCGTGGCCCCCCCTCCCGGGCCACTACTTGCCCCGGGGACCCCATCCCCCGGGGCTAGCCCTATCCTTTGGGGTCCGTGGGGGGACCCCAACTCCCCCACGGACCCTGCCGGCTCCCCGCCTCCTGCGGGTGCCGGCTTTGCTGTTCCACATGGGGAGCTGCTAACATGCAGCTCCCCGTGTGGAAAAGCAATGTGCTTTGGATATTGGAAGCGAGAGCAGGTTTCCCTGCTCTCGCTTCCAATATCCAAAGCAGTTTACAATGACAGGACGGGAGCCGCGAGGCTCCCGTCCTTTCATTGCAAACTACAGTGTCCCGGGGATGGGCACCCCGGGACACTGCAGGAGCCGGCCTTGGGGGGTGGCGGTCCCCAGGGCCATGGAGGGCTCCAGGAGGGGGGCCGCGTGGCCCCCCTCCCAACCTTTGCAAAGCCCCGGGGAGGTGGTGGTCCCCGGGGCTCGGGGGGGGGTCTGTAATGGACCCCCCAATCTGCATATTTAGTGGCGGTCCCCGGAGCTGCGGGGGGCCATGCGCCCCCCCGCCACCATTATTTAGTTGAAGGCACCGGGGGGTGGTGGTCCCCGGGGCTTGATTTAATATTAACAAACCCCCGCATGCCCCCGGGACTTGGCCCACCCGGGGGCTTTTTAAATAGGAAGCGCGGGAGCCCGGGCTTGCTTGTTTAAAAAAAATTTCGGCCGAAATTCGCGCTGGGTGCGCAAATCTCCCCAATTAAAAAAAAAAAAAAAAAAAGGGTCCTTGTGGGACCCCCTGGGCAGGCCTAGGGGGTCAGGGTGTTTCTACCCTGCCCCCTTTTCTTGTTTTGCGCAATTGTTTTTACTGTTTTCTTGTGACTCGGTTCTACCGAGTCACAAGATGGCTGCCAACACTTCCTGGTTTGGAGTGTTGACAGCCAGTTAGCATACAGCTGGTTATCGGGAGGGTGCGCGGACCCTCCGTGGCCATAGATATATATGTGTTTTTACTTTTGATTTTCTCAGCAACTACTGAACGGATTTACACCATTTAACAAAAAGTGTTCTTTCTGAACCAAGAACTACCTCTTTGCCAAATTTGGTGTAATTCCGTTCAGCAGTTCGGGCTGTAGCCGTGGCTAAAGTTTCCTATGGGAAAATGAATGGGGAAAACATGTTTTGGGACCCCCCTTTTTTCTCGGCCCCTGCTTGACGAATCACCCCGAGACTTTCAGGATAGGAGCGGACTGGAGCGGGCCACAAAGTTTGAAAATTTCGCGAAGATTCGTCAACCGGTGCCAAAGTTATTTCAAATAGAATGTTGCGGATTTCCTATGGAAAATAGGTCCTAACTATAACTATCTACTGGCGGTCGCCAGTAGGTAGTTATAGTTAGTACCTAGTTTCCATAGGAAAAGCGTTTTTCTTTTCCCAATAACTTTGGCGCCAGTTGACGAATCTTCGCGAAATTTTCAAAACTAGTGGGGCGCTCCGGTCAGCTCCTGTCTTGAAAGTTTCAGGGTGATAAGTCAAGCGGGGGCCGAGGGGAAAAAAAGGGGGGTCCCAAAACGCGTTTTCCCCATGTTAATTTCCATAGGAAACTTTAGACAAAGCTACAGCCCGAACTGCTGAACGGAATTACACCAAATTTGGCAAAAAGGTAGCGCTTGGTTCAGAAAGTGACCTTTTTTTAAAATGGTGTAAATCCGTTTAGTAGTTCCTGAGAAATTAAAAAAAAGAATACTTTCGATATCTGGGCGGAGCCTAACCTCCCGAGCACGAGCTTGCCTCTGATTGGCTGCCAACACTTCAAACATGGAAGTGTTGACAGCCATCTTGTGCCTTGGACGAGGGAGAAGGAAAAAGGTAAAAAAAAAAAAAAAAGATTAAAAACAAGAAAAGGGGGCAGGGTAAAAACACCCTGACCCCCCCAGGCCTGTGGGACCCCCAGGCCCAAAAAAAAAGCATTTTTTAAAAAGAAATTTGGGCGGGGTTGCGCCGGGTGCGCGAATCCGCCTGAAAATTTAAATAAAAAATGAAGCGCGGTCTCCCGTGCTTTGTTTTCAAAGCCCCCCGGTGGGCCAAGTCCCAGGGGCAATTTATTTATGTAGAGGGGGCCCACAGGGGCCCCCGCAGCCCCGGGGACCGCCACCTCCCCGGGGCTTCTTAAAAAATGAGTGCGTGGGGGGGGTCCCACCCCCCCACGCTGCCCCGGGGACCGCCACATCCATGGGGCTCTATTTCTTTTTTTTATTTAAAGATGGGTGGGGGGGCAAGAGCACCCCCACACGCCCCGGGGACCACCATCTCCCCGGGGCAGAGACTTAATTGAATGCGGGGGTCCGTAGCGGACCCCCAGCCCCCGGGGACCACCACCTCCCCGGGCCTATGTAAATTGAGGGAGGGTGCGGCCCCCCTCCTGGACCCTTGATGGCCCAGGGGACCGCCACCCCCCAGGGCCGGCTCCTGCAGTGTTCCGGGGTGCCCACCCCCGGGACACTGTTTTTTGCAATGGCAGGGCGGGAGCACGGCTCCCGCCCTGTCATAGCAGATTGCTTTTCCACAAGGGGAGCTGCATGTCTGCAGCTCCCCGTGTGGAAAAGCAATGCCGGCTCCTGCAGGAGGTGGGGAGCCGGCGGCACCGTGGGGGCATTGGGGCTCCCCCCACGGTCTCAATCACAGAGGCTAGGCTCCGGGGCTCCATAATTGGCCTGAGGAGGGGGGCCACGCGGCCCCCCTCCATATAAAAAAAAGTCTGGCCATGCCCCCGGGGATGGGGTCCCCGGGGCCGAAATTGGCCACGGGAGGGGGGCCACGCAGCCCCTTCCCGTTTATATAAAAAAAAAATAAAAAAAAAATAGGGGGTGGGGTCCCCAAGGCCACAAAAAAGTAAAAAAAAGTTTTTAAAAAAAGGGGGGCCACACAGCCCCCCCTGTTTAAAAAAAAAAAAAAAAACAGCATCTTGCCGGAGGCCACGCCCCCTTTCTCCACCACTCTGCAAACGCGCCCCCTGGCGCGTTGTTAGATGGGGAATTAATTCCCCTTGAATACTGAGGGTCCCTGGGGGCCAACTAGCCCACCAGGTACCTCCAGTAAGCGCCAGAAGCCGCATTTGCAGAGTGGTGTACAAAGGGGCGTGGCCTCCGACCACCTCTCTGCAACGCAGCTCTGTGGCGCTTACTGGAGGTGCCTGGTGGGCTAGTTGGCCCCCAGGGACCCTCAGAATTCAAGAGGACTTATTCCCCCAACTTACAATGCGCCAGGGGGTGCGTTTGCACAGTGGTGCAGGGAGGGGGCGGGGCCTGACAGAACAAGTGTGCAAACGCGCCCCTGGCGCATTGTAAATTGGGGTATTAAGTCCCCTTGAATCCTAAGGGTCCCTGGGGCCAACTAGCCCACCAGGTACCTCCGGTATGCGCCACAGAGCTGTGTTGCAGAGGTGGTCCGAGGCCACGCCCCTTTTTACACCACTCTGCAAACGCGCCTCTTGGCGCACTGGTGGTGGGACGATGAGGTCCTCTTGTGTCCTGAGGACCTCAGGACACAAGTGGACTTCATCCCGAGCAGCAGTGCGCCAAGAGGCACGTTTGCAGAGTGGTGTTAAAAGGGGGCGTGGCCTCAGACCACCTCTGCAATCCAGCTCTGTGGCGCATATTGGAGGTACCTGGTGGGCTAGTTGGCCCCCAGGGACCCTCAGGATTCAAGGGGAATTAATTCCCCTACTAACAACGCACCAGGGGGCGCGTTTGCAGAGTGGTGGAGAAAAGGGGCGTGGCCTTTGTCTACCTCTCAGCAATCCCACTGCGTGGGGCTAACTGGAGGTAATAGGAGGGGTAGTTGGCCCCCAAGGATGTCCTTGGGGGCCAACTACCCCTCTTGTTACCTCCATTAATGCCCCGCACAGTGGGATTGCTAAGACGTCTTCGGAGGCCATGCCCCCCTTTCTCCACCATTCTGCAAACGCGACTCCTGGCAGACTACGGGATGGGGGATTAAGTCCAATTTACTCCTGAGGGACTTTGGGGGCCAAGAAGCCCTACTGGTACCTCCTGTAAGCCCTACGCACCGGAATTCCTGAGCGCTGGTTGGAGGGCCAGCACCCTTTCTCCACCACTCTGCAAACACGACTACTAGTTAAAGAAGTGTTTGCAATGTAATAGGTTTCGCATTTGCGAGAATTAGAGCTATTGGCGTTGTAAATGCAAAAGTTTTTTACTAATGTTTTTTGGAGTGGAGTGGATGTACGTTGTGTGTAGTGGAATTATGTGGTATGTTGTGCAGTGAAATTATGTGGATAGAAAGTATGTGGTATTTAGTGTATTGGAATTATGTAGAGTGGGATTATGTGTTATGGAGAGTAATTATGTGGTATGGTAGTCTGTGTTGTGGAGTGGTAACCTCAGGTTTAGTCTTCCTCGTTTCCATAGAAGCTCAACTATGAACTCAGTGAGACAAAAACAGATGGAATCATTGAGGAGCACTTGTGGACCTAGTCAGAGGTATGATCAGGGCCACTGGAATTATGTGACTGTTTGGCTGCACCGACTTTCGCACAATTATACATTTTCTGCATTAGCCACATAAATCATCATCGGCACCTTAATCTGCAGAATTGAACAAAAAAAGCCTTGTTTCTAGCAGAAACGGGTCAAACGTTACCAAAAATGCAGCGACAAGTGTTACAGCGTGGTGGAAGGCCCTTTGCAAACCTAGAATGGTCACGTGTTACTTATTGCTAAATGTGGGTGTTAAATTGGTACTACTGGTGTGCAAGCCACTCTTGCTTCCCTCTGCGCCTCTTGCCTCTTTCTGCATTTCTGTTGCTTCTTTCTGCACGTTTCTTTCTTTTTCTGCACTTCTCTTGACCTCATTCTGCAAATCTCATGTACTTTCTGCACCTCTCTTCCCTCTTTCAGCACGTCTGCTGCCTCTTTCTGCACATCATTTGCTTCTTTCTGCACCCCTGTTGTCTCTTTCTGCACTCGTCTTCCCTCTTTCTGTACCTTTCCTGCCTGTTTTTGCATCTCACTTGCCTCTTTCTGCACTTTTCTTGCTTCTTTCTACACCTCTGTTCCTTCTTTCAGCAATTCTCTTGCCTCTTTGTGCACTTCTCTTGCCTCTTTCTGCACCCCGTTGCTTCATTCTGCACTTTCCATGCTTCTTTCTGCACCTGTCTTGCTTCTTTCTGCAGCCCTGTTGTCTCTTTATGTACCTCTTTTGCCTCTTTCTGCACTTTTTTTGCCTTTTTCTGCACCTCTCTTCCCTCTTTATGCACGTCTGTTGCCTCTTTCTGCACCTCATTTGCTTCTTTATCCACCCCTGTTGTCTCTTTCTGCACTCTTCTTACCTCTTTCTGTACCTTTCCTGCCTGTTTTTGCATCTCACTTGCCTCTTTCTGCATTTTTTATCAACATTTTATTTTGAAAGCAAAGAATCATCAATCTTGCTTTCACGCTTCTGCAAATATTTGCATCAAATCAGAGCGCATTCTGGGAGCATTATACTTAGCCTCATATTGCTAAACTTTGAAAACGTGTGTACTTTTTTTTTTATACTAGAACCACTGTCAGTAGTGCAGTCGGAGCTTACATCATTTACTTAGAGCGCTCACCCTAATAATAAAGGCTTTCAATTAATCAACCATAAATACAAGTTTGAGCAGCATTAACATATGGGCAAAAATATTACCTTAACTACAGACAGTGCCCTTCCCTGATCCATAATGTGTTACTGCAAACTGTCAGCCAAAGGGTTTGTGCTACAGGGGGTTGGGCCTACTTGTCCCAAGGACAAAATACACATGAAAACTTGTTGCCCTTGACCCCAAACAATATGTCCTGGGCGTCAGGCTATCGGAGTTCCACAGCCCTGACAATTTGTTACTTAGAGTCTCCTCTTGTGAAATTTCTTCCCACATTTCTTTCAACTCTGTCTTTTCAGATTTTTTTATATATATGATGTAACATAGCGAGCAACAGCAGTTGAATTATCTGCAACATACTGGATATCCATATTTGCATTCCACATCATCAAAATCACTGGATTGTAATCATTAATATACTTTGAATCTTCACTTCTTTTTATATTGTAAGTATTCTTTGGAGATTTTCGAGTTATATTATGCCTCACTGCTGACATGAAACTGTTGACTCTTCCTTTGGAAATTACTGGACGTGGGAATCCAAAACGACATTTTGTATACAATTTTTCCTTTGACTTGTATTTCCGCCGACGATATTTCCCACATCGATGACTTTGAAACCGTAAAACTTGTTGTCTTAAGGTATTTTTCTCCTCCTGTTTTTGGAATAGCACAGGTAACATAGTCTTCAATGAAAGATAAAACAGTCTCATCAGAATCGGTTCCAAATTTAGGTGCATCCTTGATCCATAATAGCATATGTATATGAGGAGCACCTCTGGCTTGGTACTCCTTTCTCCAAAAGAAATCAATAACTTCTCCAAGAGGTGGGTTATTTTTATTGCAGATAAAAGACATCATGGCTTGAAACCTATGATTAAAATATCTGCACACATTTACAGGATCCAAGGAACACAGTTCTCCAGCTTTCTTCAATTCAATGTTTTTAATATTTGAATTTGCTTCTCGTAGAAATTCAAGTAAATCATCCCATGCGTATTCAGCACAGCTTAGCGCAACAAACCACGTAGGGGTTCCTAAGTTCCTTAACATACATTTAAGTTGTCCGTCTGACGATACCAATACTCATTAGTACCACGTTGACAAGCCATCAAATGAATCAACTGAGATTCTAAATGATCGTCTTTGTTGTACTTTGTCCATGAATTCCTTTGCAGAAACATGTGTAAGATGAACTCCTGTTTTTAATATGTGGTTCACTGCATATGAAAGTCCAGAGAAGTCACTTTCAAACAGAAGATGAATTATATATGGAAAACATTGTCGAAATCTTGGATCTTCGGAGTACAATCTTGTACGATATTTTGAAGCTGGAATCTGCACAGGTCGTTCGTCATATCGTCCACCTTTTCCAGTGGGGAAGAGCTGTGGAAAACAACTGGCTTCTAAACTTCTTTCCCAAACACTCATAGGAGTTCCCTTCGCTTTCTTCATTTGGAATAATTCAATAGTATTTTCAATCACTTCTTTTGAATGTAAAGGATGTATTCTATAATGTTCATAAATTTCTTCACTCCTGGAGACATTCACTTTTTCGATTTGGCCTGTTGAATTTTCTCTATCATCTCCTAAAGATATTTCTTCTTCGTCCACATGTATAATTTTATAATAAATATTGTTTTGTATAAGATATAATGTAGCTTTTTGAAGTTTGGTGACATCTACTACCTCTTGCCATATTTTCCGACTCTTTGTTGGTACACCATTAACTAGAATAACTACAGGTTCACTTTCCTCTCTCTCTACACCAACAGTTTCAATATTTTTCTTAAAATCTAAAGGGAAATACACAACTCTTCCTTTTAATCCTCTTTGTAAATCTGTTGGAGGCAGGTTACCTGTTTTAGGCTCCATACGAACAATAGCCTGAAACGGGTGCCCAGATTGAATAAGAATAGATTCATATGTATTTAAATCTGCTAGTTCTGAAGGAATACCTACCAACTCTCGGTTATTATGGACAGCTCTAGTTGGCAATTTATTCTTTTCTAGTTTGCTGTAACAATATTTCCAAATACGGTGATCACTACCCAACTCAAAACGACCTTCCACCAACAAATAAGCACTAAATTGCTCCCACTTATCATTGTTTTCCTTTTCACTTTTTAAATACACATCAACATTCCTAGTTTGACTTCTATAGTGCCTACGTCGACAACAGATACAAACTTTGGGGGTCATTATGCTGTCTGGCGGATCGCCGCCGCCCGTATGGCGGTGGCGATCCGCCAGCCATTCTCGTCTGCCCGCCTAACATTTCCCCCGCCATATTACGATGGCGGTGGGGATCCAGGCGGACGGAAAGACCGTCCGCCGCTTTTCCGCCGGTCGACTCGTCGACCGGGCGGAAAAAGGCTCTAACATGGTGGCGGTGTCTGCAAGACACCGCCATCCATATTAGGATGGTGGCGGAAAGCAGCCTTTCCATGGCGGTGTTGCCGCCATGGAAAGGCATGTGGTCTTTGCTTCTGGGGGCCTGTTGCGGGTTTGGGGGTGCACATGGGGAGAATGACAAGCCAGAGAATGATCCTGCAAGCCAATATATTTTCTCACTTTACACGGATCTAGTCCTTGCAACATCTTAATCTTCTGTTTAACATTTTTTTTTACCATACGCTCATAAGATTGAAGGACTGCAACGATAGTGCCTGGGTGATTATATAAGTGCATGAGTGGTGGCTACATGTTTGAAAGAGTGCATGGGTAATACCTTAATGATTGCATGAGTGCATAGATAGTGTCTAGATGATGGCATCAGTGCAGCAGTAATGCCTGAATGATTACAACACTGCATATATAGTGCCTGCATCATTGGAAGACTGCATGGCGAGTACTTGGGTGTTTTTATAACTGCATGAATGTTGGGCCTAGCCAAATATAAAGCAGCAGACTATTACATGACTCAACTATAAGTCTCTCCATATTGTTACAAGCACACATACATATGAATCTACCTTTTCAAATCATCATCATACCTAAAAATACGTATACTATATTTCTGGAATATAGTGAAACCTAGAAACTGAGACGTGAAAGATCTGCCTGAGTGATTGCATAACTCCATGGGTAGTGCTTGGGTGATTGTATGACTGCAAGCGTAGTCACTGGGTAATTACAGAATAAGATGGATAGTGACTGGCTAATTGCATAAGTGCACACATAGAGTTTGAGTGCATGGATAAGTGTATAAATAGCACCTGAAGACATAGATGAGTCATGGAGTAGTGCCTAAGTGAATAGATGACTGCAACAGTAGGGCCTGGGTGATTCTATGACTGCAAAGGTAGTGTGTGGGTTATTACATGACTGCATAGGTACAGCCTGCATGACTACCTGACTGTACAGGTAGTACATAACTAGTGCCTGGGTGATTGCATGACTGCAGGGGTAATATCTGGGAGATTACTGGAATACATAAAAAGTGAGTGAGTGATTTTATAAGTCCATGAGTACTGCTTGGGTGATTACAGAAGTACTAAGGTACTGCCCAAGTGATTAAATGACTGCAAAGATAGTGCCTGGGTGATTTTATAAGTACATGAGTACTAGCTGAGTGATTTACATAAGTACAAGAGTAGTGTGTGCATGATTGAAAGACTGCAAGGATAGTGCCTGGGTGATATGAAGCACTGTATAGCTAACGCATTGGTGATTGCATGAGTACAGCAGTAACGTCTGGGGGATTAAAGGAGTACATGGGTAACACCTGGGTGATTGCATGACTACATTGGAAGTGACTGGGTGATTTTATAACTGCATGGGTACTTCTTGGGTGATTGCAGGGCTACTGAGGTAGAGCCTGAGTGAATAAAGTAGTGCAAAGGTACTGCCTGGGTGATTTCATAACAGCATGACTACTGGCTGAATGATTACATAAGTACAAGGGTAGTGCCTCAGTGATTGAAGGAGTGCAACAGTAGTGCCTGGGTGATTATATAAGTGCATTAGTAGTGGCTGGGTGATTGAAAGAGTGCATGAGTAATACCTTGGTGATTGCATGAGTGCATAGGTAGTGCCTAGATGATTGCATGAGTGCAGCAGTAATGCCTGAGTGATTACAGTAGTGCATATGTAATGCCTGGATCATTCGAAGACTGCATGAGTAGTACTTGAGTGTTTTTATAACTGCATGAGTGTTGGGCCTAGCCAAATATAAAGCAGCACACTATTACATGATTCAACCATAAATCTCTCCATATTGGTAAAAGCGTGCATACATACGTCTCTACCTTTTCAAATCTAAAACAAATAGGTGTACAATATTTCTGGAATATAGTAAAACCTAGAAACTGAGACATGTAATAGATCTGCCAGAGTGATTCCAAAACTCCATGGGTAGTGCTTGGGTGATTGAATGAGTTGAAGGGTAGTCACTGGATAATTGCAGGAAAAGATGGATACTGACTGGCTAATTGCATGGGTGCAAACATACACGTTGAGTGCATAGATAAATGTATAAATAGCACCTGAAGGCATAGATGAGTTTTTGAGTAATACCTAGGTGAATAGATGAATGCAACAGAAGGGCCTGGGTGATTCTATGACTGCAAGGATAGTGTGTGAGTTATTATATGACATGGGTACAGCCTGCATGATTGCATAACTGTAGGGGTAGTACATAACTAGTGCCTGGGTGATTGCATGGCTGCATGGGTAATATCTGGGGGATTACTGGAATACATAAAAAGTGAGTGGGTGATTTTAAAAGTGCACGAGTACTGCCTGGGTGATTACAGAAGTACTAAGGTACTGCCTGAGTGATTACAGGAGTGCAAAGGTAGTGCCTGGGTGATTCTATTAGTGTATGAGCAAGTAGACACATATCTCGGTCACAACACCATGCACAGCTTAAAACTTTACAGAGTACACTTCAATTTTCAAACAGACGCTGAAAATTATGCGGTGTATATATGAAATATAACTTTTTTCACATCATACAAATTACTCTAATAAATAACGTCCCTACAAACATCTCAAACCTCACTTTCAGGCTACTGCTTAACCATTCTACAACTACTTATAATATTACACCTACCCAAATAGAAAGTAGGAACCCTTCACATATGTTTAGTAAAAGTCTCCCCATATTACTAAAACCATACATGAATGTCTGTACCATAACACTATCCAAACCTAAAAAAAACACAGAACAAACTTCTAATTTCAAGCAAACATCAAAAATTATGCGGCATACTTCAACTGTACCTCTCTAGAAACTTTAAAAAAAGAAGCCTAATTAATAACACCTTATGTCACCATCTTTTACACCACACTTTTGTGCTGCATCTTTACCATTCTACTAGTACTCAGTCTTGAGCCTACCACATAAAGCAACAACACCTCTTTGTTATACATCATGCACCTCCAAATGTATAAGACATATGAAAATACATATACAAGTAGAAACATACTTGAGACACAAGTCCATGCACACCTTAAAATTTGACAGACTTCACCTCCAAATTTAAAGCAACAGTTAAAATTATGCGGTATACTACAAATATACATATCCACACACTAAAACAAACTACCATAATTACTAATCCATATTCCAATATACACATAATACTATACAGAATCTATTTCAAATAACATTTAACTACAATAAAACAAACTACAATAAACATCTCTACATTTAATAATATATTTCAAAGTTCTTGATTAATTATTTAACTTGAAAAATAAAGCTTACACATAATACACCTCACAAATTTATAACTCGCCTTCCAAATTGATTTGTAGAATATAAAATATCAGAAACTAAGAAAAGATTTTCTTATGCACACAATAAATGTAATGCACTGCTCTCAGCAAGGCAAAACCAGTAATGGCAAAGTGTCCCTCGCTTTCTCCACACAAATGCATGTAAGTAACAAATGACATTCCTTCCTACATTATTTCAAATTATAAAACTCATTTCTATTGGTTAGACATATTAACCCTTACCAACTGACTTCTAAAAGTCCCAAACTGGTTCTGGAATTTTCCACACTAATGTCATTGGGCTATACATGGGCTACATCTGGGCGATATTTGTGCTAAATTTGGGCTCCTATTTCACTGGTGGCCATCTTGGGAGACTTCAATTCAATAAACATTTTTCGATCTGATTTAGAAACATAGATCATAAAAGTGTACATAAAAACAGTAAATTCTCTTTCGTAATACAATACAATGAGAATTAATTAAAACCAGTATGTAAAAACGGGTGTTACAAAGCACAGCTCAGAGCAACTTCAGGTTAACAGAATAGTAAAGTTCAATGTTTCGCAAGATCAATCTCAAGTACTTTGTGCAAAATACGCAATACGGGGTCCAAGTAAGATGCAGCGCTCCAATACCTGACCAGTCTGCACTAATATAAAACTGCAAAAAACCAAAAAATAAAGTGTTTTTCACACTACTGTCATTGGGCTATATGTGGGCTACATCTGGGTGATATTTGTGCTACATTTGGGCTCTTTTTTCTCTGGTGGCCATCTTGGGAGACTTATTTGTTATGAAGTTTCCTAATTTCCACATTTACTACAGTCTCGTCAGTAGGAAATGCTTTCAGTTTTTTACTTTAAATCCATCAAGAAGACATTCAGATGTGTCACACATTTGCCATAAATTCACAATGTTAGCACTCTAGTTGCTCATTAGATCACTGTAGTAAAGCTACTGCTCACCAGGGAGTTAACTGGAAGTCTGCTGCTGGTATTGAAAGTGCATGTTTCAGTCTGCATGTCAGAATTTTTTAATGAAATAGAAGAGGATTTGAGAAGTCACTCAAAATGTGCCCTCATTTTTCTTTTTGCAGCACTAACCATAATTTCTATGGCAAAATGAACCCCCTCATTTTGTTCCTTTTTAAATTAAATGTTTTAAGTGTTACCAGTTTATTCCAATCAAGATGGCTTCAGGTGTGCCATAATTTTGTCATAAGTAAGACTGTTAGCGCTCTAGTTGTTCTTTAGAACACTCTGGGAAGCTGCAGTAGAACACAAAGGAATCAACTGACAGTCTCTGCCCTTGTTGGATGTACATGTTTTACTGAGAATGTCAGACTTCATTCTCACATGACTGAGAAAGATAATGTGAATGTACAGAAAATATGCTCTCATTTTAGCTTCTGGAGCACCTTCCAAACCTCTATGGGACAAGCATGAGAAAATAGTTTTCTCTCAAACATGATTAATGATATCCCAGCAGAAGGTTTTTCACAGGGTAAAATCACCTTAGAACACACCACAATTCCTAAAATTAGTATGGTACCATCAACAAATGAATTCTAATTTAACTAAAGTCTGTTATCACCCTTTATAGTTCTCCTTTTGGTGACCCTCAAAACCTTCTATTCACTACAATGCATTTCAATGGGGTGTTATCATGTATATTGGTCCCAAGATGGCTGTCAGCAATTCCAGGATGAAGTGCTGACAGCCAATCAGATCTCACAATGGGATGTGTGGTTAGGCTCCGCCCAGATATCGATATTTATTTTTTTATTTTTGAATTACTTAGAAACTACTGAACGGATTTACACCATTTAAAAAAAAAAAAAAAAAGCACGCTTTCTAGACCAAGACCTACCTTTTTGCCAAATTTGGTGTAATTACGTTAAGCAGTTCGGGCTGTAGTAACCTGTTTCAAAATTCCTAAGGAAATTAACATAGGAAAAACGCACTTTGGGATTCCCCTTTTTTCTCGGCCCCCGCTTGACGAATCACCCCGAAACTTTCAACACAGGAGCTGACTGGTCCGCCCCATTAGTTTTGAAAATTTCGCGAAAATTCGTCAATCGGCGCCAAAGATATTGGCAAAAGAAAAAATGCTTTTTGAATAGAAACAAGGTCCTAACTATAACTACCTACTGTCGACCGCCAGTAGGTAATATATATATATTTCTTAAATTTTTTAGAAACACTGTCACTGGATGATGCCATCAGTGATGTCACTGACCATGTCATGAGTGATGTAATATGTGACGTCATCAGCAGTGCATTGCAGGGGCGTGAGTTAGTTAGCTCAACTAACTATAACGGCTGAATATCTCTGGTTTTGTACAAGTGACATGTCAACCTACCTATAACTTCCCTGAAACCTGTGTTTTTTCCCCCCAGTGAATATATAAATATATATATATATATATAATCTACTGGCGGTTGCCAGTAGATAGTTATAGTTAGGACCTATTTTCCATAGGAAATCCGCGACATTCTATTTGAAATAACTCTTGCGTCGGTTGACGAATCTTCGCGAAATTTTCAAACTTTATGGCCCGCTCCGGTCCGCTCCAACCCTGAAAGTCTCAGGGTGATTCGTCAAGCGGGGGCCGAGGAAAAAAGGGGGGTCCCAAAACGTGTTTTCCCCATTCATTTTCCCATAGGAAACTTTAGACACGGCTACAGCCCGAACTGCTGAACGGAATTACACCAAATTTGGCAAAGAGGTAGTTCTTGGTTCAGAAAGAACCCTTTTTGTTAAATGGTGTAAATCCGTTCAGTAGTTACGGAGAAAATCAAAAGTAAAAACACATATATATCTGGGCGGAGCCTAACCACACATGTCATCGTGAGATCTGATTGGCTGTCAGCACTTCATCCTGGAATTGCTGGCAGCCATCTTGGGACCAATATAAATGATAGTACCCCATTGAAATGCATTGTAGTGAATCGAAGATTTTGAGGGTTACCAAAAGGAGAACTATAAAGGGTGATAACGGACTTTAGTTACATTAGAATTCATTTGTTGATGGTACCATACTAATTTCAGGAATTGTGGTATGTTCTAAGGTGATTTTACCCTGTGAAAAACCTTCTGCTGGGATATCATGAATCATGTTTGAGAGAACTATTTTCACATGCTTGTCCCATACAGTTTTGGAAGGTGCCCCAGAAGCTAAAATGAGAGCATATTTTCTGTAAATTCACATTATCTTTCTTAGTCATGTGAGAATGAAGTCTGACATTCTCAGTAAAACATGTACATCCAACAAGGGCAGAGACTGTCAGTTGATTCCTTTGTGTTCTACTGCAGCTTCCCAGAGTGTTCTAAAGAACAACTAGAGCGCTAACAGTCTAACTTATGACAAAAGTATGGCACACCTGAAGCCATCTTGATTGGAATAAACTGGTAACACTTAAAACATTTAATTTAAAAAGGAACAAAATGATGGGGTTAATTTTGTCATAGAAATTATGGTTAGTGCTGTAGAAAGAAAAATTAGGACATGTTTCAAGTGTGATCTCAAATATCTTCCTGTTATATTTCAACAGGAGCAGCCTGTCAGTTGATGCCTTTGTGTTCTACTGCAGCTTCCCAGAGTGTTCTAAAGAACAACTAGAGTGCTAACAGCCTTACTTATGACAAAAGTATGGCACACCTGAAGCCATCTTGATTGGAATAAACTGGTAACACTTAAAACATTTAATTTAAAAAGGAACAAAATGAGGGGGTTCATTTTGCCATAGAAATTATGGTTAGTGCTGCAAAAGAAAATTTAGTGCATGTTTTAAGTGAGATCTCAAATCCTCTTCTATTTCATTAGAAAATTCTGACATGCAGACTGAAACAATCACTTTCAATACCAGCAGTAGACTTCCAGTTAACTCCTTGGTGAGCAGTAGCTTTACTACAGTGATCTAATGAACAACTAGAGTAATAACATTCTGAATTTATGGCAAATGTGTGACACATCTGAATGCCTTCTTGATGGAATCAAAGTAAAAAACTGAAAGCATTTCCTACTGAGGAGACTGCAGTAAATGAGGAAATTAGGAAACTTCATAACAAAGAAGTCTTCCAAGATGGCCACCAGTGAAAAAAGAGCCCAAATGTAGCACAAATATTAGCCAGATGTAGCCCACATATAGCCCAATGACAAAAGTGTGCAAAACACTTTTTATTTTTATTTTTTTGCAGTTTTATGTAGTGCAGACTGGTCAGGTATTGGAGCGTTGCATCTTAAAACATGACCCCCTACACTACAAAAACACCACTGCACTACCCTAAACCCTAAAACACTACCCCAGCACGACCCCCTACACTACACAAGCACCACTGCACTATCCTAAACCCTAAAACACTACCCCCAGCATGACCCCCTACACTACACAAACACCACTGCACTACCCTAAACCCTAAAACACTACCCCAACACCACTGCACTAACCTAAATCCTAAAACACTACCCCCAGCACGACCCCCTACACTACCCAAACACCACTGCACTACCCTAAAACATGACCCACTACACAAACACCACTGCACTACCCTAAACCCTAAAACACTACCCCCAGCACGACCCCCTACACTACACAAGCACCACTGCACTACCCTAAAACACTGCCCCCAGCACGACCCCCTACACTACACAAACACCACTGCACTACCTTAAACCCTAAAACACTACCCCCAGCACGACCCCCTACACTGCCCGAACACCACTGCACTGCCCTAAACCCTGAAACACATACCCTAGCACGACCCCTACACTGCCCGAAACCCTGAAACACCACACCCAGCATGACCCCTACACTGCCCGAACACCACTGCACTGCCCTAAACCCTGAAACACTACCCCCAGCAAGACCTCCTACACTGCCCGAACACCACTGCACTGCCCTAAACCCTGAAACATCACCCCCAGCAAGACCCCTACACTGCCCGAACACCACGCTGCCCTAAACCCTGAAACACCACCCCCAGCACGACCCCTACACTGCCCGAACACCACTGCACTGCCCTAAACCCTGAAACACCACCCCCAGCACGACCCCCTACACTGCCCAAACACCACTGCACTGCCCTAAACCCTGAAACACCACCCCCTGCACGACCCCCTACACTGCCCGAACACTACTGCACTGCCCTAAACCCTGAAACACCATCCCCAGCACGACCCCCTACACTGCACGAACACCACTGCACTGCCCTAAACCCTGAAACACTACCCCCAGCAAGACCCCCTACACTGCCCGAACACCACTGCACTGCCCTAAACCCTGAAACACCACCCCCAGCAAGACCCCCTACACTGCCCGAACACCACTGCCCTAAACCCTGAAACACCACCCCCAGCAAGACCCCCTACACTGCCCGCACACCACTGCACTGCCCTAAACCCTGAAACACCAGCCCCAGCACGACCCCTACACTGCCCGAACACCACTGCACTGCCCTAAACCCTGAAACGCCACCCCCTGCACGACCCCCTACACTGCCCGAACACCACTGCACTGCCCTAAACCCTGAAACACCACCCCCAGCACGACCCCCTACACTGCCCGAACATCACTGCACTGCCCTAAACCCTGAAACACCACCCCCTGCACGATCCCCTACACTGCCCGAACACTACTGCACTGCCCTAAACCCTGAAACACCACCCCCAGCACGACCCCTACACTGCACAAACACCACTGCACTGCCCTAAACCCTGAAACACCACCCCCAGCACGACCCCCTACACTGCCCGAACACCACTGCCCTAAACCCTGAAACACCACCCCCAGCAAGAGCCCCTACACTGCCCGAACACCACTGCACTAAAGCCTGAAACACCACCCCCAGCAATACCACCTACACTGGTCGAACACCACTGCACTGCCCTAAACCCTGAAACACCACCCCCTGCACGACCCCCTACACTGCCGGAACACCACTGCACTGCCCTAAACCCTGAAACACCACCCCCAGCACGACCCCCTACACTGCCCGAACACCACTGCACTGCCCTAAACCCTGAAACATCAACCCCAGCAAGACCCCCTACACTGCCTGAACACCACTGCCCTAAACCCTGAAACACCACCCCCTATACTGCACGAACACCACTGCACTGCCCTAAACCCTGAAACACCACCTCCAGCAAAACCCCTACACTGCCTGAACACCATTGCTCTGCCCTAAATCCTGAAACACTAGCCCCAGCATGACCCCCTACACTGCCCAAACACCACTGCACTGCCCTAAACCCTGAAACACCACCCCCAGCACGACCCCCTGCACTGCCCGAACACCACTGCACTGCCCTAAACCCTGAAACACCAGCCCCAGCAAGACCCCCTACACTGCCCGAACACCACTGCACTGCCCTAGACTCTGAAACACCAGCCCCAGCAAGACCCCCTACACTGCCCGAACACCACTGCACTGCCCTAAACCCTGAAACACCAGCCCCAGCAAGACCCCCTACACTGCCCGAACACCACTGCACTGCCCTAAACCCTGAAACACCAGCCCCAGCACGACCACCTACACTGCCCGAACACCACTGCACTGCCCTAAACCACCAGCCACAACACAACCCCCTACACTGCCCGAACACCACTGCACTGCCCTAAACCCTGAAACACCAGCCCTAGCACGACCCCCTACACTGCCCGAACACCACTGTACTGCCCTAAACCCTGAAACACCATCCCCAGCACGACCAGCTACACTGCCCGAACACCACTGCACTGCCCTAAACCCTGAAACACCACCCCTGCACCGCCCCTACACTGCCCGAACACCACTGCACTGCCCTAAACCCTGAAACACCACCCCCAGCACGACCCCCTTTACTGCTCGAACACCACTACACTGCCCCAAACCCTGAAACACCACCCCCAGCACGACCCCCTACACTGCCCGAACACCACTGCCCTAAACCCTGAAACACCACCCCTGCACGACCCCCTACACTGCCCGAACACCACTGCCCTAAACCCTGAAACACCACCCCCTGCACGACCCCCTACACTGCCCGAACACCACTGCACTGCCCTAAACCCTGAAACACCACCCCCTACACTGCCCGAACACCACTGCACTGCCCTAAACCCTGAAACACCACCCCCAGCATGACCCCCTACACTGCCCGAACACCACTGCCCTAAACCCTAAAACACCACCCCCAGCATTACCCCCTACACTGCCCAAACACCACTGTACTGCCCTAAACCCTAGAACACTACCCCCAGCACGACCCCCTACACTACCCGAACACCACTGCACTACCCTAAACCCTAAAATACTACCCCAGCACAACCCCCTACACTACCCGAACACGACTGCACTGCCCTAAACCCTCAAACACTCCCCCAGCACGACCCCCTACACTACCCGAACACCACTGCACTGCCCTAAACCCTAAAACACTCCCCCAGCACGACCCCCTACACTACCCGAACACCACTGCACTGCCCTAAACCCTAAAACACTCCCCCCAGCACGACCCCCTACACTACCCAAACACCACTGCACTGCCCTAAACCCTAAAACACTACCCCCGCATGACCCCCTACACTACCCTAAACCCTAAAACACTACCCCGCATGACTCCCTACACTACCCAAAGACCACTGCACTACCCTAAACCCTAAAACACGACCTCCTACACTACACAAACACCACTGCACTACCCTAAACCCTAAAACACTACCCCTACACTACACAAACACCACTGCACTGCCCTAAACCCTAAAACACTACCCCCAGCAGTACCCCTACACTACCCAAACACCACTGCACTAACCTAAACCCTAAAACACTACCCCCAGCAGTACCCCCTACACTACCCAAACACCACTGCACTACCCTAAATCACTACCCCCAGCACGACCCCCTACACTACCCAAACACCACTGCACTACCCTAAACCCTAAAACACTACCCCCAGCACGACCCCCTACACAAGCACCACTGCACTACCCTAAACCCTAAAACACTGCCCCCAGCACGACCCCCTACACTACACAAACACCACTGCACTGCCCTAAACCCTGAAACACATACCCTAGCACGACCCCCTACACTGCCCGAACACCACTGCACTGCCCTAAACCCTAAAACACCACCCCCTTCACGACCCCCTACACTGCCCGAACACCACTACACTGCCCTAAACCCTGAAACACCACACCCAGCATGACCCCTACACTGCCCGAACACCACTGCACTGCCCTAAACCCTGAAACACTACCCCCAGCAAGACCTCCTACACTGCCCGAACACCACTGCACTGCCCTAAACCCTGAAACATCACCCCCAGCACGACCCCTACACTGCCCGAACACCACTGCCCTAAACCCTGAAACACCACCCCCAGCACGACCCCCTACACTGCCCGAACACCACTGCACTGCCCTAAACCCTGAAACACCACCCCCAGCACGACCCCTACACTGCCCGAACACCACTGCACTGCCCTAAACCCTGAAACACCATCCCCAGCATGACCCCTACACTGCACGAACACCACTGCACTGCCTTAAACCCTGAAACACTACCCCCAGCAAGACCCCCTACACTGCCCCAACACCACTGCACTAAACCCTGAAACACCAGCCCCAGCACGACCCCTACACTGCCCGAACACCACTGCACTGCCCTAAACCCTGAAACACCACCCCTGCACGACCCCCTACACTGCCCGAACACCACTGCACTGCCCTAAACCCTGAAACACCACCCCCAGCACGACCCCCTACACTGCCCGAACACCACTGCACTGCCCTAAACCCTGAAACACCACCCCCTGCACGATCCCCTACACTGCCCGAACACTACTGCACTGCCCTAAACCCTGAAACACCACCCCAAGCACGACCCCTACACTGCACGAACACCACTGCACTGCCCTAAACCCCGAAACACTACCCCCAGCAAGACCCCTACACTGCCCGAACACCACTGCCCTAAACCCTGAAACACCACCCCCAGCAAGACCCCCTACACTGCCCGTACACCACTGCACTGCCCTAAACCCTGAAACACCACCCCCAGCATGACCCCCTACACTGCCCGAACACCACTGCACTGCCCTAAACCCTGAAACACCACCGCCAGCACGACCCCCTACACTGCCCGAACACCACTGCACTGCCCTAAACCATGAAACACCAGCCCCAGCACGACCCCCTACACTGCCCGAACACCACTGCACTGCCCTAAACCCTGAAACACCACCCCCAGCACGATCCCCTACACTGCCCGAACACCACTGCACTAAACCCTGAAACACCAGCCCCAGCACAACCCCGTACACTGCCCGAACACCACTGCACTGCCCTAAACCCTGAAACACCAGCCCCAGCACGACCGCCTACACTGCCCGAAAACCACTGCACTGCCCTAAACCCTGGAACACCAGCCCCAGCAAGACCCCCTACACTGCCCGAACACCACTGCACTGCCCTAAACCCTGAAACACCACCCCCAGCAAGACCCCCTACACTGCCCGAACACCACTGCACTAAAGCCTGAAACACCACCCCCAGCAAGACCACCTACACTGGCCGAACACCACTGCACTGCCCTAAACCCTGAAACACCACCCCCTGCACGACCTCCTGCACTGCCCTAAACCCTGAAACACCACCCCCAGCACGACCCCCTACACTGCCCGAACACCACTGCACTGCCCTAAACCCTGAAACATCAACCCCAGCAAGACCCCCTACACTGCCTGAACACCACTGCCCTAAACCCTGAAACACCACCCCTACACTGCACAAACACCACTGCACTGCCCTAAACCCTGAAACACCACCTCCAGCAAAACCCCCTACACTGCCTGAACACCATTGCTCTGCCCTAAATCCTGAAACACTAGCCCCAGCATGACCCCCTACACTGCCCAAACACCACTGCACTGCCCTAAACCCTGAAACACCAGCCCCAGCAAGACCCCCTACACTGCCCGAACACCACTGCACTGCCCTAAACCCTGAAACACCAGCCCTAGCAAGACCCCCTACACTGCCCGAACACCACTGCACTGCCCTAGACTCTGAAACACCAGCCCCAGCAAGACCCCCTACACTGCCCGAACACCACTGCACTGCCCTAAACCCTGAAACACCATCCCCAGCATGACCCCCTACACTGCACCGAACACCACTGCACTGCCTTAAACCCTGAAACACTACCCCCAGCAAGACCCCCTACACTGCCCGAACACCACTGCACTAAACCCTGAAACACCAGCCCCAGCACGACCCCTACACTGCCCGAACACCACTGCACTGCCCTAAACCCTGAAACACCACCCCCTGCACGACCCCCTACACTGCCCGAACACCACTGCACTGCCCTAAACCCTGAAACACCACCCCCAGCACGACCCCCTACACTGCCCGAACACCACTGCACTGCCCTAAACCCTGAAACACCACCCCCTGCACGATCCCCTACACTGCCCGAACACTACTGCACTGCCCTAAACCCTGAAACACCACCCCAAGCACGACCCCCTACACTGCACGAACACCACTGCACTGCCCTAAACCCCGAAACACTACCCCCAGCAAGACCCCCTACACTGCCCGAACACCACTGCCCTAAACCCTGAAACACCACCCCCAGCAAGACCCCCTACACTGCCCGTACACCACTGCACTGCCCTAAACCCTGAAACACCACCCCCAGCATGACCCCCTACACTGCCCGAACACCACTGCACTGCCCTAAACCATGAAACACCAGCCCCAGCACGACCCCTACACTGCCCGAACACCACTGCACTGCCCTAAACCCTGAAACACCACCCCCAGCACGATCCCCTACACTGCCCGAACACCACTGCACTAAACCCTGAAACACCAGCCCCAGCACAACCCCGTACACTGCCCGAACACCACTGCACTGCCCTAAACCCTGGAACACCAGCCCCAGCAAGACCCCCTACACTGCCCGAACACCACTGCACTGCCCTAAACCCTGAAACACCACCCCCAGCAAGACCCCCTACACTGCCCGAACACCACTGCCCTAAAGCCTGAAACACCACCCCCAGCAAGACCACCTACACTGGCCGAACACCACTGCACTGCCCTAAACCCTGAAACACCACCCCCTGCACGACCTCCTGCACTGCCCTAAACCCTGAAACACCACCCCCAGCACGACCCCCTACACTGCCCGAACACCACTGCACTGCCCTAAACCCTGAAACATCAACCCCAGCAAGACCCCTACACTGCCTGAACACCACTGCCCTAAACCCTGAAACACCACCCCTACACTGCACAAACACCACTGCACTGCCCTAAACCCTGAAACACCACCTCCAGCAAAACCCCTACACTGCCTGAACACCATTGCTCTGCCCTAAATCCTGAAACACTAGCCCCAGCATGACCCCCTACACTGCCCAAACACCACTGCACTGCCCTAAACCCTGAAACACCAGCCCCAGCAAGACCCCCTACACTGCCCGAACACCACTGCACTGCCCTAAACCCTGAAACACCAGCCCTAGCAAGACCCCTACACTGCCCGAACACCACTGCACTGCCCTAGACTCTGAAACACCAGCCCCAGCAAGACCCCCTACACTGCCCGAACACCACTGCACTGCCCTAAACCCTGAAACACCAGCCCCAGCATGACCCCCTACACTGCCCGAACACCACTGCACTTCCCTAAACCCTGAAACACCAGCCCCAGCACGACCACCTACACTGCCCGAACACCACTGCACTGCCCTAAACCCTGAAACACCAGCCACAGCACAACCCCCTACACTGCCCGAACACCAGTGCACTGCCCTAAACCCTGAAACACCAGCCCCAGCACGACCCCCTACACTGCCCGAACACCACTGTACTGCCCTAAACCCTGAAATACCAGCCCCAGCACGACCCCCTACACTGCCCGAACACCACTGTCCTAAACCCTGAAACACCACCCCCTGCAGCACCCCCTACACTGCCCGAACACCACTGCACTGCCCTAAACCCTGAAACACCACCCCCTGCACCGCCCCCTACACTGCCCGAACACCACTGCACTGCCCTAAACCCTGAAACACCACCCCAGCACGACCCCCTACACTGCCCGAACACCACTGCACTGCCCCAAACCCTGAAACACCACCCCAGCACGACCCCCTACACTGCCCGAACACCACTGCCCTAAACCCTGAAACACCACCCCCTGCACGACCCCCTACACTGCCCGAACACCACTGCACTGCCCTAAACCCTGAAACACCACCCCCTACACTGCCCGAACACCACTGCACTGCCCTAAACCCTGAAACACCACCCCCTGCACGACCCCCTACACTGCCCGAACACCACTGCACTGCCCTAAACCCTGAAACACCACCCACAGCACGACCCCCTACACTGCCCGAACACCACTGCACTGCCCTAAACCCTGAAACACCAGCCCTAGCAAGACCCCCTACACTGCCCGAACACCACTGCACTGCCCTAGACTCTGAAACACCAGCCCCAGCAAGACCCCCTACACTGCCCGAACACCACTGTACTGCCCTAAACCCTAGAACACTACCCCCAGCACGACCCCCTACACTACCCGAACACCACTGCACTACCCTAAACCCTAAAATACTACCCCCAGCACAACCCCTACACTACCCGAACACGACTGCACTGCCCTAAACCCTCAAACACTCCCCCAGCACGACCCCCTACACTACCCGAACACCACTGCACTGCCCTAAACCCTAAAACACTCCCCCAGCACGACCCCCTACACTACCCGAACACCACTGCACTGCCCTAAACCCTAAAACACTCCCCCAGCACGACCCCCTACACTACCCAAACACCACTGCACTGCCCTAAACCCTAAAACACTACCCCCGCATTACCCCCTACACTACCCAAACACCAATGCACTACCCTAATCCCTAAAACACTACCCCCCGCATGACCCCTACACTACCCTAAACCCTAAAACACTACCCCGCATGACTCCCTACACTACCCAAAGACCACTGCACTACCCTAAACCCTAAAACACGACCTCCTACACTACACAAACACCACTGCACTACCCTAAACCCTAAAACACTACCCCCTACACTACACAAACACCACTGCACTACCCTAAACTCTAAAACACTACCCCCAGCAGTACCCCTACACTACCCAAACACCACTGCACTACCCTAAACCACTACCCCCAGCACGACCCCCTACACTACCCAAATACCACTGCACTACCCTAAAACATGACCCCCTACACTACACAAACACCACTGCACTACCCTAAACCCTAAAACACTACCCCCAGCACGACCCCCTACACAAGCACCACTGCACTGCCCTAAACCCTGAAACACCACCCCCTTCACGACCCCCTACACTGCCCGAACACCACTACACTGCCCTAAACCCTGAAACACCACACCCAGCATGACCCCTACACTGCCCGAACACCACTGCACTGCCCTAAACCCTGAAACACTACCCCCAGCAAGACCTCCTACACTGCCCGAACACCACTGCACTGCCCTAAACCCTGAAACATCACCCCCAGCAAGACCCCCTACACTGCCCGAACAGCACTGCCCTAAACCCTGAAACACCACCCCCAGCACGACCCCTACACTGCCCGAACACCACTGCACTGCCCTAAACCCCGAAACACCACCCCCAACACGACCCCCTACACTGCCCGAACACCACTGCACTGCCCTAAACCCTGAAACACCACCCCCTGCACGACCCCCTACACTGCCCGAACACTACTGCACTGCCCTAAACGCTGAAACACCATCCCCAGCACGACCCCCTACACTGCACGAACACCACTGCACTGCCCTAAACCCTGAAACACTACCCCCAGCAAGACCCCCTACACTGCCCGAACACCACTGCACTGCCCTAAACCCTGAAACACCACCCCCAGCAAGACCCCCTACACTGCCCGAACACCACTGCCCTAAACCCTGAAACACCACCCCCAGCAAGACCCCCTACACTGCCCGAACACCACTGCACTGCCCTAAACCCTGAAACACCAGCCCCAGCACGACCCCTACACTGCCCGAACACCACTGCACTGCCCTAAACCCTGAAACACCACCCCTGCACGACCCCCTACACTGCCCGAACACCACTGCACTGCCCTAAACCCTGAAACACCACCCCCAGCACGACCCCCTACACTGCCCGAACACCACTGCACTGCCCTAAACCCTGAAACACCACCCCCTGCACGATCCCCTACACTGCCCGAACACTACTGCACTGCCCTAAACCCTGAAACACCACCCCAAGCACGACCCCCTACACTGCACGAACACCACTGCACTGCCCTAAACCCCGAAACACTAACCCCAGCAAGACCCCCTACACTGCCCGAACACCACTGCCCTAAACCCTGAAACACCACCCCCAGCAAGACCCCCTACACTGCCCGTACACCACTGCACTGCCCTAAACCCTGAAACACCACCCCCAGCATGACCCCCTACACTGCCCGAACACCACTGCACTGCCCTAAACCCTGAAGCACGACCCCCTACACTGCCCGAACACCACTGCACTGCCCTAAACCCTGAAACACCACCCCAAGCACGATCCCCTACACTGCCCGAACACCACTGCACTGCCCTAAACCCTCAAACACCAGCCCCAGCACAACCCCGTACACTGCCCGAACACCACTGCACTGCCCTAAACCCTGAAACACCAGCCCCAGCACGACTGCCTACACTGCCCGAAAACCACTGCACTGCCCTAAACCCTGAAACACCAGCCCCAGCAAGACCCCCTACACTGCCCGAACACCACTGCACTGCCCTAAACCCTGAAACACCACCCCCAGCAAGAGCCCCTACACTGCCCGAACACCACTGCACTAAAGCCTGAAACACCACCCCCAGCAAGACCACCTACACTGGCCGAACACCACTGCACTGCCCTAAACCCTGAAACACCACCCCTGCACGACCCCCTACACTGCCCGAACACCACTGCACTGCCCTAAACCCTGAAACACCACCCCTGCACGACCTCCTACACTGCCGGAACACCACTGCACTGCCCTAAACCCTGAAACACCACCCCCAGCACGACCCCCTACACTGCCTGAACACCACTGCACTGCCCTAAACCCTGAAACACCACCCCCAGCAAGACCCCCTACACTGCCTGAACACCACTGCCCTAAACCCTGAAACACCACCCCCTACACTGCACGAACACCACTGCACTGCCCTAAACCCTGAAACACCACCTCCAGCAAAACCCCCTACACTGCCTGAACACCATTGCTCTGCCCTAAATCCTGAAACACTAGCCCCAGCATGACCCCTACACTGCCCAAACACCACTGCACTGCCCTAAACCCTGAAACACCAGCCCCAGCACGACCCCCTGCACTGCCCGAACACCACTGCACTGCCCTAAACCCTGAAACACCAGCCCCAGCAAGACCCCTACACTGCCCGAACACCACTGCACTGCCCTAGACTCTGAAACACCAGCCCCAGCAAGACCCCTACACTGCCCGAACACCACTGCACTGCCCTAGACTCTGAAACACCAGCCCCATCAAGACCCCCTACACTGCCCGAACACCACTGCACTGCCCTAAACCCTGAAACACCAGCCCCAGCATGACCCCCTACACTGCCCGAACACCACTGCACTTCCCTAAACCCTGAAACATCACCCCCAGCAAGACCCCCTGCACTGCCCGAACACCACTGCACTGCCCTAAACCCTGAAACACCAGCCCCAGCAAGACCCCCTACACTGCCCGAACACCACTGCACTGCCCTAGACTCTGAAACACCAGCCCCAGCACGACCACCTACACTGCCCGAACACCACTGCACTGCCCTAAACCCTGAAACACCAGCCACAGCACAACCCCCTACACTGCCCGAACACCACTGCCCTAAACCCTCAAACACCACCCCCTGCACGACCCCCTACACTGCCCGAACACCACTGCACTGCCCTAAACCCTGAAACACCACCCCCAGCACGACCCCCTACACTGCCCGAACACCACTGCACTGCCCTAAACCTAAAACACCACCCCCAGCATTACCCCCTACACTGCCCAAACACCACTGTACTGCCCTAAACCCTAGAACACTACCCCCAGCACGACCCCCTACACTACCCGAACACCACTGCACTACCCTAAACCCTAAAATACTACCCCCAGCACAACCCCCTACACTACCCGAACACGACTGCACTGCCCTAAACCCTCAAACACTCCCCCAGCACGACCCCCTACACTACCCGAACACCACTGCACTGCCCTAAACCCTAAAACACTCCCCCAGCACGACCCCTACACTACCCGAACACCACTGCACAGCCCTAAACCCTAAAACACTCCCCCAGCACGACCCCCTACACTACCCAAACACCAATGCACTACCCTAGTCCCTAAAACACTACCCCCCGCATGACCCCCTACACTACCCTAAACCCTAAAACACTACCCCCGCATGACTCCCTACACTACCCAAAGACCACTACTACCCTAAACCCTAAAACACGACCTCCTACACTACACAAACACCACTGCACTACCCTAAACCCTAAAACACTACCCCCTACACTACACAAACACCACTGCACTACCCTAAACCCTAAAACACTACCCCCAGCAGTACCCCTACACTACCCAAACACCACTGCACTAACCTAAACCCTAAAACACTACCCCCAGCAGTACCCCCTACACTACCCAAACACCACTGCACTACCCTAAACCCTAAAACACTACCCCCAGCACGACCCCCTACACTACCCAAACACCACTGCACTACCCTAAACCCTAAAACACTCCCCCAGCACGACTCCCTACACTACCCAAACACCACTGCACTACCCTAAACCCTAAATCTACCCCCAGCATGACCCCCTACACTACACAAACACCACTGCACTACCCTAAACCCTAAAACACTACCCCCAGCACGACCCTCTTCACTACCTAAACACAACTGCACAATTTGTTACAGGCGTTGCAACGCAGGCCTGTGGTGCTTACTGGAAGTACCTAGTGGGCTAGTTGGGCCCCAGGGACCCTCAGGATTCAAGGTGACCTAATCCCCCAACTTAAACGCACCACGGGGCGCGTTTGCACAGTGGTGACGGGAGGGCGGGGCCTCAGGTGACATGTGCGCAAACACGCCCTGTTGTGCGTTTTAAGTTGGGGAATTAATTCCCTTTGAATCCTGAGGGACCCTGAGGGCCAACTTGCCCACCAGGTACCTTCAGTAAGCACAACAGAGTTGAGTTGCAGAGAGGTGAAAAAGGTGCGTGGCCTCGGAACGCCTCTCTGCAACTCAGCTCTGTGGTCCTAACTGTAGGTACCTGGGGAGCTAGTTGGGCCCCAGGGACCCTCAGAATTCAAGGGGACTTAATCCCGCAACTTAAAACGCGCCACGGGGTGCGTTTGCACACATGTCACCTCAGGCCCCCCTCACCACTGTGCAAACGCGCCCTGTAGCGCGTTTTAAGAGGTAGTTTTAAGCCCCCTGCCCTATTATGTACTAGGGACTTGCAGAGGAGCTCATGCTAATCACAGGGGTACCCCAACGCATAGTGTTCCCTAGTGAATGTAGGTCTTTTCACTGTATTCTAAGTGTCTTTTAGCATAGCACTGGCTCTGGTTAGTCAGTCAGTTACCACCAGTACCCGTCTGAAAAAGTTGTGGGCACAGGATGATTTTGCAACAAGGCCTCTTTCTGCTCCTCTGTTGGTTCTTTCTGCACATCTTTTGCTTCTTTCTGTGCGTTTTTTCTTCTTTCTTCACATGTCCTACCTCTGTAGGCATAGTTAGAAACTAGCATTTAAAAAAACCTTTGAAATTCACTTAAAAAATCATAGGTTTCAGGCACGTTATAGTTAGAAATTAGCATTTAAAAAACCTTAGAAATTCACTGAAAAAACCATAGGTTTCAGACACGTTATAGTTAGAAATTAGCATTTAAAAAACCTTTGAAATTCATTGAAAAAACCATAGGTTTTAGGGACAGTTATAGTTAGTTGGACATTTCACTCGTACAAAACCATAGAAATTCCCCGTTATAGTTAGTTCAGCTAACTATAACTCGCGCCCGCAATGCACTGCTGATGACGTCACATATTACATCACTCATGACATGGTCAGTGACATCACTGATGACATCACTCATGACATCTCAAATGACATCACTGATGACATCACCCATGTGAAAATTTCATGCATCTTCTCACACCCTAATATAACTTTTGATACACCCACTCTAAATTACAGACTGCCATTCTCAAAACCATAGACACTCCAACACCAAAAACTACATACCCACTCACTGATTCTTAGGTCTACACACACATCCACTCACTCACCCGTACAGTCACTCATACTTAGTCACTCAGTACAGGACTATCATGCACTCATACACCTATATAAACACTCATACACCGCCACTCATCCATAGAGGTACTCACACACCTAGTCAGTCATGCAAAAAACTTAATCACACACCCATTTACTCACCTACACAGTTATACACACACCAGCTCACTTACTCATACAAATACTAGCACATTCTTACACTCTTATACAATCACTGATACAAGTACACACTCATCCATACAGCCACTCTCACAATCACACACTCTCACTTATAGCCATTTATATACTCCAACACACATATATACTGCCTTTCACATATGTAGTTACTCACACATGTACCACTGAGATATACATTAATCACTAACACACCCATACACACACTCACCCACCCATACAGTCCATCACAGATGCACTCTTGAAACCATGCACCCAGTGAATCACCAACTCACACATCTATGCACAGAGTCACACACACAACCGACCCACACAAACACTCAGGCACCCATACAGATACTCAGACAATCAATAACCCATGTAGACACTCATGTAGCTATTCAGAAAGCCATGCAGCCGCTTACAAACCAACAGACAGACGGATACAGACATTCACACAGTTTAGTCACTAACCCATGCATTCAGTTAGATACATTTAATCACTCACTTGTAGAGTCAGTCACTCACGTACTAAATCATCCATTCAGACACTTATACACCCACTCATTCTTCAATACGCCTTTCCCTATATATATTAAACATATTTAAACTTTACAGAAACACAGTCACTGGATGATGTCATCAGTGATGTCATCAGTGATGTCATTTGAGATGTCATCAGTGATGTCATCAGTGATGTCACTGACCATGTCATGAGTGATGTAATATGTGACGTCATCAGCAGTGCATTGCGTGGGCGCGAGTTATAGTTAGCTGAACTAACTATAACGGGGGAATTTCTATGGTTTTGTACGAGTGAAATGTCCAACTAACTATAACTGTCCCTAAAACCTATGGTTTTTTCAGTGAATATATATATATATATATATATATATATATATATATTCACTGAAAAAACCACAGGTTTCATGGACGTTATAGTTAGAAATTAGCATTTAAAAAACCTTTGAAATTCACTGAAAAAACCATTGGTTTCAGAGACGTTCTAGTTAGTTGGACATTTCACTCGTACAAAACCAGAGAAATTCGACCGTTATAGTTAGTTCACTAACTATAACTTCGTGCGCCATGCAATGCATTGCTGATGACATCACATATTACATCACTCATGACATGGTCAGTGAAATCACTGGCGACATCACTGACGACATCACTGGCGACATCACTGACGACATCACTGACGACATCACTGACGACATCTCAAACGACATCTCAAACGACATCTCAAACGACATCACTGACGACATCACTGACGACATCACTGACGACATCACTGACGACATCACTGACGACATCACTGACGACATCACTGACGACATCTCAAACGACATCTCAAACGACATCACTGACGACATCACTGACGACATCACTGGCGACATCACTGACGACATCTCAAATGACATCATCCACTGAATGTGTGTTTTTTGTTAATTTTAAATGTGTTTTATAGATATATATGGCCAATGTGTTTTGAAGAATGAGTGTGTATAAGTGTCTGGATGATTTTGTAGGTGCGTAACTGATTGTATAATTGATAGATTAAGGATATCTTACTGAATGCATGGGTTAGTGAATAAACTGTGTAAATGTTTGTATGACTTTGTCAATTGTTGTATTGGTGGCTGCATGGGTTGGTGTGTAGCTACGTAACTGTATATATGGGTTTTTGTTTGGTTGTCTGAGTATCTGTATAGGTGCCTGAGTGTCTGTGTAGGTGGGGAATGTGTGACTGTGCATAGATGTGTGACTGGGATCCCCCAGGGATCGTCCCTCAGCCCAACACTGTTCAACATCTACATGGCCCCGCTCGCACGCATCGCCAGACAGCACGACCTCAACATAATCTCCTACGCCGACGACACTCAACTGATCCTCTCCCTCACCAAGGACCCCCTCGCCGCCAAATCCAACCTCCATGAAGGAATGAAGGCCGTCGCCGATTGGATGAAGATCAGCCGACTAAAACTGAACACGGAGAAGACAGAGGTCCTCATCCTCGGCTCCAACCCCTCAGCCTGGGACGACTCCTGGTGGCCAACGACGCTGGGAGCAGCCCCGACACCCACCGACCACGCACGCAACCTGGGAGTCATCCTCGACTCAACGCTCTCCATGGCCAGGCAAGTCAACGCAGTCTCATCCTCCTGCTTCAACACCCTCCGCATGCTTCGCAAGATCTACAGGTGGATCCCGACAGACACAAGAAGAACAGTCACCCAGGCCCTCGTCAGTAGCAGACTTGACTATGGGAACGCCCTCTACGCAGGAGCCCCGGCCAAGCTCATCAAGCGACTGCAACGCATACAAAACGCCTCCGCACGCCTGATCCTCGATGTACCACGCCACAGCCACATCACCCCCCACCTGAGGAACCTGCACTGGCTCCCCGTCGACAGGAGAATCTCCTTCAAACTCCTCATCCACGCACACAAGGCACTCCACAAGACTGGCCCAGCCTACCTCAACAGACTCCTCTTCTACGTCCCCAACCGCCAACTCCGCTCCGCCGACCTCTCCCTCGCCACCGTCCCTCGCATTCGAAGAACTACCACCGGCAGCAGATCCTTCTCCCACCTCGCCGCCAAGACCTGGAACACCCTTCCACTAAGCCTACGACAGACCCAAGACCTGCTGACCTTCAGGAGGCTACTCAAGACCTGGCTGTTCGACCAGTAGCAGCAACCCCCCCCCCCCCTTTTTTCTCTCCAGCGCCTTGAGACCCTCGCGGGTAAGTAGCGCGCTTTACAAATTCTGTGATTGATTGGGTGATTCAATGGGTGTATGGGTTAAAGAGTGCATCTGTGAGGAGATGTATGGGTGGGTAAGTGTGTGTATAGGTGTGTTGGTGAGTGAATAGATGCCTATGTGGTACATGTGTGAATAACTGTTTTAAGACAGTATCTGTGAGTGTTGGAGTATATGAATAACTATGTGTCAGTGAGTGATTGCAAGAGTGGCTGTATGGATGAGTGTCTGCTTGTATGAGTGATTGTTTTAGAAAGTAAGTATGTGTTAGTATCTGTATAAATAAGTGTGGTGGTGTGTGTATAACTGAATAGGCGAGTAAATGGGTGTGTGTTTGCATGAGTAACTAGGTATGTGAGTAACTATGGATGAGTGGTGGTGTGTGTGTATGTATAGGTGTATGAGTGCTTATGATAGTTCTGTATTGATGAGTGACTGCATGTATAACTGGTTGTATGGGTGAATAAGTGGATTTGTGTGTTGACCTAGGAATGAGTGAATGAGTATGTAGTAACTGGTATTGGTGTGTGTGTGTATGGTTTTGAAAATGGTAGTTCGAATTTTCGAGTCTGTGTATCAAAGGTTATATTAGGGTGTAAATTGGTGCGTCAGATTGTCACATGGATGTCATCAGTGATGTCATCAGTGATGTCACTGACCATGTCATGAGTGATGTAATATGTGACGTCATCAGCAGTGCATTGCGGGCGCGCAAGTTATAGTTAGTGAACTAACTATAACGGCCGAATTTCTCTGGTTTTGTACGAGTGAAATGTCCAACTAACTATAATGTCTCTGAAACCAATGTTTTTTTCAGTGAATTTCAAAGGTTTTTTAAATGCTAATTTCTAACTATAACGTGCCTGAAACCTATGGTTTTTTTGTTGACTACATATCTACATATATATATTAAAAAAAAAGTTGAGAATATTTTTTAATTATTATACAGAAGTTGCGCACCCTACACGATGGCTGCGCGCAGCCTGATACATGGGTACATATTACGCTGTGCTTGCTGTATGATGTACCGGGGATATTTCAGAAACCTCGTGTATGGGTAACATCGTAGACATCGCATTTCCTGATTTACAGTGACATGTTCGAAAGAGATCTCGAGGGAGCTTATTCCAATCTAATGGAGCTAACTGCCCCAAATAGGAAAACATGCCACAATATGCTGCATAATTTGCCTTTTCTTGCTGCACAATTTACTCAACCCCCCACATAATTTGGCCCTCCACTGCTGCATAATTGCAGTGGCTCTGGTCCACCAGTGTCTGATTGAATGAACCAACTTTACCTGGTCCTCTCAAATGGGTAGTCTTATGGACCACCGAATGGAAGGGAAGGATGTCTCAGGCAAGCACCTGTCCTAAAGTTGGGTTATTATGAGCGTAGGACCTGTCATCAGACAGCTTAAGATGTCTCCTGGACCTGTTCTCTGGTGTGCTGTGGTGTCTCCGGGATCTGGCCTAAGGAGGAGTAGGCTGTATCGACAGAGACGCGTTAAGGAATGGGCAGAGTGGGCAATTGCCCAGGGCCCACACCTCCCAAGGGGCCCCATGGAAAGTAAGTAAACTTTCTGACTCCAACCAATGTATTTCGCCATCTCAAACTTTAATGTATTATTCAATTTTGTTTGTCGTCATGAGGTTTGAATTAGCAGAAAGTGGGCAATATAATATAAAGTAGTTTCTAACAGAGGCCCATGAAGTGTGTGTTACCCAGGGCCCCCAAAATCCTTCAAACAACATTTTGTCTCGAAGATATGTCCTATTGTGGTTTGGGCTGTCTCAAAGGCATGTCCTAAGGTTGTTGGCCAGGGTGATTCAAAGACCTGTTCTACTCTGGGTCAGACTGTTTCAAAGATCTGTTATGCAGATGGTCACGATGTCTCAGGAACATGTCTTATGGCAGGTCAGGTTGTCTGAAAGGCCTGTCTGATACGAGTCAGGATGTCTCAGACCTGTCCTACTTTTGGCCAGGCTGTTTCGGGGATCTGTTATATGGTTGTGAGGGAATCTCAAAGACCTGTCCAGCAGGTCAGGGAGTCTCAAAGACCCGTTTTTAGGTGTCTCGTGATGGTCCAGGGACCAGTGCTCTGGTGGGTGAGTCAAAATGTCTCGGGGACCGGACTTGAGGTGGGTCTCAGTTTCTCAAGTTCCTGTCCTACAGGGGTCCAGACTGTCTTGGAAATTATACCAAGGGGTGACCATGTGCAGAAAAAGGTCTACCGGATGGGCGTGGTGCTGGCGAAAGAGACCCGTTTGTTTCAATGAAAGGATGAAGCTAAGTGTAGGGCGAGATGAGTCTGTAGCCTGTCTCTCTCTTTGTTTGCTTGATGAGCGTAGGGTATGAAGAGAGAGCAGCGTCTTTGAATTAAGTCGGACCTGAGTGAGCGAGTGAGATTAAACAGACCCATATGTCTCAGACTGCTTCGAGGGGGGGGGGGGGGCGGCAGAGTACCGATTGAGCAGACCTTAAAGGGACGGTGCTGACTGATGTACTGGCGCCACTACCTTAAAATAAAATTACATTAGACTGTCTGAGACCAGTGTAAATTGGGGGCAGTCTAATGAGAAATACGCTGTCTCACCGTGTGAATGGTGGGCTCTAAAGAGATACGTTAACCGCACTGAAGGGCCGGCGGTCTAGAGAGATGGCGCTCAGTCACTGATTGCTGTCTCTTCTTGGTGGTGACAGCACTCGGTGACTATGCCTTGGTCCTCTCCCTTACATGGGAATGTGAAATATGAGGCGCAAGCGTCTTGTAGCCACCGTCAAACGCATACAGCGCTACAGAAAAATACAAGGGAATCAGTCGAATGGACCCTCTCGCATTCTATAGCTCCCAGTGCTTGCCCGGGCTCTCTCTGCCCAGCCCCCAGGCCTCCCGTCACCGGACTCCGCCGCCCGCGTCCCCAGATGCCCTCCGCTCTGCTGCGCCTTCTCTCATCACTGGTGAAGGCTGTGTACAAGGTAGCCTCTCCAATCCAGTATACGGGTAACGGGCCCTCAGCAAACCGCCCCTTCAAGCACCCCCGAACGGCCCCCTCCCGCAACATAATGCTTCTCAATACACACTTCGTGTACTGTCTCTCGGAGCAGCGCTGTTGTGTATATATAGTATTCATAGCCAAACGAGACCACTACAATACCGCCTCTATATATACCGCTCCTCACTGCTCTGCTTCATAGTATACCTCGCATGAATGCCATGCCCTCTTAAACCGCGCCTCATTACACTCCTTACTACACCCTCGCTCACTATACGGCCTTTAGTATAGCGCCTCTCGTTATACTCGTAACCTTCCGCCCTAAGAATACAACACTCACTATACTCTGTGTGGCACCAGCTCACCCTCCCACCCTCCGAGTATACCACCGCCCAACATACAACCCTTTATTACACCAGCCCTCAGTATACCGCCTCGAAAAAGACAGTCCCTTCGTATACTGCCTAATGCTTAATGTTTAATGCGATGCGGTGTATTAAGTGCATAATGAGATGTGCGGTAGCATATCATTATACAGTTTCACCGCATCTTAGCATAGCGCCTTTTAATAAGTATGCTTTTAGTATAGCGCGAAGAGCACACGTTCCTCCTACTTATGAGTTGCTCTTTGCTCCTACACTTTCTAGCCTGCCAAGCTGTTGCACTTGTTTATGAGGCAGGACAGCTGCCCCCTTCCCCTCCATGTGCAGCCCTCCTTGAACGACTTTCAGCATCATGAACTCACACACGGCCACAGAACAGCCCCCCTTAAAGTAGGAACTCTCAGCATGTTTAAACCTCCGTATCCCGGCCCATCTATATATCCCTCCGTGTCACGGCCCCTCCATGCACACCTGTGACACGGCCACTCCGTACACACCGCCGTGTCACGTCACGGCCCCTTCATACACACCTCCGTGACACGGCCCCTCCGTACACACCTCCGTGTCACTGCCCCTCCGTACACACTGCCGTGTCACGCTCCCCGTGCACGTCATATTTCTGTCCACCGAGTCGTCGCCGAGGGCACTGGCTTTTGATTAAGGAAGATGCCCCACGATTCCCTCGGTATACACTTCCCCAGTATACCACCCTCCGTATACCACCTTTAGTGTTCCGCCCCCCTTGCTGAACGACCCTCTCTATACATCACATGCTCCTTACATTCCATTCCGCCGAGCTCGCCCTTGAAGCAGAGCACATTGCACACCCTTGCCCCCTCTCAGTATACCGCCCACCTCAGTATGGAACCCGTCAATATACCACCACCGTCACTTTACCACCCTCAGTACCCCGTGCCCCCTCACCTTCTATCCCGCCGAGCTGTTGCTGCCGCCCTTGTCCATGAAGTAGTGCATATTACCCATTGCCCCCTAGGGGTCTCCGCGTCTTCAACCTGCAACAGATGCGCAGCCGCCACTTAGGGTGAATAATTCACACAAAATCGGTACTCTCTCTCTTGTTTCTTCGTCTGCTTCTCCTTCTTCTTCTTCCTCCGAGTGTGGGGGGTTGGGGTGGGAAGGACGGGAAAGGGGATCGCTAGTTCCAAGTCGAGGAGCCTCCCAGCGCTCAGAGAGCTCCTCGGAAATACTATGAAACCACACAATACTGTCTGCTCCCAGCCAGCCGGCTTTTGAGTGTTACAATAAGGAGGAAAGCAGGGTGCCGGGGTGCAGAACCATGGCGCGCCTCTGGGACTCCCCAGAGCAGAAAAGACGTGTCCACAGAGGCGGGGGCGACCCTGAGGCCCCCCGAACACTGACAGGGGTGCTGTCCTTTAGGCTTCGTCCAGAGCGATAAGAAGCGCCTCGGGGTCCTCCTTAGCAGACTAGAGGCGCCTCTGGGGTCTGCCGGCGTTGGCAGGTGCTGTGCGGCTCAGGGGTCCTCCGGGCATGACATGGCGCCCTTGCGGACCGACCCCCCTACTCTTGGACCGACCCCCTACTCTTGGACCGACCCCCCACTCTCGGACCGACCCCCCTACTCTCGGACCGACCCCCCTACTCTTGGACCGACCCCCCACTCTTGGACCGACCCCCCCACTCTTGGACCGACCCCCCACTCTTGGACCGACCCCCCCACTCTTGGACCGACCCCCCCACTCTTGGACCGACCCCCCACTCTTGGACCGACCCCCCCACTCTTGGACCGACCCCCCCCACTCTTGGACCGACCCCCCACTCTTGGACCGACCCCCCACTCTTGGACCGACCCCCCACTCTTGGACCGACCCCCCACTCTTGGACCGACCCCCCCACTCTTGGACCGACCCCCCCCACTCTTGGACCGACCCCCCCACTCTTGGACCGACCCCCCACTCTTGGACCGACCCCCACTCTTGGACCGACCCCCCACTCTTGGACCGACCCCCACTCTTGGACCGACCCCCACTCTTGGACCGACCCCCCACTCTTGGACCGACCCCCCACTCTTGGACCGACCCCCCACTCTTGGACCGACCCCCCACTCTTGGACCGACCCCCCACTCTTGGACCGACCCCCCCACTCTCGGACCGACCCCCCCACTCTCGGACCGACCCCCACCCCCTCTCTCGGACCGACCCCCCACCCCCCTACTCTCGGACCGACCCCCCTACTGTCGGACCGACCCCCCCCCCACTCTCGGACAGACCCCCACTCACAAACCCACGCTCCCAGTCATAGACTCATGCACTCACCCATGTACCCCCTCAGGCACCCACGTACCCCCTCAGACACCCACTTAGACATTCGTGTATCCACTCACAGATCCAGTCAGTCATATACTTACTTACAAATGCACAAAGGAACTCCTGCACCTACTCACAGATCAACTGAGAGACTCGTGTAACCAATCACAGACCCATTGAGAGACTGATGCACCCACTCATAGATGCACTGAAACAGTCATACAGTTTGATACAGAACCATTGCTAGACTGATGCACTGTCTCACAGATCCACTGAAATGCTTATACAGTGAATGAGAGACTTACTGATACAGTGATTTCAGTCACAGATTCCACTGAAAGAGTTATATACTGTGTTCTAGAGATATTAAGGGAGTTATGCATGATATTATACAGTTATTTAGATAGTAATGTGTTTAGTATGTTGATTATAATCTATTTTGCAGTTATAAGTTTTGAATGTGGTGGTGGTTGAAATTCACTTAAAAAACCAAAGGTTACATGGATGTTATAGTTAGGAATTAGCATTTAAAAAAACCTTAAATTCGGGGGCGTGGCTTGGCGGTCCAACATGGCGGACGTGCCTTAGCGATGCTCCCGTAGCCTGAAAATTAATCCGTCATTTATCCTACATCCTATTTCCTCTACTGCTCATCCTGAGACTTGGCGGTGCCCGGCGATACTTCCCTGCTGCTGCCGGCGCTCTCCGGTGAGCACATAGCAGATATTTGGCGACGGAGGCCTGGCTGTATGGAGCGAGGCCCGAGACTGGGTGTGCTGCCGGCCTTCCCAGAAGTCTGCCCGACAATGTGCTGAATGAGCGGCGGTGCTCCGTGAGGTGAGGCCATCGGGGGTAGTGCTGACTGGGTGAGTCCGGGGATGCTGAACCTGAGCAGTTGGGGCTTCGGCGGCCGGGCCGGGGCGTGACAATCGGCACCCCGCACGGTGCTTTGGGCCTGAGTGAGCAGGCTCGGCGCCCGCAGTGCGGAGGATTGGGGCCCGGCCTCGATTGCCGTTGTGTGGCTGAGGGCGCTTGTGCAGACGCGGCCGGAGCTTTGGTGGCCGGATCGGGCCGCGGAGTAGAGGCCAGCGCTGCGCCATAACATACTGGACCTGGCTGTGCTGGATTGGCTTCCCCGGGACTCCGCTGGATCATATTGGCGCCCTGCGGTGAAGTACGTTGCCGCGGAGCTGAGATTGCTGCTCTGTGTCGTGCCTGATCGGACGAAGAAACCGTCCTGGAGTGAGGACCTTGATGCTAGGGGGTGTACATTGAGCCCTTTATTTGTTTCTCGGCGGTCCCCCGGGCTGTGGTGGTGAAGGAGGCCGGCTGGCCTGGAGCCTCAAGTGCATTCCGAACAGGGGGGATACGTCTGTTACATCCAGGCCATATATATAGCACCATAAACCCTCTGAAGCCTCACGGATCAGATCGGACCGAGCTGCGACGTGGTGCGGATGCGCCCCCCTTCCCCCTGACTGTTGATGTGTGATAAAGCAGGAGACTAATGGGCCTACAGTGAAGTACCTGCTATTGGCGACTAGCGGTTTCTGAGTTGGGGCTCACTTTGGACGGCTTGTCCATCAGATACTCTCAGACTAGGGGTTGTGGACCGGCGCCCGTTAGGGGAGGAGGGGGAGCCCAGCTCACGGAGGCGGTCAGCCAAGGTTTGATGCGGCTTGTGGGTGCGGCGGCCTCCCTGGCTGAAGCACCCCCATTGGAGCTCATTGTATAAAGTACCCAAAGACAACGCTCTGCCTCAACGTGAAACACTGGGATAACTGCGGCGCAGCATCTAGACTGACCCTCCTGTCTTGTCATGACTTGCAATGGCGAAAGACAAACTACCTAGCGCATCCTCCAAACAAAGCACGATAGACAAATACGCTGGAGTGCCGGCCCCGGTTCCCTTACAGAGTGCCCAGGAGGTGGCTATGCCGGATAATGCAGCTCTGCTGGCACCAATTACACAGTCCAGAGAAATGTTGGAGACAAAGATAGGCGCTGTAGGCTCCGACGTAATGTTGCCCCAACAAGATCTCAGAAATGCAGTACAGCGAATTACAGAAACAGAATCCCGGATTTCTACAGTAGATGACATGGTTAGGCACGCTTCAGAAAAAAGTAGCCATGCTGGGGAGACGCTTACGAGAGGCCTGGCAGCGCGGGTGGAAGACGCGGAAGGGCGCACCCGCAGAAATAATCTCAGCTTTGTTGGCTTTCCGGAGGGGATGCGAGAGGGGCGGCGTAGCGGACTTTCTCGCTGGGTGGCTCACGGAGTGGCTCCCTGACATACTCTCACCGTGCTTCATAATTGAGCGCGCCCATCGGGCACTGTTGCAGAAACCACCACCAGGCGCTCGCCCTCGTCCAATAATAGCGTGCATTCTTAATTATAAGGATCGAGATGTTATACTGCAGCAAGCCAGAGTGAAAGCTACCCTTACATAGGACTCCCAGCACATTATATTTCCGGATTACACTAGACTGGTACAACAGCGCCGATAGTCATTTGTTGAGGCCAAGGCTCGTCTTCGTGGTCTTAAGCTCCAATATTCCTTGCTGTATCCGGCTCTTCTGAGGGTGGCCTATCGGTCACGTACGCATTTCTTCGAGACTCCAGAGGAGGTATTTCGCTGGATAGATGAAGCCGTGAAGATCAAACCTCATACTTCACCCCGACTGGACTCCGACTCCTCATCAGGGGGACATGGATGGGGATCACCCGAGGCAGATGTCAAACAGCGACGCCGATCGCGCTCTAAAAAGCTATCTAAAACACGCAGTAAATCCCGTAAGCGAATGTCAGCTGGAACCTGCGGCCTCCTAACAGATGCACCACCGAGCACTGCAACTACGTCAATCCTGCATAATTTGGATAACATGAACAATCAGGCTATAACCGAACAGGGATTACCGGGTCACTGGTTTAGACTATGGGCTGGAGACTCCAACTGGGGATCCATTGGCTGCATGTTGCTCTATCCCCCGTTCAGGGTGGCGGTCACATCATGCCGCGACAGATACTTCAGCGTTTGAGGTATTGGGGTGGGGGTGTTGGTTGGGGAATGTTTGTGTTATTAGTGCCACTGTCCACTTCTGCATATGTACTCTTCGGGCCGACTTGGCCGTTCCGATATCTACATTTGTCCCTATATCTCAGTCAGTCATTACACCGGGCATGACGGGGGGTGGGTGGGGGGGGGGGGAGGTTGGAGGTCGAGAACTTCACTTCCTCAGCTGGAACACTAGGGGTCTTGTAGACAAGATCAAGCGGGGTGCTGTGTTAAGACAAGCTAAGCGATTCAAAGCTGACATCCTACTTCTCCAGGAGACCCATCTAATAGGCACCAAGACGCCATGCTTGGCAAGCTTTGGATATGCCCAAACTTTTCATGTCGGGTTTACTAGAGGGTCCCGTGGGGTGGCAATTCTTATACACCGAAGCATCCCATTCATCCATTGCAAGACTTGGTCCGATCCCCAAGGTAGATTTATTGTGGTTTATGGAACATTATGAGGAGAACATCTTGTGCTGGGCAGTGTGTATGCCTCCCCGCCCCTTGCTTGGAATCTTGTGGAGCGCTTGACAACGCTCTGGACTGAGATCCCATCCGGCTTGACCATTGTGGGGGGAGACTGGAGCGACATACTTTGCCCAGTACGGGACAGATTGTGCGGCATAGAGCGGGTGACAACACTCCGAGACTCTAAACTACAGCCCTTGGCTCAGGGAATGAGGTGGGTTGACTATTGGAGGGCGCTCCACCCCACAGATCACGAGTACACATATTTCTCAGGGGTTCATGAGTCCTTTTCTTTGCATCAACTACATATTTCTTTCCGCAGTCCATGCCCACAGGGTATTATCGGCAGAGATTCTCCCCTGGGGCTTGTCGGACCATTCGCCAGTTTCTCTGCAACTGTCCTTAGACCCTAGACGTTCCCAGTTCCGGTGGCGACTTTCACCATGGCTGCTGCAGGACGAGCAGTATAAAGCACACATTCATATGTCCCTCACAGATTATTTTTCACGTAACATGGGTACGGTAGATTCCCCTATTGTATTATGGGAGGCGATGAAACCCACACTTAGGAGGGCAGACATTGCTTTCTGTGCCGCGAGACGTCGACCGCACCGTGAGAAATTATTGCAGACTGAGGCTCAACTGGTTAACTTAGTGCATCAAAGCAGGGGGGAAAATGGGCGTGCCACGCGCAGACAGCTGCTGAATACACAGCAAATATACGCCAGTGAGTTCCTAGACAAAGCTCGCCTTTACTGGCTCGCCACCCGCAGCCGGATCTATCAGTGGGGGGATAAATCCAGCGCCCTGTTGCATCGCCTGTGTCAACAGACGTTACGCCCACAGACCCTTCCGAGCATACGTGGCCCAGACGGGGAAATACCCACAGACCCGTTGCGCATCGCAGACTGTTTTGCAACGTACCTTGCAGAACTGTATGCCCCGTGAGACCCTACCCGCAGCACTCATCCATAAGTTTATCGAAGATCTCCCCCCACAGGCTTTATCCGATACTGTGCGTGCGGCACTGGATGCCCCATTGTCGATAGAGGAACTGCGAACTGCATTGTTGGACATGCACATGGGGAAGGCACCTGGCCCAAATAGTTACCCATGTGAATTCCTCCAAAAATACCACCCTCAACTGCTGGGCCCATATCTAGCTGCCTTAAGTGCGGCCGTGGAAGATGGCTGTCTTCCGCTGAATTGGAGACATGCGGAGATAATAGTGTTCTTAAAACCAGTTCGACCCCCGGAACACTACTCGTCATACCGCCCGATATCTCTTCTCAACGTAGAGGCTAAGCTGCTGGCCAAGGCGATCGCTAATCGCTTGGTTCCCCACATTACGGAGTTGGTCCATCTGGATCAGGTCGGCTTCATGCCTAGCCGGGCCACACAGCACAATATCTGACGCGCACATAATGCTATAGCTGCCGTCGACCGACTTGAGGGACCGGCCGTGCTCCTCCTTGCGGACATTGACAAGGCCTTCGACTCCCTCAGTTGGACCTACCTTTTCGCCCTGCTTGGCCGCCTAAATATTGGCCCTCGCCTATTGAACTTAATACGTCTATTATACACAGACATAACGGCCTCGGTCCGAGTAGCTGACTCTGTCTCGGGACACTTTCCTATTAGATGGAGAACACACCAAGGATGCCCCCTCTCCCCATACCTTTTTGTGTTACCCAGGCCGCCAATGGCTCCATGGCTAAGAATAGATGCGCAGGTCAGTGGCTTTGAGTGGGCGTCGGGGTTTTGGATCGCATAGCACTGTATGCGGACGACGTTTTGTTCTTCTTTACGCGTCCAGATATAACTGGCCCACGCCTCTTCAGAATCGCGCACATTTTTGGTGAAACGTCTGGCCTCTACATGAACTGAGGCAAATCCTGCCTGTGGCCGCTGCGGGGGGGAGATCAGTTAGGTGAATGGTAGCGGAAGGTGGAGCTGGTCCTGGATGGCTTCAAATATTTGGAGGTATTTCTCTTGGCGTCTCAGACTATCGCGTGGGATAGAAATTTGGCCCCGCTGTGGACGCAGATAGGAGATCAGGTCCGACTGTGGTCTCACTTGCGGCTGTCCTTGTTTGGCAGATCTGCCATTTTAAAATGGTCTCCTTGCCCGCCTCCTGTATCCGCTTCAGAACCACCCATACCTCATGCGACCAACATGGTTTCGTCAATTAAATCCTATTCTGGCCCCGTTCCTCTGGGGGGGTGGTGTGGCGCGAGTAGCACTGAGGACTTGTTTTCAGTCTACATACTGTGGTGGTGTCGCCCCCCAGATGTTCAAGCATATTACGCGGCTGCACACCTTCTCGTCCTTAATGATTGGCGGTATGGGGATAGGCGGGACCCAGCATATGCGGTCGAGCGTGGTCTACTGGGCGATAGTACACTACACACGGTCTTATACTCCGCATCAACACTTAGAGAGCTGCTGCCCGCAACCAAAACGTTCTTTACGATTTGGAAACGTACACTTCGTACAATGAGGTGGTGGGGGAGGCTTACGAGAGAAACTCCTCTGTGGCGAAACGGCCAGCTGCCACAGCTGGCGCAGTTGTCTGGCTTTCGGGGTTGGGAATCTATCGGAATAGACACGGTGGGAGCAGTTATGCATGGTCGGAACCTAAAGTCTTTCCAAGAACTCCAGACGGAATACGCTATGCCCCGCTCACAATTATATAGATATCTCCAATTTTGACATGCCACTGTGTTTGCTACAACAAACCGACATACCTGACTTTAACCCCATAGAGGCGAAGGTTTTTATGGGCGTGTTGGGAGACTATAAAATGACTAAAATATATTGCACACGCTTTAATAATTCACCTACAACATTACATAAAACTAGAGAGGTGTGGCAGCAGGACCTGGGCCCCCTGGATGAGGACAATTGGGTGGAGGCATTGGAGTCCCTGCGCAGGGCGACAATTGCAGTCCGCCTGCGACTCATCCAATATAAATATTTGCACCGGGCCTACTATACTAGACCTAGACTGTGGCGTGCCGGCCTGATCACATCACCACACTGCTTGCGATGTGGGGCAGAGGACGGTACCTTTTTACACACGGTGTGGGAGTGTACGGCACTGCTGAGGTATTGGAGAGGGGTGACCACATGTTTGTCAGAGGTTCTGGGGTGGGATATCCCACTGTCTCCAAGACTAGTTATATTACATATCACTGAGGGCCTTGGTGGAAATATATATAAACGTCATCTGCTATTCCTTGGCCTCACTTTGGCAAAGAGAGATATTGCCAGGGTATGGAAGGATGAATCCTCGCCGTCAGTGGCGATGTGGAAGAAGGGATTGGACTTTACCATGGCCCTGGAAATCCCTGTCTTTAAGGCAGAAACATTTTAAAATTTGGAAAAGGTGGGAGGAATATAGAGGGTTGTATTTGGAACCTGCTCCCCGTCGCTGATTTAGAAGAACAGTTGAAATGACTGTAATAGGTCGGGACTCAAATGTTACAGATGTTTGCCCTAATTGTGAATGGCTTGGACCCCCATATATAAGGTTTATTAGTTTCTCCTGCAGATACAATGTGGCACTATTGTTGATTTTTATAAAACGTTCTTTACCAAGACGTCTACTTTATAAAAGATACTGCAATTTTATTGGAAATGTTGATATCACTACCTGTGTAAATGTATATATGTATTACTGGTGTCCCTCGAGGCACCAGACTTGTACCGGCTGTCAACAATAAAATAACTTTATGGGGAAAAAAAAAACCTTAGAAATTCACTGAAAAAACTACAGGTTACAGGGACGTCATAGTTAGCCTGACATTTCACTCGTACAAAACCAGAGAAATTCAGCTGTTCTAGTTAGCTGAGCTAACTATAACACGCACCCCTGCAATGCACTGCTTATGACCTCACATATTACACAGAACCCCCCCCCCCCACATCGGACTCGAGCATCCTTTTTGCCGTAGGTAGTCACCCTCTTCAACGTAGGCCAGTCCATCACCTTGGCTACCTTGTACGCACTGCCTCATCCCTCTAAGGAAGAGGAGAGAGACTACGGACTGGACCCAAAAAGAGTGTTGTCTTTCTACCTTAACCCCACATGACCGTCTCTTTCATATTAAATAGCTACGCATCAAGGTTTTAAGTGGTTTGTGGGAAAGGTGATGGTGTGACTATGTATTATATGGAATAAAGTACCCCCTGGCGTACATAGGTATATTGCAAGTCGCCCCGGAGTTCCATAACCTTATAAAGAAACTGTCTTGGACTCGTTCCTATATATGGTAATGGAACTCCTGGGTGACTTACAGTGTACTTATAATGTACAGCAAGGGGCTATCTCTGTCTGTCTATCTATCTCAGTAATATTTTAAAAAAAATACAAGTTCTTAAAAACATATATCGAAACTGATTTGAGGGCAAGCCCAGTGGGAACTAAACAGAGTTGAATTGTTACTGCAGAAGTGTTAATGACAGGGTTGAAAAAGCGCAAGTACAGTGAGACACAGTTTAGCGTGGCCTTATTCAGTCGCAAATTTCTTCTCATAGAGGTGCTTTTCTGCTTGTTACTTTGTGCGGGTTGTTGTTTTTTCATTATTAAGCTAGATCATGCAAAAATGCCAAACAATAACAAGAAAATAAAAACTCATCCACCCAGCAGAGTAACGATTCCGGACCTTGGCCTTTAAGCTCTTCTACCCAGTGACGTTGCACTTAACTCATGCCACTCTAGGAGAAGGCTTACCCTTTAGTAAACATCGAAATTGTCTGTTCCGCATGATGATCCTTGATCATCCTCATTACTACGAACCTGGTCCAAAAAGGCAGGGTCAAGTTCCTGGGGTGGAGTGGATGTGTCTTTGTGCAGCACACTAGTTCTGTAATGGGCAAAATAATTCTGTGCATTCACTCCACAAATCTTCATATATAAGCACCCTGGTGAAGTAAACCACTTATTCGTATCAGGCTAGGGATGAAGCACAGCAGGAGTCTGATTGCAGCCTGTAAGCTGCCAGGAGGGCAGGTTGCCAGGGAGCATGTGAGGCCTGGGGCATGGAGGTTTTGAGGAATGGAAGCGTAGCATCACCTGGCAGTAGTTTGTGAGCTGCCAGACCATTGCCCATACTGTACCTGTTGTGTGTTTGATAGAAGCTTGCATGGTTGTTGCCAGTAAGGTACTACATCTTGGGGAGGGGGGCCGGGGTGGGGGGGGGGGTTGCATAGCTTGCTCTTCTGATAACTATTCTTTTTAAATGAGTGAGGCGTGCTCTGCTGCATTTTAGGCCCATTCTAAACTGTTTATGAAAGAAGTTTTCACTGGTTCTGCCCAAGCTTCCAGCTTGACATTTGAACCCATTCTGTAGGGGGACCACATACTTCTTGCTTAAAATGCTTCTAGCTGAGCCATACCTATCCTGATAGATGTTGGATTGTTACCTACTTTTATGCCTCTTTGTTTGAAGTTTGTACATCCTCAATACAGGTCTGTGCCTCTCCTTTGTGCTTGTGAAGATTTCATCATATAAACTATGAAACGATTGGCTTTGTCATGGTTTGTGTTTTTTAGGTTTTGCCTGCACATTGCTTGAGTTCTGCTTCCAAAATCGGTTGTATTTAAAAAATAAAAATAAAATCTTTACATGGGCTTAGAACCAGCCCATTACTTACCTATACTTACTATTGGTTGGCTCCCACGCAGCTATCATTTTACTTATTTCCTATTGGTCAGCGGCTCCTCCTGGCCTCCGTCTGCTTCCTGGGCTTTGGATTTTTCATCCATGCAGTGGAGCATGGACCAAGTACTGCTTCCTGTGGCCAGTATTGTTGCACTGGCCAGCAGGCTCCTGCAAGTACTCTTTTAATATTTACCAGCATGCACTCTTAGCGAGTGCATGCATCTATAGTCACCAACTCATCCCCATCCTCCCACCCTTGTGTTGCTTGCCTGTCCTTCTCAGGCCATTCACCAGCTCCCATGGCCCTCTACCCACCTAAAAAAAAAAAAAATACCGAAGCCAGATAGCCCTCTCAGAACTTTTTGAATGCTTTTAGACAGTTCTCATAGAAATCGCTGTCGCGCAAATTTTCATGTTCCACACAAACATTTGTGACGGTGCAATTAATCCATCACAAATGAACGCTTGGCAGCAGAAAAAGAGGGTACCGTACTCTAACCTTACAGTTTAAGTTAGACAGCAGTACTAGGGCAAAGACCAGCCTGTGAGAGTGCTAAATTGCCATTCATTAAAGCAGTTGTTCTTAACCCGTGGTCCGGGGACCCATCCGGGTCAATGAAGCTTACTCAGGGGTTCCGCAACTGCTTAGAAAATTAAATTGTATTGAAAGATTAATATAGTATATATAAATAAAGATGCAAAATGTACAATATAACATTTTAAAACATTGTGTAAATGTGAATGGAATTTGATTATTGGAACCTAAAAATGAAGTTGGTATCATCAGATGAATTCAGTGGCCTCAAATTTAAAAAAGCTTCAACCTTCTCACTCAAATTTAGATTTTTTTTAATTCTCGTTTGTCAAATAAAATATTGAATAATTTGTATATTTTTTTGAATGCTTGTTTCTGTATTTTTTAAGTATTGTTTTGCCATTTAAATTATCTAAAATGCAAATGCCGGGATCCCCAGTGCTTCCAGTAATTACTCAGTGGAGGTCCCGGGTTTCCAATAATAATTCAGTGTAGCCACTGGCATCCAGTAATGAATAAGTGGGAGTTCACAGAATTCAAAAGGTTGAGAACCAATGCATTAAAGGAACTAGCAGTATCTTTTGTAATCGGGAGAACCTCAATATTTTCAAATTACTCAGTTTCTATTTTTCTGATTTCTCTACATGGCATAATTACCTAGCCCATGTATAATAAAACACCATTCTGCTTTTAGAAAAAAAGTTTTTCCTGCTTGAGGCAGTAAGTATATTCCGATGTTTGATTTCATTTTGGTGATTAACTTTTTAACAGGAACACATTGCACTCTCCGCGGAGGTGCGTTCCCCAGAAAGTATCACAGAGGGGCCTCAGATCCTTTGTTTGTTTCTATGCCATGGCAATTCTAAATAAGTCTGAGTTGCTAGATACTGGAGCTTGTAATGACGAGGAGGGCAAGGCAGTAATGTATTAACCTTTATTCGGACTGACACCGAATACCCCGTTAAACACCCCCCCACTCCTCCTCCCCCATAATCGCACATGGCACAGAAACAAAAGGTAGGAAGGACAAGGCAGGGAGGCATACACATGGGGATCACCACACAATGGTAATTTTACACCAGCATACTATATATTTTCGCCGCTTTTCAGCATATTATTTCATTACATATTCTTTTAAACTAATAGTGGGAGTGACAACTCTTCTGGGATGACTATTGTCGGAGAGACTAAGAATTCAATCACTTTGATAATGGTGGGCTGGGGCACACATTTTACTTCAATACATTTGCTAAAATAGTCCACTAAAACAATGGCATTGGCGCATGTGAGGTGGCAAAGCATTCATGGGATCAATAAAGTCAATGCAACCTTTACCCAAGGGCCTTCAGGCAATTCCACTGAAATCATAGGACATTTGCGTACTGACATAGATTTGTCAGCTCAGCTGCAAATGGAACAGCCCCTCGTACAGATCAACATCGAATTGAGAGCCACCAATATCTTTCTCTCTATTTTTTTTGTTCCAATCATGCCTCTGTGGCAGTCATGGGCCAAGGCTATGAATTTACCCCTCAGGTCTGTGGATGCTACAAGGGTGTCGCAGCGTAGTATATCATCACTCGCTATAGTGAGTCCATCCTTTATTTTCCAAAAGGGTCTTACTACCTCATCTAATGCTTTGCCAAAAAACCATCCCTTCGCTATGTTCTGTTTCATTTTGGTAAGGGTATTGTCATTTATAATCTGTTATCCACTCATTCTTCACAATGGTTCCATTTGAGTCATTCTAATCCAGCAGACATGCAAACAATGCCATCATCTTCCGTATCATCACAACCTGACTTCTCACAACGGGCATGGCATAAATAGTCTGCTGGCACATGCATTCTTCCGGTTAAATTTTCCATTTTGAGTTGGTACTCCTGTAACTTACATGCCAACTTAGCATTTCTTGGCGATGTCCTACCTGACCCGCCACCCTCTAAGATACTCTCAAGTGGTCTATGGTCAGTCCTTATTATGAATTATTTTTCCCAAGGGAAACTCTTGAGTATAACTGCCCAGACACATGTTAACAGCTCTCGCTCAATGACTGAGTATTTGCTTTCTGGTCCCCTTAACTTGCGTGAAGCGAACGCAGTAGTATTCTCCCCTTTACAAGTCTTCTAACTCCGTACAGCACTCAAGCCTACCTGACTAGCTTCAGTAGTCCTAAAACATGTTAATTTTTCATCAAATTACCGGAAGGAAGGTACTGATCAAAGTTCTTTTTGATTTCCCCATGCTGTTTTCACAGTCCTCATTCCACACAAATTCAAAATTTTCTTTAATTTGTGCATTGGTTCCACCTTGAGTGCATAGCTCTTTATGAATTTTGAATGGAACTCGCACATGCCCAAAAATGATAATTCTTCCTTTTTGCATGGCGCAGGTGATCTTGAAATAGCTGAGATTAATGAAGGTTTTGGGTGTACACCATTTTCGTCCATTAAATGCCCAAGGTACTCCACTGTCTCTTTAAGAATTTGCATTTATTTTTCTGTAAAGTTAAACCACTACTTCAAAACTTTTGTAAGACTTGTTTTAGTAGTGATACATGTTCAACTGTAGATTAATACATTGTCTTGGAATGTTATAACTTCTTCCATGCCTGCAAATAATCGCTTCATCACACGTTGGAAGACAGCAGATGACGAACACAACCCAAATGGTAGTTGAAAAAATTTGAACTTGCCTTCAGAAGTGATGAACGCAGTGTATTTCTTGGATTTGTCCTCTAGATGAATTTGGTGGTAGGCTGAACTGAAATCTAGAGTTGTGAAAATCTTGGCACGATTGAGTGTCATTATTATTTCAGTTAACAGTGGCAGAGGTTGTCAGTCGGCTACAACATTATGATTAAGCTTGCGAAGGTCGATGCACAAGCGAATTGATCCATTTCTTTTCATAGTAGTCACTCTGGGTGATAACCATTCAGATGCTTTGACTGGTTCTATCACTGCATTGTTACACTGATCCTTAAGTATAGCTTTCACCTCTGTGCGGGCAAATAGGGTATGTTCCTCACATGTTGTCTAACTGGAAGTGAACCTTATTTAAATATTATTTCATGTTTGAAGATTTTTAAGCATCCTAATTTCTCGGTTAATACTTCTTTGTTCTCTTCCAGAATCGTGACTGCACTATCTTCTTGGATGCTGAAAACGTATGGTGGCTGGCATGGAATTATCATTTTCAAGTTCCAGCCACCCTAAAATATTTGCATTGCAGTCCACTACATATTTTTGCGGAAATGCATCTCCCTTTGAATGCCAAATTAGCACGATACACTCCAAGTTTGATTCTGTAACCTTCATATGCGCCAGGAATTATTCTGTTTGCTTCCAGTGGTTCCTCTTATCCAGATTGTTGTAAGCATCTTTTGAAATTATGGTAATCCTTGACCCTGTGTCAACTAGGACTTTGATGTCCTTCCCATTAACCTAAAAACATTTGGGTTGATTCTGCTTGTCTTCATTATTAATGATGGCTACTAGCAAGACTAGATGTTCCAACATCTCACTCTCATCTGAGTCTTCATCTAGCTCTTCCGCGTTCACTGTGTACACCTCACCTTCTTGTTCTTCCTGGATCTGCATACTTTGTAAAAATTTCCTTTTTCCCCCACTTTCTTCTCATGTCCTGTACGTTGCAAGCCACTTTTGTGAACGTTAGATGTGACGTTGATTCACAACATTAACATGCCTGTTTAGTGTCTCCATGGAACAAAGTCTCTGGGTTTGCTGACCTTGTTTGTGTTTTCTGGTATCTCTCAATCCTTGCGTATAAGATTAACTTTGGTGTGATGACTATCTGGTTTGCGTAATAATTTCATACCTTTTGCTAATCTTTCTGTGTTCTTAATGGTTAAAATCGCCTTTTCTAGACTAGTTTTGTGTGACATAGTAGTTTTTCTTGGGCTTTTACACAAGTGGCACGCATCACTACTTGGTCTCGGATCATCTCATCTATGTCCTTGAAAGAATATGTTGAAGCTAACATTTGTAGTGTTACTAAGTAGGATTCGACTGATTCGCCAAGCACTGGTAGAACAAATATCTCTTTATCACACTCATAATGGTGTCAAAACCAGTTTTCATTCTCAGTTTAGCTTCAATGTAGACACCCCATTCCTGATCCTCTTCCCTTTCTACTGGTGAGACATGCTCAAATACTCTTCAGCCTTCTGCATCTAAGCAATATACATCATAGCTTGCTTACTTGCTGGATTATAACCAGTCCCATCAATTGTTTCTAAATGTTTTTCAAAACATCTGATCCATTGTGTCCAACTTTCCGCAGGTGGTCCTAGAGTGTCTAAAAAGGGTGCAAGGCATGGCCACATCATGTATCACTCCTGCCATCACGATTATATAAAATGTATATCACTCATTTGGAATAAAAAACGTTGAACAAGAATTCAATGTGTGGTCTGGTGAGCTGCTCACGTAGATGAATAAAGATGAGGAGATGACAAAAACAGAATTAAGTCTCACGAGTAGCTCCTCCCAGGGACTGACCTTAGGCGTGAACACCACACAATGTGAGTCGCAGACAGCAGGCTGGGAAAGTCTTGCCGCTTATCATAAGAACAAGACGGTGACAGGATTACTGGTGCTGTTAAGACACGAGTTGGCTTCATGCACTTGTTGGTCTTCTCAGAAGCTTTCCCGAATAGGTAGAAATTACATCGGTTACGTCTGCCACACATGCTGTAATCGCAAATTACTGTCAGAAGAAGCGTGACCGGAATTGATTAGCTCATCACCAATTTCTCCTCATGTAATTTTGAGGAGGACAAGGCAGTAATGTCTTAACCTGTATTCAGTCCATCACAGAATGCCCCGTTAACCGCCCTCCGCCCCCGCCCCGATTCCCTCAAACCTCAATATTCCATAACCGGCACAGAAACAAAAGGGAGGAAGGACAAGGCAGGGAAACAAACATATGGGGATGAGCACAAAATGACAATTTTACACCAGCCTACTACAAGCTCCGGTGCAGGGAGCCCAGAGGATGATGAAAAGGAACCAGAGCCCCAGACTTGGCACGGGATAGCGGGGCGAGCACCTCCACAGTGGCCAGAGCAAGGCCGCTGAATAACCAGCTTTTAACCAACTGATCGATCTTCGGACAGACTCTTTATCATTACTATGAAACTGGCTGTGCATAGCTTCCAATAACTGGACCATATGTGGCACCTTCCACTCGTTGCCATGACAGCGTGGTTTCTGGGATTTGTGATTCATACTAATAATTAAGAGTAATCCTAAAAGTCCCGGAATGCACTTTGATTCACTTTGTGTTTGCCATTAATTGACTGATTAAAGCTGTTACACTGCACAGAGCTCCCAAGATTCCATATGTATTATAGTTCATGTAATCGTTTCATCCTATTATAAATTTTGGGCTAAAAGTACCAGAATGCACAGGATAAAAACCTTATCTATTGGTGCGTGGCAGAGGTAAATGTAAAGAGTCTGGTGCTCTTAGAAACTTTGCAGAACTCCCCAGCGTGACAAATCGCTTCAAACTGGAATTGTACTCCACGCCAAACCTTTTTTGGCACATAGACAGCCCTGCCAAGTTTCCCACTTCAAAGTGTGACTAGCTGCTCCGGCCAGGTCTTTTTTCTTTCAATCCTGGGACTTGTAGTCTTGTTTTTTGCATATAAATCAAGACTACAAGTCTCAGAATTCAAAGGCAAAAAAACTGTACTGGAAAAGTACATCACACACGAGTCTGGGAAACTTTGCAGCTATGGGAATCATGTACATAGGCGTACATTGACAATGATTTTTTTTACAATCGCATAGTCATTTGACGCATGCATTTACTTCGCATGAAAATGTGATATAAAACAAGCATCCGCAAAGCCAAAAGACTTCGCCTATTGGCGTTATTGACAGCAGATGGTATTTACTTATACAATTAAAGCTTGTTTTTGGGTGCCAGTTTGATAGGTCTCATACCTGTTCAATTAGTTCAGGTCCAGAACGGTGTGACCTTTTTTGCATTCTGTTACATGTATTTTTTGCCACTTTCATTGTAAAGGGGGGTGGGTGTCTTCAAGATGCCAGGGGGGACTAAGCTAGACAATACCCTTTCAAAAAATAAATTATATTTTGAACAATTACATGTGGGTTAAAGTTGGAAACAAATACTCCAAAAGAAAGAAAAACAGTGTTCAAACTACTTTGTTGTTTCAGGTTGAATTATGCAAGACCAAGTGGCTCAGGTGAAGAGCAGTTTACTGCTGTTCCCAGAAGTGACGTTGGAGGCTCTTGGGGAGGATGAGATCACTCTAGACTCTGTTCTTCGTGGGAAATTTGCTCCAGGTAAAGAAGTTACTTTTGATTCTGTCAACATGCTTAGAGTGCCAGTATATGATATGAAGTCTTTTCTTGGTTTTAGGAAGTAAGGTGTTGCCAGAGATTAACCATCGTACCAGTATAACCCAAGAAGAGCATTGCATATGATTTATGGAAAGAACTCCTCTTTTAAGGCATATCAGAGTTTTGGACACAGCTGGACTGAGCTTGGTTAATCACAGAGGGCTCACAACACAAAGATCTTAAAGCTTGATCTGTACCATTGGATGAGCAAGTAGTCTACATCAGCTAAATAGTATAATCATGTAGGCCTTTCTTTTTCACTCCTTACACCATCTCTAATCACAGACTACCTCCAATTGTCCTTCAGCCACTCACCCAAGGATTAGCTCTCCCCGCCTGCATGTTGGCCCGTGGAGTAGCCCGGCATGCCACTTGGTTTGCTTGCCTTTGGAATAGCTCCCCTTGCTTGGCCTCCCTATGCTGCTTTGTCATCTTGCTTGGAGTTCCCTCTTCTGACACCTGACCTGTGTACTGGTTTATTCGCCCATCAGGTTGCTGGGCATTCCAATGGCTTCTCTATCCCAGCCTGCCGGTCTTGCACTGGGGTGCCCCTTTTAGCTACTAGGCCCTTGCCACCCCCTTCGTCTGACCAGTTTCCACTTTTCTGGGTCTTCGGTCTATCTTTGCCCTTCCACATTCAAGGTCCTGCTGCACCCCCTTCTTCTTTGCAGATCCTCTCACCTTCCTTCTGGGCCTTGCCATTCCCAGTCTTTCCTTCTGAGCTCTGCCAGTCCCCCTTCTTTTCCTTCTAGGTCCAGCCCCTTTTGAGGTTTCGCCTACAGAGCGCATGCGCTGTCTCTGTGAGACATTTTATTTACATACTGTTGACTTACAGTCCGCCAGTAGCTTACCATTGTTCAGCATTGCTCGCATTTGCTTCGCTTCCGTTTGTCATGGCATAAGTGTGTCGTGTCCTGTTTTTGTCCCTTTCCTGGAGCTTGTACTAAGTTCTTGGGTCTTTCCACTGCTCCTGTTTTTTGAGCTGCTTATGTTTTTTGCATTCAAACACTGAGTGCTTGTGTTTTCAGCCTCCTCCCATATCCCTGTCCATGTTGCTTACTTTCCCTCCCACCCCCTCTGCTCAACAATGTAAGCAATACAGCTCAGCTGTGGCATCGCATAGGTTTGTCATTGTGGCACAGACTATGCTTAAAGAAGGTGCTTATAGAAGGCAAAGTGAATTCTAAAAGTATGACTGTGATTCTGTGTGCCTTCCAAATAAAGAACACTGCAATATTATTTCTTGCCCCCAAATGTCATTTACAGAGTAAAACATTGTTCCTGCTGCTTTCTTTTACTATGTCCAAAATACATGTATTCCTCTAGGCAACTGCACTCTACGCCACTTCACTCTGCCATTGCACTCTATGCCTCTACACTCCATTGCACTCTATGCCTCTACACTCTACTGTGCGCCACACTACTATTCTCTGCTCCCCTCTAGTAATCTCTGCGCCCCTCTAGTATTCTCTGCGCCATTGCACTCTTCTCTGCGCCACTCTTCTCTGCGCCACTCTTCTCTGCGCCACTCTCCTCCACTTTAACCAGCACCACACAGTGACTCTCCACTCTACGCCATTCCATGCCACTCTAGTCTATGCCACTCTAGTCTATGCTACTCTAGTCTATGCCACCCACTCTGCGTCCTTTGCCCCACTCTGCGTCCTTTGCCCCACTCTGCGCACTCTACTCCGCTCCAATTTACGCCCACTGCTTCCCTCCACTGTACGCTCTCGTCTCTACACCTAAAGAAGCAATGGCAAAGCCAGGCTTCCCCCTGGTAAATGTGTAAGTTACCCCTATGGCAGACCTACCGAGTCCTAGGGCAGGGTGCACCGTTTCTCATGGGCAGGACATGTATTTTACATGTTCTAATAGTAAAATCGGTAAACTGTTGTTTTTACTATGGGGAAAGCTTGGTTGCCCAATTGACGAGTTCAGAGTTGCACCTCAGCTGTGCGAACACTGCGATCAAAGTGGGTCATCCAAGGTATGAAACAACTTGTTACATTAAGCCTGGCTTGAGTCTCAGGTCGAAATTAATGTAATAAGTTGCAGTGTGCAACTTTAGCAAAGTTGCCACTTTGTTGCCTTTAGTCCACTGTGCCCATACTAGCTGCACATGGGGTCCTGTAGCTGAGACAGCTTTCTGCCCTCCTGAGGAGTTGTGCTAACGACTCACAGGTAAGGATACAATAGGGGCCTACTCTGGAAGGAGGTGTCTCCTCTCTCCTGCAGGAAACCAATCTGATTTTGGCCCAAAAAGCGACTTTCAAAGGAGAAGCTGCCTTTGAAGGGCAAATGGGTAACACTTGGGAGAGGGGCTGCTCCATTGTTCAGGAAGACAGGCTGGCACTTGGGACAGTAGAGGGGGAAACAAGTTGCCAAACCGGTATTCTAGGGGTGTGTAACCTCCTTGGTAGCCACACCTCTGTGTTGGGCTAGGGAGCTCCACATGCCGGGAGAGAGGTACTGGCATATTGGAAATGGGCAGAATGGTGCATCCTGGGATGCCCAGATGCCATACCTCGCAGGAAGTGGAGAGGGACCCTGGTAGTCCATTGGCTACACACCCTGTCCTGCCCGGAGGGCATTTTCTGAGCATAATTGGGGCTCCCCTGGCCCCCTCCCAAAGTCCGATCTCAACTGTGTGAAAGGACCGAAGGACTGCCCGGATGCACCGTCAAATCGGCATACAAAGACTGCACCTGCTGAACCTGGTGGCTAGCAAGAGAGGGACTGTGCCTGCTTTGTCCTGCTAAAGGATAAGTCATTCCCAGAGCCCAGCCAAAGCCAAGAGACTCCAAGCGTCAGTGAGTTGGCCTCCTGTACACTGCACAGGGACACAATAGCTAAGAAGCCTACTGGGGCAAATTGGTAGCCCAAAGTCTTCAACCTACTGCCAACCGCCACAGTGCAGCACCAGGGACCAGGACCTGACGCACAAAGTTGCACCCAAATTTGCTGAGCCCGGGAATGCCGTGAAATTTGTTGAATTTGCCATTGCTTGTTCGCGGTTGAGTGAAATAATCAGATTTACTATATCTTGTAAATTCTATATCTCGGGAACCCTCCGGTGGATCTTTTTCGTTGTCTAAAAATACATAAAATTATAGTATTTTTATAAATTGATGTCTGATTTCTTTGTCTTTTTGATCTCTTCAATTGTTTTTTTTCTGTTTAAATGCATTACACTTGTTTCTCTGTGGAAGCCTTGCTGCTCAGAGCCACAACTATCTAGTGTTGAGCCACTCTATGCTCCCTAATATGTGTCACTATGACTCCCTACTCTGTGCCACTTTTACTTTTTGCTCTCTGCTCTGTGTCCTCTTTTCCGCTCTGTGTCCTCTTTTCCGCTCTGTGTCCTCTTTTCCGCTCTGTGTCCTCTTTTCCGCTCTGTGTCCTCTTTTCCGCTCTGTGTCCTCTTTTCCGCTCTGTGTCCTCTTTTCCGCTCTGTCCTCTTTTCCGCTCTGTCCTCTTTTCCGCTCTGTGTCCTCTTTTCCGCTCTGTGTCCTCTTTTCCGCTCTGTGTCCTCTTTTCCGCTCTGTGTCCTCTTTTCCGCTCTGTGTCCTCTTTTCCGCTCTGTGTCCTCTTTTCCGCTCTGTGTCCTCTTTTCCGCTCTGTGTCCTCTTTTCCGCTCTGTGTCCTCTTTTCCGCTCTGTGTCCTCTTTTCCGCTCTGTGCCCTCTTTTCCGCTCTGTGCCCTCTTTTTTCCGCTCTGTGCCCTCTTTTTTCCGCTCTGTGCCCTCTTTTTTCCGCTCTGTGCCCTCTTTTTTCCGCTCTGTGCCCTCTTTTTTCCGCTCTGTGCCCTCTACTCTGCGCCCTCTACTCTGCGCCCTCTACTCTGCGCCCTCTACACCTCTACTCTATGCCTCTACTCCTCTACTCTATGCCTCTACTCTATGCCTCTACTCCTCTACTCTATGCCTCTACTCCTCTACGCCCTCTACTCCTCTACTCTATGCCCTCTACTCCTCTACTCTATGCCCTCTACTCCTCTACTCTATGCCCTCTACTCTATGCCCTCTACTCCTCTACTCTATGGCCTCTACTCCTCTACTCTATGGCCTCTACTCCTCTACTCTATGGCCTCTACTCCTCTACTCTATGGCCTCTACTCCTCTACTCTATGCCCTCTACTCCTCTACTCTATGCCCTCTACTCTATGCCCTCTACTCCTCTACTCTATGCCCTCTACTCCTCTACTCTATGCCCCCTCTACTCTATGCCCTCTACTCTATGCCCTCTACTCTATGCCCTCTACTCTATGCCCTCTACTCTATGCCCTCTACTCTATGCCCTCTACTCTATGCCCTCTACTCTATGCCCTCTACTCTATGCCCTCTACTCTATGCCCTCTACTCTATGCCCTCTACTCTATGCCCTCTACTCTATGCCCTCTACTCTATGCCTCTACTCTATGCCCTCTACTCTATGCCCTCTACTCTATGCCTCTACTCTATGCCTCTACTCTATGCCTCTACTCTACTCCTCTACTCTATGCCTCTACTCCTCTACTCTATGCCTCTACTCCTCTACTCTATGCCTCTACTCCTCTACTCTATGCCTCTACTCCTCTACTCTATGCCTCTACTCCTCTACTCTGCCTCTACTCTACTTCTCTACTCCTGTACTCCTGTACTCCTCTACTCTATGCCTCTTCTCTACTTCTCTACTCCTGTACTCCTCTACTCCTCTGTACTCCTTTACTATATGCCTCTACTCTACTTCTCTACTTCTCTACTTCTCTACTCCTGTACTCCTGTACTCCTTTACTCTGCCTCTACTCTACTTCTCTACTCCTGTACTCCTCTACTCTATGCCTCTACTCCTGTACTCCTCCACTCCTCTACGCCTCTACTCCTCTACTTCTCTACTCCTCTACTCCATGTCCTCTACTCTACTTCTCTACTCCTCTACTCCATGTCCTCTATTCTACTTCTCTACTCCTGTACTCCATGTCCTCTACTCTACTTCTCTACTCCTGTACTCCATGTCCTCTACTCTACTTCTCTACTCCTCTACTCCATGTCCTCTACTCTACTTCTCTACTCCTGTACTCCATGTCCTCTACTCCATGTCCTCTACTCCATGTCCTCTACTCCATGTCCTCTACCCCACGCCCTCTACCCCACGCCCTCTACCCCACGCCTCTCCACCCCACGCCCTCTACCCCACGCCCTCTACCCCACGCCCTCTACCCCACGCCCTCTACCCCACGCCCTCTACCCCAGGCCCTCTACCCCACGCCCTCTACCCCACGCCCTCTACCCCACGCCCTCTACCCCACGCCCTCTACCCCACGCCCTCTACCCCACGCCCTCTACCCCACGCCCTCTACCCCACGCCCTCTAACCCACGCCCTCTAACCCACGCCCTCTAACCCACGCCCTCTAACCCACGCCCTCTACCCCACGCCCTCTACCCCACGCCCTCTACCCCACGCCCTCTACCCCACGCCCTCTACCCCACGCCCTCTACTCCTCTAATCTCACGCCCTCTACTCCTCTACTCTCGCCCTCTACTCCTCTACTCTCGCCCTCTACTCCTCTACTCTCGCCCTCTACTCCTCTACTCTCGCCCTCTACTCCTCTACTCTCGCCCTCTACTCCTCTACTCTCGCCCTCTACTCCTCTACTCTCGCCCACTACTCCTCTACTCTCGCCCTCTACTCCTCTACTCTCGCCCTCTACTCCTCTACTCTCGCCCTCTACTCCTCTACTCTCGCCCTCTACTCTCGCCCTCTACTCTCGCCCTCTACTCCTCTACTCTCGCCCTCTACTCCTCTACGCCTCTACTCTCGCCCTCTACTCCTCTACGCCTCTACTCTCGCCCTCTACTCCTCTACGCCTCTACTCTCGCCCTCTACTCCTCTACGCCTCTACTCTCGCCCTCTACTCCTCTACGCCTCTACTCTCGCCCTCTACTCCTCTACGCCTCTACTCTCGCCCTCTACTCCTCTACTCTCGCCCTCTACTCCTCTACTCTCGCCCTCTACTCCTCTACTCTCGCCCTCTACTCCTCTACTCTCGCCCTCTACTCCTCTACTCTCGCCCTCTACTCCTCTACTCTCGCCCTCTACTCCTCTACTCTCGCCCTCTACTCCTCTACTCTCGCCCTCTACTCCTCTACTCTCGCCCTCTACTCCTCTACTCTCGCCCACTACTCCTCTACTCTCGCCCTCTACTCCTCTACTCTCGCCCTCTACTCCTCTACTCTCGCCCTCTACTCCTCTACTCTCGCCCTCTACTCTCCGCCCTCTACTCCTCTACTCTCGCCCTCTACTCTCGCCCTCTACTCCTCTACTCTCGCCCTCTACTCCTCTACTCTCGCCCTCTACTCCTCTACTCTCGCCCTCTACTCCTCTACTCTCGCCCTCTACTCCTCTACTCTCGCCCTCTACTCCTCTACTCTCCTCCTCTACGCCTCTACTCTCGCCCTCTACTCCTCTACCCCTCTACCCCCGCCCTCTACCCCACGCCCTCTACCCCACGCCCTCTACCCCACGCCCTCTACCCCACGCCCTCTACCCCACGCCCTCTACCCCACGCCCTCTACCCCACGCCCTCTACCCCACGCCCTCTACCCCACGCCCTCTACCCCACGCCCTCTACCCCACGCCCTCTACCCCACGCCCTCTACCCCACGCCCTCTCACCCCACGCCCTCTACCCCACGCCCTCTACCCCACGCCCTCTACCCCACGCCCTCTACCCCACGCCCTCTACCCCACGCCCTCTACTCCTCTACTCTCGCCCTCTACTCCTCTACTCTCGCCCTCTACTCCTCTACTCTCGCCCTCTACTCCTCTACTCTCGCCCTCTACTCCTCTACTCTCGCCCTCTACTCCTCTACTCCTCTACTCTCGCCCTCTACTCCTCTACTCTCGCCCTCTACTCCTCTACTCCTCTACTCTCGCCCTCTACTCCTCTACTCTCGCCCTCTACTCCTCTACTCTCGCCCTCTACTCCTCTACTCTCGCCCTCTACTCCTCTACTCTCGCCCTCTACTCCTCTACTCTCGCCCTCTACTCCTCTACTCTCGCCCACTACTCCTCTACTCTCGCCCTCTACTCCTCTACTCTCGCCCTCTACTCCTCTACGCCTCTACTCTCGCCCTCTACTCCTCTACGCCTCTACTCTCGCCCTCTACTCCTCTACTCCTCTACGCCTCTACTCTCGCCCTCTACTCCTCTACTCCTCTACTCTCGCCCTCTACTCCTCTACTCCTCTACTCCTCTACTCCTCTACTCCTCTACGCCTCTACGCCTCTGCGCCCTCTACGCCTCTGCGCCCTCTGCCGCCTCTGCCGCCTCTGCGCCCTCTGCCGCCTCTGCGCCCTCTGCCGCCTCTGCGCCCTCTGCCGCCTCTGCGCCCTCTGCCGCCTCTGCCGCCTCTGCGCCCTCTGCCGCCTCTGCGCCCTCTGCCGCCTCTGCGCCCTCTGCCGCCTCTGCGCCCTCTGCGCCCTCTGCCGCCTCTGCGCCCTCTGCCGCCTCTGCGCCCTCTGCCGCCTCTGCGCCCTCTGCCGCCTCTGCGCCCTCTGCCGCCTCTGCGCCCTCTGCCGCCTCTGCGCCCTCTGCCGCCTCTGCGCCCTCTGCGCCCTCTGCGCCCTCTGCGCCCTCTGCCGCCTCTGCGCCCTCTGCCGCCTCTGCGCCCTCTGCGCCCTCTGCGCCCTCTGCCGCCTCTGCGCCCTCTACTCTGCCGCCTCTGCACCCTCTACTCTGCGCCCTCGCACCCTCTACTCTGCCGCCTCTGCACCCTCTACTCTGCGCCCTCGCACCCTCTGCTCTGCGCCTCGCACCCTCTACTCTGCGCCCTCGCACCCTCTACTCTGCGCCCTCGCACCCTCTGCTCTGCGCCCTCGCACCCTCTACTCTGCGCCCTCGCACCCTCTACTCTGCGCCCTCGCACCCTCTACTCTGCGCCCTCGCACCCTCTACTCTGCGCCCTCGCACCCTCTACTCTGCGCCCTCGCACCCTCTACTCTGCGCCCTCGCACCCTCTACTCTGCGCCCTCGCACCCTCTACTCTGCGCCCTCGCACCCTCTACTCTGCGCCTCGCACCCTCTACTCTGCGCCCTCGCACCCTCTGCTCTGCGCCTCGCACGCTCTACTCTGCGCCTCGCACGCTCTGCTCTGCGCCCTCGCACGCTCTGCTCTGCGCCCTCGCACGCTCTGCTCTGCGCCTCGCACGCTCTGCTCTGCGCCTCGCACGCTCTGCTCTGCGCCTCGCACGCTCTGCTCTGCGCCCTCGCACGCTCTGCTCTGCGCCCTCGCACGCTCTACTCTGCGCCCTCGCACGCTCTGCTCTGCGCCCTCGCACGCTCTGCTCTGCGCCTCGCACGCTCTACTCTGCGCCTCGCACGCTCTGCTCTGCGCCTCGCACGCTCTACTCTGCGCCCTCGCACGCTCTGCTCTGCGCCCTCGCACGCTCTACTCTGCGCCCTCGCACGCTCTACTCTGCGCCCTCGCACGCTCTACTCTGCGCCCTCGCACGCTCTACTCTGCGCCCTCGCACGCTCTACTCTGCGCCCTCGCACGCTCTACTCTGCGCCTTCTGCATTCTCTACTCTGCGCCTTCTGCATTCTCTACTCTGCGCCGTCTGCATTCTCTACTCTGCGCCGTCTGCATTCTCTACTCTGCGCCGTCTGCATTCTCTACTCTGCGCCGTCTGCATTCTCTACTCTGCGCCGTCTGCATTCTCTACTCTGCGCCGTCTGCATTCTCTACTCTGCGCCGTCTGCATTCTCTACTCTGCGCCGTCTGCATTCTCTACTCTGCGCCGTCTGCATTCTCTACTCTGCGCCGTCTGCATTCTCTACTCTGCGCCGTCTGCATTCTCTACTCTGCGCCGTCTGCATTCTCTACTCTGCGCCGTCTGCATTCTCTACTCTGCGCCGTCTGCATTCTCTACTCTGCGCCGTCTGCATTCTCTACTCTGCGCCTTCTGCATTCTCTACTCTGCGCCTTCTGCATTCTCTACTCTGCGCCTTCTGCATTCTCTACTCTGCGCCTTCTGCATTCTCTACTCTGCGCCCTCTGCATTCTCTACCAGTAATGCCCTGAAGCTAAACGGCACTAAAACTGAGGTGCTTGTTCTGGGTTATAACCCTGAGCTTTGGGGAGTCAAACATTGGCCTGACACTCTGGGCTGTTTGCCTGCCTCTATCTCCAAAGTTAAAAACCTGGGTTTCATTACTGAAATCTTTCCCTTAAACCTTGGGTGTCCAGGGTTACGGCATCCTGCTTTGCTGTTCTTAGATGGATTAAAAAAAATCCTTTGGCTAATTCCATCGGCAGCTCAGAGAACAGTTTTGCAGGCTCTGGTGATATCCAGGCTGGCCTATAGCAATGTGCTGTATTTGGGTGCACACAAAGCCTTAGTCCACTGGTTGCAGGTCATTCAGAATGCTGCTGCACTTCTTTTTTTCCATCTGCCTAGATGTGCCTCTGTGTCTCCTCTGCTCCACCAACTCCACTGGCTTAAAGTCAATAAGCGCATTGAATTTAAGGCCCTATGCTACAGGTTTCCTATATCCAAAGATTGGTAACCTCTTATGTGCCGGCTCGACAGTTGAGATCCTCCAATCTCTCATAGTTTTCAGTCCCCAGGTTTCGTCTTGTTTGTATGAGGGGTCGCTCCTTTTCTTACCTGGGCCCCAAGCTCTGGAATGCTCTCCCAATTGATCTTAGGAATTGTCATTCACTGTTAGCTTTCCATAAGTGCTTAAAGACTCTGTTTTTCAGCAACCTTGCCTGACTCCTATTCCTGCCTGTTGCCTAACACTTGCATGGCCCTGCTTCCACTTGTCCAGCACCGGGAGACCCTGTTGGGTAGCTGCGCGCTCTATAAATCTATAAATAATAATATCTGAAAGAGACAATTAGTTATGGATTCCTCACCTTAGAATTCGTTATGGATTCCTCACCTTAGAATTACCCCCAGGCGTCAGACTGGTTCCAGAGAATTTTTTTCCTCCACAGAACCTCTGCGCGTCGATAGGTGGCGTCGGTCGACTCCGCGTTCGTCGTTGGCGTCGTGGTCAGCGGAATGACGTTGCAGTATCTACTTAGACGCTGCCCTAGCACGCTGTCAGTTCTTTCTTTTTCCGCGCCACCGAGAGCAGATTCGGAGCGAGCGGTACCTCGAGTCACTTTTTGACTCTGTTTTTTGCAACTTTTGTCAACACCTTTTTTGAGTCGATCGACTCCTGGTGCACGGAGGGATGTCACGTCGGACTGGTTTCAAGGCTTGTGACTCCTGTCACAAACTGATCTGCTCATGCTCCGACTGCCGGGCCATGAACCTGAAGTCTTTGCGGGAGCGGTCCAGAAAGCTTCTCGAGGCCCGGCAGTCTGCTCCGCGCCGTTCGAGGTCCCGGGCGAGAGGGAGGTTGCGCGACCGGTAGTGGAGCCACCACCACCACTCATCATCGAAGTCTTTGTCTTCGGATAAGTCAAAGCACAAGAAGAAGGCGAAGAAGCATCAGCGCTCTTCGCGTTCTCCCCGTCCATCGGCCTACGCGGGACGCGGAAGAGAGTCGTCCAGCTCTGCCCGCGGAGCCTGTTAGGTCGACTCTGGCCTTCCCTCCCTTTCCGGGACCCGGAGCAACCCCTGCCCAGCTTCGAAGCTTTTATGAAGCCTTACATTCTATCTTCGGGCAGCCAGACTCCGCCGGTGCGCCCTCGGGCCCGCAGACTCGGTTGGGGGCTCTAAGCCTTCGATGTCGGCGGATTCGGCTCCGGCGTCGCAGGGCCCCCAAGGATCCAAGCCTGGATCCGGATCGGCACCGGTCGACCTCGTGACACCTCCGGCGTTGAATCCAGTGACGACACCCCGCTGCCTCCGACGCCAGTTGTGTCTCCAGCCGGCGTCGACCCCGGCCTCCCCCTCGATGAGGACACGGCACCGGACCGACGTCGGGACCGGCGCCGACTGGTACCTTTGTACCCCTGTTCTCTCCTGATGTTTCCTACCGCCCTGAGTGGCTCACAGGAGAGGGTGAGGAGGACTGCGAGGGGTCTGTGGACCCTCTTGCAGACCAGTTGGAGGAACAGGACTGGAGAGAAGAGTTGGGTGAGGCCAGTGGTCTGGACACCTCCCCAGACCTTGGCATGCTATCTCCCCCTACCATGGGTACGGAGGAGGGTGCGTCTTACGCAGTGGTGTTGCGTAGGACAGCCGAGGCCCTAAACCTTGACCTTCCTACAGTGACGGTCAGGACCAACCTCCTGACTGAGGTGCTTCAACTGGCAGCGGCCTCCTCGGAGCCCCTGCTGCTGTCCAATGAGGCCCTTACGGACATCCTCTTGGGCACTTGGTCCAAGCCCAACACAGGGGCTCCTGTGGACAGGATGATTGCCCAATGCCACCGCCCGGCCCCGGGCGACCCCATTTTCCTCTCTTCCCATCCTACCCCTTAGAGCTTGGTAGTCCAAGCCTCCACTTTCAAAGGTGCATTCCCTAACGCGCCACCTGATAGGGAATCCAAGGAGCTGGACCACTTTGGGAAGATGTTTTCTTCCTCCAGCTTGGGGCTGCGGTCAGTGACCACCGCATGCCTATTGGGCTGTTACTCCCACTCAGTGTGGGACACGGTTGCGCAGGTGCTGCCACAGTGCCCGAAGGAGGCCCGGGCGGTGCTCTCCCGTGCTGTTGCTGAAGGGAGAGATGCAGCGAAGTTCACCATCTGCTGTGGGCTGGACACCGCCGACTCACTGGGCAGGACGATTTCCACATCCGTAGCACTGAGACGCTACGCCTGGTTGAGGTCCACTGGTTTTTCAGGGGATGTCCAAGCAATGCTTTTGGACATGCCCTTTGATGGCCGTCGCCTGTTTGGCGACAAGGCAGACAACGCGCTTGAGCGCTTTAAGGATTCCAGGGCTACGGCCAGATCCTTGGGCCCCGCTTCCACCTCACGCCCGGCGCAGTCTGATTTTTGCCCCTTTCGTGGCTACGGAAGGTGTGCTCCGCCACGTTCCGCCCAGAGCCACAGGCCTGTGCAAGCTGTCCAACCTCTGCGCGGCCAAGGACGTGGATCCCTCCGCCGTGGGTCGGGGGGCCAGCGGGCGGGCCAGTCCACCAGCGCCCCCTCTGCAGCAGCCTCCAAACCCTCCTAGTCCGACCTTTCAGGCCCATCATTCGCCAGTGGGCGGCAGAATTCGCCATCACCTCCCCCACTTGCTCAACATCATGCCGGACAGGTGGGTTTTGCAGATAATCTGAAGGGGCTACTCCCTCCTTCGAGACTACCCCTCCATCCATGCCACCTCAATTCCATCGCATGTCGGAGGATCACCTGGCCCTTCTTCAACAGGAAGTTATGGCTCTCTTGGCCAAGAGAGCCATTGAGCGCGTTCCTGTCCCAGAAGTAGGTTGTGGTTGTTATTCCCACTACTTTCTGGTGCCCAAGAAGGACAAGGGCCTGCGTCCTATCTTGGATCTCAGGAACATCAACCGCTTCCTCCGGAAGGAGAAGTTCAAGATGTTGGCTCAGGTTCTGTCTGCTCTCGACCCTGGAGACTGGATGGTAGCGTTGGACTTGCAGGACGCTTATTTTCACATCCCCGTTCTGCTGGCGTTACCTGCGGTTCACGGTAGGCCCCGAGCACTTTCAGTTTACCGTGCTCCCCTTTGGCCTTACCAGCGCCCCTCGGGTGTTCACGAAAGTGATGGCGGTGGTCGCAGCTCATCTGCGCAGATCAGGGGTTCTAGTCTTCCCCCTATCTCGACAAATGGCTGTTGAAGGCGGGCTCGCCCCCGGTAGTCGTCTTCCACCTCCAGACTACGGCGGACCTCCTGCATTCACTGGGGTTCACTATCAACGTGCCGAAGTCGCACCTGACTCACTCTCAGAAGCTCGATTTCATCGGAGCGATTCTGGACACAACACAGTTTCGGGTTTATCCTCCCGAGCAGCGAGTCCGGGATATTCCGGCTATGATTTCGATCTTTCAGCCTCTATCCCGGGTTTCGGTCAGAATTAACCTGAGGCTACTGGGCCTCATGGCCTCCTGCATCCTGCTGGTGGATCATGCCAGGTGGTATATGCGGGCTTTGCAGTGGGACCTGAAGTTCCAGTGGGCACAGCAACAGGGGAATCTGCCCGATTGCGTCCAGATTTCGGAGGGCACTGCTCACCAATTGCAGTGGTGTCTCACGAACCAGGATTGGGTCAATGGCAGATCCCTCTCTCTTCCCCAACCAGAGTTTACAGTGGTGACAGATGCATCACTTCTGTAGTGGGGCGGCCACATGGGAGAGGTGGAGATCAGAGGCCTCTGGTCTCCGGCGGAGTCCGGGCTCCACATCAACCTTCTTGAGCTTCGGGCGATCGTCTTGCACTAAAGGCATTCCTTCCCTCTGTCCGGGGAAGAGTAGGGCAGGTGTTCACGGACAACACCACCGCCATGTGGTACTGCAACAAACAGGGCGGGGTGTGGTCGTGGACCCGATGTCAAGAGGCTCTCCGCCTTTGGACATGGCTGGAACATCAGGGCATATCCCTGGTGGTTCAACACCTGGCAGGTTCTCTGAACGCCAGAGTGGACAAACTCAGCCGCAGGTGCATGATGGATCACGAATGGCGTCTTCACTCGGAGCTTTTGCAAGGTCTCTTTCAGCAGTGGGGAGAGCTTTGGTTAGATCTATTTGCCACCGAAGAGAACGCGCAATGTCAGCAGTTCTGCGGGTTGGAATTTCCAAGGCGGCACTCGCTAGGCAACACTTTTCGTCTCGAGTGGAGTTGCGGTCTTCTATACGCCTTTCTGCCTATACCACTTCTGCCCTGAGTGCTGAAAAAGATCAAGCGAGACCGGGCCCAAGTCATTCTTGTGGCTCCGGATTGGGCACGAAGAGTCTGGTATCCCGAGCTGTTACACATGGCCATCAATCCTCCGATCAGACTGCCTCTTCGGGAGGATCTTCTGTCGCAGCAGCAGGGGACGGTCCTCCACCCGAAGCTGTCCAGCCTCCACCTCCTTGTGTGGAGATTGAGCGGCAACAGTTGACGGCTTTCGACCTTCCTCCCGAAGTCTGTAACGTTATCTTGGCAGCCAGGCGTCCCTCCACTAAAACGGTATACGCCTGCAGATGGAACAAATTTGTGGCATGGTGAACAGCAAAGGCTGTGGATCCCCTTTCCGCCCCTCTTTCTGAGGTTCTCTTTTTCCTTCTTTCTTTGGCCCAGCAGGGCTCTGCTCTGGGCACTCTGAAGGGCTATCTCTCAGCCATTTCAGCCTTTCTTAGGCTTCCTGATCAACCTTCTCTTTTCAAGTCCCCTGTTGTTAATAGATTCCTTAAGGGCATTACTCCTCTCTTCCCTCCTACTCCTTTCGTAATGCCGCAGTGGGACTTGAATTTGGTTCTGACTTATCTTATGTGCGCTCCGTTTGAGCAGCTACATAATTGTCCTCTCAGACTTTTAACTTTGAAAACTACCTTCTTGGTTGCCATCACCTCTGCTCGCAGGGTGAGTGAGCTTCAAGCCCTTTCTTCTAAACCTCCTTTCTTGGCTGTTCACCCGGACAAGGTTGTCCTTCGCACCAGGCCTTCTTTCCTTCCCAAAGTGGTTACCTCTTTCCACATAGGACAGACCATCACTTTGCCCACCTTCTTTCCGCCTCCTTCCAAAGAGGAAGAGCTGCTCCATCGCCTGGATCCAAAACGTGCGCTTTCCTTCTATCTTGTTCGCACAAGACAATTCCGGGTGGATGACCAACTCTTTGTTGGCTACGTGGGCACCAAGAAAGGTCGGGGCGTACAAAAACTGACCATCTCTCGATGGGTCGTTCTTTGTATAAAAATCTGCTATTCCTTGGCGAAAAAGGAACCTCCAGTAGCGTTGCGTGCCCACTCCACCAGGGCAACAGCAGCTACTACTGCTTTGGGACGTGGAGTCCCCCTTCATGACATCTGCCAGGCAGCTACGTGGGCTTCACTGCACACGTTCACCAAACACTACTGCCAGGACAGCCAGGTCTGGAGTCGGTTCGAAGGACTTTCTGGTGTGAACTTGGTTCGCAGACCCACCACCGGGGTTGGTATTGCTGGGGTATCTATTCTAAGGTGAGGAATCCATAACTAATTGGCTCTTTCAGATGAACAAGTTACTTCCCTTCGGTAACGATATATCTGTAAGAGACATAGATTAGTTGTGGATTCCTCACCGCCCCACCCATCCTCCCCGTTCTGCGAACTGGCTTCTAGAGTAAGGGACTCCCTTTCAGGGCCCTAGTTTTCGTGCACCTTTGGTCAGTGTCTTGCATGGTTCTGCGCTTCTGGCGTGGAATGTTGTGTAAAGAACTGACGTCAGCGTGCGAGGGCGACGTCTAAGTAGATACCGCGATGTCATTCCGGCGACCACAACGCCAACGATGAACGCGGAGTCAACCGACACCACCTATCGACGCGCAGAAGTACTGCAGATGAAAAACATTCTTCGGATCCAGTCTGACGCCTGGGGGTAATTCTAAGGTGAGGAATCCATAACTAATCTATGTCTCTTACAGATATATTGTTACCGAAGGTAAGTAACTTGTTCAATAATACTCTACGCCCTCTACTCTACTGCATGCCACTAACTTTTAGCCATGGTTTGAGCAATGGCTTATGCCTCATCTCTCGCACGCAGATTTTTTTAAAGTGCCAACAGCGCTAGTGGGGCAGCCAGTGGCAGGGCCATTTGCAGCATACATTGCAGCTGAAGGTCTAATACAGCTGTGGTAGCAGATATTTGTTAGCTTCTTTGACTTTTATCTTCAAGTTTGCCTTTGAAAGCCTATATTTAAACATCCTGCATTTGCTCAGTAAAATGGTATTTTTCTATGTTAAATGCTAATTAAAAACTTTTGCTTCTGTTTTCAGGGCGAAGTGGGTTTGCGTGTCTGGCATGCGGCCCTCATTTGGAAATTGTGAACTCTGTGACAGGGGAGCGATTGTCAGCATATCGTTTTAGTGGAGTGACAGAGCAGCCCCCGACCGTCCTAGCGGTGAAAGAATTTTCCTGGCAGAAAAGGGAAGGTCTGCTCGTGGGAATCGAAGAAGTGGAAGGAAGCGTCCTCTGTTTGTATGATCTGGGACTCTCCAGAGTGGTCAAAGCAGTTGTTCTTCCTGGAAGGGTACTTATTTTTTGGATTCTGTTTAAACTGATTTGTATTGCTGCTTGCATAAAAGGAAACTTCTCATGTTTGTGTGGTGGTTTTAATGCCATATTTTTTACTTGCATGGAAACTGTTTAGATGTATTATTGCTGAATACTTATGTCCTCTACTTTCAGAGTGTGAATGTCAGATTTATAATGGTGAAAGCTAAAAATTATTTCAGTAAGCTTGTTTGTTCTAAAATGCCTTGGGTCTTAAGCCATTGTAGTAATTTGGAAAGTAGGCTAACTAGACATGAACTGTCGGCGATCCCCTTCCATCAAGGTTACCAGAAGACTTCAAGTAATCCGAGACAAAACATTCCATACATTAAATTGTATTTTACATATTAGGTTTTCTCAGGCGTGTTAGTACAGCAGGTTCAGCTGAAATGAACTCCTACTTTGTATCACTGAATGCTTTCGGTCATTGAAGAAAATCTCAGGGCTGAAAATGGTGTTCCTTATCACAGGTAGACACCTGGAAACCTTGTTTTTGAGGCATATGTGGCTGTAGATACACATGCTGGGCATACTCCTGCTACCTACTGTCGTCTTACAAACAACCATCCTTCGCGGGTCCTTTTGCCACTCCGCTTACTGTGGAGGTTTCAAAACCAATCAACGTCGGCCAGCACCACAAATCTCCACAAGAGGCTACTTTAGAAGTGCCTACCGTGGTAACCGTAACAAGGGTAGAGGCAAAGGTGGCTCCCCCAAAGGAGCAACCTCCGCCAAGGAATGACTTGCCATTTCTCCCCCTGACCACATAACACCTGTCAGGGGACGACTTCAGATGCTTCTTCCCTCCTAGCACAAATTCACCTCAGACCTGTGGGTATTGGACATCATTCAACACTTACTGTTTGGAGCTCAATCCCACACCACCGAACATACCACCCCACAGGCATGTCCTCTCCCCAGAACACCAACGCCTGCTTAGGGAAGAGGTTCCTGTGCTCCTTTTCAAAAGGGCCATAGTGTCCATGCCACAACACACCTACAGGGCTCAGGGGTGTATTCCCTCTACTTCCTGGTTCCCAAAACGGATGGGTCCCTCAGGCCTATTCTGAACCTCCGACCCCCCTCAACGAGTACAACCTTTCATAACATTTCCACATGGTCTTTCTCCAGGAAGTCATTCCACTGTTACAGCAAGGCGACTTCATGGCTGCAATCGACCTCAAAAACTCCTACTTCCACATCCAGATTCAACCCCATCAAATCTAACCCTATCTAGGGGCCATCCTCCATACAGATGACAGGAGGGCCTACCCCCGTACAGCGAGGTGACAGTCCTTTCAGCCGTTGTTCCCTCTTTTTCAGCCAAAGCAACAGGTTACAGCCCTGATGGTCATGCACTTTCTCAACATGATTGCCTCATGCATTGCCATAGTTCCCCACGCAAGTTTACACATCCCGCTGCATGATTGCTTAACACATCAATGGTCTCAGGCGGATGGTCATTGGAAAGATCTAGTGTTGAGCAGCTACTGCACTCATCACTTTCTGCTGTGGTGGAGCACCAACAATTTGCTGCAAGGATGACCTTTTCTCGATCCAGTTCAGCAGATAACCATTACAATTGACACATCCCTTACTGGGTGGGGGGCACATGTACAAAACCTGACTGGCCAGGATCAGTGGGATCCCAGTCACAGGGGCTCCACATCAACCATCTGGAGCTGTTAGCTGTCCATCTACCTCTCAAGGCCTTCCTTCTCCACATAATGGGCAAGGTGGTCCTTGTCTGGACGGAAAACATGATAGTAATATATTAACTGCAGAAGCAGGGAGGCACTTGCTCTCCCCAGCTTTCTCTGCTATCTTAGTGCATCTGCCTCTGGGCTCTCCATCACATGATCCACCTGCTGGCAGAGTACTTTCCAGGGGTGGAAAATTACTTTGCTGACCTCTTTTGCAGGATGCAGCAACAAGTCCATAAACTCCACCCGAGAGTCCTCCTCCATTACTTCCAGCGATGGGGCTGTCCAGACGTGGACCGCTTTGCCACGGCAGAAAACATAAAATGCCTAAACTTCACCTCCAGATTTCCGCACCCACAGTACATTGGCAATGCACTATGGATGAACTGGTTAGGGATATTTGCATGCACTTTTTTGACTCTCCCCTTCCTACTGTTCCTACTTTCCTCTGCAAACCTCCCTCCCTTCCACTCATCCTAGTGGCTCCCACCCGGGCTCACCACTCTAGTCGAGCCTTAGGTGGTTCCTCACAAGAAGCTCTCAAACAGGCCAACCTTCTTACGCAGAACCATGGAGAAATCGGGCACCCCAACCCCAGGAGTCTGAACCTTGCGGTCTGGCTTCTGATGTCTTAGTGTTTGGTTACCTCAATCTACCTCCTGATCGCATGAATATACTCAAAGAAGCATGTTATGCTGCCAAATGGAAAATGTTTGTCTGCTACTGCTTTTCAAACCACATTGACCCCTTAGCAGCTACCATTCAAAACAATGTTTGTTACTTACTGCACCTACAAATCTGTGCACTAGCCTTCACCTCCATTCGGCTACATTTGGCTGCTTATCTTCAAAGTAGGCAATATGTTCCCCTCTTTAAAATTCCATTCATTAAAGCTTTTATGGAGGGACTCGAGAAAATCATTCCTCCTCGGGTCCCCCTACCCTGGTGTGGAATCTCAAAATAGTCCTCACAAGACTCATGGGTTCGCCATTTGAGCCGCTCCCATCATGTCCTCTTCAGTTTCTCTCTTGGAAGGTAGCATTTCTTGTGGCCATCACCTCACTAAGGCATGTCAGTGAACTCCAAACTTTAACACTGGAAGAACCTTTTTTTCAGGTTCATAAGGATAGGGTTGTCCTTCGCACTAACCCTACATTTTTTTCTAAGGTGGTTTCTCCTTTCCACCTTAACCAGTCTATTGAACTCTGTTTCTTTCCTCAACATGTCTCAGTTGCAGAAAAGACTTTTCATACCTTAGATGTTAAACAAGCCTTAATGTTTTTTGTGGATATAACGAAACCCTTTAAGAAGACTCAGCAACTTTTAATTGCTTTTTCTGAACCGCATTAAAGAAAAGCTTTATCAAAATCAGGCATAGCCAGATATATAGTTAAATGTATCCAAACCTGTTACCAAAAGCTAAAAACGTTTTGCCTGTTCCTCCGAGAGCCCTCTCTGCTAGAAAGAAAGTGGCCTGTATGGCCTTCCTGGGAAGCATCCCCATAGCTGACATTTGTAAAGGTTGGTCAGGCTGTACTCCGTACCCTATTTCATTCTTCTGCAACACCCACAGGCTAGCCACTGCATATGGGAAGACTGCATTGTAGTCAGTTGTCGAAATGCATTAAAAAAAAGGTATGGGAACGTGATGCTGTGCTCATAGGGGGTGTGGTGAGTTGGGGGGGGGGGGTCAAAGGTGTGGCTAAAACAAATATTCTGCAAATTGTTTGTCGTTCACCTTCAGGTAACTACATATAAAATAAGGCACAGCTTAATGAAAAATAAATGCATGTTAATCATTGGGAAATGCACTATCGTACATTATGAAACCTCTGTTAGTTCATGCATTGTAGAGGTGTGTGTCTGTAACCAGAGAGCCGCAGAATGGAATCCTGGTTGGTGCAGTAAAGAATAGGGACTTGTGTATGTTTAGTGCTATAACAGAAATAAAAGTGAAATCTGTGCGTCATTATTTTAAACTTGCATTGCACACAGGCTGAATGCTTCCAAAATATAGATTTTACTAAAACCCAGACTGTACATAGTGCAATTTTTTTTATAACTGTCCTTTAAAAGCACACACTTTACGCTCAGCTGGTAACTCCCTTGCAATACCACCCAAAAAGAATAAATCTGTTTTATTAGGAAGCTTTAAGTGATTTAATCAATTAAAGCCAATACCGACTTCCGAGCAACATTTGCAGATTAACCAGGTGTGCACAATTACATTTCTTTCAGTCAAGCAGGCACCCTGGCAAGAAGGCTGTCTAACCCTCCTTCGGTTTCACAGCATAGGAGAACCCCTGCCTTACATTTCAGCTGCAGAATTTCAGCTCTCGGAAATAGCCATCCCGGGACAGTTGTTTTTTCCTAAAAATTAGGGGAACTGTTTGTTTTTGTTTTTCATTTAAAAGAAAAAAGACATTTTGTGCCTCTCGGATCCCGCCCACTTTGACCACTGTTTACAGTTTATGCACCGCATGTTTATCTACAGCCACACATGCCTCAAGCGTAAACCTTCCAGCCCTCTAGTATTCTGTCTGACTGGTCCTGTAAAGCATGCCACCACAGGCGAGTTTCTGACCCCCAGGGGTAAGAGCCCTCGCTCTCAGGAGGTCAGAAACAATGCCTCCTCTCTGGAGAGAGGTGTTATCACCTCCTCCAGTGAGGCTGGTAAATCAGCATATCAAGGCAGAAGGCTTCAAAGACCTCTGCTGCCTTTGACATGCATCCCAAAACTTCCCCAGACAGGGAAATGCCACCCCCTGCCCTGGGCCCATCTGGCACCACGACAGTCGGGAAAATTAGCTATGCAGGAGGCGTGTTGCACTGCCAGGCTGGACACACTTAACCAAGCCTGACTTGAACATGAATTTAGAAATTCCACCATCTTGTGTGGGGTGGAATTTGAAATTCTGGGACAGGGTGATGCCCACGCCCCAAAAGAAGTGGTCATCTAGGGGGTGTAGTGACCCCATGGGTAAGTAGCCCATTGGCTTCTACCTCTCACTCCCCTTAACGCCCCTATAATGAGTATTGAGGGGACTCCCCGATACCGGACTTCAGCTTTCTACGGACCAAAAGAAGAAGACTGCTTACCCGAGAACCCAGGAGTTCGACCGACTTGGCGCCAACCGTGCCAGCCTGCCTTCTGCACCACCCAACCCTCGTGGAGCAACTGACTCATCCTGTCGCTGTTCAGACCTCAAGAAACCCAGAGGGGCCAGTGCTTCGCTAATTGCCAAAGGAACTTCCTTGGAGTAGAGGAGCTACTCCCCTGCAGCCGCAGGCACCAAAGAAGCAAGACCCAGTACACCGACCTGCTACCTGCGGGGACAATTGATGCACAGCCTTCCAGGAACATGTAGAAGTGCTCCTACTGGTTAGACCCATCCTCCCTCCATGTGTGGGGACGCCAGTACCAACCGGAGCCGCACAACACCAATACCTGGGGTACCGGACCCCTTGCAGCAGCCAAGACTTGTTGTGTCCAGGCCAGACATGAACGCCGAGGAAGACTGAGTTGCATGTCGAGGGGCAGTGTGTAGGAAGCTGGCTCTGTATATTCTAGACCAAAGTAAGGTATAGTGTGCACAGTCCAGTGGATCCTCAAAAGTAGGCAGAGGTAAAAGTAGATAATACCTTACTCTCTCTTTGTGGTTGTGTGGGCCAGCAGTAAGGCTTTATCAGACGGTAGTGTTAAGCATTTATTGTACACACTCAGGCAAGAAATGATGTCACACACTCAAAGACTGAACTCAGACCAATTTGATTGTTAAAAAATATTCTTTAGTTGTATTTTTTCTAGAACCAAGCAAGGCCTCGTACAGGTAAGTGAAATAATACTTTGCAGGAATAATACAGCTGAATGCAGTTGTATGTAATTGTTTTGGATACAGGTAGGTCAATTATTCAGAAACAGTTGAAATTACTTTTCAGTTACTTTCCAGTTACTTTGCAGTTACTGTATTATTACTTTTAGATTACGTTACGGAATACTTTTTGTACTCTGTGTGATATGCCTAGATATCACACTGGGACATTTCCTAAATAAAAGGTTAGTAAATCAGTTTTTGGAAATATACAGTTTCTTAAGTTTTCATACAATTTCCCAACTCCACACTTAAAATGTTTTTCACAGAAAAGCAGTCAATGCAATCCTATAGGAGGAAATGAAGTTATCGGTTTACAAGTAAGTACTTGGTTTTGGGAGTTGGGTTTCTGGGCTTAAAACAAGGGTTTCCCCAGGGTCAAGGATGCACCCTCAGCAGCACTAGGGCGGCCGGTGGCAGAGTGCTGAGGCCCAATGTTATCTAATGGGGATAGGCGGCCTCCGGTTGGTGGCTGCTCACAAGCAAGCCACAAGGTTGAGGGAGCAAAGCTCCCGGACTTAGGCTCAGGGCAAATGGGGGATTCAAGGTAGCACACATAGTGCACCCACAGGGGCGGCCAGGTGCAAGGTGCTGTTTTGCCGTCTGCTGTCCTGTTGTTTTCATTGGGGATTCTCCGGTTGCAACAAACACTGCAGGCTCAGGGACGAAGATCTTCTGGAGGCTACCACCGGTTGCAGAGGTAAGTTGGGATGTCGTGGGATGCCGGGACACTGTTGGTTGGGCCAACCAAGGCAGTCGGCTGTCGGGTGTCTTTTGCCATCGGGTTTCTCTTACTGGCTCCGGTCGTGGGGATCTTACAGAAAGGGGCTGCAGGCGTCGTCAGGAGACTTGAGGCAGCTCAGGGATCCCCAGATCCCAGGTCAGAATCGCCGGGAAGACATCCTCGTGGAGTTGGGCCACTCGAACTTGGGCTGTGGGCATCTGCTACAGAGTAGTGCAGACTCGCAGATTTGGCCGTAGCCAGAGTCTGTTGGTGAGCAAATCCGGTGCTCACGGGAGATAGTCTTTTCAGTGAAGCCTGAGGGGTGGGGTTGGGAAAGGTGGGCACACCTCTCCTCCTATCTTGGTTTTCCCGCCGATTCTCCCGCTCAAAGTCTGGGTCAGAACCGGTGGGGGCCAGTTGCTGGGAGCAGCAAATGGCTGGGTCAGCTCACAAAGGCGGCAAGCCTTTAAAGCTTCCCCTTCATGGATCCGGCCCATCCTGGGGGAGGAGGCTTGGCACTTCTGCTCAGGATGTGCTTTGTTTCAGGACCCCAAGAGTGGGAGGCTCTCGAACCAGGGGTCCAGAAACATGTCTGCGGGTGGCAGCTGGCGAGCAGCCGGTCAGCCAAGACACTAGTCGGGTCGTTTTTCGGGGCATCTCTAAGATGCCTTCTGAGTGCATTTTTCTTTAAATCGCACACTTGCATCAGTGTGTGTTTAATGTGATGAGAAGTTTGATATCAAATTTCCCAGTTTTCAGTAAAGCCATTATGGTGCTGTACAGTTCGTAATGACAAACTCCCAGACCATATACTCTTTATGACTTTACTGCACTTACAATGTCTAAGAATGGACTTAGACACTGTAGGGGTACAGTGCTCATGGACCTGTACTGTCAGCAGTGGCATAGTGCAGCCAGCTGGAGGGGTGGCTGACCTATGTCATAGGCAGTGGGTTGTAGTCATGGGTTCTGCACCAAGACGCAGCCTGCAGAGAGAGAAGAGAGAGAGGAAAAAAACAGGGCTTCTAAGGGTGGCCCAATATGTGCTGCAGCCCTTAGATGCCTTCCCCGGTCACAGTGCCCTTGGTACCTTTTACAAGGGACTTGCATGTGGCCAGAGAGTTGCCAATTGGGTGTGCAACAGTGCAGTTTTAGGGAAAGAACATAGGCCCTGGGTACCTGGTTGGCAGGAACTCAGGGCACACTTAGTTAAAAGAGCATCAACATCAGGCAAAAAGTGGGGGCAACCATGCAAAAAGGGTCACTTTCCTACACAGTGAGACCTAAATAGAGAGTAGCCCAGCTGTCCTGTTTGCCCCTCTGCAGCACAACCAAAGACAAAGTGAGTGTGTGACCACCGACGTCTCAAAGCACCTATGCACCTGCCCTCCAGAGCCCGAGTCAAAGAGAGGTGACTGTGCCAACGGGTTCCCCAGACTCACAATAGCTAAGCCCACCCTTGGGTTTGCCCAGACTGGACTTCCAGTCACCGCCTGCAGCCTCTTTCTACAGGCCCCCTCCAACCGCGAGAGACTTCAGCACCGGATCCAACACCAAAAGACACCTCTGCATCCAAGCCCCACAGCCCGGGGCCAGAGGAGAAGTGGGCCAAAGGTGTCCCCACATGCTCTGTGGGTTCCCCCGGACTTGTCCCTTAGTCCCTGCTTGCAACCTCTTTGCAACTGGACCGTTCTCCATAAAAAAGTGAATGGGACACCCGACACTGGAACATACCTCTGCACCCGGATGCCCCAGAGCCTCCCGAGGTGATCCGTTGGTGGGGCCTTGGACCTTGTCCCATACTCACCTTAAGTTCTGAAAAACAGTCCCATAAGTCTCTGCTACGTGCCCGAATGTAGTACATTTTTTCCCCCCCATAGGATAACATTACCGCTCCCAAAAATTGTCAACTTTTGAAAACTGTAAAATTCATAACTCGATAAGTACTTACCTGATTCTGATGAGCTTGGTATCTAAATTAATATAAAAGTATGTGTTCTTGTTATGTGGGGGGGAGGTGGTGATAAATAGCACTGTGTTCTGAAACGGATAGCAGGCGGGGGCTGTAATTGGGGGTAGCAAGAGTGTTTTGGTTTGTTGCTGTGCTTGGAGCGAGATGACTACCACTCAGTGTGCTATACAACGAAGTATATCTGACGAATACTGGTTATATGTACCCAGAAGGAAATTTGCAATCATTGTGTGACCTTTCATTACACTTCGGTTATTGGTTTGCATTGCCCAGATTATTGTTATCTAAATGCAAAAAAAATTGTTAATAATGTGCTATGTTTATTAATTGGTGTCGGATTTCTTTGAGTGGGTCTCTCATTTTCTGCCTTTGTGTGTGCAATAAATGCTTAGCACTACCCTCTGATATGCCTAACTCATCACCCACACTACCACAAAAGAGAGCATTTGTGGTTTCATTTTTGCCTCTGTAATTCCTTTGGGGTTTGCCTCGAGTCTTTACACAGTGTACCTCTTTTTGGTCTACTATATAAAGAGCCAGCTTCCTACACATGTAAATTTTAATGTGGGTATTTGATACACCCTCTTTCTTTAACCTCTCCCCTTTCCTGACTTGATCTTTTATACCTCAATAAAATGGTTCTTGGAAACCGAGCTTCTGCCACTCCAAGATTAAGCCTACTTTTCTAATTCGGTAATTTGGAAGATGCCCGTCTAGCGAGTACTGCCTTTTACTGCTGGTTACGCTATACACACTTAAATACAGATGGAATGAATTGATAATCACACATATATGTACAACAAATTTAATGCTCAAACTTACTTGAGAAACCATTCTGCATTCATAGCAACTCCTCACACCAATCTCCTCCTTTTCACATTCTCTGTCATATACTACTCTAACTCACCTTCACCCTTCTCCTCTTGTATGCCTACTTGCTGTCCCTCACTCCCTTCACCCTTCCTCCTCTCCCACAGTAACCTTCCCCAACCATTGATTCCTCTCACCTTGCCCCCACCTTTTCCTCTTGAACAAATCTCCGATCAGTTTCTGCTTTCATACCTCCTTGTCCTCCAGTTAACACCCTGTTCTAGCCTTAATGTTTTCTGTCTCCATTTCTCTCTACCACTTCCTCACCCTTCTCATGTGCTCTCCTGTTGATTCCATGACTACTTATAAATCTGTCCCTTCCTCTTTCAGTTTTGCAGCGTGAATCTTTCTGGATTCACTATGCTGTGCATTATTCCGCCATCTCGTGGTTGGGTCCGGATTCGTAGTCTTTTCTTTGTTTTTTTTTTTTTGTTGTTTTTTTTTGTTGGCCCAGGTGGGCGGCGACGCCCCACCATTTGGTGTCTTCGGTGACGTTGTCGCGCTTCCTGCGGAAGCTCCCACCCTTGGTAGCCATCTTCAGATTCTTTTTTCCGCCGTGGGGTCTGGATCGTTGCCGAGAAGTTCCAGAAAATTTGGACGAGGAATCTCGAAAAAGTCGAATATCACCACAGAAGATCGTTCCCGAGACACCGGACGACGACACAAGTAAACCGGAGACAACAAGAAGGACGACGAGGTAGAAGGTCCACGACCAAAATCTCGACGCCTACGGAGAATGCGCTCACAGGGGGCTCCCTGAGAGCGGTTATGGACAAGACACCGTTTAAGTTTTGCCAGAACTGTCACCACAAGTACGCACAGAAGGACCAGCACCCAGTCTGTAACCTCTGCTTGCCGCTCGAACACACCAGCGAAGACTGCAACGCGTGTTCGGCGTTCACCCCGAAGACCCTCCGAGTAAGAGAGAGACAGAGAAGGGCGAACTACAACATGCAGGGCCAGGGACCAGCACCATCGCTCCGAGACCTGGGCCTCTCGAGCGGAGAGGAAGACAACATCGCAGAGGGACCGGAGGACTGCTCTGTCGTCGAGGTCCATAAGAAAACGTCGAAGGAGGTAAGGGAGTCGTCGACCCCAAGACACCCAAGCGACGCTCGAAAGAGTGAAGCCAGAACCCCGAGCGACATTCTTAGAAGTGTAGAAAAGTCCTCAAAGGGAGCGTTGCCGCCGAAACCCTCGACGAAAGCAACAGCATCCAAGGACAAGCAACCGAGCGGATCCTTCGAGAAGGACTCCCAATCGGCAAAAGCCTCCCGAAAAAACAAAGGCGTCGAAGGTCACCTCCGAAAAGGAAGCCTCGACACCGAGAAAGGAAGGCCCGGCGTCATCTTCGACGACCGCGACCACAAAGAGAGGCGCTGCACCACTCGACGCCGAAAAGGCCCACGAGATGGCGAAAAGAAGAGAAGGCTCGAGGCAGAGATGGCGAGCATCCTGCAACGTAAAAAGAATTCGACGAGAAGATGAAGCAATACGCTATTCCGTCGAAGCCAGCGCACGAGGCACTCGAGGAGTTAGACGCCGAATACATCGAGCCCTCGAAAACACCCGAACCGCTCGAAGACCAGGACGAAGAAGACTACGACTTCGAAGGCGAAGAAGAGATGCAGTCTTACCGGGACTCGGAGACCTCGGAGGCACAAGACTTGGACTGGCAAGACCTCGACGCAGAGTCACCAGAAGAGGGGGTAGACTCTTACCCCTCGAGGCCTTCGCCGCCGGACGACATCGGAGTCTACAATGGAGTCGTCCAGAAGGCTGCAAAGACATATGCAGGAGGAAAAGACGAAAGCAGGTTTCCTCTTTGAAACACTGCTCCCTCAACAAACAAAGAGCCAATTCCTACCCATGTTGCCCGGCGTCCTGGACCAGGGAAGGGAGGCCTTCAGAGAACCTGCAGTCTGCAAGGCGGTTACACCTAGAAGTGAAAAGAAATATAAGCATTCCACAAAAGACCCGGCTTACATCCAAGGGTCAGTGCCAGCAGACTCTATTATCGCAGCAACGGCCAGGAAAAGGGCCGGTGTGCCCACCAACACAGGCCCACCTCCAGACAAGGAGAGCAAGCGAATAGACCTCACAGGACGAAAGGTGGAGAGGAACGCAGCCATACACTGGTGCATCGCCAACTCCAACGCCCTCATCAGCAGGCATGCATACCAGCATTGGGATGAAATGAGCCAGCTCATTACACACCTGCCAGAAGAATACCAACAAAGGGCTAATTACCTAGCGGACGAGGGCAAGGCTATCGCGAACACTTGTCTAAAGTCAGCCTTGGACGCAGCAGAAAACTCCAGCAGGCAAATGATGATAGGGGTGACTGAAAGGAGACACGCATGGCTCAGGATCTCGGGCTTCAAGCCGGAGGTACAGAGTAACATCCTTAACACACCTTTCGACGGGAGAGAAACTGTTTGGAGCACCGGTCGGCGACAAGTTGACGCAACTAAAAAAGGACAACGAAACTGCGAGGTCCATGGGAGCACTGCAGTTCAGGGGAATGAGAAGAGGAAACACCTCAAGGCAGCCCAATGGTAGAGGGGGCAATGCACCCACCACTTCACACCAGTCCCCCCAGCAAAGATACCAGGGGAACAACCAGGGCCAAAGCCAACAGGGACAACAGCAGCAAAATTGGCAGTACCAACCCAGAGGGCGGTCCTTTCGAGGGCGCGGTTACGGACGGGGACAGGCCCGAAGAGGGGGCAGCAGCCCACCTCAAAGTGACTCCACAAACAAGCCAAACCCTCCCCTATTAACACCAAGGGAGAGGAGAAGTCAACAAAAGGACAAAATAAAAAACACACACAGCCAACAAATAACCACCGAGCATACAACCCCAGTTGGGGGCAGAATAGGAAAGTTCCTCACACAATGGAGGAACATTACCACGGACAAGTGGATACTGAACATCATACAGCACGGGTACTGCATAGAACTACAAAAACACCCCCAGGCAGAAAACCAAGACACCGGGCAATTCCCGCAAGGGAGCTCGCCCTCCTACGCCTAGACGCAGAGGAGCTGCTACAAAAAGAGCAATAGAACCAGTTCCAATAAACGAAAGGAACAAGGGAGTATACTCAACGTACTTCCTAGTGCCAAAGGTAGACGAGACACTAAGACCAATACTGGACCTCAGATTCCTGAACAAGTTCGTAAAAACTCAAAAATTCAAAATGACTTCACTTCAGGAAGTAATACCCCAAATCCAACAAGGGGATTACATGGCGACCATAGACTTAAAAGATGCATATCTGCACATACCAGTCAACCACAAACACAAACGTCTACTAAGATTCGTGATAGGCCAGAATCACTACCAGTTCACAGTGCTAGCCTTCGGGCTCAAGTCCGCACCAAGGGTGTTCACAAAATGCCTAGCAGCAGCTGCAGCGCACCTTCGGAGGAAGGGCATACATGTATACCCCTACCTCGACGACTGGCTTGTGAAAGCAGGATCATACAGACACTGCAAGGATCACATCAATCAAGTCATACAGACACTGTCCAGACTAGGTTTCTCAATACATTGGGAGAAGTCGTCAACAAAACCACAGCAAATCAAAATATTCTTAGGGGCACAGATAGACAGCACACAGTCCAAGTGTTCCCCAGCAACAAGAGAACTATAGCGCTCCTGAGGGAAACACGTCCTTACCGCAAGGGGCAAGTTCTGACAGTGAGGAAAGTGAGCAGAACAATGGGGATGATGGCATCGTGCATCCACCTAGTCCCACATATCAGGTTGCACATGAGACTGTTCCAAGAATGGATACAGCAGCAGTGGTCACAAGCAACAGGGAGTTGGGAAGATCTAGTGGTTGTCACACACGCAGTGCAGCAAGAAATAGCGTGGTGGAAGGAAGAGAACATATTACAAGGGAAGCCATTCACACAGCCAACTCCAACAGTGACCATCACAACAGACGCCTCACAGCAGGGCTGGGGCGCGCACATGGACAGACTCCGCGTCAGGGGGCTGTGGCCACAACAAGATGCAGTGAAACACATCAACTACCTAGAACTAAAAACTGTGTTCCTAGCCTTAAAAGCCTTTCAAAAGCAGCTTTACGGACAGAGAGCGCTGATACAAACAGACAACACAACCACCATGTTCTACATCAACAAACAAGGGTGTACACAGTCAGCACCGCTATCAAACCTAGCACAGGAAATTTGGAGATGGGCCATCCCTCTAAGGATAGACCTACTGGCAATACACCTCCCAGGAATAGACAATGTGGAGGCAGACCGACTCAGCAGACAAACGTCGGCATCCCACGAATGGGAGCTCAATCAACAGGAGGTGCAGCGGCTGTTCCAAAAGTGGGGTACACCACGGATAGACCTGTTTGCAACACTCCAGAATGCAAAATGCCAACATTACGCATCCAGACAACCGGACCAAAGGTCCCTAGGGAATGCGCTATGGATAAGTTGGTCGAACGAATTTGCATACGCTTTTCCCCCGATACCACTGTTACACAAGGTACTGAACAAATGCAGGAGCAGCAGCATGACACTCATACTGGTGGCACCGCAGTGGGCCAGACAATCATGGTTCTCACAAATAATGGAAATGGCGCAGGAACCAGCACACAGGTTCAGCAGAAGGAAAGACCTCCTCACAATGCAAGACGGAAAAGTGCTCCACCCAGAACCAGAGAGCCTCAGCCTAGCAGCATGGCTCCTGAGGACCTAGAATTCGCACACCTCAAGCTACCACCAAGCACCATGGCAGTTCTCAGAGAAGCAAGGAGACCCACTACAAGAAAATGTTACATTGCAAAGTGGAAAAAGGTTCTCGCAATGGTGCATTAAAGAGGGACTGCAACGAAAAGTCACAAAAGAATCAACGGTACTACAATACTTAACGCACCTACTACACAGCGGCCTAAGTTACTCGTCACTAAGGGTTCACTTAGCAGCCATAGTGGCCTACACCAGGGGAGAAGCGGGGAAAAGCTTCTTCACCTCCCAGGTGGTCAAAAGATTTCTGGAAGAGACTAAAAGAATAGCCCCCCCTAAAAGAATGCCAGCCCCAAGCTGGAACCTCAACACTGTGCTAACACAGTTGATGAAACCACCATTTGAGCCCATACACAAGATAACACTGCACATGCTCACACTAAAAACGGCATTCTTAGTGGCTATCACGTCACTACGAAGGGTCAGTGAACTGCAGGCTCTTACACTACAAGAGCCCTACTTGCAAATACACAAGGACAGAATTGTCTTGAGAACAGACCCACACTTCCTGCCAAAGGTGGTGTCGCGGTTCCATATTAACCAGACAATACTGATACCAAGTTTCTTCCAGAAACCATCAACGCCCACAGAAAGGGCGCTACACACGCTGGACGCCAGAAGGGCAGTGATGCACTACATAGAAAGGACAAAGGAATGCAGGAAAACAAAACAACTCTTTGTTTCCTTCGCAAGCAGTTTCCTGGGACGGCCAGTAACAAAAAATACCATAGCACGATGGATTGCACAAGCAATACAACTCTGCCACAAGCAGGCAGGACAAGAGTTAGAGGGAGCCGCCCAGGCTCACTCAACAAGGAAGAAAGGAGCAACGGTTGCGTTCCTAGCAAACACACCTATACAAGACATTTGCCAAGCGGCAACATGGTCTTCCGTGCACACGTTCACCAAACACTACTGTGTGGATATCCAGATGAACAAAGAGGCACAAGTAGGACAGAAGGTCTTACAGCACATTTTCAGCAACCAATGCTCATCTTCCACCCAACCACCGCAATAGCAAAACCGCTACAAAGTCTATGCACAGCATAGTGAATCCAGAAAGATTCACGCTGCAAAACGATTAGTTTCTTACCTGTCGGTGTAGTTTTGCAGCTTGAAGACTTTCTGGGTTCACTAGCGATCCCACCCGCCTCCGCCAGGAAGATAACATAGGAGGTTAAGGGTACAACTAGACTACATACAGAGTTTAGAGGGATCAAAAGAAAAATTGAAAGATAAAAGACAAAGACATAGACAACAAAAACTGTAAGAAGAAAAAGAAAAAAATCCGAAGATGGCTACCAAGGGTGGGAGCTTCCGCAGGAAGCGCGACGACGTCACCGAAGACACCAAATGGTGGGGTGTCGCCGCCCACCTGGGCCAACAAAAAAAACAAAAAAAAAAAAAAACAAAGAAAAGACTACGAATCCGGACCCAACCACAAGATGGCGGAATAATGCACAGCATAGTGAATCCAGAAAGTCTTCAAGCTGCAAAACTACACCGACAGGTAAACTATTCGTTCCCACCTTTTCATCCATGCACCAGGGCATGTTTCCATGTGAAACCCAAGATTCCTTCCTTAACCTCTCATGGTTCCACCCGCTAACCCTGTAATCCACTCACCCCCTTTTTTCTTAATATGTCCCTTCCTACCCTACAATCTTCATCACTGTGTTCCAACCTATCACGCCTCAGGGCTTGAAAAATAATGAAAATGTTACTGGACCTGCAGGTCTAGTAACTTGAATAATCTACTCAACCTAACTGTCATGCACTAAACCTGTGAACTGGCCTCAAATTGTGTGATCCTAGGCAAAAATGTAGTCTTATGGTGCCGCCTTTTTCTTCGTTATCACATAAGAGAGCACCTTCAAATATGCAAGTTCACTATTTCTGCTGTACAAAAAAACTTTTTATTTACTAGACTAAACGTTTATTCCATGTATAAGAATCGAGCCCACATATAGGGTACACATGATCCCTGGCTTGCCTCTTAGTTCACTAATGGCATTGTCATCTGGGCAGTAGCAGGAATATTTTCCAGTTCATGTTTAAAAACTCACTTTTCTTAAATATATTACTAAGCCATGATGTGGAAGTGCACTGTCATTTGCAGATAGCACACTTTCAATTGAAATGGGCACAAAACTTTCTCACTAACGTGTAGTTTTATTAATAAACAATGTTTGGGAATTGGGTTGCAGCAAAAATGTGCACATCACAAAGTAAAGTATTCTGATTTGTTTTGATCTTATAAAAATCTTTGTTTTTCCTCCATGTATTTACAAAAATGTGTTTCTTAACTAGTAAAATATATTTCAAATGTTTGAACAGTTCTTATTAGCTATTTCAGTGCTGTGTTAGAAAAGATATCGATCACAACGGGAAACCCAATCTACCCTTGACGGCTTGGGCAAGTAGTATTCGCAGGTAAGGGTGCCTACAAGGGATTTACTTCAGTAAATATTTCACTTAATTCGTCAGTTCAATCTGGACAGGCTATCTTAATTTGCCTGTCTCTAAACGTTTGTATCAAAAGATAACACTCACAGTTATTTCAACATGTATTAATCTTACATAACCGGAAGATAAAGATAAACACACGGGTGAATATTTTCAAAAGCGTTTTATAGTATTGCAAAAAAGTTTTATAAAAGGAGGTACAAAATCATTTTATAACACGATGAGACCGGAAGTTTCAACTATACACAAATGAATGTTCTTCCTAGTGACTATTGTGGCCACCTTTTCTAAAATAAATTATACATTGATGGAGGAGAAAAAGGTGTAATTGTCGACGTTTCGGTCTAATTGAGGCTTGTGTCCACTAGACCATCTTCAGGACTTTGAAATAAAAAAATGTTTGACCCTTCAATAATTGTGCAGGGAGGCTTAACAGCCCAAATGGGATGGGAGTGTGTCGACCATATGTGTCATAATCATAGATTGTTTTTCGGGCCAAAACAAAATGCTTTTAAGGCCAATATTGGTTCGGAGACATATATAGAAAAACCTCGAACTGCTTCTAATTTAGGCCGATAGATTTACAGACTCTGAATCGGTATTTAAAGGAAAATACTTGCTCAAAAAGTCGGCATCGATGCCGACTTTTTGAGCGAGTATTTCCTTGGCGCAACACAGAGGTCCAAATCTGTTCATTAATGTACAGTGGATGTGGTTTTAAATACTGATTCCGAGTCTGTAAATCTATCGGCCTAAATTAGACCGAAACGTCGACAATTACACCTTTTTCTCCTCTATCAATGTATAATTTATTTTAGAAAAGGTGGCCACAATAGTCACTAGGAAGAACATTCATTTGTGTATAGTTGAAACTTCCGGTCTCATTGTGTTATAAAATGATTTTGTACCCCCTTTTATAAAACTTTTTTGCAATACTATAAAACGCGTTTGAAAATATACACCCGTGTGTTTATCTTTATCTTCCGGTTATGTAAGATTAATACATGTTGAAATAACTGTGAGTGTTATCTTTTGATACAAACGTTTAGAGACAGGCAAATTAAGATAGCCTGTCCAGATTGAACTGACAAATTAAGTGAAATATTTACTGAAGTAAATCCCTTGTAGGCACCCTTACCTGCTAGTATTAGAAAAAAGCCTGAAATCTTACAGCCTTTCATTTCACATACTTTGCACAATGCGATTGTCACACAGTTCGTTTTACAAAATTCTCTAAATTCCGTCACAGAAAGAAAAGTAAATTTAGGAAGACAAACTGACTTTTGACCTCTGCCTTTGAAAGCCAGCAAATTTGATAAGATAACAAGATTTAAAGACCCCTTTATTGCTTATTCACTTTGTGAGTAAGCAGAACTCATGTTGTCAGCTCACCAGAACGGGCAAGTAGGCCCTAAAAATAGTTTGTCCTGATTAAATCTAGCTAGCTATATGGATTGGCCAGTGGATTTTTCGAACCCTACACTTATGCTCACTCAACACTTCTACCAAGTTCATCACCCCGTCCTCCTCATTTTATCTCTATTAAGTCACTAATCAGCATATTGTCATCACAACGAACCTCTTATTGCTTTCCTCCTACCCTCTGGTTTCCATAGCCTCCTACCGTAACCACATCCATAATCTGCCCTGTGTTTTCATGCGCACAGTCAATGAACAAGAATTGCCTAAACATCGTTTTTAAATAAATCAGACTCTAGCACGGAGTTGTGCTTCTTTTTAATAACTTGGTTAAGAGACGCTGTTGCTCCTACCCTACACTAAGCCATCCTGCCAGACTGCCAAACTGGTCAGGATTTCTCCTACTAAGTTGATCCAAGGAAGAAAAGTGCCCTTCTTCGAGCTCTTCCTACTCAAAACCAGTATTCCACTATGTTCCAATAGTGAATTCCTACTGATAAAATGATCTCAAACTCTAATCTTCATATCCTCTTTCCAGCTGATCTGCAGATCACCTCCTCCCATCCCTAATGTCTTTCTGTACTCCATTCTTAGATCAACTTAAAACCTCACAACCTCTGTATACTCGGCAACTTCAGTACCTGAGATGCACCAGACCAAATAACTATGTTAAACTTGAAATCCTCAGCTTGCATCAATTGGTTGCTGCTTCCACACACACAGCTAGACCCACTCTATGCTATATTAGTTCAATAGCTGTCTCCTCTCCTGATCTGGCCTTAGTGGCTTCTATTTCAGCCTTTACCGAGGCACTGAAGATTTAATCCCTCAAAACACCAAGATGGATGTTGACTTCGGAAGACGCTTAATTTAATTATGCTTTGTTAGAACCGGGGTCTCCAGTTGGCCAGAGTCTGCACCCTAGTCCAAGTAGGGACCACCGATTCCGACAAGGTAGCTTGGCGCGAGGCAGGTAGGCACGCACAAGGCTATGTGTGAAGTAGTTGTGCAGCACACCCCCACACTGACACAGTAAAGCACACACAATGAGGAGACACCACTCCAGTTTCATTTAGGAGAACAAGTTTCTTTATCTACTTCTTGTCAGGGTTGAAAACGCAAAGTTCTCACAGTATGCCGGGTAAACGGTTTTTGTATCCTCAGCTCAATACAGGCAACAATCTTTATGCAGATAGACAATACAGGTAACAATTCTTATGCAGATAGACAATACAGGTAACCATTCTTATGCAGGGATTCAATATAGGTAACCATTCTGATGCAGGGATTCAATATAGGTAACCATTCTGATGCAGTTCCAAAGAAGACATTTCAGCAGGGGGGGGCATTTCCCAGATGGTTTTGCTCGCATCCGGCTAACTTCCCCAGGTATTCAGGCCCCAGGAGCCCCTGGGCTATCCCCGCTGTAAATAGGACGGGGCCTCCGAGTTGGCGTAGGCCCCAGATCTCCCCGACTCACCAGTTCAGTCCCTGCGGGGGAATTCAGGCCACAAAGCAGCGCCGGTTCCGTTCTGCGCGGAACGCCCCCCTCCCCAGTCAGCCCGCTCCTCACTTCACTCGGGGCTTGGACTGGGGGAGGCGGATTGACTCGCGGCCATGTCCGGGGCTCTCTCTCCGCTTCCCGGAAACCGTTCTGAGGAATTCAGGGGCTCCCTCACTCCTCGGAGCCCCTCTCGCGAGTGCCTTGGGCGAGCCCGGATTTCCTGGGCAGTTCCTCATCCGGAAGCCAATCAGGACGCGGCTTCCCAGAGGTGCGGCCGATGACGCGGCCGGAGTCCCGGTTGCCAGGCGACGCTCCCCTGCTCGCGCCCAATCCCAGCGCGGCACTCTCCGGCCGGGACGGGGTGTCCCTTCGCGCCTTCTGGGCTCGACGGCGAACGCGGCGGCCCTCACTCTGACTCAGGGGCCGCGGCGGTGATTTGGGCCACAGTCGCGCGCTCCTTGCTCAGCGCTCGTCTGAGGTTTCCCGGCCAGCGGCGGTGAGTCCCCCACGCCTAGCGCTTCTTCTCTCACAGCGCGGGGTCCGCGGCGGTGATCTTGGCTCGCAGTAGCGCTCTTAGCTCACAGCGCTTTCAGCTCCCAGGGCGGTCAGCCCACAGCGCATTCCGCTATCAGCGCTCTACCGTACCTCAGGGGTCCCCAGGCACCTGCGGTACTTTCAGGCACACAGCGCGTCCCAGTCACAGCGCTGGTAATGGATTTCAGGTGTGGGTTGTAGGGGAAGGGAACATGGCAGTCCTTGGAAAGGCACCCTGGAGATGGTATTCCTGGTTCCCCTCTCGCAGGGCAAGGTCAGCAGGCAGGCAGGGTAACTCATCTAACTTGGGGCAGCGGTTCCTAGGATCAGTCCGCCTCAGTAGTGTAGCAATCCCCCTAGCTCAGCAGCCTTCACTCCAGCGGAGGGTCCCCAGGTCCAGTAGTGTAACTAACCTATGAGGTTCCCTCCTTTTCTTTTATACCCCTAGGTCAGGTGACCCTCCAAAAAGGCGGCAAGATGGGGGGGGGGGTTTGGAAGGTTCTAGAAGACTCTGGGGACTCTGTGGTGTCTGTCTATGGTGAGAAGAGGCGGGACGGTCAAGGTTACAGTAGCATTAAGTCTCAGCCTTATTCCAACTACTAGTGCGCAGATAGGACAGTGGCCTCACCGCAGTAGCAGGGACCTGTGGCAACCATGTTTTTAGGAGAGAGCACCTTAGCACTGTTTAGAAGCGGTAAGGAGCCCAGAGTTCTATGTCCAGCAAAAATGGCGGTCAGTTAGGAAGCAAAAAGGGAAAAAAGGTAGGGAAAGACCCCCCTAGGGCTGACAGGTCTAACACACGTCCCCCCCAGCCGAAAGTGGGGAGAGCTACCCAACCTCTAGGGAGTTCTCGTCACTAAGGCAGAAAAACCTAGAGAGACCGTCAGCATTGGCGTGGTCTACTCCGGGTCGGTGTTACACCCTGAAGTCCATACCCTGGAGGGAAATGGACCACCTCAACAATTTAGGGTTTTCGCCCCTCATCTGCATGAGCCAACGAAGGGGTCGGTCTGAATCAGGAAGTGGGAACCAAAGAGGTATGGCCTCAACTTCTTCAGGGCCCAGACCACCGCGAAAGCTTCTCTTTCGATTGTACTCCACAGTTGTTCCCGGGGGAGTAGCCTCCTGGATATGAAGGCCACGGGTTGATCCAGGCCCTCGTCATTGAGTTGTGAGAGTACTGCCCCAATGCCATGTTCAGAGGCGTCCGTTTGAACAATAAATTCTTTAGCGAAGTCCGGGGCCCTGAGCACCGGAGCAGTGCACAAAGCCTGCTTGAGGGAATCAAAAGCTTTCTGGCAAGCTTCGGTCCAAATCACTTTCTTTGGTTGTTTCTTGGAGGTTAGCTCCGTCAGGGGGGCCACAATGCTGCCATACCCCTTGACAAAGCGACGGTAGTAACCGGTGAGGCCCAGGAAAGCCCTGACCTCCGTCTGGGTCTTGGGGGGCTCCCAGGCAAGGATGGTTTCGATCTTGGCTTGTAGGGGTTGCACCTTACCCCCACCCACCAGGTGTCCGAGGTATACTACGGACCCTTGTCCTTTTTGGCATTTGCTGGCCTTGATGGTCAGGCCCGCCTGCTGCAGGGCCTGCAGCACCTCCCGAAGGTGGCACAGATGTTCTTCCCAGCTGCTGCTGAAGATGGCCATGTCGTCCAGGTAGGCAGCGGAAAAGGCCTCAAGGCCGGACAGTACCCGGTTCACCAGCCGCTGAAATGTAGCAGGAGCGGTCTTCAGTCCAAAGGGCATCACTTCAAACTGGAAGTGGCCCTCCGGTGTGGAAAAAGCGGACTTCTCTCTGGCTCCTTCCGTCAGAGCGATCTGCAAGTACCCGGACGTGAGGTCGAAGGTACTCAAATATCGGGCAGCGCCCAGCCGATCAATGAGCTCATCCGCCCTAGGGATGGGATGAGCGTCCGTCTTGGTCACAGAATTTAATCCTCGGTAACCCACACAGAACCGAAGTTCAGGGGTGGTGCCTGTGGGGCCGCTTTGGGTACCAACACCACCGGACTAGCCCAGGGGCTACCTGAAGGCTCGATCACTCCCAACTCCAGCATCATAGCGACCTCACTCTGGATGCTGGCCTTCACCTTATCCGACAGCCTGTAAGACTTGGTTTTAGCAGGGGGGCTGTCCCCCGTGTCCACATCATGGGTACACAGGTGGGTAATGCCAGGAGTGAGGGAGAACAAAGAAGAGTACTGCTCCAATACCTGGCGGCAGTCCCTCTGTTGATCAAGGATGGGGAGAGAACCACTCCCTCCACCGATCCGTCTTTCTCTTGGGACGCAAGAAGGTCCGGAAGAGGCTCGCTCTCCTCCTCCTCGCTCCCATCGGTCACCATCAGGAGGGTAAGCTCCGACCTCTCCTTGTGTGGCTTGAGGCGGTTGACATGCAACACTCGGTGGGGTTGCCGTGGGGTCTTAAGATCCACCAAGTAAGTGGCCTGGCCCTTCTTCTCCAGTATCTCGTACGGGCCAGTCCATCGGTCCTGGAGGGCGCTAAGCTCTCTGGGCTCCATGACCCACAACTCCTGTCCAGTATCCAACTCCACAGGATGGGCATTCCGGTCATACCATTCTTTCATGACCGCTTGGCTGGCCTCTAAGTTCTCAGATGCCTCTTTCCACAGTCCAGCCATCTGGCTGCGGAACGCCAACATGTAGCTCACTACATCTTGGGGAAGCCTCCTAGGAGACTTCTCCCAGCCCTCCTTCACCAAGCTGAGAGGTCCCCTGACAGGGTGCCCGTACAGCAGCTCGAAGGGGCTGAAGCCCACCCCCTTCTGCGGCACCTCTCAGTAAGAAAACAACAGGCAGGGCAAGAGGACGTCCCACTTCTTCCTCAGGCCCTCAGGCAGACTCCTGATCATGCCTTTCAGGGTCTTGTTGAACCTCTCAACAAGCCCGTTGGTCTGGGGGTGGTAAGGGGTGGAGAACTTGTACGTCACCCCACACTCCTTCCACATGGCCTGCATATAGGCGGACATAAAGTTGGTGCCCCTGTCCGACACCACCACTTTGGGGAAGCCCACTCTGATAAAAATCCCCATCAGGACCTGCGCCACCGCAGGTGCAGTGATGGTCCTCAGAGGGATAGTCTCCGGGTACCGGGTGGCGTGGTCCACTAGAACCAGGATAAACCGGTGACCAGCAGCAGTCAGCGGGTCCAGAGGTCCAACAATGTCGATGCCCACCCGTTCAAAGGGGGTACCAACGACCGGTAGTGGTTCCAGGGAGACCTTCAATTTGGTCCCGGTCTTCCCGCTAGCTTGACAGGTCACGCAAGTCCTGCAAAAAGTATCGGAGGCAATTCTCATCCTGGGCCAATAGAAATGTGGGACTAGACGAGCAAAGGTTTTGTCTTGGCCCAAGTGTCCCTCCAAGGGAATCTCATGTGCTAACTCCAGCAAAAAGGCCCGATAGCACTGGGGGACCACTAAGGCCCTGGATGACCCATGCACCGGAGCCTTGGGCTCACTGTAAAGGAGGCCGTCCTCCCAATAAATGTGGTAGCTTCCTGAAGCATTTCCGGCTGCTTGGGCTTCGGCCTGTCGCCACATGCCCTCAAGGGTGGGGCACTCCTTCTGTGCCCGGCAAAACTCCTCCCGGGTAGGCCCTTTTTCCACCTGCCACTCTGCAGGGGTTGGCAAGTCCCCCCCGGGAACAACGTCACCCTCCGTGGACTCCGGTGCGACTACCGCAGGTGCCCCATCCATCTCACGTGGTGCGTTCTCCACAGCGTTTTCCTTGCTAGCAGCTGGCTGGGCAATTGTCTCAGGCTCCAGCCATGGTTGACTCCCCTTCCGGGCAGCCATGGATCGTGTAAGAGCACAGGTCCATTCCGGTAATCCCAGCATCTCTGCGTGGGCTTTGAGCTCTACCTCCCTCCAGGCAGTGTGGTCAAGATCATTTCCTAACAGATAGTCGATTGGCATGGCAGGGCTCACTGCAACTCGTAGACGGCCTGAAACCCCTCCCCACTCAAAGGGAACTTGGGCCACGGGGTAGTGACCCACACTGTTGTCAGCCATCACAACCGGGTGGAAAACCATCAGGAATCACTTGCTCCGGGGACACCAGTTGTCTCCTCACCATCGTCATGATGGCCCTGTGTCCCTCAGGGCCTCCACCCCCTGCCCGTTGACAAGGACCCTCTGCCTGTACTTGGCAGTGTTCGAGGGTACCTGGGTCTGTGGGACCATTTCACTGTCTCCCAGGGATACTAGTGTCAATCCTGCCCACTCACCCCCCTTATCTAGGGACAGCTCCTCCCCCAGCGCTACACTCGCCATCCCGGGGTTCTTACCTCCAGTAGGGGCTGGGGTCCTTTTTCGACACTGGGGATCCCCCTTGTAGTGTCCAACCTCCCCACACTCATAGCACCGGACAGTTTTGGGCTGCTGACTTCTGTCAGGATAAGTAGGTTTCTGATAGCCAGATTGGGGCTGGGATCCAAACCCTCTCCCTTGCGGTCTGTTTTGGGGGCCTTTGGAGAACTCCTTTTTTTTTTTTTTTATCTCCCACCTCTCTCTTCTGGTGGAAACTCTGTCCACCCTTTTGGGGGTCCCCCCCCAGATCCCTTGTTGGACACCCTGGTACTGACCCAGGTATCCGCCTCCTCCGCAAGCTCCCTCGGGTCGGTCAACTTGCGGTCAACCAGGTGTTGGCGCAGCTCTGGAAAACATTTATCGAGAAGGTGCTCTCTTAAGAACAAATTATACAGCCCTTCATAGTCAGTTACCTCACTGCCCCGCACCCAGCCCTCCAAGGCCTTCCTAGCGTAGTCCAGGAAATCTACCCAGCTCTGCGTGGGGAGTTTGTGGCCATTTCTGAACTTCTGTCTATACCTCTCAGGGGTAAGACCAAACTTCTTAACCAATACCTCCTTCATAACAGGATAGTTGGTCTGATCTGCCTTGTCTAATGTAAGGAGTGTGTCCCTCCCCACCGGAGGCATGTACCTATATAGGCTACCCCCCCAGTAACTCTCGGGGACCCCATGGGCTCTCAAGGACACCTCGTAAGCAGCTAGCCACTTGTCAATGTCGTCCCCCACATTAAAACTGGCCACAACATCCTTAGGCATGTAAAACCTAGACTCCCGTGGAACCTCAGTGGGTACACTGCCACCATTTGCATTATTCTGAGTCCCCATCTGTAGGGCTCTAATCTCCAGTTCCTCCAGGCTGAGCTCATGGGCAAGCTTCCTTTCCTCCATAGCCAGCCTCTTCTCTTCACGCTCCTTCTCTAACCTGGCGAGCTCTAGCTTAAGCTGTCTCTCCTCCCTCCTTTCCTCGAACTCCTCTGCAGACAAACTCCTTACTGAGACACTACTGCCTGCCCTGGAACGCCTTCCTGGCAATACATTATCGCTAGTATCTATATGCAGTAAGTCCAGCTCTCCTGGAGCGTCATGCTCTACCTGCCCCTCGTCCCCTCTCCCTTCCGGGTGGGCCAATGCCCATGCTCTCAAGGTTTTTTGAAGCTCCTCCCTTTTGGCGCCTCGCTTGAAGAACACCCCTTTCCCCTCGCAGAACCCCTTAAGCTGCGCCACCGTGTACACTTCCAGGTTGGCTAGCTCGAATTCCATCTTGCTAGGTAGGGCCTCGGACGTTTTCAGGGAAAACCACTAGGACGTAGGCAACAGGCTTTAAACAAGAGCACTTGCAATCAGGGAGAATTTCGAGCTTGCGTTACGTCAGGTGTAGGATTGTGGCGCACACTGAGTCACTGTAGGGTGCTGCACAAGTCCTAATCCCACCGCTGAACACCAATGTTAGAACCGGGGTCTCCAGTTGGCCAGAGTTTGCACCCTAGTCCAAGTAGGGACCACCGATTCCGACAAGGTAGCTTGGCGCGAGGCAGGGAGGCACGCACGAGGCTATGTGTGAAGTAGTTGTGCAGCACACCCCCACACTGACACAGTAAAGCACACACAATGAGGAGACACCACTCCAATTTCATTAGGAGAACAAGTTTCTTTATCTACTTCTTGTCAGGGTTGAAAACGCAAAGTTCTCACAGTATGCCGGGTAAACGGTTTTTGTATCCTCAGCTCAATACAGGCAACAATCTTTATGCAGATAGACAATACAGGTAACAATTCTTATGCAGATAGACAATACAGGTAACCATTCTTATGCAGGGATTCAATACAGGTAACCATTCTGATGCAGGGATTCAATATAGGTAACCATTCTGATGCAGTTCCAAAGAAGACATTTCAGCAGGGGGGGCGCATTTCACAGACGGTTTTGCTCGCATCCGGCTAACTTCCCCAGGTATTCAGGCCCCAGGAGCCCCTGGGGCTATCGCCGCTGTAAATAGGACGGGGCCTCCGAGTTGGCGTAGGCCCCAGATCTCCCCGACTCACCAGTTCAGTCCCTGCGGGGAATTCAGGCCACAAAGCAGCTCCGGCCTGCGCGGGACGCCCCCCTCCCCAGTCAGCCCGCTCCTCACTTCACTCGGGGCTTGGACTGGGGGAGGCGGATTGACTCACGGCCATGTCCGGGGCTCTCTCTCCGCTTCCCGGAAACCGTTCTGAGGAATTCAGGGGCTCCCTCACTCCTCGGAGCCCCTCGGGCGAGCCTGGATTTCCTGGGCAGTTCCTCGTCCGGAAGCCAATCAGGACGCGGCTTCCCGGGGGTGCGGCCGATGACGCGGCCGAAGTCCCGGTTGCCAGGCGACGCGCCCCTGCTTGCGCCCAATCCCAGCGCGGCACTCTCCGGCTGGGACAGGGTGTTCCTTTGCGCCTTCTGGGCTCGACGGCGAACGCGGCGGCCCTCACTCTGACTCGGGGGCCGCGGCGGTGATTTGGGCCACAGTCGCACGCTCCTTGCTCAGCGCTCGTCTGAGGTTTTACGGCCAGCGGCGGTGAGTCCCCCACGCCTAGCGCTTCTTCTCTCACAGCGCGGGGGCCGCGGCGGTGATCTTGGCTCGCAGTAGCGCTCTTAGCTCACAGCGCTTTCAGCTCCCAGCGCGGTCAGCCCACAGCGCATTCCGCTCACAGCGCTCTACCGTACCTCAGGGGTCCCCAGGCAGCAGCGGTACTTTCAGGCACACAGCGTGTCCCAGTCACAGCGCTGGTAATGGATTTCAGGTGTCGGTTGTAGGGGAAGGGAACATGGCAGTCCTTGGCAAGGCACCCTGGAGATGGTATTCCTGGTTCCCCTCTCGCCGGGCAAGGTCAGCAGGCAGGCAGGGTAACTCATCTAACTTGGGGCAGCGGTTCCTAGGATCAGTCAGCCTCAGTAGTGTAGCAATCCCCCTAGCTCAGCAGCCTTCACTCCAGCGGAGGGTCCCCAGGTCCAGTAGTGTAACTAACTTATGAGGTTCCCTCCTTTTCTTTTATACCCCTAGGTCAGGTGACCCTCCAAAAAGGCGTCAAGATGGGGGGGGGGGGTGTTTGGAAGGTTCTAGAAGACTCTGGGGACTCTGTGGTGTCTGTCTATGGTGACAAGAGGCGGGACGGTCAAGGTTACAGTAGCATTAAGTCCCAGCCTTATTCCAACTACTAGTGCGCAGATAGGACAGTGGCCTCACTGCAGTAGCAGGGACCTGTGGCAACCATGTTTTTAGGAGAGAGCACCTGCACCTCAGCACTGTTTAGCAGCGGTAAGGCGCCCAGAGTTCTATGTCCAGCAAAAATGGCGGTCAGTTAGGAAGCAAAAAGGGAAAAAAGGTAGGGGAAGACCCCCTAGGGCCGACAGGTCTAACATGCTTCAATCTCAGCTTGCCTCTATATTGTCTGGTAACAATATGACAGCAGTCCAGGAGTTCCGTCTTTAGCTGAGAGCTTTCAACGTTACCTCCCTCAAGTTGCATTCAACATAGTCCAAATATAACTTGGTTGATATAGTTACATCAGGAAGGCCAAATGACTTCACTACTCCTGCTGCAACTCTGAAGCTGCATGTCTTCAAAAGAACTCTACAAAATAAATGCTCAATCTCACAAGTCTGAATTTACTCCCTGAATACACTGCCTTTGGTATTGCCCACCTCAAGAACTTTGCAACTCTCTCCCATCAAGGAGAATCACCTAAAAAACCTATTTGGACCAAAAAGAAAATGGGTAGGGGGGAGGCAAGGGGGTGGCATTTGAGCCCATGCCAATTATAATTAATCATTATCTCCAGCTGATAACTAAGACTACTCTCCTTCACCACCCTGTCTTCCTGTGCTCTTGTTGACCTCCGAGCTTTCGGCCACCCAGGTTCATCTAGACACTGTTGAACGGCAGCAGATTCAAAAGTTTATTAGGACTACGACTGCCATCATGGCCAAAGCTATCCTAAACCCCTCCTTGGCATCCAAAACACTTCCTGCTTTTTTTTTTTATATCAAAACAGAACCTTCCAATTATTAACTTGTGCCTAGTGGCACATTCCGAGTTAAAAGATCAACCTTCAATCAAGTTTTGCGATTTATTGGAGGTAATAATTTTCTTGGGGGTTAACGTACTTGTTTCTGTCCTGGTCACAGCAAGGAAACTGTCTCACTTGATACAAGACTACAAAATTCTTGCCACAACATAAAAGGCGTCTCTGCTGTTCTCTTAGTAGATTTCCTTTCTGGGTCTGTCAGAGTCTATACCTTACATTGCCACAGTGATTTTACTACAAAGAAATACAAAATACTTTTCAGCACTCAGTTACTGCCTATCCTAATTATTTCTCTTCCACCCTATTCTACTGCATCTTTCTTATTTACTATGTTCCTGGAAATTCATGAACACTTTGTTCCTCTTTAACCTGTGTCCGATTCCTCTCTCTGACCTACTTACCTTCTTCAATCTCAAAAAGTTCTACTAGTGTGATGATAACTGTTAAGTCTTACTGAAGCTTGAAAACTAGGCAGATCTTCACTCCAGGGTTATTGGCCAATTCCTTCAAGCTCTTGACCACTTAATAATAAGCCCTCATGCTAAACATTTCAAAAACCGCAAACCTCTTGAAATCCACTCCATACCAACCATACCCAATGAAAAGGCTGGCAAGTTAATTGATGTTTAATGACTCTCAAATATTTTATTTTTTTATTTATCCTCTGGTAGAAAACATCCATGGAATTCATAGAATAAATTCAAATATTGCACATACATCTGAAATTCATATAACCTCCTCATAGAGAATGCCTCCAATAAATGCCACATATATAATATCAGAGTTTAATACAAAAAAATGGAAACAAAAAAAGAAAGAAAATATGATAACAAAATGTCACTGATTTCCCCAAGAAGTAAAAAGCTACCCTTGCTAACAAGAACATGATGTATTACAAAAGATATCAAATTCCTGTCCCATCAAACCAATCATGCCAAATCTCCCCAAACTTTTTTATGGCACACAGCCTTTGGGCGTATAGCTGTTCGTTACACCTGATCCATTTAATCTTCGCCTGCCATAGATTCGAAGTTGGTACTTCATATGTCTCCATTTTTGCTGTATCAGAGATTTAGCTATCAATGTAGCAACAACGAAGAATTGTTGCTGACGCACCGTTAGTTGGATTAACAGTGGAGCTAGACCAAATAGAGTGCCAAAAAGTTCTAGATCAATCTAAATTTGTAGTTTATCGCTAATAAAGCCAAAGTCCTCCTGCCTAAACTGCTGAAGAGCAGGACATGTTGAGCAAATATGCGGCCAATTGCCTTTCTGTCGGCCACAACTAAAGCATGCTGCGGAGATGGAAGGGAACATTTTTTGCAGCCTTCGGGGTGTAATAAGGCAACCATTTAGAATAAAAAGCCATTCTTTTGAAGTATGCCCCTCAAATGGCTTTACGGGCCATTTGGTTGTAACTAAGCCATGTCCGCCTCTCTATCCTACACTCCGTAAGGGCCTGCACATGCAAAAAAGCGGGAAGCACTGTTTCGGTTAGCTCCTGGGATAATGAACAATACCAATTCTGTGTGCCAATAAAGCCGGTCACAAAGTAAGCACAGCTAATATCCTCCCTAGGAGAGTTATGAGGTTGTTCACAACCCATTAAAAAGTGCCAGATTTTAAATAGGAAAACATCAGACGGGGGGCGGAAATGGTTGAACTCCTTATAAGCTGTTCCCAGGGTGTCACTGTCTCCAACACCATAAAGTTGTGAAGCCTCAGAAACCCCGTCTTTTCCCATTCCCCTATAGCTGTGCTCTCCAAGTGCAATCCCAACCGAGTGCAATCCAACAAAGGGACCAAAGGATGGACCAAGGGAAGTTGGAATTCGTCTTTAAATTGCGCAAATCTGTAAAACACAATAATGGGCAGCTTATATCTCATTCGTTTAGGTAATCTAGTGGTTTTTTAAAAGATGTGGTGCTGGGAATCTGCCTCGCTTAGCATCTGTTGGAGATGGAAATAATCTGATGCGTTGGTAGCATTGATCTCACAAACCATCTAGCGTAAAAATGCTGCTTGGTGGTACTTTTTAGATGTGTAAGCGCTAATCCCTTTCTTCATACTTCAACTTCAGGGCTGTCAGTTTGGGGCGAGCTTTCTTCCTCTGCCATATAAAACTACTAAACAGACAATTTCGTTAAATAAAGACTGGGACATTTTTAGCATAACATTTGTGAAAATAAAAACAAAAAGTGGAAGAATAGCCATTTTAATTTAGGCTACCTGACCTATTATAATAAGGGATAAAGGTGTACTGCCTCGTCTTTCACAGTATGGGGGCGGGGGGGGGGTTTAAATCATTTATACGGAGTGAAGTGATTTTGTTTAGAGCCCAAATTAATAAACCTAGTCCTAGAAGGTATCAGGCTAGGGTGTTGGAACGGATAGCATGCTCCAACAAGCATGTCAAAATCTGAAAGACATTTTTTATATCTAAGGAAATTGTTAATCAAAAAAACCTGCTTTCAAAATGTTTATGAAGAAAGTGAACATATAGGGCGCTTCCTGGCAAGATCCGTCAGGAAACAAAAATACATAAGGAGATCATTAAGGCTATGTACGATGAAGTGGAAGGTCGCATGGTTCATGGTTGTCGGAACAGGTTGTCAAAGTGTTTTTTCGGCCGCTACGCAAGATTGGATGCCCCTCTCAGAGATCTTCTCCGGTTTATATCGAGTAATAACTGTGCTCTTTCCAATTGACGACTCTCTCCTGTGAGGCACAAGCCAGTATCATGTCTCCCATTACGTCTACTGAAGTGCAGAACTCAATTAGAACACGGATGCAAAAGCCTGGGGATGCGATGGGCTACCAGTAGAAATCTACAAGGTATTTGAAGCACACTTTCTCAAGGTCTTAGTAATTTTATTTAATTCAATTCTTGCTGGATGTGAGCTTCTTAGATCTTTTTTCAGAAGCTGTAATCATTAGTTTCTTGAAGAAAGACAAGCCTTCCGATAAACCTGGCTCTTATCGCCCTATAGATCTACTGAACCGGGATTACAAGCTATTTGCTAAAATAATTGTCCTCGGGGTAGCTCCACTAGCGTCTTGCATCGTTCATCTTGACCAAAGTGGATTTCTGCCAGGCCAATTAATTTCATTTAACACCAATGCTCTACTGCAGGCGATTTATTATTGCTCTGACAACTCTATAAAGTCGGCTATTGTCATGCTTGACACCGAAAAAGCGTTTGATTAAGTAAAATAGCTAGCTTTGTTTTCAAATTTATTGAATTTCAGTTTTCCTCGTAATTGTTAATTTAATAGAGAACCTATATCAGAAGGCCCAAGCAAAAAGTATAATTAATACTCCTGCAGTATGACATGTTACAATTCAAAGAGGCACAAGGCAAGGCTGCCCTATGTAACCTGTTTTGTTTGCTCTGTTCATAGAACCTTTGGCGGCTGCTTTGACGCAAGACCCACAGATTAGACCTCTGATGCTGGGCGCACAGAAGTTAAAATTGTTTGCAGGTGACACAATCCTCTACTTGGCTCCGGAGGAGCAAAATATCACCAATGCGCTGGTTAAGATTCAGGCATTGATGGACATAGGGGGTTACAAAATAAATCATACTAAATCAGAACCTCTTCTTATTAACAGCTCGACATTGGTTTTACCTGCTGCTATGCGCCCAATTAGATACCTAGGTATCTTTGTATCTCAAAATTCAGCAAATCTATATCAAAATAATTATGTTGCCGCCCTTAAAATGGCACATTGCCTACTTGAGCAGTGGCAGTCTTTACCCCTTATGATGACCATCAAATTGATTTGTAGCTTCTTCTACAATGTGAGGGCACTAGATAAATGCTGAAAATTCAGTGCAGTCTCTACCAGTTTCAGCCTTGGCATGGTCTTTTCCATTAATATTTATAGTACCCCAGTTCATGTTGTATCTGATGCCTCTTGTTGCTATTTTGTACTTTAAGCGCCTATAGAATATTGGCATTGGCCAGAACCAATGTTATTTAGCTACAAATACCCCACTTATCCCTATGTAAGGCCTTCTTTGGCATGCATAGTGCCCATGCCATTTCAACTAAAACAAAATGCCTGGTTAATAATTCACTTTATCAGACATGTTGACGACTAACTTCAGTTGTCCATTGCAAAATATTAGCAATCTTTCAATTTCGTATATTGGTCAGGCAGTGTGCTCACAAGGCTTTTATTGTATAGTAAAATCACTCTAGTTGGTAAAGCGGGAAAGAGAAGGGGTAAATGTCTCCATTTCTGAAGTAAAAATTGTAATTTTGAAGTTTTTGAAATTGTTGTTTAAAAATGGTTAGTTTGCTTCGATTACTAAACGGAGTAAAATTGTGCAGTCACGTACAGAGAAGCAGGATAACCCTTCCATTGTAGTTTAACCTAATAAGTATTTGTTTATTTATTTTACAGGTCACTGCAATTGAACCAATAATTAATCATGGGGGAGCCAGTGCAAGCACTCAGCACTTGCACCAAAGTTTGCGGTGGTTTTTTGGTGTGGCAGCAGTGGTTACAGATGTTGGGCATATCCTCCTCGTTGACTTGTGTTTGGATGATTTGTCATGCAGTCACGATGAAATGGAGGCCTCAGGTATATCATTGCTTTTTTATTTTGACGAAAGCCAATGCAAAATACTTCTGATTAATTTTGGTTTATAAGCTTGAGTATTTACATCATAGTAACTGTGCATCAACAAAGCAATCCTGTCTCGGCAACATTTGTTTTACAGCGCCTATTACCTGGAGTGTTGATGTCCAGAATAGGAACTATGATTCCACTTATCTGTCATATCAATCTTAAGCAAGGTCTGAATAATTGTTTAAGCTCTTATATAGGGTTTGCTTCCTAAAACGATCAACATAATGTAGAAAATATGAATATTTTTGTAATTTCCAGATGTTTTATATACACGTCCCTTAGTAGAATGTAATATGTTATTACCTTTACACAAGGGCTATGACTCTTGAGGCAAAGTCTCAAGTAGTTATTATCATCTTTCGACTAGAAAATGTCATAGCCATCAAATTACCTGCTATCTTTCAACAGATCTAAACGATTTGACAAATGCAAGCTTTTTGTGAGCCACGCACTGTATATTTTGGTGCCAGCTCATTGCTTGAAATCCATGACATCACATGCCCTTGGATACCTCATTGAACATTGAAAATGCGGATTCAAATGCCTCTGAAAGATAAACTTAAAAATCTCACTAAAAGTAGCCCGCTACCCTCTGAAGCAAACCCTTTGAGCAGAACAGTAGTCTCCCAGTTCCTCCCGAATTTTCTATTCCCATACCCAGCTCACAGTATCACGTTTAAAAAAAATGAAATTCAGACTGTAGAATGGATATCGAAGCTTGAAATGTTTTCGTAGTTTTATTGCATCTGGACTCTAAGCGACTTTGACATCCTTTCTATAAACAAAATCCTTTCTATAAACTAATTTGACATGTCTGAGGTTTTGTATGCTGTTTCCCTTTTCTATTACAGTCATGGTGCCTGTTAGTTAAATGTTTTTTTTTTTTTCTTTTTTACTTTTGGCTCCATTCCTATTTATTGGCTGAACCTAAATGGTACCCATTTCCATATACTAGATATAATGGTAGTGTGTGTTACTCAAATTCTTTCCTGGGTTATTGTTAAATGGACTTGTTTGTTGTGCAGACCTAGAGGTGATGAGTGGGATCTCTGCTGACATTCCTCACATCCGAGAGAATGTAACCAGACAGCGCAGACATCTCTGCCTTCAGCTACTGAATCCATCAGGGACCACAGTTACGTCCCTTTACTACATATCAAGAACAAATCACCTAGCTGTCGGCTTTGCAACTGGATATCTTTCCCTCTGGAACATGAAAACCTTGAAAAGAGAGTAAGTGGATAATATATTGGAAAGCTAGTTTGTTCTTAAAATTTAAAAGAGAATTAGCTTTTTACACATTTGTGCCTGGCCAGTCTGACCATTGATCACCTAGCAATATACTATAATTGGACCTCTTTCTATAAATACTTGTCTATTCACCCTTCACACCTATTACCAAGTTCTATTTATTTGCAGCTGATTGTGTAAATTTTTGAGTAGGTGAATGTTGCTGTGGTCTTGCAACAGCTCTGTCGCTTGGCACTTGCTTATGCTGCAATTTTTTAAGATGAGGTGATGTGAAAGTATGATTACATTTTCATTAAAGGTATCCAAATGATGGACTCATTAGGCCAAGCAAATAGACCTAATTTAATCTCAGTGCTGCAAACAGATGAAAGGAGTAAAGAGATGGAACATGTAGCCAACCTTTACTACAGGCTTGAAAACGGATAAGTGACTGGCTTCAGTCAATATGGAACCTATAGAGTACTCCAAGCATTAGGACTGGGAACAGTGAACCATCGGTATCTGCAGATATATTTCTGCTAAGGGGATTAACTAGAAAAGATTAATTAGCTCACCTCAAGACACATTAGCATAGGTGACTTGTACCAGCTTATAGCTACATAGCAAGGGGCCTCTTCATGTGAACACTTTAACTCGTCTGCCAGGTTTACGATTCTCAGGCAGACAATGCAACGCTTGACTAAGGTTGGAGGCAAAGTTGTCTTCTATCTCCATTAGTTTTTGATCTTAGTACAAATTATATTCTAGGAGCCATCCTGTTAACACCAGTAACCAGAACAGTAAGAAACCTCAACATTCTGTAACGGTGACTGTCATTTTGGCATTAACTGATAATACACAAAATATCAAAATTGATACAACCTGATCGAATACCACAATAGGAATGACCTGAAATAAAAAGTGAAAGATCATGATTTTGATGAAAATATTGGCTGTAAAAACAAGCAGGCTATTTTCTTTACATGTTAAAACTCTTGAGGCTAACATTTTGAATAGCTCAGAATCACCTTTCCACAAAACATGACTCTGGGAAGGCATCTTGCAACAAATACAATGAATACAGTAGTGTTCGTGAAACCTGTCCTATTCCAAATGACCAGCCAGATGTGGACACCTTGTTTTATGAAGCTGAATAATGGGACTATTCTGTCTATGTCAATGAAATGAGTCCTTGAACATCAGTTCTGGAAATATGCCTAAAAACCAGATCAGGGCACACACCAAGTGCTTTAGAAGCTGATTTCAGTTTATTACTTTGGGAAACCGCTGTCTGGTTAGTTGGGAAGAAGGACAAAATCTCAGAAAGGCAGTAGTCTCATCTCTGCTGAAATGATAGATGCAACAATTTACAAAATATTTCTTATATAAAATGTGTAAATAAAATGGGACCTGGACCGATAAGTTGTAAGCAGGAACTGTCTTGGTTGAAAGACTTCTGAAAAACACAAAGCATTCACACATGATGTGGGAAGGGGTTGAAAATGTGCATGTACTCTTTGGCATTATCTGCATAAAGCCACATAGAGACCAAAGGACTGTGCCAGGCAGAAATCTCGTTTAACAAGAAAACATTTTGTGCATGAGGCTGCTAATGCTTGATCACATAAATGTATGATATTTGGTTGGAGGAAGAGGTCGGTGAGTGGTCAACATGGGAAAAAGACTAGTATTTTATTATAAACCAAGTACAAGTTTAAAGTGTGGAGTCTTTGCAGTGCTAATATTCTTAAAACCCTGTCTGTTTGCCAACCTTCCACTGCCTCCTCATCATCTCTATTTCTCCTCTGTAACGTTCACCCTCACATTACCTCCTTCTCTAGGTTTCTCATTTCTCAGAACAAAATTCAGATTTAAAAGTTTAATAACCCAAAACCCTCCTCCTTTGACAGACCGATCACCACAGGGCCAAGCTGTACAAAAACTCAAAAAATATAAATCTTAGGCTCTTTTCATAAGTTTTAACTTGAGAGATAAGCTAAAGGCTATTCATTCAAGTTTTGTTTTGTCTGGTACGAGGTTCAATTTTATGTACATTCATTATCTATAATCTTTCATCCACATGTCCTCTGACACCAAGTATGAAGCCTCGTTCTTAATCGAGGCTAAATAAAATAAATAGACCAAAATATTTGACTACTTGAATGTGGTTTCTAATGAAGACATTCTAACTAGAGATTTCTCGATTCAGATTGTCTAACAGGGCCCAGTTTGTTCTATGAAGCAGAGCACTTTGATGAATAAAGTGACTCTTTAAGAGTTTTACAAAAATAGGGACATTTTTTGAGCTTGCAACCGTTGCTCCTTAGAAGCTTGCTCATCTGGCTGTTTACCTGTTAAAAGAGTTTCATAGCCACAACAAACCACCAGGAGCTATCTTTAAGGATAGAAACACTCTTTGTAGATAAGAGGCTGGGGCCGAATAACTGCCCCCATCTCAAGGTATGCAGGACAATGTATGTGCCATCACCTCATGCTTATGATCCTCAGGTCGGAGATACCCAAGATTTGGCTAAAACAATTCTCTTCATCCTAGATTGGAAAGAATAGTATTTCAGTACTGAACATTTAATGTTAAACACAGATTTCTAATACCTGTACTGTCCCTCTATATTTCATCCTCTGAACCTTCGACAGTCAGGACTTTTAAACTAACAACATTGTCTTTTAAAGCTTTTATAATATATGAAAGGTTTGTTCAGCAGGATAACTAGATGCTTATTGGTTTCATGATATTTAGTGATAAAAACACATGGGAACCCTTGCTTGACAATAGAAGGATGTATTTTGATTAAACTATTCTCTGGCTGTTTAGATTTGCTACAATACTGGGCACTAAGCATTTGAAAGAAATGATTACCATTTATAAAGCAGATATGTAGTGGGGGCAACCTATGGGGCTGGTATCTGGGAGTACTCCAGCGCAGATAAGATTCAGTAGGTGGAAAATAGATGACTGAAAAGGTTGCTTTCAGTTCCCTCTAGCTGCTGCAGTTACATCGGTCATGTAGAACTTGGTGTACCTTTTTTAGAAGATAAAATTAATGCTGCCCCTCTTATATTGTGGAGTGCAGTATATATAAGAGGCAGCCTCTTTCTACAGGAAGGTAAGTGACTGCTTGGTTCTGGAAGAGTTGCAACAAATCCCCTGCTTGAATCATATCAAGACTTAATGTGCAAGTATTGGTTTGCCTATTCTACTTTGAGAACCCTGAATCATTGAGGTGAAAAACTAAGTGATCTCTCAAGGATCACCACTAAGTTGAGAATTGAAGAGAGGGAAGTTGGGGAACATAAGGCGACTGTGATAGCACATAGTCCTTTGATTACAGTGTCTGGACTGCAGCCATATCTCAATATGATTCAGAATGTGCAACATAAACTTTTATTGACTTGGTTTAGTCTAGGTACCATCCATTATTTATATACTTTTAAGGAGGTTAGCAGTAATAGCAGGCAATTAGCACTGTGACAGTTTGATAACTTTTTAGAGCAAACTACTCTCCATCTCACCTATTTTTGAGATCTTTGTTTCACCGAGGAAAAGATAAATTTTATCATTGATCAGATCTTTAAATTTTATGTAATGTAGGCCTGCCCTGCAGTATCTCCAGCAAAGTAATTCCTGTTTTACTTGCTCTTTGATTGTGAACTTTTTGTGCAAGTTAAGAAAATTAGAAAGTGGCATGGTATTTTAGACTAGATTTTTATTGTGAAATTATATTTTAGGATATAATGAGGGACGTTTTATATCTTTGTCATGTGGATTTTAAATTTTTATGAAACCGGTTATGTTTTGAGACTTTTATGGGTGTATAGGATTTTTAAAAAATATTTATCTTTATGAAATGATGTTGATGTGTAATTTATATGACTAAGTTACCCAAATGAAGTTGGCTTGAATACTTTTGGGGGTTTTGAGGAGCATCTGGCCTATTTTCTTTTATTTACATAGTTCGCCTTTCAGCCAGAAAGCCTTGGCAAAAATTCTTGCAGATCTCATTTTTCAAGATTTCAGAGATGCATGATTGACTAAAATTAGGGATTGTGTTGTGCATGCTATCTCATCGGAAAACAGATGAATTATGCTGTGAAGTCAAGTGTTGGATAATGATTTGAATATTTTGTTTAATCTGGACCGTGACTGAAAATTAGTAGACGTTCTATTTCAGTGTTACCTAGACCACTCCCATTACCTTGTTGTCATGCTCTCCTTGACAGTGACCGTGTATTTAAATCAGTGTTAATATTCTATGCAAAACTAAAGACAGTCTGATTTACAAATTTCTTTTGCTGACTCCCTGACAAGTCGACATTAAGTTTCTAGTTTTCACTCTTGCACATAAGCGTCTTTGTGGCTATTTCAACGCATACCTAACAGGAAAACAAAGGTACCTCTTCCCAAACAGTACCACCCCCTTCCTGGTGTGTCTTGGCAAGGACTTCCAGCCTGTTTGCTTTATAAAGAGGTTTGATGTTTCTCTGGAGCATGTTTCTCTGTAGAGGACGCACATCTTTGGAATAGTCTACCATTTCACATTAGACTTCCAACAGCTACCAGTTAAATGTTTCATGACCACTATAGGCATTCATCCCTTTCAATAATTTTGTGGATGCATTGAGTGGTTGCACAGTTGTATAATCAGTTTTTTCGTCTCACTTGACTTTGGTCTGGTTATCTAAATGTTTCAGGGGAAATGACCAAGCTCTTCTGAAGCACACCTTGGAGTCTTGTACTTTTTCTGACCCTCAGAGGATTAATCTTTGTCTCATTAGACAATATATTAACAGCGTCTTTCTCGCTCAATTATTCCCCTTTTAGGTCTCTCCTAGCGTCGCAGCGTATGCGTTGCTCGCTCTGCGAGATCTATTGTCGTCGGGTTGCTTTCGGAAATGGGTTCGAAGCTCCGCCCATGCTTTTCATTGCCGCGCGTCACACTTTATGCTAAACGCACGCTTTTGATTTGGAGTGAGGCTTGTTTGTACCCTCCCTGTCTCCTTTAGGCCCCGCCCATCCGGACTCGCACATGAGCACGCTTTCTGCTGACGAGCTGCGGCGCGGCACCGCAGGCACGGACCGCCGTCAAGCACGATCCCGAGTGGAGAGACGGCGACCTCTCCTCGTTCTCTCTGTCCCTTTAAAGGCTGTGTCCTGCTTGCGGAGGCGGCGCTCAGGGGTGAGCTCAGCTGCTGCTTGTTTAAGTATCCTGTTTGAGAAGGGACCGCTTGCCTTCAAACATTTTTTCAAGTTCATCATGTCTGCAGATGCTGCGTGACCACGCGCGCGCAAAGGCACGCCGAGGAGCTTGTGAAGTTGTTCCCTGGCTTGCAGCTGTGTGTTGTAGTGGAAGCAGTCGCTCTTTCACGACTCTTCGAGAACTGGCTTGGTACCACAGGCAGCGGGTGCTCGCGCCATCTGGTTCCCAGGAAGCTGTCGAAGTAGCAGTGTCTTCATCTCAGGGGCCGGGTTCTGCTGAGAAAGCGGAAAGCATGCTCAAGAACATGTCTAGTTTTAAGGATTATCCGAGTTAAAGACTGAACTTGGCTCCAGCGGGCCTACACCCGCCGTGTGCTCGCATGTGAGACGTTGAGGGGATGGGACGAGAGGCGAGCCTCTTAATCATGTCTGACAACCATATGGTCGTTTTTTCCAGCCTGGAGGCATAAACTCACCCTCTTTGTTTTATAAAGCCATAATTGTCTGCTTGCTGCACTTGAAAATGACTCGGGTTGCTCTGACATCTACGCTCATCCCAGCAGCTAAATTAGGGATTCCGTGCCAGCTGAGTCAGGCATCCTTCGGAACGGCTGGGGAATAGGTTTTTATTCCCCTTGCTTGCCGTGGTTTATCTCGTGCTCGCAAACAGCCCGCCGCAACCCCCTTAACGAGTCACCTTTGTTGCGTTGCTCACGCTCGTTTGAGATAACCGTCGGCTTCCCCGATCGATGCGTGTTTTTGTTGGATTGTTTGCTGTAGGAAATCGCTGTGATTTGGCGCAATGCAGTCACTCCGCGTCGTGGAGCCAGCGGTCCTTGCCAAGCGTCGCTCTGCACAGCTACCTCCTGCCTTTCCATTAGCACGCACCCTCTATGTTGTCTGTGATTGACTAAACACCAGAGACGCTATGAATGAACATATGCTGCGCGCAATGAGGTAGTTTTACGTTTTTGTAGAAAATGACATAGCGGGTTTACGTGCACTAACCCAGGACACGTTACTCGTTGAAGGGTCATGTGCTTACAGATGGGTGTGCCCATTGCTCTCTGGTTCTCCCTGCATGACATTTGGCAGCAGAATCCAGTAAGTATGGATTGAGAGTTCAAACCACTTTGTCTCCTTGGAGGTACGCTTGTAGATCGCAGTCTTGTCTCAATGTAAAAATAGACTTACTGCATAAGAGTCGCTGTCGTGACACAGCTGCATACACACAGAAATGAGAAAGATAAAAAGCACAAGGTATTAAATCACCGTTCAGCTATTTGACTTTGTTCCACAGGCACCATAACGAAGCAATGGAGTCAGCCGAGCAGGACAGTATTTGCACATGGCTACAGAGAAGGACTAGTTTAGTGGAGGAAACCAAACATAGACTGAAGTGTGGTAAGTTAAGAGTAGGCCCAAAAGTTCTATGGATGTGCAACACTCGACCAGCCTTGAACAGTGAGCGACTCCGGAATACCCTGTGGTAACAAACATAATATTTTAAAATAAAGCTCCTTCATCACTGTGTGATGTTTTCAGCTACTACCCAGATCGTTCACTGGATGGAACAGCCAGGGGAGTTCATATACTCGGGTCAGCAAAGTGAAAGAACAAGGCGAAATACTTGCAGTAGGAAAAAAATTGCCCCTGAAAAGAGGTTGCCACTCTAAAAGGGAATCACATGGAACTAGAAGTATACAGTGCCCATTAAGCACAAAAACATCCAAAATAGGTGCTGATTTGTTGGCACTGGAAACTAGCAGTGACTGGAAGGCACAGAAACTCTGCCATTTCATAATTCTAGCTATAAAGGCATATCATGATTGGTTAGCATTTATGTGGCATATTGCTGTATTTGGGTATTAACCTGGGACTAATAAGGCAAAACCTTTGCCCAGACAGTGTTAACTTACGTAAACATTGCAAAATAAGGAAGTAATACTATTACAAAATGTCTCATTATTCTGCATAAATTAGCCCTTTCTTGCTGCATAATTTAGCCAACAGCCGCATAAATTGGCCGCCCCCTGGCACATAATTCTGATGGCCCTGGCTTGGAGGCAGTGAGCTTCACTGGCTCTAGGAGGTTGTAAATCTGTCTTTTTTGGTTTGAACGGTTACTTGTTTCAAAGCTTGAGATGTAATATTAGTTGTTTCTGTTACTAATAAGACTCCCAGTTTTCCATCTTTACTGTTTTTACTGACAAATACGGACTGAAAACAAGGTGTTTCCTTTCTATATTTATTTTTAAAAACAGAAAAATACAAAAAATTGGGCTTTTGAGTGACTTTCCATTCGCTAATGTCTGGCAATCAGCTGAGCAGATTACCAGGTTGGGGAGTTAAAAGAAACTGGTTGAGGTTTCCTTAAATCCGTGCAGATCTCCATATATATTTGTTTCATACTGCTAAAATATTCATATAGGTGTGTTATTTAATTATATTCGGCTATTTATTGTGTTAAAACGTGACAGGCATCAAAGTATGAGTGCTTATTTATTAGTTAAATAAATGTGGACATTTACAGGTTCTGACTTCATTTATTCACAAAAACAAAATAAATATGGATAAATATTGATAAGATTGGCCAAAAAACATATGGATAAATGCAGACAGAAATGTTTAAAAAATAAATGACACCAAACTGGGAACCCTACCAGTAAGTATCTTTCAATGTTTGGGTTAAGACTCTTCACTTCTATCCACTCGCTCCTTAAAACTCCCTAAAAGACTTTGGGTTCTGCTTCCTCGCTCCCTTTAATGGATCTCGGGTCATCAAACTGCCAGGGCTAGCAAAAGTGACAAAACCCACCCTTTGTTTCCAGATAACATCACACAGTTAACACCTTGTCCCCTCCATAAACACTCAACGACACCTGTTTGCTGCAAAGGGGCCTGGACAAGAGATAGAATCTACAGTAAGTAAACCGTGCTCTGAGAGTCCCCTTTATGTTCTGTTTCTGCTTCTCTCATCATCACCCTCTGAAAGGGTAATGCCTGGGGTACCAAAGGGGAAGCCAGTGGTTGCAGCTACCACTCAAATTGAGGCGCATGCTCTCTTTTCTCCCCTTCCTTAGTTGTAGGATTTCTAATTTCTTCCTCATGAAGTAAAATAGGCCTATCAATAGGCAAAGGGTTACATCCTGCTTTTGGCGGCGGGAGCGGGGGACAAGTTGGGGCAGCCTACCTCAGTTACGCAGGTTATTTCCCAAAAACGACTGCTTCATAGTGAAATGTGTATGGGTTTATGCTGAGAAGCCGGCATATTATTCATTCATTTATTTATTTTGGAGTTTTGAATAGCGCGACTCGTCATTTTGACCACTTCTGAGAGCTAAGAAAACAAGCATTTGCAATGCAATAGGTCTCGCATTTTAGAAACTTTGACCTATTGCAAATGACAATGCCTTTTATTATTGCAGGTTTTTTAAACACATAAATAAAAGGCATTGTTATTTACAATACCAATAGCTCAAAATATCGCAATTGCGAGACCTATTGCATTGCAAATGCTTGTTTTGTGGTGCTGCATTGTCCTCCTTTCTCCTGTTGTGCCTTCCTTGGTGCCTGTCCACCTCCCATTTGCCCAACTTTCCATTGGTCTCAAAGTTGTAACATTAGCCAAAATTCAGTCCTATTAACTGAGTAAAATATTTAACATCTCCACTTTTTTTTTTTTTTAAACGGTCTTGCTCTTTTGTTTTTTATTCCTTGCTTGTTTTTATCTGCTTGCTTAGCAATGTGCCTAGACACTAATCCCTGTAGGAAAGACACTTGTTTTAGGGTTTAAATGCTTGATAGAAGATGAGCAGATATAGCTATGATTTTTGGATAGATTTTCCTGTGCCTATATTTTTTGATTAAATTGCATCTAGAAATTGCTCTGTAAAGAACGTTTTTCTTATTAATCAGTACAGCGCTTGGGTTTTAAGCTATCAGTGTTTGTCGTTTGTAATTAGACTTGAACAAGTGTTTTTCTTTACTGTGTTGTGAGTCACCGACTATCCATTCACTTTTAATTATTCCTGTAGTTACCACTGCCTTTTGGAAGGAGGAAGTGTTCCAGTCTATGCAGTTACTTTTCAAGAGCCTGAGAACGATCCTCGCAACTGCTGTTACTTATGGGCTGTGCAGTCTACCCAAGAGAGGTAAGTCATTCTATCAAAGACTACTGTGATTTATGCTTTTGTACTTCAGTTGTGTTTTACATGGGTAGATCTTGCAAACTGGAACAAAGACAAGTTAATACTGTATGAAAATAACACCTGGTATGGAAAAAGCATGCGTGCAAGGACAAAAAATAATCTCAAGATTTGTTGTGCGCTTCATTTGTGGCTCTTCATTAATGTTTTCATTATTAGAATGCTTCTCTTGTTTGAAATCCTTAATAGTTTAATAAGTAATATATTAATTTTCAAAAATGATCGGAGACCATTTTTTAGCCATGTAGGATTTTTATACAGTACAGTGAGATGTGTAACTTTAAATTTCCTCACACAGAGAAAAAAATTGGAAAATGGCTATCTCACTTTACATTGGAGATTTCCTTTGCAAGTGATAGTGAGGGGATATTTCTCATGAGGGCGGATTTTGGTGTCTCTAACTAATATGAAATTGGAATGTGAAACGTGTACTCCACTTTGCAGGAAGGATTAACATACACTTTGTGGCAAGTTTCTATGCAGCACACTATCAATCTGGTTATAGGTACTAAACAAGTACAGGTAGACCTGTAATTCACAAATAACTGTTCAGCCTATCTTTACTTCTCATTTCTGTCAAGAAAATACCTTGGTGATAGTTTACAATTTTAAATACGAATGTACCTCTCTGCAACTGAGGTAAATTTGTGGTAGAAAGATGGTAAAAAAAAAATGGCTAATTGATATGAAAGCCTGAGATGACTTTTGGAATGGTATGTTCTTAAGTATTCCTATTGTGATGCAAGGCAGGTAATCCACATGAACATGAGAAAAAAATTTAGATGACACTATTGTGAATACAAATAGCATTGAATGTGTATGGTGAAAATACTATGTACAGTTCACTACGGTGAATGATTTGTATGTGACTATTTTGCAGTATTTTATAGTAATAAGTGTGGCTACATGACATCAGGTTCATATGTCCAGGTTGTTTCAATTGTAAATCCTGCACTTATTTGATAGTTGGCATTGCCATTTCGTTTATCACTTGAATTGATGGAGTGATCGCATTGGGCTGGTTTTCACTTGCAATGGCTTGGTTCGTTACAGTGAAGGAGACCTAGTGAGCCTGCATCTTCTGCAACTGGCCTTTGGAGACCGGAAGTGCTTGGCATCTGGGCAAATCCTATATGAGGTACACTGTTAAACTAGACAACTCTTCACTTAAATGTGCATGGTAGCTCAATCAGTTGGTACTTTCATTTACAATTTGAATAAATCCACATCAGTTTGGAGATTCACAGTCTTCAGGCATTAATTTGTGCCTGAAACCTGTTTTGATTGCAGTTATTATGTAATGCATGTTGCTTATGCTCCACGTGTTATTTCTTCCGTTACTCTTACCGTATTTTAATCTACCTTGAATTGGAATGTTTAGAACAAAATGTGCACTGTGTTCAAATAAAGTTACATATTTACACCTGCAATAGCACCTGAAATCTAAAGCATGCACTTACAAGTTTCACTTGATGCTGTTTTTGCAGGGCTTGGAATATTGTGAAGAACGATACAGCCTGGATCTCACAGGAGGCATCTTGTCCCTAAGAAATCAAACTAGCAATACAAGATTGTTAGGTTGCCAGACTGTAGAGCGATTCCGAAGCCATGGAGAAAGGGACGATAGCTTGAATGAAGGTTTGTTAGTTCTATAAATTGCTGCAATATGGTTTGAGACTAAAGATTGTAGCGAAACTTTTTTTTTTTAGGTAACCTGCATCTTCAAAGGAGGACTAAACTTTCCGAGCACATAGAGCTCATTCTGTGGCTGATGCTGTTGTAATGCACTGATGTTCTGGCTTTACATTGCGCTTGCCTTTCCCGATTAAATGTTTCTTGTACAACCTCAAAACTATATTTTGCTTGTTTGGATGTATTCTGGGAATTAGAGAATTGGATTGGATGTCATTACTATTTTCTGTAGTTTTCAGACTTTTTATTGCATGTGGATTTGCTATGCTCGTGCAGTGTGCTTAGTATCACACAGGGCATGTTTCTTTGAATGGCTTCTTGCATGTGTACATGGTACAATTTATTTGCACTCTATTAACCTCAGATAGGCACCAAAACATGTCTATGTACGTAGTTAGTGGGTTTCTGATGAATACTTCCACATGCAGATTCCACATCTCTTGAGTAGTGTCCGATACCAGACTGGATCCAGAAGCTTTTTCAGCTCTTTCGCTGCTTGGTGGTGCCACAGCCTGCCCAGACATATGTCATGTAACCGCATAAGATGAAGATGAGGTGACCTCAGTTCCTCTTTTTCCATGCCCTAGGATGCGATCTAAAGTTGCTTTCGTTGAAACTTTACAGTTTAAAAAATGTTTAACTGCAGTTTATATGGCAAAATGTCCCCTCCGGTGCTTTTAAGTTTTAAACTTTATGACTCATGTGGCAATTACTGATGGGTCATCTCGTACCCTCTTGATGTCTGCTTGTGGTGTCTCGGTCCGTGCCACAATTCTAAGTCCTGATGGAACTGAGAGTGTATGACTATCAAGGCAATAAAAGAAAGGGAGTCTAAACTGTACCAGGACAGATGCCTGGAAAGCGATGCCACTTCCAGGGCTTTGCCATATTTTGCTCAAGTTCGCCATCGGCTGGTAACTCCTCCAAGAGGGCTTCTCCTGGATAAGTTCTCCAGGAGACCACATAGAATAAGCAGGAGGGAAAGAGGTAGATTGTCCAGCTGGCAATTTTTTCTCTGATCCCAGTTTTGGTGTCTACTTTGGAGCCGAGTTTGTTGGGTTTTGCACTGGCTTCAAAGCCAGAGTAGGAAGATGTACTCTCAGCCTTTCTGCCCCCTGACCCAATGCCTATCTCTGCCTACACTTAGGTGATGCTGGTGTTCTTACGCAGACATTCTTTTCCCCATCCCCTTCTTGTGTGCCTTTAAGGCCTAAGAAGCCCACAGGTCCTCTGACAAGCTCTGTGTTTAGACAAGGGCCTGGCCTCGATCGGTGACATTCTTGCGCCATTGAAATCCACTTGAGCACCATCTGCTCCTCATTCTTCACTGGAGGTACTCTGCGCTGGTGTCCTGCCTTCAGTGGTGCTAGTTTTGGATCAATCATGATTTGACAGACTTTTTAAAGATCAAGTCTATCCTTAAAAGATCCATATGAAAGGCCCAGCAGTTGTAAGGAGAAGCAGTATAGAGGAACCTGCCTTGTGACAAATACTACAGTAGGACGGCCGAAGTTTCGGATCCGTTTCAGATGCCCTCTCGATTTATCATGATGACAGTGTCAGTAGCGAAGCACCGATCTGAGGGACTATTAGCCCTTCAAAATATCAGCAGCTTGGACATGGCACCTGTTGTTGATCTAGACTGCCCTTCAGGGCCTGCTACTGAGCAAATTTCTTCTTTGATATCAGTACTGTATAATGCTGCTGAGATCGATCCCTGAACTACTCTTGCCTGTGGAAGAAACTAAGTCAGATCTCCTCACTGAGATTCTGTAGTCTACAGCCTCTGCTACTGAACCTTTACTACAGGTTAATGATGCCCTTATGGACCGCATCATAATGACTTAGAAAAAGCCTGCAAACACCCCAGTGTTTAACTGCCTGGTTGTGCAATGCCATCATCCTGTTCGTGGAGACCTTTCTCCCCAGAGCCCTCTGGTACAGGAATCTTCATCTTCAGAGCAAATCCCTGATTCCTTTTCCTAAATCTCCACTGGGTAGAGTCAAAGAAGATCAAAGCAATTGGAAAGAAGACTTTCTCTTCAGGACCCTTGCTTTTTGCTCAACTAATGCGAATTGTCTTGTGGCACGATATTCCCTTACTTTATGGGAAACAAAACAGCTAGTTATTCCTCACCTTCCAGACCACCTCTGAGATTGATTTGTTCTGGTTGTACGTGAAGGACAAGATGCACTCCACTTTGTTCTTGAAACAGTCGATTCTGTGACCCGATCTTTCCATCTGGATGTCCTCCATTGATTTTTCTGGGGTTGCCCAGACCTCTTTAATGGTTATGCCCTTTGATGGACTTTAAGTATACATATTTGAGAAAGATGTGGTAGCTGTCACCATAAACGTAAGTACTGAACTTCTTCTCTATTTCAGCCGTATCCCCGGACACTAGTGTTTCCTTCTTCAGCTGGCAGGTGAACATATACGGACAGGGAAAGCCTTCAACCTATTTGGCTGTGTTTGACATAAATCGGTGGTATCACGCCCAGATGCCAGATTCTTTAAGGTAAGAACCATTTATTTGCTTATGTAACGTGCAGTTTGAGGCACTGTAGTGTTAAATTTAACTTTGTGCTTTAGCTATGAACCTTTACATAGTCCACACCTACTTGTAGTCGTTACGTCAAATGGTGCATTTTTGACCTGTATACTCCTGTAGACCTCCAATCTGATTAAGCCTGCCTTTATTTCTCTCCTGCACTATCTTCCTGCATCTCAAAACGTGCAGGCTGCTGAGTGATGTTTGTAGTGTTGAGTTTAAGGCAAAATGTTCTGAGTTCACTCTTGTCATTTTTTTCAATGTTGAGTTGCAGATTTTGCTATTGCATGTGAATTAGGCAACCCTTTATTGTAACTATTAATGATTTATATTTTAACGTATAGTTCCTTTCACTGACTTTTGAACTCCCCTTCCATTTTGCCCTGTTTTTAAGGCCAGGGGAATTTCTTCAGAATTGTCCTTATTTCACATTGTGGTCATTGGATGCTGTCGTGGCTATGACCTCTCCACATTACATCTTGGACGTATTGGTACAAGACCGAAGTTTAAGCCGTGGAATGCCTTCTTCATATCCTCCTCCTGATCAGTTTTTTAACCCAAGCACTTATAATTTTGGTATGTACTTGTTTAATTATAAAAAAAAGAGTTAAGTCCTACCCTGTATAAAAGCTATGAAAATGTCAAGTAATTTAAATTGGTTTAGTAATGTGGGAAGCAAATTCTGATTCATTGTTTATAAATTAAAAAAAGCTGTTGCTTTCACTTAGATTTCAGTTTATGGTTGTTGAACATTTGCAGTTTTAGGATCTCCTGCCCACCTTATACAGTAGAAAAGTTTCTTGGGTGCACAGCAATACTGTTATAAAATCCCTAATGGCACCTTAGACTGATGTGTTTGAATTGATGATCTCTGCCTTTACTTAAGCATGTGGTAAAACTACTCTTGTTCTTTATTATTTTCTAAGTTTATAATTCTATTTCACTGAAGAAAAGTATCAAGATTAAATTCTACAACTTTGATTGGAAGAATGTGGATGATAGCCGTCTGATTTACATGCTCTGTAGAAGACCTGAGTGGAAAATGGATATGCACCTCTGAAAAGAAAGTGTTTAAAGTTCCACAGCCCCCAAATAATAATAATGGTTTCAGGCAGGGTAGCACCTTCCCTGAGCGCACATTGGATGTGCTTCCCCTACCTATTTAGGATGGACTGGTGAGCGTAGCAGATGCCGGGCTAGATAGGACAGCAGGTTACCCATGCATGGGTGAAATGATCTGACCACCTAGAGGAGTGGGCCCCCAGGTTATGGATCTGCTGCCAACAGAACGGGAGTGCTATGGAGAAGCGGGCTTATCGCCTGTCTGCGACTACATGATGTGAGCAGCAGATCCTGGGACGAGTGATGCAGAGGGTACATATTGAAGAGCTTGGCCTACTCCACTGACTGTCTGAGCCCTCAAGGATCTAGCACAGAATGGGAGGGTAAAGATCAATATTCTTTTCCACCGATCCATGTTGAAGAACTTAACATTTTACTAGTCCGATATTTGCCGCTGACATGGGACCTAGACTGCTCTGGTAGAGTTTTGGCTTGAGGTGTTTTCGCCTGTAAATAAGGGAAACTTTCCTTGCTGATTATGTTTGATTTGTTGACACTTTTCAACACTGTTGACCATCTGCTTCTACTGGAGCAGTTTTGGACAGGGTCTCGCTTGACACTGATATGGTTTGCTTCTTTACTTGCAAATCCAGCTTATTGCGGTAACATTGGGACCCATATTTCAACTCCCACAATATGTTGACAGGCGTCTCGCATGGATCATCTAATTTACATTTTAATGTTCATCTTAGACATCTGTTCTACCTGATTTGTGTTGACATTTTAGTTTCATTCATACCCTAATGACACCTAGTTCCACCTGGAGGTGCGTTGCTAAATTAAACTCCAAGTATTGCAAGATAGCACACATTGAACATTTGGCTTTGATCTAGTGAATGTAAAGTGCTACTGAGGCTTTTGGCCATTAAGCATCTTGGAGCCTCCCCATTTGTGTTCTCTTAGGTGGCCTTACTATATTCTCCAGTATAGAGTCACATATATGGTTTCAGGTCCTTGTTAACTCGAAGTCCGTAATGGAAATACCCTATTAGGAGAGCTCCCTGACTATGTACTGCACGCCTTAGGCGTGTCAGGACTGATGCTGTTAAGTTAATCTTCAGTTTATGGAAATGAGGCACTGTCTCACCCATGGTAGACACTCCGTTTGAAACCACCAACGATCAGTGCAAGCGTAGATTTAAGATTCTCACTCTCACACAAATATTTGCATGTTCCTCCCAGAAGATTTCAAGGTATTGTCACAACTGCTCCTTATATGTTGGAGACTTGTTAGGTCTCGCCTACGCAGCGCGCATGCGCTGCATAGGAGGGCCTTTACCCGTCGCTCTGCTTATTTTCAAGCACACACTCGTGCTTGTGGCGGCATCCACCTTGCGGGAGCGAGCAGGGGCGCGCCACAAGCACGAGTGCAGTGCTTGAAAATGAAGCAGACTGCTGCGCACTACGCACGCACCACTCCCGGGCTTGTTTTTCTTCCCTGGAATCTGTGATCCCCACCTTTCACACAGATTTATGAAGCCTACACTCAACCTATGGGTTCTGAACTATACTATCAAGTGGCCATCCTGCCCTGTTGTTCCGACTCCAGGCTTCAAACTCTGCTCGCACTCTGGGCTGTCCCGGCTCGACCCAGTGCCCCGTATCTGAACCGAAAGCTTCTACTACAGCTCTGTCCAGGATAAGACACTCTGGAAGCAGAGCCCGTTTGAGCATGTTTCCGGGTTGACACACCTATATCGGAGCCACTGTGAAGAAAAATCAATACGTGGCAGACAGATGTGTGCTGACCTCAAGAGCAGTCTGCGATACTGGAAACAAAGTCTTGTGCGCTGTTAGTTGAGTCACGCGCAGGATCTCATGTTTCACGGTTGGCCACTCGGGGCAAGGGATACTGTTGTTTTTTGGTGCATGGGGTTGACTGCCGTCACTTACAACACGAGAACAATGCGCGTGGCTAACTAACCCTGTGAGCACTCCTCCTTTAATGCACATGTATATTTTTTATTTGTTATTGACAGGTTTTGGCTTAACTATGAGGCGCTCTGACGCCTCCAGGCCTTGTCTGCACTTTATAAAATCACAAAAATATATAAATGGTTCTTTTAAAGCAAGTTTCAGTCGGTAGCAGGTCGAAGTTTCATTACTAAGTATGCATGTGCAGCACTTTCTTAGAGCTCTCACCCTAATAATAAAGGCTTTGCTTTACGAACCACGAATACAAGTGGCAGCCGAAGGGTTTGTGCCAGACTGCATAGATTGTCTAGCTCAAAGACTAATGTTGGTAGTAGTCATGCCTTCCATCATATAGCGCATGCCTGTCCATGTTATATCTCTGCCCCCACCAGCTCTCCCACACCACTGTGCACCTTTTAATTCTAAGGGCTCCTCTCTATTAAAGTCTCCATGGGTGCAGCTGGTTTTCATCAATGACTTCAGTCAGGAGGTTTTGATTAAAATAGACTAGGCATTATTTGAGGTGACAGGTAACAGTGCTAATGAGATGCTTATGAATTGGAGCTAGGTTCTTAAGCTGCGCATGTCTTAGCGGCTCATGCTCTACAGAGCTGGGGTTTGTATCTGGCTAAGTTGAGGATACACCCGACAGTGGGCTCTAGGAGGGTAATGTTTATTTCAGCTTGGATTCGTCCTATTGTATGGTAGTAGATGCCACAAAATTGGTTAAGACATCAATGCTGTGATCAGGGGCATAGCCAATGTGAGAAGTTGGCCTGGCATATGCTGTCCACTAATTATAGTGGGCACCTTGCACCAGTCCAAACAACCCCTTATTGGAGATAGGTTAAAGACAACCTTATTGAAAGCTATCCTAGTGGTAGCTATGGAGAGCAGCCTTCAGGCTAAGTCTTGAAGGAATGTAAAGCAGCTTGTTTTACCAGTCTATAATCTCTTGAGTGACCAAATGAAAGAGCACCACACCAGGTATATATTCAAAATATATGTATTTATTGCTAAACACACCCCTCTAGTCTCTTTATGAGGCTAGAGTTCGAAGTACATTAGTTAGAAGTTATTAAATCACAGTAATAGCACAAATACACGTTTGGGCCCTAGGGGCGTACCAAACCATATACCAATAAAGTGGTATGCGAACCACGACTGAACTAGACACTAGGCCTAGAGCCTCTAGAAGTGCTTGGACCACAAGGAACCACCCAAGGTAGTGACACAGGGGACCCACGGGAGACGTGTGCAGTGTAAATACACAACCGCGATACGCCGTTGACTTCTATGGAGAAAGTCGGGATCGGGAAATTAGAGAAAAGGGACACTTAAAAGAGGACTAGGACAAAACCCTTTGAGATCTAGGACTTTGAAGAGTCTCTACCCACGGGAGCACCGGAGTACTCGTGTTACCTCACCCAGGGAAGCCGGGTGCATAGGTGCCTTTCGGGGTCGGGTTTCGTCGTCGATTCGAATGGCGATCTGCTGCAAAGTGCTGCTGGCGGCCAAGAGAAAAGTGTCCGGGTGGATCCAAGAGTGGATCGGAGTTCTGAAGAACCTGAAAGCAGAGGGGACAGAGTCTGGGTCACTAGCCAGTGACCAGGAAGGCGATGGACAGATGCCCACCGATGTCGAGTGCTTCAGGTGCGTTGACTGTCGTCTTGACTCTTCAGCCACGAGGTCCAGGAGGCGTTGTCGGCGACCAGGAGCAGGATTCGGGCTGGTACACGATGTCTGTCGAGTGCTGAGGTGTCGGCGACTGGATTGGACCCAACAAGCCTCGGTGAAGATGTAGATCGTCGATGGTGCAGACCAGCAAGGTCTGTGGAACTCACCCAGCGAGGGTAAGTGAGGGCAGGCCTGGAGCAACCAGGATGCCAAGTAAGAAAAGGATTGGCCTTCGTTAAGGGCTACTAGCCAACGGGCTAGCGACCGCGAAGGAGCCTCGTGACGCCGCACGTGGATCTGGCTTACAGGACACTCGTGGAGTGGGGGCCAGTGATCTTCGGTGCAGGTGGTGCTGGAGGCTAGGGCTACTCGGAGCCCAAAGCACGACTTCTTGGGAGACCCAGAAGAGGATGCACTTGTAAATGTGCTCGGTGTCCAGGGGTCACGGTCTCAAGTCACCCACGATAGCCACGGGCCTCAGCTTTGCTGGGGACTCAGGAGTAGCCTCGGGGAAGTCTGAGAATCCACCTCTGGTGATGCGATGACTTCGGCGTCCGACGGGAGCTTCAGAAATGCGAACCGGACAGATGCTTCTTTCGTGCCTGCCAAGCAGGGGAGTCACTCCTTGACCCCAAGGGAGATTCTTCTGTCCTCTAATCGTGAGTAGAGCGTCGAAGGTCCAGGATTCAGTTTCAGAGTTTCACCAGGGATAATCTAAAGTCCTAAGGACTGGGTTCCTACCTTTATACTAAAGATAGGGGTTGGACTACTCTGTGGCCCCACCTATGGGTGGGTCAGGGCAGAGGGGTGGCTACACCCCTTTCCCTTTGTCCAGTTCGCGCCAAAGCAGGGGCTGCAAGCCCCTGATCCGGTTTGAACTGGGGTATGCACAGGGACACCAAATGTGCCCCCAGCGCAGGACTTCAAAGCACCCGAAAGTGCTCCCGCCCAGCCCGAATACACATTATCCTGTCTGGGAGGTGGTCACACCTCCCTGGGACAGGAAACCTATTGTCCAGGCCTCCCCTGCCGGAGTTTCGTCCAGCAGCAGGAGGCCAGACTCGTGTCTGTGGCAGCAGGATCCATTTTGTGATGCCAGGGCTCTGGAAAGAAGTTACCGGACTAGTCAGAGTTAACATGTCTTTCCCTCTAGAAGGGTGGAATGCTACCCCCGCCGCCATGTTTGGCGGGGGGTAGTATTCCAAGATGTTTGACACCAAACACGACATGTTTAGGTGCAGCCATTCCAAAGTTAGCATTTTACCGCGAGGATATAATGCGCTTAAGAGTATATGGTCAGGCTGCACTACAAACCGCATCAGAGATGGTCTCCGAACGCTGCAGAGGGGCCCTGCTCATGCAGGGGCACCCTCTCACATAGGAACCATGCACTCTGCCTTTAGGATTGATAAGGCCTGCCTTAGGAGTGACTTATAGGTTTATATGTGTGTATGTATTTAGTGATATAGGTAACCTATATCACAGTAAGGAGTGCTTGCACCACCTTACCCAGGCTGCAGTAGCAGACCTGTGGTGTCAGTTTGGATGGCCTTCCAGGGGTGGCATAATACATGCTGCAGCCCCTGGCAGGCCTCTGAGGTACCTATGCCCTTGGTACATAGTATACCATATACTAGGGACTTATAAGGGCACTCCAGATCCCAATCAGTGATGTGCCTAAGGCACATGGAAACCATTTTAGAGAGGAAGCAGCTAGGCTGGGGTTCTGATTAGCAGGGCCCCAGCCAGACTAATGTCGAAAAACAGTGAAGCATCAGCAAAAAGTGGGGGTACCCATGTGAAGCAGATCCTACTCTCCTACACAACCCCCCAAACGTAGGGACATTAAACTAACCTTGCCCAGTTAAGTCTTCATGTTCTAAGTGGAAATACCTAGAGAGTCCATCTGCATTCGCATGGTTACTCCCAGGCCTATGTTCCACTGTAAAGTCCATCCCCTGTAGGCAAATGGACCACCTAAGCAGTTTGGGGTTTTCACCCTTCATTTGTTTTAGCCATAAGAGGGGCTTATGGTCTGTCTGAACCAGGAAGTGTGTACCAAACAAGTATGGCCTCAACTTCTTCAGAGCCCAGACCACAGCAAAGGCCTCCCTCTCTATGGCTGACCAACGTTTCTCTCTAGGGGTCAGCCTTCTGCTAATAAAGCTACTGGCTGATCCTGACCTTCTTCATTCAATTGTGACAGTACAGCCCCTACCCCCAATTCAGATGCATCAGTTTGAACAATGAACTTCTTGGAGTAATCAGGACTCTGCAGAATTGGAGCAGTGCACATGGCCTGCTTGAGGTCATCAAATGCCTTTTGACAGCTAACTGTCCACTGAACCTTTTTGGGCATTTTCTTAGAAGTTGTCATTCAGGGGTGTCACTATTGATCCATACCCCTTGACAAATCTCCTATAGTACCCAGTCAGGCCTAAGAAGGCTCTCACCTGAGTCTGGGTAGTGGGAGCAGTCCAGTCCATGATGGTCTGGATCTTGCTCTGCAAAGGTTGAACCTGGCCTCCACCCACAAGGTGGCCCAGGTACACAACCTGACTCTGCCCTATCTGGCACTTAGTGGCCTTGATAGTCAGGCCTGCCTTTTGCAGGGCCTGTAAAACATTCCTGAGGTGGACCAGGTGATCCTCCCAGGTGGAGCTAAAGACAGCAATATCATCTAGATATGCTGCACTATAAGCTTCCAGACCTGTGAGAACTGTATTCACCAGCCTCTGGAAAGTGGCAGGTGCATTCTTCAGACCAAAGGGCATTACCACAAATTGATAATGCCCACTAGAGGTTGAGAATGCTGTTTTGGGCTTTGCAGTATCAGCTAGTCTGATCTGCCAGTAGCCAGCTGTTAGGTCAAATGTGCTGAGATATTTGGCAGAGGCCAAAGTATCTATGAGCTCATCTGCCCTGGGTATTGGATGGGCATCAGTCCTAGTGACTGCATTGAGACCCTGTAGTCCACACAAAACCTCATCTCTCTTTTTCCACCACTGGTGTGAGGTTTCGGTACAAGGACCACTGGACTAGCCCAAGGGCTATCTGAGGGTTCAATAACTCCCAATTCCAACATTTTCTGGACTTCAGTCCTGATACAGTCCCTGACATGGTCAGGTTGCCTATAAATCTTGTTTTTAATAGGCAGACTGTCCCCAGTGTCCACTTCATGAGTGCACCAGGTGGTCTGACTGGGTGTCAGTGAAAACATATGTCTAAACTGATTGAGGACTTGCCTGCAATCAGTTTGTTGCTGGGTAGTGAGGCTGCCTGCCAAGGCTGCACCATCAACTGACCCATCGTCAGGGTTCTGTGAGAGCAGGTCAGGGAATGGGTCACTCTCTTCCTCCTGCCCTTCATCAGTAGCCATGAGCAAGCCCATGTCTGCCCTGTCCACATATGGTTTTAACCTGTTGACATGGAGAACCCTGTGGGGACTCCTGGGTGTTCCTAGGTGACTAAGTAAGTGACCTCACCCTTCTGCTCAACAATAGTGTGGGGTCCACTCCATTTATCTTGGAGAGCTGCTGGGGCCACTGGCTCCAACACCCACACCTTCTGTCCTGGCTGGTAAACAGTCAGAACAGCCTTTTGGTCATGCCAGGCCTTTTGAAGTTCCTGGCTAGCCTCAAGGTTTTTGGTTGCCTTTTTCATGTACTCAGCGATCCTGGAGCGGAGACCAAGTACATAGTCCACTATATCTTGCTTTAGGGGCTTGAGAGGTAACTCCCATCCTTCCTTCACCAAGCACAGTGGACCCCTCACAGGGTGGCCAAACAGAAGTTCAAAAGGGCTGTGACCAACCCCCTTCTGAGGCACCTCCCTATATGCGAATAAAAGGCAGGGCAAGAGTATGTCCCATCTAAGCCTAAGCTTTTCTGGGAGCCCTTTAATCATGCCCTTCAAGGTTTTGTTGAATCTCTCAACTAAACCATTGCATTGTGGGTGATAGGGTGTGGTGAACTTATAAGTCACTCCACACTCATTCCACATTGCTTTTAAGTACCCAGACATGAAGTTAGCACCCCTGTCTGAGACTACCTCCTTAGGAAAGCCCACTCTTGAGAAAATTCCCAGGAGGGCCCTTGCCACCACAGGTGCTGTAGTGGTCCTGAGGGGAATAGCTTCTGGGTACCTGGTGGCATGATCCACTACCACCAGGATAAACCTGTGCCCAGAGGCTGTTTGGGGATCCATGGGACCAACAATGTCAATCCCTACCCTCTCAAAGGGCACCCCCACCACAGGTAGTGGTATCAGGGGGGCCTTTGTAGTGCCACCTGCCTTGCCACTGGCTTGGCAGGTTACACAGGAGCGACAAAACTCCTTACTGTCTTCAGACATGTGGGGCCAGTGAAAGTGAGGGACAAGTCTGTCCCAAGTCTTGTTCTGGCCCAGGTGACCTGCTAAGGGAATATGATGGGCTAGGGTCAATAGGAAGCCCCTGAACTTCAGAGGTATAACCAACCTCCTGGTAGCACCAGGCTTGGGGTCTCTACTCTCTGAGTACAGGAGTCCATCATCCCAATACACTGTATGGGGACCACTAGCTTTCCCAGCAGCCTCAGCAGCAGCTTGCTGTCTGAGGGGTTCAAGGGAGGGGCAGCTCTGCTGCTCCTGGCTCAGATCTGCCCTAGAAGGTCCCCCTGTCCCCAAGAACTCAACCTGGTCAGGTTCAAGTTCCTCTGGGACAGTTCCTTCTTCAGGGCTGAGATCATCCCCCTCAAGGGACTGATCTTCCTCCTGAGCCAAGGGGAAGGCACTGCCTTAACCCTACTACTCCTCCTCTTGGAAGGCACTTGGTCCATTCATCCAGAATCCAAGGCCTGTTCAGTGCTAGACATTTTGGCTTGTGACCTGGTCACAGCAAACACATCTGCAGGGATCCCCAGCATTTCTGCATGGGGCCTGAGCTCCACTTCTGCCCAAGCAGAAGTTTCTAAGTCATTGCCAAGCAAGCATTCGACTGGTAGGTTTGCACTTACCACAACCTTTTTAAGGCCAGTTACCCCTCCCCAGGAGAAGTTAACAACTGCCAGAGTATGGTCTGTTCTGACATTGCTAGCATTGGTCACTTGGTACATCTCACCAAGCATAACTTGCCCAGGCAGCACAAGGTCTTGTGTCACCATTGTGACACTTGCCCCTGTGTCCCTAAATGCCAAAGCCTCACGTCCATTGATTAAAGGCTGTTGTCTGTACTTGCCCAGATTACTGGGACTCACAGTGGAGGTCACATCCATGCCTCCATCACAGACTAACACAGCCTGAGTCAGTTCTCTGACTAGGTCAGAGCCCAACTCAGTTCCCAGGGTGAACCCTACTAAACCCTTGGCTGGAGCACTCCCACCAACTGTACTAGGGGGAACAGGTGCCTTAGGGGCATTGGTGGGTGCTGGACTGGAGTCTTTGGACTTGGTGCAATCACTGGTCCAGTGGGTCTTTTGCTTACAGACCTTGCACCATGGTTTTCTTTGGCCTTTCCCTTTGGTAGACTGTGAATCCCCACCAGAAGAAGATTTTTGGGGGCCTGATGAAGACTTTTGATCTTTACCCTTCTCCCCACCCTTTTCAGAGTTCTTAGCATCTTGCTTCTTGGTTTCCCCACCTTGGTTCTGTACCTTCTGCTTCACCCTGGTTCTGACCCATTTGTCTGCCTTCTTTCCCAATTCTTGGGGAGAGGTCAGATCAGAGTCTACCAGGTATTGATGCAACAGCTGATTTTGACAGTTATTAAGAATCTGCTCCCTCATTATCAGATTGTACAATCCTGAGAAGTCACACACCTTACTGCCCATCAACCAGCCTTCCAGAGCCTTGGCAGAACAATCCACATAGTCTACCCAGTCTTGAGTCTGTGCTTTTGGGTGTCTCTGAACTTCAACCTGTACTGTTCAGTGGTTAGGCCAAACCCATCAATAAGAGCACTCTTCAAGACCTTGTAATTATCAGCATCCTCCTCTCTAACAGTGAGGAGCTTATCTCTACCTTTGTCAGCAAAGGAGAGCCACAAGATTGCTGCCCACTGCTCCTGAGGGACCTTCTGTACCTTACAGGCCCTCTCTAATGCAGTTATCCATTTGTGGATATCATCCCCACTCTGGTAGGGAGGGACAATCTTGCTCAGGTTCCTATGGTCATAGGACCTTTCCCTGTCTCTAGGGACATGGCTGCCACCATGGGACTCTAGTCCCAACTTTCTTCTCTCTCTAAGGAGATCTAGGGATTCCCTATCTAAAGCCAATTGCTTTTTTTGATTTCCAGCTGAGTTTCCTCATACTGGACCAGTCTGTCTCTTCTCTCATGAGAGGATTCCCTCCTGTGAGAGGAGATAGAGCTCCCTATGGAGGTGCCAGAGTGGTGTTAGACTCCTGAGAAGGAGATCTAGACTTCCTGGGCACACTCTTAATCCTTCCTGGGGGACAAAGAGGGCATCATTCTGATCATCCTCATCATCTTCCACAGGAGGGATTGGGTTATCCAGGTCAGGGTCATTGTCACCCTCCTGGCCAGTTTCAGAGGGGGGGCTGGGGGTATTGGTACCCCTGGCCTCGTCCTCTGCCCCACCCTCAGCTCCTACCCCTTCAGTCCCCAAGGGCTTACTAAGGTCATAAGCCACCAACAACTCCTTGAGGTGTTGAGTGGTGGGAGCTTTGGCCTGTCCTTAGTTTTCTCAAGTTGCATAAAGCTCTCAATTCCAAGAATGGGAGTGTATCATACTTGGAGGGTGGAAGCTCAATGGCTTCCTGCAAGGATTCTTTAGATCCTACCCTTAAAGACATTACTAGTGTGGTGTGGTGTATGCACTACCTACTCTAGTGTGGCCTACTAAACTCTCTTGAGTTGTAGAAAGGGTTGTGCTATCCCTTAACACACAACTCTAAGTTCAGTAGAACTTACTGTATTCTAAGCTTAAATTATATGTACCTTAGGTACCTTTAATGGTTTTCAGTTGATCAATTCAATTGAGATTATCTGGTAAAACAATAGCAAGCTGGAATCCCACACGCTGCACACCAATGTGAGAAGTTGGCCTGGCATATGCTGTCCACTAATTATAGTGGGCACCTTGCACCAGTCCAAACAACCCCTTATTGGAGATAGTTTAAAGACAACCTTATTGAAAGCTATCCTAGTGGTAGCTATGGAGAGCAGCCTTCAGGCTAAGTCTTGAAGGAATGTAAAGCAGCTTGTTTTACTAGTCTATAATCTCTTGAGTGATCAAATGAAAGAGCACCACACCAGGTATATATTCAAAATATATGTATTTATTGCTAAACACACCCCTCTAGTCTCTTTATGAGGCTAGAGTTCGAAGTACATTAGTTAGAAGTTATTAAATCACAGTAATAGCACAAATACACGTTTGGGCCCTAGGGGCGTACCAAACCATATACCAATAAAGTGGTATGCGAACCACGACTGAACTAGACACTAGGCCTAGAGCCTCTAGAAGTGCTTGGACCACAAGGAACCACCCAAGGTAGTGACACAGGTGACCCACGGGAGACGCGTGCAGTGTAAATACACAACCGCGACACGCCGTTGACTTCTATGGAGAAAGTCGGGATCGGGAAATTAGAGAAAAGGGACACTTAAAAGAGGACTAGGACAAAACCCTTTGAGATCTAGGACTTTGAAGAGTCTCTACCCACGGGAGCACCGGAGTACTCGTGTTACCTCACCCAGGAAGCCGGGTGCATAGGTGCCTTTCGGGGTCGGGTTTCGTCGTCGATTCGAATGGCGATCTGCTGCAAAGTGCTGCTGGCGGCCAAGAGAAAAGTGTCCGGGTGGATCCAAGAGTGGATCGGAGTTCTGAAGAACCTGAAAGCAGAGGGGACAGAGTCTGGGTCACTAGCCAGTGACCAGGAAGGCGATGGACAGATGCCCACCGATGTCGAGTGCTTCAGGTGCGTTGACGGTCGTCTTGACTCTTCAGCCACGAGGTCCAGGAGGCGTTGTCGGCGACCAGGAGCAGGATTCGGGCTGGTACACGATGTCTGTCGAGTGCTGAGGTGTCGGCGACCGGATTGGACCCAACAAGCCTTGGCAACGGCAAGTCTCGGTGAAGATGTAGATCGTCGATGGTGCAGACCAGCAAGGTCTGTGGAACTCACCCAGCGAGGGTAAGTGAGGGCAGGCCTGGAGCAACCAGGATGCCAAGTAAGAAAAGGATTGGCCTTCGTTAAGGGCTACTAGCCAACGGGCTAGCAACCGCGAAGGAGCCTCGTGACGCCGCATGTGGATCTGGCTTACAGGACACTCGTGGAGTGGGGGCCAGTGATCTTCGGTGCAGGTGGTGCTGGAGGCTAGGGCTACTCGGAGCCTAAAGCACGACTTCTTGGGAGACCCAGAAGAGGATGCACTTGCAAATGTGCTCGGTGTCCAGGGGTCACAGTCTCAAGTCACCCACGATAGCCACGGGCCTCAGCTTTGCTGGGGACTCAGGGTAGCCTCGGGGAAGTCTGAGAATCCACCTCTGGTGATGCGATGACTTCGGCGTCCGACGGGAGCTTCAGAAATGCGAACCGGACAGATGCTTCTTTGGTGCCTGCCAAGCAGGGAGTCACTCCTTGACCCCAAGGGAGATTCTTCTGTCCTCTAATCGTGAGTAGAGCGTCGAAGGTCCATGATTCAGTTTCAGAGTTTCGTCCAGGGATAATCTAAAGTCCTAAGGACTGGGTTCCTACCTTTATACTAAAGATAGGGGTTGGACTACTCTGTGGCCCCACCTATGGGTGGGTCAGGGCAGAGGGGTGGCTACACCCTTTCCCTTTGTCCAGTTCGCGCCAAAGCAGGGGCTGCAAGCCCCTGATCCGGTTTGAACTGGGGTATGCACTAGGGACACCAAATGTGCCCCCAGCGCAGGACTTCAAAGCACCCGAAAGTGCTCCCGCCCAGCCCGAATACACATTATCCTGTCTGGGGAGGTGGTCACACCTCCCTGGGACAGAAACCTATTGTCCAGGCCTCCCCTGCCGGAGTTTCGTCCAGCAGCAGGAGGCCAGACTCGTGTCTGTGGCAGCAGGATCCATTTTGTGATGCCAGGGCTCTGGAAAGAAGTTACCGGACTAGTCAGAGTTAACATGTCTTTCCCTCTAGAAGGGTGGAATGCTACCCCGCCGCCATGTTTGGCGGGGGGGTAGTATTCCAAGATGTTTGACACCAAACACGACATGTTTAGGTGCAGCCATTCCAAAGTTAGCATTTTACCGCGAGGATATAATGCGCTTAAGAGTATATGGTCAGGCTGCACTACAAACCGCATCAGAGATGGTCTCCGAACGCTGCAGAGGGGCCCTGCTCATGCAGGGGCACCCTCTCACATAGGAACCATGCACTCTGCCTTTAGGATTGATAAGGCCTGCCTTAGGAGTGACTTATAGGTTTATATGTGTGTATGTATTTAGTGATATAGGTAACCTATATCACAGTAAGGGGTGCTTGCACCACCTTACCCAGGCTGCAGTAGCAGACCTGTGGTGTCAGTTTGGATGGCCTTCCAGGGGTGGCATAATACATGCTGCAGCCCCTGGCAGGCCTCTGAGGTACCTATGCCCTTGGTACATAGTATACCATATTCTAGGGACTTATAAGGGCACTCCAGATCCCAATCAGTGATGTGCCTAAGGCACATGGAAACCATTTTAGAGAGGAAGCAGCTAGGCTTGGGGTTCTGATTAGCAGGGCCCCAGCCAGACTAATGTCGAAAAACAGTGAAGCATCAGCAAAAAGTGGGGGTACCCATGTGAAGCAGATCCTACTCTCCTACAGCCAATAGGTCCCGCCTTGGGTCTTTATAAGTGTTTAGTTATCAAGCACAATATCCTTGGTGCAACAACATCAACTGTTGCATGGATAAACACTTATAAGGTCCCAAAGGCGAGACCTATTGGCTATGCCAATGCTTGTTTTTGGTAATGGTTCCTAGATCCTCAATTCTCTATTATGGGTATCCCCTTCCATTTTTAAAAGAATGAAAATCACTCTAGTTGCTGTTAGGAAAAAAATTATAAAGTTGGCTTTTCTGTTAATATCAGTCACAGGTCACTAGATCGATATGATTCACTCAACTTTTCCAGTAGATTAAAATATTTTTCATAATTCAATCATTTGTTATTCCTTTTATATTTCATAAAGGTATTTTGTTTCACTATCAAATTTTAAATTCCAAGAAAAATTATTTGTAACTTTATACATTTTATAGTTAAATTCTTTTTTCCCCCTTACAAAGATAGGACCAGACACTCATGAATATAAACTTAGATATAACAAATTAAAATAAACATATAAGAGGTATGTATTTCTTACCCACATCACTGGAAAATGTGTATTTCAAGGTTCCTGATAGGCAACATGATGAGTGCAAGCAAACATGTTACAGCGTTCTTGATTAGGGGTGTGCCAAATTTGAGTCATTTGCTCTTGGTCAATTATGTGAAATTTTGGAAAAATTAAGTGAAATGCAGGACCTGCAGTTGGCGCTATATTATGGCATGAAGTGTGTCTGGACTCATTTCACTCTTAAACTATAGTGCAAGAACACAGTGTGGTGTGCAAAGATACATCTCTTCCGGTTGTATTTCATTATTTCCATGCATTAATGCAAACGTTTGCCACAAATAGCATGTAATTGTACTAAAGGAATTTTGCATAACAAGCATAACACAAAATAATGCAAGATGATGCCTGTGTAATAGAAATTTTGCCCGGGGCCTCTTCTTGATAAGTAAAATTTGTATGCTTTGTTTTGTTGAACTTCCTTTAACCTGATTATGCTATTTCACATCATGTGGTGAAGTAAGACTTTAAACCATCTTTATTATAGTCCATCCCTTACTACTGAAACATCTTAAATCATGAATTTCATTCATTCCCTTTAGAAATGAAGTGTCTAGTGTCTCAACCCAAAACATTCTCATTGTTCCATCTTACTACCTCTGTGTAATTTCTGTATTCTAACATTTGAAATCACATCATGTTGCTATGTTATTTTAGATAATATATTGTGTGTGCTTCATTGCTTATGTTTGGTAGTATCAGATATAATTATACTTAAAATAGGCCACACAGGTAGAGATGAACTGCCTACCTATGTCCCCACTTTTAGGTCTCGCCTGAGCCAGCGCATGCGCTGCGAGACATTTAGTAAGCGGGTTTTGAAAGTGCTACCACAGGCTTTTGGTGGCCTCAAGCTTGCGTGCACGCAAGCGTGTGCGCGCGCAGCCGCCATCTGTCTTTCCTCCGTCACGGGTCATTAAGTGCATCGCGATCACTTTCACGGCCCTGCACAGCGCAGAGGTGCCATCTGGCTTTCCTCTCTCCCTGTGCGCGCGCGCACCACTCGCGTGTTTTTTTAAAATTTTATTTTTGCTCGCACGCGCACACAACTCCCGGTCGCGGCCGCACGTTTTCTTGTACTCTCCCGGGCAGCATCGGCGCTCTCACATGCATCAGTAGTTAGCTCCCAGCTCTTTATTGCATGCTCCTTCCTGCATGACCCACCCTTTCTCCAATGCGTGACCTCTCCCTCTGGCAGGTTGCTTGCCCCTTAATGCTCTCTGGGCACCAAGTTCTAGCCTCCTCCCAGGGCCCCCCGCCTCCCGCAGCAGTTTAAACCGCCTACTGAAAGTTATCCCATTGTAACTAGATTCTGCCGACCACCGCATGGCCTTTGCTGGCTATGTTGCCCTCAAACTTCCTCTTGTTGCAAGGACCCTGTCTCCCTTGTTGCATTTTACTTCAGTGTTACGAACAATCTATCAAGCAGACTTTATTTAGAATCCTGCGCACTTTATTTCACCATGTCACATACATTACTTAAACATTGTCATTCGTTGTTCTAGTTCATCGCACCTTATTTCTGATTTCTACACTTTAATTCAGAATTCTGCATTTTAATTTAGAATTCTGAGCTCTTTATTGCAGCCTTAGTCCGTGCTCCTATGTCTGATGCATGGTGCGCTTGGAAGCACGGCCTTTGAGAGACAGGCGCTATGCTTTCACAATATCCCCACCCCAGAAGCCCTGCTGGGCGCTTTGAAATGTAGTGACCTTCACTGACCCCAGGGGTCTGTGAGATGTGCGCTCTGTGCACACCGACTGGTGCAAGCCCCCACAAATGTTTCTGCAGGACACACGTGTTACACGAGACATGAGGCCGTGAAGTACAGCGCCGTCAAAGTGATGCACGTGTTATCGATCTGTTGATCTGTTATCGATAACAGGAGCTGAGAGGGCGACAGCCAGTGTCAGGACCCGTTACTCGGGACCACTTCCCAAGCTCAGAACAAAGGGTTATCAGAAAGCCCCAGAGAGGTCTCTCCCTGCCCCCTCGCCCGCCCCCATCAACCACCTTCGCTCCTCCCCCACCCCTTACCCCCAGCATTAAATACATGTGTGATCAATGTATTAATGAACACATAAAATCACAGAGACCCAGCCCCTTTCTTGAAGAATTCTCCGCTCTCCTTTACCCTGTACCCTTTGTCACCGAAAGGCAATTTTTCCAGATTCACTGATGAGAAAATGTATATTTATCTGATTTTAGTGCACTTCCTGTCAGACACCTGACTTCAGTGCACAACCAGTTCGATATCTCACTTCAACGCACTTCCTGTCAGACATCTCCCTTCAGCGAACTTCCTGTCAGACATCTCCCTTCAGCAAACTTCCTGTCAGACATCTCCCTTCAGTGCACTTCCTGTCAGACATCTCCCTTCAGTGCACTTCCTGTCAGATATCTCAATTCAACGCACTTCCTGTCAGACATCTGACTTCAGTGCACAACCAGTCAGGCATCTCACTACAGTAAACTCCCTGTCACACATCTCACTGCAACACACTTTCTGTCGGATATCTCAGTTCAGTTCACTTCCTGTCAGACACCTCTGTTCAATGCACTTCATGTCGGACATCTCACTTCAGTGCACTTCCTTTCAGACATCTCACTTCATCGCACTCCTTTTCAGACATCTCTCTTCAACGCACTTCTTGTCAGACATCTCATTCAGCACACTTCTTTTTCAGACATCTCTTCAACGCACTTCCTGTCAGACATCTCACTTCAGTGCACTTCCTGTCAGACCCCACGAACTATCGAAGTCGCACAAACACCAAATAATGCTCAGAGCTGGGGTACCCTGGTAGAACAGGAAGGAAGTTTTAACCACGTGTGATCTGCGCAGCGCGGCTGCACTGTCGATAGACTGGAATCTGTCAGAGGTGAGGGGCCTAAAGTTCACCAGGCGGCACATTTGAACAAGCATTTACAATGCAATAGGTCTCGCATTTTCTAAACTTTGACCTATTGGCATTGTAAATGACAATGCCTTTTACTTATGTGCACTTTGTACTTCTAGTCGTTGCTTGCAGGTTTTCAAAACACATAAATATAAGGCATTGTCACTTACAATGCTATTTAGCTCAAAATCTAGCAAATGCGAGACCTATTGCATTGCAAATGCTTGTTATGCCCTTGTGGGGAGGATCACTCTACAGGCTACAACCAGTGGGTTTGCAGCCTGCAGATTGATCCACTCCCTATCCTTGGCCATGTGATGTACTTTGCAGATGCTGAGTGTAGGAAGCTGGCTCTGTATATGGTATGCCGCCTAGGTGGTTATACCGTGCACAGAGTTCAGGAGTTCCCCCAAAAGTGTACAGGGCTCAATGTATAACCCAAAGTGCTCTATTAATGATAGTGTGGGTGAGCAGCCTTAGGCCTAACACTAAGGATGGTAAGACATTTATTGCACAACATTGACTAATAATGAACACACAACTCAAAAAGGAGATTCACATCAATTGTAGAAAAATATACTTTGTATTTTATTTTAAGAGCAAGATCTTCGTAATAAGGTAAGTACGTTTTTAAATAAAAATACTTTTCATTTTCAAAAGTCGACACTTAGAACAATTTCTGAGCAGTTCAACGTTATCCTTTGGGGAAAACAGTATTGCGGTTAAACAGCTAAGTACCACACTTAGATTTCCAGTCATTGGGACCAGTGGTCATCCTAGGGCAAGGGTCGGGTGAAAATCAAAACTGCACCACCATCAGCACGGGGAGGGGGGTGCAGAGGTAAAAAATCTGTGTTCGGCCCAATGCGTTTCAACGGAGATTATGGGTGCTCGGAGCCACACTGCTTGCAGGTAAGTAGATCGGTTGCAGGGGCCAAGCTTTGAGGTTTAAGTTAAGCATGGGGTGGCCAGAAAGCGGTCACAGGTGCAGCCGGGTACAGGGTGCTGTTAGATTTGGGGGTCTCTAGTTGGCAATGGTTTACACCTTTGTCCAAATAGGGACCCTTGCGTCTAGTCAGGGTAAGGGGCTACACTCCTAAATAACCCCTGCTCACTCCCTTGGTAGCTTGGCACGAGCAGGCAGGCTTATCTCAGAGGCAGTGTGTAAAGCATTTGTGAACACATACATTAATACAGTGAAAACACTACAAATGGACACTACACCAGTTTAGAAAAATAAGTAATCTTTACTATACTTAACACAAGGACAAACGACAAAAATCCACAATACTGTAATCAAAAATGAGTCTTTTAAAATGGTAGAAATAGCTTAGTTCAATGTAGATGGTAAATGCGACACTCTACTCTCAAAGTACCTTGGATGCGTCACGCAATACAAACAAAAGGGTCGCTGGGAAGGTGATGCGTCGGTTCCTTACACTCAGGGAAGTGGATGCGTCGGTTCCTTACTGCTGCGCAGGGGAGTTGAGGCTCGCTTCCTTACTGTGTGGGGAGTTGATGCGTCTGTTTCTTACTGTGATCCGGTGTGATGCGACAAGATGGCGCCTCGATGCGATGATGATGCGATGCGACAATATGGCGTCTTGGTTACGGTGCGACAACGTAGATGCGATGCGTGCACGCCCGACGGCTGTGCGGCGAACTCAGTAACTTCTGAGCCGCGACAGGCCCTGCGACATGCTTCTCCGGTGATGCGACGGCGACCTCTGCGGCGTCGACACGCTTCTCCGGTGATGCAACACGCTTCGTCGGTGATGCGACGGCGGCGGCACGCTCCTTCGGCAATGCGACGGCAACTGCTGCGGCGGCGACACGCTTCTCCTTGTTGCGTTGCGCTTCCAGCTCCCAGCGACACGCAGTCTTCAAAAGGGCCCCACACAACAGCAGGCACCTCTTTGCAGGTAGAATTCCCAGCAAGGGAATTCAGGGGAGCTGGTTGGTGAAGTCTTGTATCCCTGAGACTTCAGGCAGGAGGCAAGCTCAGTCTTCAAGCGTTTGGAGATCTTCTTCAAGATGATGAAAGTACACACAAAGTTCCTTTCTCATTTCTTTGGCAATAAAGTAACCACTGCAGGCCAACCCCAACAGCACAGGGGCAGTCTCCTCCTTCAGTTTCCTGGTTCTTCTCCTCAGCAAAGGTGCGTCTTGATTCCCAGAAGTGATCTAAAGTTCTGGGGTCTGGGCCCCAATATTTATACTCAAAGTCTTTGTTCTCTGGAGGCAGAGAGTGTCTGTGCCTGACCAAAACCAGTTCTGTGCAGCTTCTTGGCAGGAGGTGGAGACAGCATTGTTTGAGAGCAGACCTGGCCCAGGTAGCTGAAAGGAAATCTCCTCCCCCCCTCCCCCCCTACTCTCTATTCTATGAGGTCTCAGGGGAGTGAAAGGAAATCCCGCCCCCTACTCTCTATTCTATGAGGGCTCAGGTCAGTGAAAGGAAGTCTCCTCCCTCCTACTCTCTTCTATGTGGGTCCTATTCAGCCCAGCCCTATCAGACTGCTGGAGCCAAGACCCTCTCCAGTCCCCTGTCACTCACAAACGAGACAGTGAATACACAACCTTAGCAGAGGCACACTGGAAGGTTAGGCAAGAAAATAACTACTTTCTAAAAGTGGTATTTTGAAATACAGAATGTAAAAATCACCCACACTAAAAGATGCATTTTAACATTCCGAGTTCAGGCATACTAAATTCGTTTTTCTATCTTTTTCCTAGGGTCAGTTAAGGATTATAAGATGTTATAACCAAACTGCCCATTCTGGCCTATGGGAACAGATAGCCTTGCAATAGTGAAAAACGAAATTGGCTGTAATTCACTATCAGGACATGCCACACTCATCAGGGCATGTCCTACCTTTTACCTACAATGCACCCTGCCCTCTGGCCTACCTTAGGGGTGACTAAGATGTAGAAAAGGGAAGGTCTAGGGACTGGCAAGTGGGTGCACTTGCCACGTCAGCATGGCAGTCCCAGACTGCACACAGGCTCTGCAATGGCAGGCCTGAGCTACACTTTACAAGCTGCTTCTGTGGGTGGCACAACCAGTGCTGCAAGCCCACCAGCAACATTTGATTTACAGGCCCGGGCACTCATGGTGCACTATACTAGGGTCTGACAAGTAAATCAAATAAGCCAATCATGGAATCACTAATCCATTCAACAATTTACAATAGGGAGCACTTGCACTTTGGCACTGAATAGCAGTGGCAAAGTCCCCAAAGCATCTAGACCAGCAAAAACATCGTAAACACAGGAGGCAACAGCAAAAAAAATGGAAGGGAGACCCACGCCAATGGTGCCAGGTCTAACACGTGTCCCCTCCAGCTGAAATGTGGGGAGAACTACCCTACCTCTTGGGAGTTCTCTTCACTAAGGTGGAAAAATCTGGACAGACCATGAGCATTGGCGTGTTGTGTACCAGGTCGGTGTTCCACCGTGAAGTCCATCCCCTGTAGGGAAATGGACCACCTCAACAGCTTTGGATTCTCACCCCTCATCTGCATCAACCATCTGAGGGGCCTGTGGTCTGTCTGAACCCGGAAGTGAGTCCCAAACAAGTATGGTCTCAACTTCTTCAGTGCCCAGACCACAGCAAATGCCTCACGCTCAATCGCACTCCACCTCTGTTCCCGTGGAAGTAACCTCCTACTGATTAAGGCTACAGGTTGGTCTAGGCCCTCCTCATTCATCTGTGCAAGAACAGCCCCTACACCATGCTCTGAAGCGTCTGTTTGAACAATGAACTCTTTTGAGAAGTTGGGTGCCAGGAGCATGGGCGCCGTGCACATGGCAGTCTTCAGGGCATCAAAAGCTTTCTGACAGGTGTCAGTCCAGTTCACTTTCTTGGGCTGTTTCCTGGAAGTCGGCTCTGTCAAGGGTGCAACTATGCTGCCATACCCCTTGACAGACCTCCTGTAATACCCAGTGAGTCTTAAAAAGGCTCTCACCTCTGTCTGGGTCTTGGGGGGGTATCCAAGCCAGGATGGTATCAATTTTAGGCTGTAGTGGCGCCACCTGGCCGCTCCCAACCTGGTGTCCCAAATACACCACGGAACCCTGCCCGATCTGGCACTTACTCGCCTTGATCGTGAGGCCTGCCCTCCGCAGCGCCATCAACACTTCCCAGAGGTGGCACAGATGTTCTTCCCAACTGGCGCTGAACACTGCAATGTCATCCAGGTAGGCGGCACTGAAATCCTCCAGTCCAGCCAACACCTGGTTGACCAACCTCTATAAGGTGGCAGGGGCATTCTTCATCCCAAAGGGCATAACCCGGAATTGGTAGTGCCCATCTGGTGTGGAGAATGCTGTCCTCTCTTTTGCCCCATCAGTTAAGGCGATCTGCCAGTACCCAGACGTTGAATCAAATGTGCTGAGGTACCGGGCAGCCCCTAACAGATCAATGAGCTCATCAGCTCTGGGGATGGGGTGCTCGTCAGTCCTGGTGACTGAATTGAGTCCTCGGTAGTCCACACAGAACCGGAGTTCGGGTGTGGCACCAGGCGCGGCAGCCTTTGGGACCAAGACCACTGGGCTGGCCCAAGGGCTGTTAGAAGACTCAATCACCCCCAATGCGAACATCTTGGAGACCTCCTCCTTGATGCAAGCTCTCACCCTGTCAGTCACTCTGCAAGTCTTGTTCTTAACAGGAGGACTGTCCCCAGTGTCCACATCATGGATGCACCACTCAGTGACACTAGGGGTCAGGGAGAACAGGTCAGGAAACTGTCCCAGCAACTGGTGACAGTCATTCTGTTGCTCAGGGGTCAGGGTGGAAGAGAGGTTTACACCATCCACTGACCCATCTTGCTCTGTCGCAGACAGGAGGTCAGGAAGAGGCTCAGTCTCCTCCTCGATTCCATCATCTGTCACTAGGAGCATGCCCACTTCGGACCTCTCTAAGTGGGGCTTCAGGCGGTTGACATGCAGGACCCGCAAGGGGTTCCTAGGAGACCGCAAGTTCACCAAGTAGGTGACATCACTCTTGCGCTCCACCACCTCAAATGGTCTGGTCCACTTATCCTGGAGCGCGCAGGGCTCCACTGGGGCCATGACCCACACTTTCTGACCAGGCTGAAGCTCAATCAGAGTGGCATTCTGATCGTACCACCGCTTCATCTTCTCCTGGCTGGCTTCCAGATTCGCCTGAGCGAGTTGCCTGAAACGCTGGGTATGGTTTCTGAAGGCCAGCATGTAGCTATATACATCCTGGGGAGGTTTCCTGGGAGCTTGCTCCCAGCCTTCCTTTACCAAACTCAGAGGTCCTCTTACCGGGTGACCATACAGCAGTTCAAAGGGGCTGAACGCTTGGGACTTCTGTGGCACCTCTCGGTAAGCAAAGAGAAGGCATGGCAAGAGGGCTTCCCACTTACGCCTCATGGGGTCTTCCAGACCCATAATCATGCATTTTAGGGGCCGGTTGAATCTCTCAACCAGCCCATTACTTTGGGGGTGGTAAGGAGTGGTGAACTTGTATGTCACACCGCACTCCTGCCACAGGGACTTCATATACTTGGAAATGAAGTTTGTACCACGGTCTGACACCACCTCTCTGGGGAACCCCACACGGGAGAAAATACCCATCAACGCACGTCCCACCACGGGGGCCGTCACAGTCCGGAGAGGGATGGCTTCCGGGTACCGGGTGGCATGGTCCACCAAGACCAGGATGAACCTGTTGCCCATGGCTGTCTTGGGATCCAGAGGCCCCACAATGTCAATGCCCACCCTTTCAAAGGGGGTGCTGACCACAGGGAATGGCTGGAGAGGAGCCTTGTGCTTCCTCCCACTCTTTCCACTTGCCTGGCAAGTCTGGCATGTCCTGCAATGAGTTTCTGAACTCTTGCACATCTGGGGACAATAAAAGTGGGTAAAAAGCCTCTCAAAGGTCTTGTCCTGCCCCAGATGTCCTGCTAAAGGTACATCATGAGCCAAACCCAGTAGGAAGGCTCTGAAGCGCTGGGGTACCACCAGCACATGGGCTGACCCAGGCTCAGCAACCTTAGGCTCGCTATACAGGAGACCATTTTCCCAGTATATCCAATGTGATCCAGACTGATCACCTGCTGCCTGGTTTGTGGCCTGTTGCCGCAAACCCACAAGAGAAGGGCATTTGTTCTGCTCCTCGCAGGACTCTTCTCTGGAGGGACCTCCTTCCTGCTGCCAATGGGTCAGCTCAGACAATTCCCCCAGTTCAGCCACCTGTTCCCCTGTAGGTTCCAGGGCATCCCCCTCAAGGTCTGCCTCCTCCTGGACCGTGGGAACCACGGGGGCCGGTTTCCCGCGCCCCCTGCCTCCTCTTTAAGGCAGGCACCTGGGCCACTCTTTCAGGCTTCAGGTCCTCTTGAACACCCTTACTGGCTGCCATAGACCGGGTGGTCACACATGCCCAATCTGGCAAGCCCAACATCTCCAAATGTGCATTACGCTCCACCTTAGCCCAAGGGGAGGTCTCCAAATCATTGCCCAACAGACAGTCAACAGGCATGGCTGGCGTCACAGCTACTTGAAGAGTACCTGAGACCCCCCCCTCCCCCACTCAAAGGGAACCTGAGCCACCTTGCAGTGGCTCTGTGTTGTCAGCGGCAACAACTGGGTAAAATGCATCGGGGATCACCTGCTCTTCAGACACCAGCCGACAACTGACAGCTGTCACACTGGCTCCGGTGTCTCTCAGAGCCTCCACCCTTTAGCCATTGATGGTCACCCACTGCCTGTACTTCTTAGTGTTATCAGGCAGCCGGGTCCTCGGGACCACCTCATAGTCTCCTAAAGAGACTAGGGACATCTCTGCGGGACCCCACCCACCTTGGGCACCCAACTCCTCCCCCAGGGCTATAGTAGCGATCTGCCGGGGTGGTGCACCAGTGGGTGTTGTTTTCCCATACATAGGACATCTTGAATCATAGGAGCAGTGGCCCACTTGACCACACTTGAAACAGGTCTTGTGCCCCCTTTGAACAGGCTTATCTGTCGGGGCCCCTGACTTCTTTTCAGTGGGAGGCTGGGAACCCTTCCCTTGGGGATTACTTTGGGGCCCTTTCTGGAACTCCCTCTGTTTACCCTTGTCCCCCCACTTCTCTGCTGGGGACCCTGCCCACCTTTGGCGGAGTCTCCCACATGACCCTTGTGGACCCCGGTGCTCACCCAGCGGTCCGCCTCCTCAGCAAGCTTCCTAGGGATAGTCGGCTTACTATCAATCGGGTGCTGGCGCAGCTCTGGAAAACAATTACTGGACAAGTGCTCCCACGCAATCAAATCATAGAGCGCCTGAAAATCATTATTCACTTTACTACCCTTCACCCAACCATCCAATGCTCTGCCAAAAAAGGACACACATTCTACCCAAGTGCTTGAATCCAGTTTCTTGCAGTTTCTAAACCTCTGTCTATACATTTCAGGAGTCAACCCATACCTACTCATCAAGGCTTCTTCCATGTGCTCATAAGAATTGTGGACTTCAGAGGGCAAGTCTAACCAGGTATCCCGCCCCCACAACCCCGCTCCCCAATCTTTCTCAGGGACCCGGTGGGAGGTCATAGCTACCTCATAGGCCTTGAACCACTGACCAATATCTTAATTTCTGTAAAATTCTTTGACCACCTCCTTGGGTATATATACTCGTGCCTCACTAGGCATGGACGGTGTGGTGCCACCAAAGGGAGTAATCTCTAAGCTTCTTGCTTTCAATTCCAACTCCCTCAAACTTCTCTCATGCTCCAATTGCATTGTCTTTTCCTCTAGGGCCAATTTGTTATTCTCTAATTCTAACTGCCCACCCATTTTGAGCTTGGCTAGCTCCATCTCATGCACCCTTATTCTCTCCCTGTCCTCCAGCTCTCCTGGGGACAGGCCTTTGGAAGAAACACTGCTGCCTGCCCTGGAAGGTACTTTCCCTCCCACTGGACCCAAGGGCCCCCCTTGCTGCTCCTCTAAATCCTCCACCTGATCCTCAGGGTGCTCACTGGCACTCCTTGCTTCCAACCAGGCCCTCAGCGCCTTTTGGTATTCCTCTTTTCTCGTGAGGCCTTTCAGGGAGACTTTAAATTTCTTGCAAGCGGATTTGAGCTGGGGCACAGTGTATGCATCCAACATTTCTTCTTCAAATTCAAACTCTTCAGGTGCAATGGATGCTGCTCTACTCATGGTAACAACAACTGGCAGTTCTTAGCAAAAATAGAAATCCCAAGGAAAAAAATTCTACCAATAAGTATGTGGTTGCGTTTGATCTGCACTCACTAGTAGTGTACACCAATCACTGTATATGAATCACAAATGCAAGTCCAAATCCTCACCGCTGACCACCAATGTTAGATTTGGGGGTCTCTAGTTGGCAATGGTTTGCACCTTTGTCCAAATAGGGACCCTTGCGTCTAGTCAGGGTAAGGGGCTACACTCCTAAATAACCCCTGCTCACCCCTTGGTAGCTTGGCACGAGCAGGCAGGCTTATCTCAGAGGCAGTCTGTAAATCATTTGTGAACACATACATTAATACAGTGAAAACACTACAAAAGGACACTACTCCAGTTTAGAAAAATAAGTAATCTTTACTAGACTTAACACAAGGTCAAACGACAAAAATCCACAATACTGTAATCAACAAGCATTTGCAATGCAATAGCTCTCGCATTTGCGAGAGTTGGAGCTATTGGCATTGTAAATGACAATGCCTTTTATTCATTTGTTTTGAAAACCTGCAAGCGGTGCATAAACACGCACTTTGTACGTATAGTCCTTGCTTACGAGAAGCAAGGCTGGCAGTAAAGAGACTGCCAGCCTTGCTTCTCATAAGCATGGACTATAAGTACAAAGTGCTTGTTTACGCACAGCTTGCAGGTTTTCAAACGCATAAATAAAAGGCATTGTCATTTACAATGCCAATAGATCAAACTTTCGCAAATGTGAGACCTATTGCATTGCAAATGCTTGTTTTAAATACCATGCAACCTACCTTGCAGGCTACCAGGCTTACACAAGCTGGACTACATTTAAAAGGGCATTTTTACCTGTCAAAGGGTTATGCAAATAGGTTGCACTGCAGGTTTTCCACTACAGCAGCCCGGCTACAAAAGGTAGGACTGAAGCCATGTTTCTCCAGCTACTATAGTGGATGGCACAACAGGTGCTGCCCTCCACAAGCAGCATTTAACTTCCAGGTCCTAAATACACTTTCTACACCACATACTGGGGGCTTACAGGAAAGTTAAATGAGCCAATTAGGAATAAGCCAATTTAAGTATGTTTAAAGGGGGGAGCAATGGGACTCCATTTCTGGTTAGCAGGGGTAAAGAGCACAGAGTTCTAAAGCCAGCACAAATATAGGGTCCAGCAAAAGACGAAAAATCTGAGGTGACTATATAGAAAAGGCAGATTTCCTACCGGCTTATAACATTGTTCAAGAGTCAACTGAGGCCTAGTTTTGTGCCTAGTTAAGCAACACGACAGAGCAATAACTGGGAAATATTTATAGAATATTGTTAAGCAACGCACTTCATGCTTATTATTGTGGCCATACAACACACATCAAGCAATGACGGAAATGTAAACATGATATTGCTTAAGTGTAATTTATGCATGCTATGGAATCAAGCGATCGAAATTTCCCAAAGCAATGACTGTACTTTTTATCAAGTAGACACAGAGGTTTGCTATAGCAGCATATGCTTTTTATCCGATAAGATGACATTTATAGGCCTAGTAACACCACGAATAAGTCCAGCATATACCAGGACCAAAAACCAGCAAAAGGTACAGCTCATTTTATTTGAAAAGGAAACTTTTGAAAATCTGCGACATGTGTAGATGAGTGGCTTGCTCCCATGCGGATATTACCAAATAATGTAAATAGTATTCTTGTATTTACATTTATACCCTACTACAGTACATCCTATTGTTTATACAAACATATCTGAGTTCAGCAGAAGCAAAATACATTTGTGCTGAAAACAGGTGGATGTATTTCTCCTAGGTACTTGTTATACACTAACAATGCCTGAAGAAGAAAAGTATCAAAGACTTAAGGGACGTTCACTAATTTGAAGGACTTACCACTAGAAGCGCTGTGCTCCTCTGGTGGGGGAAATATTATGTGCCAATGAATTTTGCCAACTATTGAGTCATTCATTTTATTTCAATGGTTGATAGTACAAAACATAAATGGATGCAGAATCCGACACTCGCCTCCACGTGGTAAATCATAACCTAAGCTATAGCCCCACCTCTGGCTTTCTAAAACTAAGAATTAAGCCACATCAGGGGTATGTTTTTGTGAGGGGTCAAACACTTAAATACGGTCAATATAAAGCTACAAACACACTGCAAATGTCTATTTGCACAAGTACATTAAAATCAGTGTTCAGTGTTAACCGGTTCGTCCACATTTCCTTGCCAAATCGAGACATCATCAGATTCAAAACATTGGAGTTCTAGACCTGTCTGTGAATGTTGTTTCAAAAAACAGGTGCTGGTGTAAAGTGACTATTGGCGTCGCATTACATCTCACACCAAGACAGACCGCATCAGCAACGTTTTAGAATGCATGTTGCTGGCGAATGTTAGAGGTGCAAGACTGGGTAAAGGAAACTGTTTTTCCCATCGCTGGGAGACCCTTTAAGGTTTTTGGACAGAACAGCAGCGGATCAAAACTACAGAAAAAGCATGTTTGGGGCAATAAGCAAAAGCACTAGATTTCGAAACACGAGGAAAACATGACATTTGCTCGATGTTTTTTGCAGATGGCTTTAGCAACAACTAGGACCAAAAAACACCACAATTCTGAGACATATTCTGCCCACATTGGCGCCTCAGTCCCGTCTACTTAATTTTCATATAAGCTTATTTGCCAGTCTCTCTCTGGCCAGTCTCTAAATCTGGCTTCTCTGGCCTTCGTGTATCCCCTACCATCTCTTTTCTTCAAGAATGACCCCTTTCCTCCAATACATTAACCTTAAGAGTCGCCATGAGCCCAATTACAGTTGAAAAACGTTGTGTGCACTGTCGGATTCAACCCACACACCATTCCTCCCGTAACCACACAGGTTGCCCCATAACCTCTCTCTCCGTTGGCTAACTCTGCCCACATCCCAATCTTTGGACTGCCCCATCATTTATATCCTGCACACACATGGCTAGTCCACTCTCTTCCCACCTACACCATACCCCTCTAAGCTCCATAACTTGCTGTTGGCGCAGGTCAAGCTCCGCAGGGCTCCGTAGAAGATGGGCAGCAGCGCCATGATCATCAGGCTCCTGTAGGCCAGCGCCGTCCCCCCGGGGGAGGCCGGCAGCAGGGCAGATGCGTTGGAAGCTGTAGGTCCGAGTCGTTGATCAGCGATGCCTCCGCCATGGCTGGAGGTTCGTGGGGCTGCGGGGTCCAGAGAGGGAGGTGGGACGGGAAGGTGCAGCGCCGAGGCTGCGTGGAGCTCAGTATTAGGGTCCCGGACAGGGAAGAGACTGCTCTTTCAAGCTCCGCTGCTTTTTGGTACCAGTAAGGCCACGTTACCTAAACAACTAGGAAGTGACGTCCCTCCCGGATGAAGTTCACAACTTTATCTAATACTGAACATAATTAGTAGTGCCACTTTCTCGTTTCTAAGCGCCTGTGTCCCTCGCCCTTCCAGTCCTCTCGGAGTCACGGCGCCTCCTTTCACCTCATGTGATAAATATAGGAAGACGGTATTTGAAGAACGTCGGCCGCGCCGGTGATTTTAATAAAGTCCCCTCCAAGGCCGCCTTCGTCTCCCCGTTTGTGTATAATTAACGAACCGAGCGAAAACCTTAATCTCCGCGCCAAAAGGCGAAACTTGTGTCGGTTTTAAAAGATTAGCGCCTCGTCATGGGCGCCTGGGCTCATGCCGTGTGACACTAACAAATGAGGAGCACACGATGAGTCACGGGCAGCGCCGCGCACGACACCACCCCGTCATCGGCCCTGTGCACGCCTAGGATTGCAAGAGTAGGCGCACGAAAGCCTACAGGTGCCCCTCGGGCCGCAGCAAACAGTTAGCCCCCCCCCCCCAAAATGAAAATTTAAAGCCCATAAGGTTAACCCATCTGGGCACACACACCAATTTTACGGTACATTACATCCTTACACACAGACTCTTTCGGGAGTCATGCTGGGAGTGGAGTGGCGGGAGGGATATATAGATCTCGCGAAGGCGAAGCAGCGCATGCGCTGCTTACGCAGGCGAGACCTAACAAGCTGAAAGACACGCCGGGCGCGTGCCCATGTGCTGTCCGGGCCCAAGCTGATGCAGACGCCATGCGCGTGCACATCGGCTGTCCGGGCGCGCACATGTTTTGTCTCCCTTCGCGCACCAAACCCACAACAATAGTCTCGCCAAGGCGAAGCAGCGCATGCGCTGCGTTCGCTAGGCGAGACCCAAAAATGAGTCTTTTAAAATGGTAGAAATAGCTTAGTTCAATGTAGATGGTAAATGCAACACTTTACTCACAAAGTACCTTGGATGCGTCAGCAATACAAACAAAAGGGTCGCAGGGAAGGTGATACGTCGGTTCCTTACACTCAGGGGAGTGGATGCGTCGGTTCCTTACTGCTGCGCAGGGGAGTTGAGGCTCGCTTCCTTACTGTGTGGGAGTGGATGCGTCGATTTCTTACTGTGATCCGGTGTGATGCGACAAGATGGCGCCTCGATGCGATGACGATCCGGTGCGATGCGACAAAATGGCGTCTTGGTTACGGTGCGACAACGTAGATGCGATGCGCGCACGCCCGACAGCTGTGCGGCAAACTCTGTAACTTCTGAGCCGCGACAGGCCCTGCGACACGCTTTTCCGGTGATGCGACGGCGACCTCTGTGGCGGCGACACGCTTCTCCGGTGATGCAACACGCTTCGTCGGTGATGCGAAGGGGAACATCTGCGGCGGCGGCACGCTCCTTCGGCAATGCGACAGCAACTGCTGCGGCGGCGACATGCTTCTCCTTGTTGCGTCGCGCTTCCAGCTCCCAGCGACACGCAGTCTTCAAGAGGGCCCCACACAACAGCAGGCACCTCTTTGCAGGTAGAATTCCCAGCAAGGGAATTCAGGGGAGCTGGTTGGTGAAGTCTTGTATACCTGAGACTTCAGGCAGGAGGCAAGCTCAGACTTCAAGCGCTTGGAGATCTTCTTCAAGATGATGAAAGTACACACAAAGTTCCTTTCTTTGGCAATAAAGTAACCACTGCAGGCCAACCCCAACAGCACACAGCACAGGGGCAGTCTCCTCCTTCAGTTTCCTGGTTCTTCTCCTCAGCAAAGGTGCGTCTTGATTCCCAGAAGTTCTGGGGTCTGGGCCCCAATATTTATACTCAGTCTTTGTTCTCTGGAGGCAGAGAGTGTCTGTGCCTGACCAAAACCAGTTCTGTGCAGCTTCTTGGCAGGAGGTGGAGACAGCATTGTTTGAGAGCAGACCTGGCCCAGGTAGCTGAAAGGAAATCTCCTTCCCCCTACTCTCTAGTCTATGAGGTCTCAGGGGAGTGAAAGGAAATCCCCGCCCCCTACTCTCTATTCTATGAGGGCTCAGGTCAGTGAAAGGAAGTCTCCTCCCCCCTACTCTCTCTTCTATGTGGGTCCTATTCAGCCCAGCCCTGACCCATCAGACTGCTGGAGCGAAGACCCTCTCCAGTCCCCTGTCACTCACAAATGAGACAGTGAATACACAACCTTAGCAGAGGCGCACTGGAAGGTTAGGCAAGAAAATACCTACTTTCTAAAAGTGGTATTTTCAAACACAGAATGTAAAAATCACCCACACTAAAAGATGTATTTTAACATTCTGAGTTCAGGCATACTAAATTCGTTTTTCTATCTTGTTCCTAGGGTCAGTTAAGGATTATAAGATGTTATAACCAAACTGCCCATTCTGGCCTATGGGAACAGATAGCCTTGCAATAGTGAAAAACGAAATTGGCTGTAATTCACTATCAGGACATGCCACACACATCAGGGCATGTCCTACCTTTTACGTACAATGCACCCTGCCCTTGGGCCTACCTTAGGGGTGACTAACATGTAGAAAAGGGAAGGTCTAGGGACTGGCAAGTGGGTGCACTTGCCACGTCAGCATGGCAGTCCCAGACTGCACACAGGCTCTGCAATGGCAGGCCTGAGTCACACTTTACAGGCTGCTTCTGTGGGTGGCACAACCAGTGCTGCAAGCCCACCAGCAGCATTTGATTTATAGGCCCTGGGCACCCAAGGTGCACTATACTAGGGTCCGACAAGTAAATCAAATAAGCCAATCATGGAATCACTAATCCATACAACAATTTACAATAGGGAGCACTTGTACTTTGGCACTGAATAGCAGTGGCAAAGTGCCCAAAGCATCTAGACCAGCAAAAACATCGTAAACACAGGAGGCAACAGCAAAAAAAATGGAAGGGAGACCCACGCCAATGGTGCCAGGTCTAACGGGTGCAAATTCAGCATCGGGCGCCCAATGCTCTTTAATGGAGATTCCGTTTTTGTCAAACAGGCTGCAGGCGGAGCAACGGAAGTTGCAGGAAGGGGACCAACGACAGCCAAGTTAAGTTGAGATGTAGGGGGGGTTGTAGGGACACCGTTGGTTCAGCTCACCAAGGCCCAGGGGCTTCGGATGCAGGGGTGCTTCTTACTGGAGCCATTCGTGGTCGGGGGAGCCTCTAGGTTCACATTGCAGGTGCCGCCATGGAGATCAGGAGAGGTTAATCTGAAAGACTATTAGTTATAGATTCCTTACCTTCGAATTACCCCCAGGCGTCAGACTGGATCTGGAGAACTTTTTTTTGTAGCAGTACCCCTGCGCGTCGGTAGGTGGCGTCGGTTGACTCTGCGTTCGTCGTCGGCGTCGTGATCGCTGGGATGACGTCTCGGTATCTACTTAGACGTCGCCCCTGCACGCTGACGTCAGTTCTTTCTTTTTCCGCGCCAGCCAGCGCAGATCAGGAGAGAGCAGTACCTTTAGTCATTTTTTGACACTTTTTCGACTTTGTCGACATCTTTTTCGAGTCGTTCGACACCTGATTGTCAGAAATGGGGGTCTCTAGTTGGCAATGGTTTGCATCTTGTCCAAGTAGGGACTCTTCCTTCTAGTCAGGATAAGGGAGTTACACTCCTAAAATAACCCTTGCTCACCCCCTTGGTAGCTTGGCACGAGCAGTCAGGCTTATCTTAGAGGCAGTGTGTAAAGCATTTGCGCATAACCAACAGTAATACAGTGTAAGCACTACAAAAGCACACCACACCAGTTTAGAAAAATATCCAATATTTTTATATGCTTAAGACAAGACCAAAAACGATAAAAATCCACAATACAGTACTTAGAAATCTTCAGTTATCAAAATAACCTTGAAAAACAGTTCCTTGAAGTCGATAGCTCCCTCTGGGGCTATCACAACGTCGTGAACAAACAAATCCAAACAGTTCTGGCTGACTGCGGCGTCGCGAACCAGCTACGGTGTCGGGAAGACCCGAAAAACAGTACCTTTAGAAATGCAGGGCGTCAGCGACCTCTCGTTGAGCTTCCGAAAGCACGGCGTCCGCAGCCGTCTGTTCCGGAGGTTGGTGCAGGAGTCATCGGGCCCTTGAAGTCACACGCGTTGCAGATCGAACTCCTCGCGGTTGAAGTCCGGAGCGCTGCTGTCGGCAGGCGTCTGGTGCGGCGTGCGATGCCCTCAGGTCACCGTGCGAGCAGCGGCGTCAGATGGCGTCGGGGAGACCAGGGTCGTGGTGCGAAATGATGCGGTGCTCGTTGCGGTGCTGGCAGGTCACGGTGCAAGCAGCGTCGTCGTCATTGCTGAAGCGCTGTCGTCGGCTGACGAACTGGAGTCGATGGCGTCGGTAGGCCAAGGATGCGGTGCGGGATGAGGGCGGTGTGTCGCGTAACTTTACGAGCGGTGCCCTCGAACCACGGTGCAGGCAGCGGCGTCTATTTCGGCGTCGAGCGTCGTCGTCGGGGATACTAAGGCGGCGTCGTGAAGCAAGGCGGTGCGGTGCCCACAGGTCGCGGTGCGAGCAGCGGCTCGGTGGCGGCGTCAGCAGGCGTCGTCGATGAGACCAGGGTTGTAGACGGCGTTGGGTTGCTTTTTCTTCTGTTGCAGCACAAAACACACAGTCCTCAGTGCTGAGGGCGGAAGAACTTGAAGTCTTTGCTGTTCCTGAGACTTCTTGAACAGGGGGCAAGCTTTACCTCAAGCACTTGGAGAAACTCACATAAATGTAGATTGCAGAAAGTTCAGTCCAGTCCTTTCAAGACAGAAGCAGCCACTGCACGCCAACACAGCAAAGCACTCAGCAAAGTGGTAGTTCCTCCTCACAGCTTCTCCAGCTCTTCTTCTTGGCAGTCTTCTTGGTCCAAAAGAGTTCTGAAGTTCAGGGGTTTGGGCCCCACTTTTTAGAGCCTAAAATCCTTTGTCCTCTCAGGCAGAGAGTGTCTGTGCCCAGCCAGAACCAGTTCTGCCCTCTCTGGTGTGGCTTCCTGGCAGGAGGTGGTGACGGCATTGTCCGAGGCAGACCAGGCCCATTCAGGTTAAAGGAAATCTCCTCCCCCTTACTCTAAGTGCAGCCCAGGTCTATTCAGCCCTTTCCTGACCCACCTAGACTATCTGGAGCCACGGCTCCTCACCAGCCCCTTGTCATCCAAAACCCAGACAGTCAATCCACAACCCCAGCAGAGGCCTACTGGATGGCTGAGCAAGAAAATAACTACTTTCTAAAAGTGGTATTTCCAAACACAATGTAAAAATCACCTTCACTAAAAGATGCATCTTTAGATTCTGAGTTCAGGCATACTAAACTTTATTTTTATACCTAGTTCCCAGGGCCAGTTATGTTTATAAGATGTTATAAACAAACTCCCCATTCTGTCCTATGGGAACAGGTAGCCTTGCAATAGTGAAAAACAAAATTGGCAGTAATTCACTATCAGGACATGCCACACACACCAGGGCATGTCCTACCTTTCACATACACTGCACCCTGCCCACAGGGGTACCTTGGGCCTACCTTAGGGGTGACTGACATGTAAGAAAAGGGAAGGTCAGGGCCTGGCAAGTGGGTACACTTGCCAAGTCGACATGGCAGTCCCACACTGCACACAGGCTCTGCAATGGCAGGCCAGAGTTACATTTACAGGCTGTTTGTGTGGGTGGCACAATCCAGTGCTGCAGCCCACTAACAGCATTTGATTTACAGGCCCTGGCACGCTCAGTGCACTTTACTAGGGACTGACAGGTAAATCAAATGTCAATCATGGAAACACCAATCCATAACAGTTTATAACAAGAGCACTTGCACTTTACCACTGATCAGCAGTGAGAAAAGTGCGCAGAGACACTAAGCCAGCAAAAACTGAGTCAAAACCGGGAGGTCAGAAAGCAAAAACTCAGGGGAAACACGCCAAAAGATACCACTTCTAACACCGTTGCACGTAGGAATGTCCCACCATCGGACCGGCTTCAAGCCTTGTGACTCCTGCCACAAGTTGATGTCGATCACTGACCCGCACCTCGTGTGCTTCTGGTGTCTGGAGCGCGACCACGACCCGAAGTTGTGCTCCGACTGTCGGGCCATGAACCCATAGTCTATGTGGGAGCAGTCCCAAAAGCTTCTGGAGGCCCGGCAGTCAGCTCCGCGCCGCTCGAGGTCCCGGTCGAGAGGGAGGTTGCGGGACCGGTCGCGTATTTACCACCATCATTCCTCCTCGAAGTCTTCGTCATCGGGTAAGTCGAAGCACAAGAAGAAGGCAAAAAAGCACCTTTGCTCTTTGGATTCTCCTCCGCCGATGGGACGCGGAAGGTCGTCCTTCGGCTCCGCCCGCGGAGCCTACTGGGACGGCTCTGAGCATCCCTCCCTTCCCGGGAGCCGGAGCGTCACCTGCCCAGCTTCGTGCTTTTTATGAAGCCCTCCACTCCATCTTAGGCAGCCCGACTCCGCCGGTGCGCCTTCGGGCCTCGCGGACTCGGCTGGGGGCTCCAGGCCTTCGATGCCGGTGGCTCCGGCCTCAGCGCCGCATGGCCGCCAGGGATCCAGGCCTGGATCCGGATTGGTGCCGGTCGACCTCACGACACCTCCTCCGGCGCTGATTCCTCTCACGATGCCTCCGCCACCTCCAACGCCGGTTGTGTCCCCGGCTGGTGTCGACTCCGGCCTCCCCCTCCACTTGGACACGGAGCCGGACCGGCGTCGACCGGTACTTTTCTACCTCTGTTCTATCCTGGCGTTCTTTATCACCCTGAGTGGCAGCCAGAGGAGGGTGAGGAGGACTGGGAGGGGTCTGTTGAAGAGCCGGACTGGAGAGAGGAGTTGGGTGAGGCCAGTGGTCTGGATACCTCTCCAGACCTTGGTATGCTTTCTCCCCCCACCGTGGCCATGGAGGAGAGAGCCTCCTATGCTGTGGTGTTGCGTAGGGCTGCTGAGGCCTTGGGCCTTGAGCTTCCTACGGTGGCAGTCAGGACTAACCTCCTGACTGAGGTGCTTCAGCCGGCAGCGGCCTCTTCGGAGCCCCTGCAGCCGTTCAATGAGGCCCTCACAGACATCCTTCTGGGCACTTGGTCCAAGCCTAGCACAGGGGCTCCTGTGGATAGGATGATTGCCCGACTCTGGGCGACCCAAATTTCCTCTCCCAACACCCTGCCCCCGAGAGCTTGGTGGTCCAAGCCTCAACGACCAAAGGCACGTTCCCTTCTGCTCCCCCAGATAGGGAATCCAAGAAGCTGGACCATCTTGGGACTGCAGTCCATGAACACCGCATGTCTCTTGGGCCGTTACACCCACTCTATTTGCTCAGGTGCTGCCACAGTGCCTGGAGGAGGCCCGGGCCGTGCTCTCCCGTGTGGTTGCAGAGGGTAGAGATGCTGCAAAGTTTGCCATTCGATGTGGGCTGTATACCGCTGACTCGCTGGGTAGAACGATTTCTACGTCAGTAGCCTTGGGGCGCTACGCCTGGCTGAGGTCCACTGGCTTCTCCGGGAATGTCCAATCAACCCTTTTGAACATGCCCTTTGATGGCCGTCGCCTGTTTGGCGACAAGGCGGACAATGCGCACCAGCGCTTCAAGGACTCTAGAGCTACGGCCAGATCCTTGGGCCTCGCTGCCAACTCTCGCCCCGTTAAGTCTGCCTTTCGCGGCTAAGGAAGGGGTGCCTCACCACGTTCCGCCCAGGCCACAGGCCGGCGCAAGCTACCCAGCCTCTGCACGGCCGGGGACGTGGGACCCAGCATTGTGGGTCTGGGGGCCAGTGGGCGGGCCAATCCACCAGTGCCCCCTCTGCAGCAGCCTCCAAACCTTCCTAAACCGACCTTTCAGGGCCACCAGTTGCCAGTGGGCGGCAGGATCCGCCATCACCTCCCCCACTGGCACAATATCACTTCGGACAGGTGGGTTTTGCAGATAGTCCGAAGGGGCTACTCCCTCCCTTTGGAGACTACCCCTCCCTCCATGCCACCAACATTCCATCGCGTGTCGGAGGTTCACTTGGCCCTTCTCTGTCAGGAAGTTACGGCTCTCTTGGCCAAGGGAGCTATCGAGCGAGTCCCTGTCCCAGAAGTAGGTCGTGGTTGTTACTCCCACTACTTCCTGGTACCCAAGAAGGACAAAGGCCTGCGTCCTATCCTGGATCTCAGGGACGTCAACCGTTTCCTTCGGAAGGAAAAGTTCAGAATGTTGACATTAGCTCAGGTCCTGTCTGCCCTCGACCATGGAGACTGGATGGTAGCTTTGGACTTGCAGGACGCTTACTTCCACATTCCCGTCTTGCCAGCCCACAGGCATTACCTACGGTTCACAGCAGGCCATGAGCATTTTCAGTTTACCGTGCTCCCCTTTGGCCTTACCAGCGTCCCTCGGGTGTTCACGAAAGTGATGGCGGTGGTCGCAGCTCATCTGCGCAGATCAGGAGTTGCAGTCTTCCCCTATCTCGACGACTGGCTGTTGAAGGCTGGCTCGCCCCAGGCTGTTGTCTCCCACCTCCAGACTACGGCGGACCTCCTGCACTCGCTGGGGTTCACTATCAAAGTACCCAAGTCACACCTGATTCCCTCTTAGAAGCTCCTTTTCATCGGAGGAGTTCTGGATACAGCGCAGTTTCGGGCTTACCTTCCCCAGCAGCGAGTCCGGGATATTTGGTCTATGATACCGATGTTTCAGCCTCTATTCCGGGTTTCGGTGAGAATGACCTTGAGGCTGCTGGGCCTCATGGCCTCCTGCATCCTGCTAGTGGATCATGCCAGGTGGCATATGCGGGCTCTGCAGTGGGACTTAAATTTCCAGTGGGCACAGCATCGGGGGAATCTTGCCGATTCTGTCCAGATCTCGGAGGGCACTACACACCAATTGCAGTGGTGGCTTACGAACCAGGATTGGGTCAACTGCAGATCCCTCTCCCTTCCCCAACCAGACTTTACAGTGGTGACAGATACGTCCCTTTTGGGATGGGGCAGCCACATGGGAGAGGCGAAGATCAGAGGCCTCTGGTTTCCGGCGGAGTCCCGGCTTCACATCAATCTTCTGGAGCTCCGGGCGATTCGTCTGGCACTGAAGGCTTTCCTTCCTTCTGTCAAAGGAAGGGTAGTGCAGGTGTTCACGGACAACACCACCGCCATGTGGTACTGCAACAAACATGGCTGGGTGGGGTTGTGGACACTATGTCAAGAGGCTCTTCGCCTTTGGACGTGGCTGGAACACCAGGGCATGTCCCTGGTGGTTCAACACCTGGCAGTTTCCCTGAACGCCAGGGCAGACGAGCTCAGCTGCCGGTGCATGATGGATCACGAATGGCGTCTTCACTCGGAGGTGGCGCAAGGTCTCTTACAGCAGTGGGGAGAGCCTTGGTAAGATCTGTTTGCACCGAAGCGAACGCGCAATGTCGGCAGTTCTGCGCGTTGGAATTTCTAAGGTGGCACTCGATCGGCGTCGCGAGTGGAATTGCGGTCTTCTATACGCCTTTCCGCCTATACCACTTCTACCTAGAGTGCTGAAGAAGATCAAGCGCAACCGGGCCCAAGTTATTCTTGTGGCTCCGGACTGGGCACGAAGAGTCTGGTATCCCGAGCTCTTGAACATGGCCATCAATCCTCCGATCAGACTGCCTCTTCTGGAGGATCTTCTGTCGCAGCAGCAGGCCACCCGAACCTGTCCAGCCTCCACCTCCTTGCGTGGAGAATGAGCGGCGCCAGTTAACAGCTTTTGACCTTCCTCCTGAAGTCTGTAATTTATTTTTATTTATTTATCTGAAAAGTTTTATAAAGCGTGAACAAGACCCTTAAGGATATCAGAGCGATGTACAGAAGTGGCGAAAGCATGAGTAACCAGAACACAATGTTACAGAGGGTGTAGCTAAGTCATACATTGTCAAGCAAAGGGGGGGGGGAGAGAACAAACCCTGGTTGGGGAGTTGGCTCAACCAGAATTGTATCAGAAGTGCCCTAGATCGCTAACAATTTAACAGACAAGCAGACAAATCGCAACAACGGAGAACAATAAGAATCAAATGTGTAGACAAAGCATGAGAACAGGTTAATGCTGTTAATGTTCATTCAAGAATAGCCATTTGACAAGTTTCTTGAAGGATGCAGTGGAAGGATTGGATCTGATCTCAGGGCGTTCCAGATTCTTGGAGCAAGACCGGTGAAAGTACGATTGTAAGATCTATTCTTTTTTAATTTGGGAGGTTTCATCAGTAGGGTGGATGTACTTCTTAGGTTCCAGCCTGAGCCCGAAAGTTCAAGCTTATTTGCCAAGTAGACCGGGGTGTTGTAATGTATGGCTTTATGCGTCAAGCAGGCTATCTTGAAACGTATCCTAGCTTCGATAGATAGCCAATTTAGCTGCAAAAGGTCGGGGGAGATGTGGTCATGCTTTCTGTAGCCCGTGATGAGCCTGGCCGATGCTTTAAGAGTAGCTCTGAACGGGGCCAAGCTAGCTTTGGGAAGTCCAGCAAGGGTCACCAATCCATATTCCAGTCTCGAGATAACCAGGGATTGTACAGCCGGCCTGATGTCTTGATTTTCTTAAGGGTGTTGAGTTGAAAGTTGGCTCCCCTAATAGTTGCACTGATGTGCGCTTGCGTATTTAGGTGTTTGTCCAAGGTGATGCCTAAAGATATAGCAGAGTCTACCACATGAGGGGTGCAGTTAAGAGCAATGAGTTGTTTAAGCCAGTCCAGGGTAGGTGCAGAGTGGTGTGGGGGGGGGGGGCAATCAGAAGGAATTCAGTTTTGAGAGTGTTTAACAGAAGATGGTTCTGGGCTAACCATTGTTGCGTTTGTGCAAGTGCAGCATTTAGAGATTTTATGTCCTCTTGAGAGGAGATCTTCAAGTACAGTTGCGTGTCATCCGCATACATGTGGTACTGAATGTTAGCATGGTTCAGAATGACGGTAAGTGGTTCCATGAAGAGGTTGAAAAGAGTGGGCGAGAGTGTGGATCCTTGCGGAACTCCGATCGTAACCGGGGTACTGGTTGCAAGGGAGTGGTTAACCTTAATTCTTTGTGTGCGGTTATGTAGGAAAGAGGCAAACCAATTTAAGACAGTGCCAGTGACACCCATCCTATGTTGAAGAAGAGCAATCAGGTTTTCTTGTTTGATGGTATCAAATGCTGAGGACAGGTCAAGAAGGATCAGGAGGCAAGGGACATTATGATCATGGTATCTTAAAGCGTCATCCACAATGAGTTAGTGCCGCTTCAGTACTGTGCCCTGTTCTGAAACCCGACTGGTAAGGGTCAAGGAGTTGATATTTCTTTGTGTGGTTGCATAGCTGCGAGTGGACGCATTTTTCGAGCAATTTAGCTAGAGTCATGATGCTGGTGATAGGTTGGAAGTTGTTAGGATCAGATAAATCCGAGTTGGACTTCTTAGGAATGGGAGTAATTTGCCCCGCCTTGAGGCAATCAGGGATCCTTCCCTGTATGAGAGATTCATGAATGATCCTGGACCACAGAGGGAGAATGGCTGAATTGAGATCTTTAAAAAACTTAGCAGGTAGAGGATCGCTGAAATGGTTGGAGGGTTTAAGGGACACCATGTTGTGTAGAAGCTCCGAGACATCTGGAAGGAGAAAGGAATTCCAAGATGTCATTTTTGAGAGAACAACCAAAGGGCAATGTCATCTTGGCAGCCAGGCGTCCCTCCACTAAAACGGCATACGCCTGTAGATGGAACAAATTTGTGGCATGGTGCACAGCAAAGGCTGTGGATCCCCTTTCTGCCCCTCTTTCAGAGGTTCTCCTCTTCATTCTATCTTTGGCCCAGCAGGGCTCTGCTCTGGGCACCCTTAAAGGTTATCTGTCGGACATTTTGGCCTTTCTTCGCCTTCCTGATCAGCCTTCTGTTTTCAAGTCCCCTATTGTAAATAGGTTTCTTAAGGGCATTACTCACCTCTTTCCTCCTATTCCTTTCGTAATGCCCCAGTGGGACTTGAATGTGGTCTTAACTTACTATGTGTGCACCTTTCGAGCCACTACATAATTGTCCTCTCAGACTCTTGACCTTAAAGACTGCTTTTCTGGTTGCCATCACCTCTGCTCTCAGGGTGAGTGAGCTTCAGGCTCTTTTTTCTAAACCTCCTTTCCTGGCTGTTCTTCCGGACAAGGTTGCCCTTCGAACTAGACCTTTTCTTCCCAAAGTGGTTACCTCTTTCCACATAGAACAGACCATCGCTTTGCCCACCTTCTTCCCGCCCCACATCCTTCCAAGGAGGAGGAGAGACTCCACCGTCTGGATCCAAAACGTGCGCTATCCTTTTATTTGGATCGCACAAAACAACTCCGGTTGGATGATCAATTCTTTGTTGGCTATGTGGGCACCAAGAAAGGTCGGGCCGTGCAAAAACGGACCATTTTTCGATGGGCCGTTCTTTGCATTAAGATCTGTTACTCCTTGGCGAAAAAGGAGCCTCCGGTAGGACTGCGTGCCCATTCCACCAGGGCGACGGCAGCCACTACTGCTTTGGGACATGGAATCCCCCTCGGTGATATCTGCCAGGCAGCCACGTGGGCGTCTCTGCACAAGTTCACTAAACATTACTGCCTGGATAGCCAAGTCCAGAGAGACGGCATTTTAGTCGTTCTGTTCTCCAGGACTTTCTGGTGTGAACTTGGTTCGCAGACTCACCTCCGGGGTTGGTATTGCTGGGGTATCTATTCTAAGGTAAGGATTCTATAACTAATAGTCTCTTTCAGATGAACAAGTTACTTAACTTTGGTAACGTTTTATCTATAAGAGACATATATTAGTTATAGATTCCTTACTACCCCACCCATCGTCCCCGTTCTGCGAACTGACTTCTAGAGTAAGGGACTCCCTTTTCAGGGCCCTAGTTTTGTGCACCAGTGGTCCATGTCTTGCATGGCTCTGCGCTTCTGACCTGGAATGTTGTGTAAAAGAACTGACGTCAGTGCGCAGGGCGGCGTCTAAGTAGATACCGTGATGTCATTCCGGCGATCACGACGCCGGGCGTGGAGTCGACTGATGCCACCTACCGACTCGCAGGGGTACTGCTGAGAAAAAATTCTCCGGATCCAGTCTGACACCTGGGGGTAATTCTAAGGTAAGGAATTTATAACGAATATATGTCTCTTACAGATATATTGTTACCGAAGGTTAGTAACTTGTTCGCCAACGCTGGACTGGAGATCAGAATCGCTGGGGAGAGATCACTGAACGGGTGAGCCACTAAGATTCGGGCCGGGGGCGTCTGGTGCAGTGTGGGCAGGAGTCGCTGTTCCAGCTGGATCCGGAACCCTTGGAGTAGATACTTTTGGACACGGCGCTTTCCTTTGGAGATTGGAGTCTTTTTCGAAGACAGCAGCCCTCCTAGGGTTCAGAGGTCGCTGGCTGCGAGACAGGTCCATTAAAGCTGGAGACAGAACGGTAAGACTGGGGCCAAGGCAGTCGTCTTTAGTCTTCTCTGCAGGGATGTCTTCTTTCTTCTTAGGTCATCGCAGATCTAGTTTCTAGGTCTGGCGGAGCCACCTAAATACTAAATGTAGCAGCGTTTTAGGAGAGTAGTAGGTAGGGCCAATGGGCACCTTCCCTGGGGTGGCTACACTCTATTATGCCACCCTCCTGTGGGAGGGGGCATGGACCTATCCCTGATTGGAGGGGGTCCCCCCAATCTTCATGATGGCAGGGACTGAAAGATGTGCTTCACCTCGCCTCCCCCACCTTAGGAATGGAGGTGGCTGAGGTGGGCCCACCTCCTATTCTTCTAGGTTTTCCCGCCCCAAGTGGGGGTGTAACCCGGGGACTGCCATCTGCTGCTAGCAGCAGAGGCTGGGGTCGCATTGCACAGTCGGCAGGCCTTATAAGCTTCCCCTGGAGGACTGGCCCATCCTGGGGGAGGAGTGTGACACCTCTGCCCAGGATGTGCATTGTTTCTGGTACCAAAGAGCGGGGGCTTTCCACCCAGAGGTCCAGAAACATGTCTGTGTGTGGCAGGCTGCCTAAAGCCAGTCAGTGCCCACACTGGGGTTGGTAGGTTTTCAGGGGCACCTCTGTGGTGCCCTCGGAGTACATGGTGTAATAAATCTCACACTGGCATCAGTGTGGATTAATTACAAGGAGTCGTTAGATACCAAAGAAGACATCAGTGAAGCCATTGTTGTGCTGTGGAACTAGAGTTGTTGAGTTTCCAGCCCATGTACATGGCCTCCCTGGCACTTACACTATTTAAGAATTGACTTGAGCATTGTAGGAGCATATCTACCTATGCAGATATGCCCTGGGGTATACTGCACCCTGCCTTAGGGCTGTAAGGCCTGCTAGAGTGGCGACTTACCTATACCTACATGCAGTGCTGGTTGACATGGCACCCAGGCAGTGTGCCATGTCGACTTTGTTGTTTTTCCCCTCAGAAGGACATGTAAGCTGAAAGGGCAGTGGCATGGTCTCAGTGAGGGGGGCCCTAGGTACCCCGGGTACTACTTACTAGGGACTTACAGGGGAGCAGAGGTGCCAATTGGGAATATGTTTTAGGGAAAAGGGACTGGCGCAGGGGACCTGGTTGGCAGGGAACCTGTGCTCTACAATCGAGACCACATCAAAACCATACAAAAAGTGGGGGCTAACCATGTCAAATGAGGCACTTTCTCACAATGTTATATACAAATAATTGGTTATATCCTGTAAAGAGTCCAGAGAGTCCCCCAGAAGTGTACAGGGATAAATGTAACCCCAAAGTGCTCTATAGGTGGTAGTGTAGTCGAGCAGCCTGAGGCCTAACACAGAAGAGTGTAAGACATTCGTTATACACGCAGTGACTAATACATGACACAGGACTCAAAAAGGAGATCCACACCAATTTTAGAAAAATAAGCTTCTTTCTAGATTTATTTTAAGAGCAAGATGTACGTTCAAAGGTATGTACGTTTTTAAATAAAAATACTTTTCACTTTAAAAAGTGGACACAGTGCAATTTATCATTTCAGCAATGTTAACCTATGGGTGGAAAACAAGAATGCAGTTTTGAAGGTAAGTACATGAATTACAAATCCAATCTTCGGGGTCTGTGATCATCACCTGGAAAGGTTCAAGTTAACACCAAGACTGCACCCCTCGGCACTGGGGCAGCCGGTTGCAGAGGTCAGATTCGGAGTCAGTCGCCCAATGTTAACCAATGGAGACTGAGGGTGATCAAAGATGCGCTGCTCACAGGTAAGTAAAGCGGTGCCAAGGGTCATTCTTCGGGAGTTAAGATGAGCACAGGGGACCACAAGGCAGCAGCAAACTAACACACTCAGCGGTACAGGGGCGGCCGGGTGCATAGTGCCAACACAGCGACAGGCGCCCAAAGCAAATCAATGGGGGAGATTGGTTTTAGAGAGAGGCTGCAGGCTCTGGCCAGGAGCCTGAACGAAGAAAACCCACAGCTGACCAGGTAAGGTCTGATGCTAGGGGACGTAGGAAAACCGTAGGTCAAGCTCCCCAAGGCCCAGGGGCTTCAGGTGCAGGGGTGTCCTTTTGCATGGGGAACATCTTACCGGGCAGGTCGCATTTGTTGCAGGTCATCGCACAGAGGCTCCGGCGTCGACGTGGAGTACGGCAGGGGTTGACCCAAGATTGACTCTTGCTCGCAGCCGCTGAGGAACCTTCGCAGGACCGGTGGGCCATGTGGACTTGGGCCGTGGGCATCTGGTGCAGAGGTGGGTGCGGTAGGCGGTTTCACGGTCCCTCAACATAGAGTTCTTGTTCTTTAAAGTTGGTTTCTTCTGGACGGGTCTGCTGTCCACGGGAGATCATGGTCTTTATTGAAGGCAGGCAGTCGTCCCAGGGTTTTGGAGGTCGCTGGGCATGCAGGACGAGTCAACTTTTGGTAGCAAGGGTAAAAGGCAGCAGACAGGCCGGCAGGGCTGGCGCCAAGTCAGTCACTGGTCCTTCTCTCTTGCTGTTGCGGCTCTTTGGTGTCCAGGCTTCGTAGGTCATCAGGAATCTGATTTCAGGGTCTGGGGGTCCCACCTAAATTCTAGATTTAGGGGCGTTACAGGGGAGTGACAGGTAGTGACCAATGGGTTCCTTACCTTGGGTGTCTACATCCTTTATTATGCCACCCTCCTGTGGAAGAGGGCCATACTCCTAGACCTGATTCCCACCATCTTCAACATGGTGGGCACTGAAAAATGTGCTTCACTGCGCCACCAGCACCTGAGGTGTGGAGTTGGCGAAGGGGAGCACACCTCCTTTCCTGACGGTAATCTCGCGCCCAAAGTGGGGGTTTGAACCGGGGGGGCTGCCATTTGCTGCTAGCAGCAGAGACTGGAGTCACATTACAAAGGCAGCAAGGCATTTGAAGCTTCCCTCTTTAGCACTGTGCCTGCCTGGAGATGTGGTGTGACACCTCTGCCCAGGATGGGCTTTGATTCTGGCCTCAAAGAGCAAGGGTTCTGGACCCAGGGGTGCAGAAACATGTCTGATGGTGGCAGGCTGCCTAAAGACAGTCAGAGAACACACCAGGGTTGGTAGGTTTTCAGTGGGACCTCTGAGGTGCCCTCTGAGTACATGTTTTAATAAGTCCAACACTGACATCAGTGTGGGTTTTTTAAGAGGAGTTGTTTGGTACCAACACTCCTGGGTTCAGTGAAGCAATAGTGGTGCTGGGGATCTCGAGTTGTCGAGTTTTCAGCACATGTACTCTCTATGACTTTTCTGGCACTTACAATATCTGAAAGAGACACGTTAGTGACAGATTCCTTACCTTAGAATATCCCCAGGCGTCAGGCTGGATCCGGAAAGTTTTTGCGTAGCAGTACCCTTGCGTGTCGGTAGGCGGCGTCATGCGGCTCCGTGCCCGTCGGCGTCGGGACCGCAGGGATGACGTCGCGGGCAGTACTTAGACGCCGCCCCTGCGCGCTGACATCAGTTCTTCTTTTTTCCGCGCCAGTAAGCGCAGATCCGGGAAGAGCAGTGCCCTAGTCATTTTTTGACTAACTTTTTGGTGATTTTTCACTGTTTTCTTCGAGTCATCTCGGCTCCACAGTGTCGGTAGGGATGCCCGGCTTCAAGCCATGCGACGCCTGTGGTCGAATGATGTCGATCACAGACCCGCACTTGGAGTGTCTCTACTGTCTCGGCCGCGACCACGACACGAAGTCGTGCTCCGACTGCCGGGCCTTGCACCCGAAGGCTTTGCGAGAGCGGTCTCGAAAGCTCCTCGAGGTCCGGCAGTCGGCTCCGCGCCAAGCCCAGGTCACGCGAGAGGCCGGTCGCGGAGTCCTCGCCGGTCATCAGAGTCCAAGTCTTCGCACTCCTCGGGTAAGTCGAAGCACAAGAAGTCTAAGAAGCACCATCGCTCTAAGACTTCGCCTCGCCAGTCTCGCGACTTGGCTGAGGCCCCTGTCGGCACCGTCCCCGCGGCTCCGGATGTGCCTATGGAGCCGCCCCCGCATTACCCGTCCTTCCCGGGTTCGGGGGCGACTCCGGCCGAGATACAGGAATTCCTGTCGGCCATGGCCCGCCTCTTCGGGCCTCAAGGCCCCTCCGGTGCGCCTTCGGGCCCCGTGGGCCCTAATGGGGTTGCCCCGGCGCCGCCGACGACTCCGGTCCCGGCGCCGCCTGTCCCACCAGCATCGCTCCCGGCCCCGGCCCCGGCCTCGATCCCGGCTCCTGTGGTACCGCAACCCCCATCGACGCCGGTTGACCTAACCACGCCTCCGCCGATGTCCCCGGTGCCGTTCCTGACGCCGCCCGGGGCTCCGGGCGGCGTCGTTCCCCGGTTCTCTCCGGATCCGGACGCGGCGTCGGACCGACGTCGCCGGCTCCGGCACCGATGAGACCTTGGGTCCCGGACGTCCCTCCTCCTCCTTATTTTCAACCGGAGGAGGACCAGGAGAGCTGGGAGGGGTCGGATGACCCGCTCACACAGCAGTGTGACTATGATCAGGACTGGGCAGAGGAACTTGGGGATGCCAGTGGTCTGGACACTTCCCCTGACACTGGCATGCTGTCTCCTCCTTCCGTGGCTACGGAGGAGGGAGCAAATTTCGCAACGGTGTTGCGTAGAGCAGCTGGAGCCTTACACCTCCAATTGCCTACAGTGGCTGTCAGGACTAACCTCCTGACGGAAGTGCTTCAGCCGGCAGCTACCTCCTCGGAGCCATTGCTGCTGTTTAATGATGCACTTTCTGACGTTCTTTTGGGCACCTGGTCCAAGCCCGCCACAGGGGCTCCTGTGGATAGGAACGTGGCCCGACGCCATCGCCCTGCTCCGGGCGACCCCTTGTTTCTCTCTCAACATCCCACCCCCAAGAGCTTGGTTGTCCAAGCCTCTGCCTCCCAAACCGCCTTCCCTACCGCCCCTCCGGATAGGGAATCCAAACGCCTGGATCAATTTGGGAAGAAGGCCTTTTCTTCCTCCAGTGCTGGCTTGCGGTCCGTCAACACCGCTTGCCTTTTGGGCCGATACTCCCACTCTCTGTGGGATTCGGTGGCGCTCGTTTTGCCCCAGTGTCCTGAGGAGGTCCAGACACTGCTTTCCCGCGCCATTGCGGAAGGAAGGGATGCGGCAAAGTACACCATCCGTTGTGGACTTGATACCGCCGACTCGCTGGGCAGATCGCTTGCAACGACAGTGGCGCTGCGTCGCCACGCCTGGCTGAGGACAACTGGTTTCTCGGGTGATGTCCAAAACACACTCATGGACATGCCCTTTGATGGAGTCTGTCTTTTTGGTACCAAAGCCGACCATGCGCTGGAGCATTTTAAGGACTCACGGGCTACTGCCAAGTCCCTGGGCCTTTCTGTTGTGCGCCCTCCGCTAACCTCTGCTTTTCGCCCCTTTCGTGGCCACGGAAGGGGCGCCCAGTCACGTCCGCTGCCCAGCCACCGGCCCGTGCAGCAAGCGTCTTCGCGTGGCCGAGGCTCCCGTCGTGGCGGGTCAGGCAACCAGCGTGCGGGTCAGGCCACCAACCCCGCCCCGTCCGTGGCCTCCAAGCCCTCCTAGTCCTTCCTTTCAGGTGCACAGCACGCCAGTAGGGGGCAGGGTCCGCCATCACCTTCACCACTGGCGTGCCATCACCTCGTACAGGTGGGTCTTGGACATTGTCCGAAGGGGCTACTCCCTCCCCTTCGAGACCACCCCCCCAGCCATGCCACCTCAATTCCACCGCATGTCAGGGGATCACTTGGTGCTTCTGCAGAAGGAAGTCACAGCCCTCTTGGCCAAGAGGGCCATCGAGCATGTTCCGACCCCAGAAGTAGGACGTGGTTGCTACTCCCACTACTTTCTGGTGCCCAAGAAGGACAAGGGGGACATGCGTCCTATCTTGGACCTCCGGAACGTCAATCGCTTCCTCCGGAAGGAGAAGTTCAAGATGCTCACCCTAGCTCAGGTCTTGACTGCCCTAGACCCTGGAGACTGGTTGGTAGCGTTGGACTTACAGGACGCTTATTTCCACATCCCCGTCCTGCCGGCCCACCAGCGTTACCTGCGGTTCACGGTAGGCCTCGAGCATTTTCAGTTCACCGTGCTCCCCTTTGGCCTTACAAGTGCCCCTCGGGTGTTCACGAAAGTGATGGCGGTGGTCGCAGCTCATCTGCGCCGGGCAGGGGTTCCAGTCTTCCCTACCTCGACGACTGGCTGCTGAAGGCGGGCTCGTCCCAGGCAGTCGTCTCCCACCTCCAGACTACGGCCGAACTCCTGCACTCGCTGGGGTTCTCCATCAATGTGCCGAAGTCGCATCTGATTCCTTCTCCACAGCTCCTTTTCATCGGGGCAGTTCCGGACACGACGCAGTTTCGGGCCTATCCTCCCGAACGGCGAGTCCGGGATATTCAGGCTATGATTCCGATCTTTCAGCCTCTATCCTGGGTTTCGGTACGGATGACCCTGAGGCTGCTGGGCCTCATGCATCCTGCTGGTCGATCATGCCAGATGGCATATGCGGGCTCTGCATTGGGACCTGAAGTTCCAGTGGGCGCAGCACCAGGGCAACCTGTCCGATCACGTCCAGATCTCGGAGGGGACTGCAAAACAGTTGCAGTGGTGGCTCTCGAACCGGCCATGGGTCATGGGCAGATCCCTCTCCCTTCCCCAGCCAGAGCACACAGTTGTGACGGACGCGTCCCTTCTGGGATGGGGCGGTCACATGGGAGAGGCGGAGATCAGAGGCCTCTGGTCTCCGGCGGAGTCCCGGCTCCATATCAACCTTCTGGAGCTCCGGGCGATCCGACTTGCACTCAAGGCATTCCTTCCCTCTGTCAAAGGGACGGTAGTGCAGGTGTTCACAGACAACACCACAGCCATGTGGTATTGCAACAAACAGGGCGGGGTGGTGTCGTGGACCCTATGTCAGGAGGCTCTGCGCCTCTGGACATGGCTGGAACATCAGGGCATATTCCTGATGGTTCAACGCCTGGCAGGTTCCCTGAATGCCAGGGCGGACGAACTCAGCCGCAGGTGCATGATGGATCACGAATGGCGTCTTCACTCGGAGATGGCGCAAGGTCTCTTTCAGCAGTGGGGAGAGCCTTGGTTAGATCTGTTCGCCACCGAAGAGAACGCGCAATGTCAGCAGTTCTGCGCGTTGGAATTTCCAAGGCGGCACTCGCTCGATGACGCTTTTCGTCGCGAGTGGAGCTGCGGTCTGTTGTACGCCTTTCCGCCTATACCACTGAAAGGTCACTCAGGAAACTGGGGGGCAAAAAGGCTTTGTTTTATACCCCCAACCATCGCTCTTCTTGCAGAACCCGCCGGTCCCACAGAGGCAGAATCTTGGGTGCCCATTTAATAAAGAAATAGGTCTTGGATTTCAGTTGAAGGTGCCAGACCAACAGGAAATTCGGTGGGGGCTGCCCACGGACTACACTTCCCATCTGCCCAAGCGCCGGGAGGCGCTTTAAAAGTCCGACGCCGGCCCGCAGCGCGGTGTGCCAGACCAACAGGAAATTCGGTGGGGGCTGCCCACGGACTACACTTCCCATCTGCCCAAGCGCCGGGAGGCGCTTTAAAAGTCCGACGCCGGCCCGCAGCGCGGTGTGCCAGACCAACAGGAAATTCGGTGGGGGCTGCCCACGGACTACACTTCCCATCTGCCCAAGCGCCGGGAGGCGCTTTAAAAGTCCGACGCCGGCCCGCAGCGCGGGACGCGCCCGGGCCAAGGGCGGGCCCGTCCACGCCCGTCGGAGCCCGGAGGAGGCTGGGCTGGGCTATCCCTCCAGCTCTAAGGTGAGAATATGGGGAAAAGAAAAACGCCCTTGCCTGACCAAGGAGGGGATGTTGTAAATACCTTGGATTCATTCCTCATGAAGGCGGCTGACGCCTTGACTAAAGAAATTGAGAGAACAGAGGGGAGACTCACAGGAGCTGATATGGATTCTGTGGTAGGAGCACCCCGCTACAATTTAGCTACAAAGGACCAAGTGGGTGCAAATTTAGTTCCTGTTATGCAATTAGAGCCCCCAGTACTGATTTCAGACTCTCAGCCGAATGGCACAGTTAACTCAAACCTCGCAGGTTCCCCGGTTGAACCCCCGGTAAAGAAAAAGAGAGGAGGTAAATCATCATGTCAGCAAAACTTAACTATGAATATAGGGGGGGTAAGGGCCCGTCTAAAAAGACATTTTTGGCCTTGGGAAGCCTGGGAAGCCCTTGCAAGATATGGAAATTATACTGACCCGCTTGCTGCAACCAGTTTTGAAGAGACTTGAATGTATCGAGGGACAGTTGGAAAAAATTACTAATAACGGGGATTTTGTTTGTACTAATGCTAGCACCACTGTACAGAGGGCGAATTTAATAGGTGTATGTGAATGTGGTAAATCTGTACTTAGTGAGAAGCAGCCAGTAGCTACCACTGATTTTGATAGTAAACCGATTACACTAATGTCCTCTGCTTTAATTACCAAAAATAGAAAGGTAATAGATGGGATGGGTCAATATACTGATAACATTTGCGATAGACGTGGGATGGGTGAACCTTGGGAAACGAGAAACACAAATATTGGTCGACCCAATACAAGTGTGACACCGCCGGATAACACTCCCCTGAATCCTTTTACTAATATGGCTAATGTGGCTAATAATACTAACTCGGGTCATCTTGCAAAGCATGGTAGCTCATCGCTCCAGAACCAACAAGGTATACACCCATGTATACACCCAGATGGGGTGCTAGATAGCAGAATCCTATCTCGAAATCAGACTGAGTTACACCACTCAAGGGGAATTTCAGGGGAACAGGGGGATACAAACCCCCCATAAGTTTAATCTCCAACTCCCCCAGCGGCATGTCCCTATGTAATGATTTTGGTAAATGTCCCCCTTTGAAAATTAATCAAACGGAAACTACTCAACAACTAATTAATAAAGCCATGTACTGGTTATCCACATCTGCTATGAACTCTGAAGGATTAAATATAGGCAATCAAATTAACATGGCTAGAAGAGTACCATGGGTGGGAAATATTCCAAAGTCAATTGGGGGAGATTGTGTAGTAATTAACTTTAAGAGACAGCACTATGTGAAATACCTTTTGGGTATAATCCCTAACTTTCCGGTGGCGTCTACACAAATTTTTGCTGTACCTTTGGATTTTTTCTACAGACCTTTGGGGTCACAACAAACGATGAAGACTAGGTTGAACTATACTCTGGGACCTGCTGTTCCCCCTGTTGCTATTCAAGTTGTAGCACTCCCTGTTAGAGAAGCAAATGCCTTAGATTTGACAAATAGGTTTGCGTCTTTGGAGGATTTGGAGGCATGCGATTGACATAGGGAAAATGAGGAGTTTGTGCTCCCTATGACACATCAGGAGATGACCCACACTAGAGTAGGTCACTTACAGGCTGAAGAAGGGGATAATATAAAAGTATTGGTTTGGAATATAGCGGGGCTCAGATCTAAGAAGGATAACGCAGACTGGTTAACAATATTAAATGGATATGACATAGTGTGCATCCAGGAAACGTGGGAGGTGGTGTAGGAAAGTGGCTCTGTATATACTGTACCCAAGTAAGGTTCAGGGTGTACAGAGTCCACAGTCCCCAGAGGGTTGACAGAGGCTAAAGTTAGATATAACCTTACTCTCCAAAGTGGTAGCTTGGTCGAGCAGTAAGGCAGTATCAGAGGACAGTGTAAAGCATTTGTTGTACACACTCAGTCAGCAAATGAAGCCACACACTCAAGAACTGAACTCTAGGCCAATGGTTTGTATATAAAAAATTATATGCTTGTTTTATTTTAGAACCAACAATAGGATCAAAATATACTTTCTCAGTATGAGATGCTTTAGTTATTCACCTTACAGATAGGCAGTAGACTTTTTTGATAGTGGTTATCACAGTTGGTGCAAGAGGCAACACAGGGTCAAATTCAATGCAACATTGAGCTCAATGGAAAATTATACTTAATTACAATTGATTACTTTGCAGAGCACTTTTCTAACCACAGGACTGGATCCTGGATTCAGTCCTGGGACACTTCCTGTAAACAGGTAAGAAAAAGCGTTTTGGTTATTGTAGTGATTTTTGAAGAATATTACTATATTTCAAAAGCTGACACTTAGAAACTTTTCTGGGTAAAATTACCAATGTTATCCTATGAAAGGAAATACAGTGTGCAAGCAAAGTATGTTTACGTTATTTTTGTAATCCAGTGCTGGACTCCTAGGTTCAGCACTGGGACATTTACTTAAAACAGGTAAGTAATTACGTTTTTGTAGTTTGTTCGATTTTTAAAGAATATTTGTAAAATACAGAAATCGACACTTAGAAGAAATTTCACAGAAAACCAGTCAATGGATCCCTATGAAAGAAAAGTGAGTTAACGGTAAGTAACGTTGCGATTACTTTTAGGGCCAGTGTTGGGCACTCGGGTCCAGCACTGAGGCCCCTCCTAATACTAGGTGAGTATTTTCGTTTTCGTGACTCGGTTGATTTTTGGTGAATATTCTAAAGTTTCAGAACTCCACACTTAGAAGAAATTTCGCAGAAAACCAGTCAATGGAACCCTATGGAAGAAAAGTGAGTTATCGGATTTCGGGTAAGTACTTGACTGGCAGGGTTAAGGTTCTGGGTAAGACTCAGGGGTCCCCAGGATCAGGTAAGTACAGTTTTTACACCCTCAGCGGCACAGGGGCGGCCGGGTGCAGAGTGAGAAGGCCCAATGTTATCCTATGGCAGGCGGGGGGCCCCGGGTTGGTGGCTGCTGGCAAGCAGGCCACGCGACTGTGGGAGCTGGGCTTCCTGGTCACTTGCTCAGGGCAAGTAGGGAAGTAGGTTAGGATAGAGGTTGCACTTCCAGGGGCACTCGGGCGGCTGGGTGCAGGGTGCTTTTGAGCCGTCGGGCGCTCAATGTTAAACAATAGAGGTCGTGAAAGGTGAAGAAAGGCTGCAGGCTCGGGGACGGTGATTCTTCAGGGACGACCAACACTTCAGGAGGTAAGTTGGGGTCTTGGAGGATAGGTAGACACCCAGGAGTTGGGCACAGGGGGCCGTGGGGCGCCGGGTGCAGGGGTGTCTTTGAGGTCGGGAAATCTTACCCCCTGCTGGTCGCGGTTGGAGGGGTCCCTTGTCCTGAGGCTGCAGGCGTCGTCTGTGTCGTCGAGGAGGGTCCTTGGCCACTGGATTCCAGGTCAGAATCGCCGGGGGACGTCCTCGAGGTCTTTGGTCACTCAGGCACAGGCTGGACTCGGCGGGTGCAGAGTGTGCAGGTTTCGCGGCTCCGTGCCAGGGCCGGGTCTTTGGTAGGTTTTCTTTTGAGCAGTACCACTGCTCGTGGGAGTCCCTGGGTCGAAGGCTGTAGCACAGAAGTCAGGTCCTCCGGGGTTTGTGAGGTTGCTGAGGCCGGGATTCCGCAGGAGCAGGTTCAGAGGTCGACAGGCCGGTAGGGCTGGGGCCAAGTCAGTTGTTGTCGCCTCCTTTTAGCAGCTGCACGGCTGGTCTTCTTGCTTCGTCTTCTCTTCTTGTTTTCGGATTTGGGAACTCCGGAAGGAAGGTTCAGGGAGCCCCTAAATACTAAATGTAGGGGTGGTTACAGGTAGGTAAGGGCAGGGACCAATGGGTCCCTTCCCTGGGGTGGGTACACCCCTATTCTGTTCCTCTCCAGTGGGAGGGGGCAGGAGCCTGTCCCTGGTTGGCCAGGTCCCCCATCCTCAAGATGGCGGGGACTCGAGTTTGTGCTTCACCTCGCCTCCCCACCTTAGGGGTGGAGTTGGCAGAGGTGGGCACAACCCATTTCCTGCTTCTGGTTTTCCCGCCGGTTCTCCCGCCAGGAGTGGGGGTAGAACCAGTGGGGACCAGTTTGCTGGAAGCAGCAAATGGTCTGGGGAAACTCCAAAGGCGGCAGGCCTTTGAAGCTCCCCCTGCCCATCCTGGGGAGGAGGCTTTGGCACCTCGTCCCGGGATGTGCATTGTTTCAGGCCCCTGAGAGCAGAGGCTCTCGACCCAGGGGTCCAGAAACATGTCTGGTGGTGGCAGCCTGGGCAGCCACTCAGTCCGGACACTGGAGGTCGGGTTGGTTTCAGGGGGCATCTCTAAGATGCCCTCTGGAGTGCGTTTTACATTAAATCCCACACTGGCATCAGTGGGGGTTTAATGTGCTGAGAAGTTTGATACCAAACTTCTTAGTCTTCAGTGGGGCCATTATGGTGCTGTGGAGTTCGTAATGACAGACTCCCAGCACCATATACTCTTAATGGCAGCACTGCACTTACAATGCCCAAGAATGGACTTGGGCACTGTAGGGGCACAGGGCTCATGCCTCTATGCCCTCACCACTGGCATAGTGCACCCAGCTAGAGGGGTGGCTGACCTAGGCCAGGGCAGTGGCTTGTAGGCATGGCACACAGGGATGTGAGCCATGTCGACTCTTCACTTTTGTTCTGCACCAAGACACGCAGCCTGCAAAGGCAGTGTGTGTGTGTAAAGGTGCAGGGTCCCTAAGGGTGGCACAACAAGTGCTGCAGCCCTTAGGGGCCTTCCCTGGTCACAGTGCCCTGGGTACCCATGGTACCATTTACCAGGGGCTGACCTGTGGCCAGGGATGTCAATTGGGTGTAGGTATCAATGCAATTTTAGGGAAGGAACACAGGCCCTGGGTACCTGGTTGGCAGGAGCCCAGGGCACACTCAGTCAAAGTACATCAGCCATTCAGCAAAAAGTGGGGGCATACCATGTAAGAAAGATGGCACTTTCTCACACAACTCCCCCCAAACGAAAGATGATGAGACTAACCTTGCCCTATGGAGTCTTCATTGTCTAAGTGGAAGAACCTGGAAAGGCCATCTGCATTGGCATGGGCAGTGCCAGGTCTGTGTTCCACTTCAAAGTCCATTCCCTGTAGGGAGATGGACCACCTCAACAGTTTTGGGTTTTCTCCTTTCATTTGCATTAGCCACCTGAGAGGTCTGTGGTCAGTTTGAACTAGGAAGTGAGTTCCAAACAGGTAGGGCCTCAGCTTCTTCAGGGACCAGACCACAGCAAAGGCCTCCCTCTCAATGGCACTCCAACGCTGCTCCCTGGGGAGAAGCCTTCTGCTTATAAAAGCAACAGGTTGGTCTTGGCCTTCATCATTGGTCTGGGATAGGACCGCTCCTATCCCTAGCTCAGAGGCATCAGTCTGCACAATGAACTGCTTGGCATAATCTGGTGCTTTTAGAATTGGTGCTGAGCACATTGCTTCTTTCAGAGTGTCAAAAGCCTTTTGGCAACAGACTGTCCAGTTTACTTTCTTTGGCATCTTCTTGGAGGTGAGTTCTGTGAGGGGAGTCACAATGGACCCATATCCCTTCACAAACCTCCTGTAGTACCCAGTCAAGCCAAGGAATGCCCTGACTTGGGTCTGAGTTGTTGGAGCTACCCAGTCCAGGATAGCCTGGATCTTGGGCTGTAAGGGTTGTACCTGGCCTCCACCAACCAGGTGGCCCAAGTACACCACAGTGCCCTGCCCTATCTGGCATTTGGATGCCTTGATAGTTAGGCCTGCAGTTTGCAGGGCCTTTAAAACCTTCCCAAGGTGGACCAGGTGATCCTGCCAGGTGGAACTGAAGACAGCAATATCATCAAGATAAGCTGCACTAAAGGACTCCAACCCAGCAAGGACTTGATTCACCAACCTCTGGAAGGTGGCAGGGGCATTCTTTAAACCAAAGGGCATAACAGTGAACTGAAAATGCCCATCAGGTGTGGAGAATGCTGTTTTCTGTTTGGCTCCTGGGGCCATGCCAATCTGCCAGTACCCTGCAGTTAAGTCAAAGGTACTCCGGTATTTGGCTGCACCCAATCTGTCTATCAGTTCATCAGCTCTTGGGATAGGGTGTGCATCTGTCTTGGTGACAGAGTTGAGACCCCTATAGTCCACACAAAACCTCATCTCTCTCTTTTCACCCTTTTGATGAGGTTTGGGGACCAGAACCACTGGGCTAGCCCAGGGGCTCTCAGAGGGCTCAATAACCCCTAGCTCCAGCATCTTGCTGACTTCAGCTCTGATGCTTTCCTTAACTTGGTCTGACTGACGATAGATCTTGTTTTTGACAGGTGCACTGTCACCAGTGTCCACATCATGGGTACACCAGTTTGTCAGACCAGGGGTCAAGGAAAAGAGCCCAGCATACTGCTGCAAGACTTGCTTGCAGTCAGTCTGCTGTTGGGCAGTGAGGGTGTCTGAAAAGACAACTCCATCTACTGACCCATCTTTTGGGCTGTGGGAGAGGAGATCAGGGAGAGGTTCACTCTCAGCTTCCTGTTCCTCATCTGTCACCATCAGCATGGTGATGTCAGCCCTGTCATTGTAGAGTTTTAGGCGGTTCACATGGATAACCCTTTTGGGTGTCCTGCTGGTGCCCAGGTCAACCAGGTAGGTGACCTCACTCTTTTCTCTAGGATAGGGTAAGGGCCACTCCATCTGTCCTGGAGGGCCCTTGGTGCCACTGGCTCCAAAACCCATACCTGTTGCCCAGGTTGGAATTCAACCAGTGCAGCTTTTTGGTCATACCAGTGCTTCTGAAGCTCCTGGCTGGCCTCAAGGTTCTTGGATGCCTTTTCCATGTACTCAGCCATTCTGGACCTTAGGCCAAGCACATAGTCCACTATATCTTGTTTGGGTTCTTGGAGAGGTCTCTCCCAGCCCTCCTTTACAAGACAGAGTGGTCCCCTCACAGGATGGCCAAACAGAAGTTCAAAGGGTGAGAAACCTACCCCCTTCTGTGGCACTTCTCTGTAAGCGAAAAGCAGGCATGGTAGTAGGACATCCCATCTCCTTTTGAGTTTTTCAGGGAGCCCCATGATCATGCCTTTCAATGTCTTGTTGAACCTCTCAACAAGGCCATTGGTTTGTGGATGGTAGGGTGTAGTAAACTTGTACTGCACCCCACACTCCTTCCACATGTGGGTCAGGTAAGCAGACATGAAGTTGGAACCTCTGTCTGAAACCACCTCCTTAGGAAACCCTACCCTGGTGAAGACACCAATGAGGGCTTTGGCTACTGCAGGAGCTGTAGTAGTCCTAAGGGGAATAGCCTCAGGATACCTAGTGGCATGATCCACTACCACCAGTATGAATTTGTTCCCTGAGGCTGTGGGAGGTTCCAGTGGACCCACTATGTCCACACCTACCCTTTCAAAGGGAACCCCCACCACAGGTAGTGGTATCAGGGGGCCTTTGGATGGCCACCTCTCTTGCCACTGGCTTGACAGGTAACACAGGAGCTGACAAACTCCTTCACCTTTTGGTGCATCTGGGGCCAGTAAAAGTGGCTAACTAGCCTTTCCCAAGTTTTGGTTTGGCCCAGATGTCCAGCTAGGGGGATGTCATGAGCCAAAGTTAGGAGGAACTCCCTGTACTTCTGGGGCACTACCACTCTCCTGGTGGTTCCAGGGTTGGGGTCTTTTGCCTCAGTGTACAGTAATCCCTCTTCCCAATAGACTCTGTGGGTACCACTGACATCTCCCTTGGCTTCTGAAACAGCTTGCTGCCTCAGGCTTTCAAGAGTGGGACAGTCTTGCTGTCCCTGGCACAGCTCTTCCCTAGAGGGTCCCCCTGGGCCCAAGAGTTCAACCTGGTAAGGGTCAAGCTCTAGGGGCTCAGTTCCCTCTGGGGCTTCCAGGTTCTCTCCCTGAGGAGAGGGGTCCTGCTCTTGTGACTGTGTAGAAGCTGGTCCGCCAGTCTTCTTTCCTTTTCTCTTGGTAGGCTGGGCCATCATTCCAGGCTCCAACACTATTTCTTCACCCTGCCTTTTGCTCTGTGCTCTTGTTTTTACACACACCAATTCAGGGATGCCCAGCATGGCTGCATGGGCCTTTAGCTCCACCTCTGCCCAGGCTGAGGTTTCCAGATCATTTCCTAGCAGACATGCAGCTGGTAACTTCGGAGAGACCACTACCTGCTTCAGGCCAGTAACCCCCCAGCCTAATGTCACCAGGGCCATGGGATGACTAGTGGTGACACTGTCAGCATTGGTGACTGGGTAAGTTTTCCCAATCAAGTATTGCTCAGGGGAAACCAGTGTGTCCCTCACCATAGTGACACTGGCACCTGTATCCCTCAGAGCCTCTACTCTAGTTCCATTCACCCAGGGGTATTGCAAATACTTCTTTAAGTTGGGTGGCCACACAGCTACAGTGGCAAATTCCACTTCCCTAGGGAGACCAGACTTGCCTCAGTGGGTTCCCAGATTTGCTCAGGGTACACTTCTGATCCCATCTGTAAACTTGCTGCCCCAGGAGTAGCTGTACTGGGTGCCTTAGGGGCTTTGTTGTGGGGGCAAGTTTTGTCTACAGTGAGGTGTCCTGACTTCTTACAGTTATTACACCAGGCCTTCAAGGGATCAAAGTTCTTCCCCCTATAGGGTTGAGGCACATAGGGAGTAGTTTGGGACCCACCCCCTGAACAGGTTTTTGGGGCCCTTTGGAAGACTCAGACTTTTTATCTTGGGGATTCTCACCACCTTTCCCCTGGGGGTTTGGTGACCACCTTCTTTTGGTCACCCCCAGTGGTTGTCCTTGTCACCCTAGTCTTGACCCAGTGGTCTGCCTTCTTTCCCAATTCTTGGGGAGAAATTAGACCTAGGTCTACCAAATGCTGATGCAACTTTTCATTTGTGCAATTACTTAGTATGTGTTCCTTCATAAACAAATTGTAAAGTCCAGAAAAATCATGCACATTATGTCCAGCTAACCAGCCATCCAGTGTCTTTACTGAGTAGTCCACGAAGTCAATCCAGGACTGGGTCTGGGTTTTGTGAGCCCCCTGAATCTAATTCTATACTCCTCAGTAGTGAGCCCAAATCCCTCAATCAGAGTACTCTTCATGAGGTCATAGGACCCTGCATCTGGCCCAGAGAGGGTCAGAAGCCTGTCTCTGCAGTTACCAGAGAACAGTTCCCACAGGAGTGCCCCCCACAGAGGTTTCTTTACTCTTCTTATTTCACAAGCCCTCTCAAAGGCTGTGAACCATTTGGTGATGTCATCACCTTCCTCAAACTTAGGACAATCCCTTTGGGGATTTTAGGTTCAGAAGTTTCCTCCCTATCCTTATTTTTAGTATTGTTGCCACCATTGATGGGTGCTAAACCCATCTCCTGTCTTTCCTTCTCTAGAGCCAGGAGTCTGGTCTCTAGGTCCAGTCGCTTGGCCAACCTGGCTAACAAGTTGTCCTCCTCACTGAGGGTATCCTCAGTGTCCTCTCTGGGACCAGGACCACCTAGGTGGCCCCTAGGTCCCCAGAGGTCTATTCTTGGAGTTAAGGGTGCAGGGACCCTATCTTCCCTAGGAAGTGATGGAGGTGGGTTACCATCCCCATCCTCCTCATTCCTTTCCTCCTCTGTTGGGTCATCACCATGCTCAGAGGGGTGGGCTTTAGCATACTCAGCCAGGAGCTCCTGGAGCCCTTGTTTGGTTGGATGCTGGCCCATTGGTATATCTTTAAGTTTGCATAAGGACCTTATCTCTTTGAAAGACAAATGAAGATAAGGGGTGAGGTCGAGCTCCTCAACCAGTTCCTGTATGTCATTATTATCTTCACGAGTAGCTGGGTTCTTGTCTTGAGACATTTTTAAAAAAAAATTCTAACCCCTCTAACCTTGGCTATAGTGACTTTTTATTTTCTAAGATGCTACAGGGACTTAAGCAAGGCCCTAACAAGACTTTTAGTAATTTGGTAAAACAAAATGCCAATTAAAAAAATCAGAATTCTAAAGGCAATTTAAGAGTTCTGTCGTGTGATCAGATGGTAACCAAGTAGTCCAACAAATGCAAGTTTGTATCCCACCGCTGATCCACCAATGTAGGAAAGTGGCTCTGTATATACTGTACCCAAGTAAGGTTCAGGGTGTACAGAGTCCACAGTCCCCAGAGGGTTGACAGAGGCTAAAGTTAGATATAACCTTACTCTCCAAAGTGGTAGCTTGGTCGAGCAGTAAGGCAGTATCAGAGGACAGTGTAAAGCATTTGTTGTACACACTCAGTCAGCAAATGAAGCCACACACTCAAGAACTGAACTCTAGGCCAATGGTTTGTATATAAAAAAATATATGCTTGTTTTATTTTAGAACCAACAATAGGATCAAAATATACTTTCTCAGTATGAGATGCTTTAGTTATTCACCTTACAGATAGGCAGTAGACTTTTTTGATAGTGGTTATCACAGTTGGTGCAAGAGGCAACACAGGGTCAAATTCAATGCAACATTGAGCTCAATGGAAAATTATACTTAATTACAATTGATTACTTTGCAGAGCACTTTTCTAACCACAGGACTGGATCCTGGATTCAGTCCTGGGACACTTCCTGTAAACAGGTAAGAAAAAGCGTTTTGGTTATTGTAGTGATTTTTGAAGAATATTACTATATTTCAAAAGCTGACACTTAGAAACTTTTCTGGGTAAAATTACCAATGTTATCCTATGAAAGGAAATACAGTGTGCAAGCAAAGTATGTTTACGTTACTTTTGTAATCCAGTGCTGGACTCCTAGGTTCAGCACTGGGACATTTACTTAAAACAGGTAAGTAATTACGTTTTTGTAGTTTGTTCGATTTTTAAAGAATATTTGTAAAATACAGAAATCGACACTTAGAAGAAATTTCACAGAAAACCAGTCAATGGATCCCTATGAAAGAAAAGTGAGTTAACGGTAAGTAACGTTGCGATTACTTTTAGGGCCAGTGTTGGGCACTCTGGTCCAGCACTGAGGCCCCTCCTAATACTAGGTGAGTATTTTCGTTTTCGTGACTCGGTTGATTTTTGGTGAATATTCTAAAGTTTCAGAACTCCACACTTAGAAGAAATTTCGCAGAAAACCAGTCAATGGAACCCTATGGAAGAAAAGTGAGTTATCGGATTTCGGGTAAGTACTTGACTGGCAGGGTTAAGGTTCTGGGTAAGACTCAGGGGTCCCCCAGGATCAGGTAAGTACAGTTTTACACCCTCAGCGGCACAGGGGCGGCCGGGTGCAGAGTGAGAAGGCCCAATGTTATCCTATGGCAGGCGGGGGCCCCGGGTTGGTGGCTGCTGGCAAGCAGGCCACGCGACTGTGGGAGCTGGGCTCCTGGTCACTTGCTCAGGGCAAGTAGGGAAGTAGGTTAGGATAGAGGTTGCACTTCCAGGGGCACTCGGGCGGCTGGGTGCAGGGTGCTTTTGAGCCGTCGGGCGCTCAATGTTAAACAATAGAGGTCGTGAAAGGTGAAGAAAGGCTGCAGGCTCGGGGACGGTGATTCTTCAGGGACGACCAACACTTCAGGAGGTAAGTTGGGGTCTTGGAGGATAGGTAGACACCCAGGAGTTGGGCACAGGGGGCCGTGGGGCGCCGGGTGCAGGGGTGTCTTTTGAGGTCGGGAAATCTTACCCCCTGCTGGTCGCGGTTGGAGGGGTCCCTTGTCCTGAGGCTGCAGGCGTCGTCTGGGTCGTCGAGGAGGGTCCTTGGCCACTGGATTCCAGGTCAGAATCGCCGGGGGACGTCCTCGAGGTCTTTGGTCACTCAGGCACAGGCTGGACTCGGCGGGTGCAGAGTGTGCAGGTTTCGCGGCTCCGTGCCAGGGCCGGGTCTTTGGTAGGTTTTCTTTTGAGCAGTACCACTGCTCGTGGGAGTCCCTGGGTCGAAGGCTGTAGCACAGAAGTCAGGTCCTCCGGGGTTTGTGAGGTTGCTGAGGCCGGGATTCCGCAGGAGCAGGTTCAGAGGTCGACAGGCCGGTAGGGCTGGGGCCAAGTCAGTTGTTGTCGCCTCCTTTTTAGCAGCTGCACGGCTGGTCTTCTTGCTTCGTCTTCTCTTCTTGTTTTCGGATTTGGGAACTCCGGAAGGAAGGTTCAGGGAGCCCCTAAATACTAAATGTAGGGGTGGTTACAGGTAGGTAAGGGCAGGGACCAATGGGTCCCTTCCCTGGGGTGGGTACACCCCTATTCTGTTCCTCTCCAGTGGGAGGGGGCAGGAGCCTGTCCCTGGTTGGCCAGGTCCCCCATCCTCAAGATGGCGGGGACTCGAAGTTTGTGCTTCACCTCGCCTCCCCACCTTAGGGGTGGAGTTGGCAGAGGTGGGCACAACCCATTTCCTGCTTCTGGTTTTCCGCCGGTTCTCCCGCCAGGAGTGGGGGTAGAACCAGTGGGGACCAGTTTGCTGGAAGCAGCAAATGGTCTGGGGAAACTCCAAAGGCGGCAGGCCTTTGAAGCTCCCCCTGCCCATCCTGGGGGAGGAGGCTTTGGCACCTCGTCCCGGGATGTGCATTGTTTCAGGCCCCTGAGAGCAGAGGCTCTCGACCCAGGGGTCCAGAAACATGTCTGGTGGTGGCAGCCTGGGCAGCCACTCAGTCCGGACACTGGAGGTCGGGTTGGTTTCAGGGGGCATCTCTAAGATGCCCTCTGAGTGCGTTTTACATTAAATCCCACACTGGCATCAGTGGGGGTTTAATGTGCTGAGAAGTTTGATACCAAACTTCTTAGTCTTCAGTGGGGCCATTATGGTGCTGTGGAGTTCGTAATGACAGACTCCCAGCACCATATACTCTTAATGGCAGCACTGCACTTACAATGCCCAAGAATGGACTTGGGCACTGTAGGGGCACAGGGCTCATGCCTCTATGCCCTCACCACTGGCATAGTGCACCCAGCTAGAGGGGTGGCTGACCTAGGCCAGGGCAGTGGCTTGTAGGCATGGCACACAGGGATGTGAGCCATGTCGACTCTTCACTTTTGTTCTGCACCAAGACACGCAGCCTGCAAAGGCAGTGTGTGTGTGTAAAGGTGCAGGGTCCCTAAGGGTGGCACAACAAGTGCTGCAGCCCTTAGGGCCTTCCCTGGTCACAGTGCCCTGGGTACCCATGGTACCATTTACCAGGGGCTGACCTGTGGCCAGGGATGTCAATTGGGTGTAGGTATCAATGCAATTTTAGGGAAGGAACACAGGCCCGGGGTACCTGGTTGGCAGGAGCCCAGGGCACACTCAGTCAAAGTACATCAGCCATTCAGCAAAAAGTGGGGACATACCATGTAAGAAAGATGGCACTTTCTCACAGGTGGGTACTGTGTTCTACGATGGGTTCCGTACATTCCACACCCCCGCAATTCCATCTCGGTCTGGAAGAGCGAGAGGTGGTATAGTAACGTTGATAAAGAACACTTTAGCTATAAAAATAATTGACTTAAATGTGCAGTCACCATATTATCATCTACTAGTTTTTAGTGGGGTTAGTCAAGTAGATGTTTTGTTAGTAAATTTTTATAATAATTTTTTTGAAGGCAATATGGCAGATGTAATACGTTCTCTTGAATATGAAATAGAAAAAGCTATAGGCAACCACCGCAAACATTTGCACATACTATGGGTGGGTGATTTTAATTGCCATAGCTGCCCAAAAATTCTAAGGCCAGTTTGTGGAATAGTTGGTGAGGACGGGGTTACACCATATCATTTTATACATCATGAATATGGGGAGGAATTAAAAAGGCTTATGGTAACTAGGAATTTGGAGATTTGTAACCCTGTAGAGGAAGAAACGGGCACTTTGATAAAAACTTTTGGGGATCCCAGGAACGGCTCAACGCTTGACTATCTTCTAGTGGAAACTCCTTTTAAGAAATTTTTATATCAGGTGGGAACCTTTGTCTCAAATCTTAGTGATCATGTCGCTTTGACTTTTATATTGGAATGGAAGGGCTGTTTTAGTAGTAATATCAAAAAAGTTGTGACACCAAGTATAGTTAGGAAAAATGGTATAGTGCTTAAATGGGCTAAAATAAATAAAGATACACTAATCCCTAAAGTAATTTGTCTTACCCAAGAAGAAATTGATACATGCCTTGATCTGCAGGGAGAACCACAAGGTATAGTGAAAGCTTTTGCTACTTTGCTGAATGTGGTGGAGGATAACTTAAAATCTAACCTAAAGGCAAGTGTAGGAAAAACTCCACGTTGGTTTGATAGGACCTGCACAAAATCTTTGAGTAGACTCCTTAATGCATTAAAGGAAAAGCCAAGAAATAAAGCTTTGGTGAGCCTCTTGCGAGGCGAATATAAAAAATGCAGACAGGTAAGACTAGCGGCCCTAAAAGAAGAGGCATGGGAAAAATTGCGGGTAGCTTCCCTCCTAAAAAGTTCTAAAGAGTTTTGGGGGATAGTTAACTCCCCATTCTTGTGTGAAGACTCAGATTTTTCTATAAGTACGCACGTGGGAGAGGAAGCCTGGGTGGATCATTATACTGCAATATTTGATTCGGTAAATCCGAATGATGAGTATTCATCTAGCTCTAAAATAAATACACCGATTATTTTCTCAATGATAGAGGTGGAAAAGGGAATAAAACTGTGTAGTAGCGCCAAGGCTCCGGGTCCCGATGGCGCCCCAATTGATTTTTCTTTGAACCATTGGAACTCTGGATTCCTTTTTTAACAAATGTTTTAAATGCTATTGCAAAAGGTCCAATACCGGCCTCGTGGAAAACAACGGTAATTGTACCAATTTTTAAAAAGGAGATAAAGCATTGCCAAAGAACTATCGGCCTATTTCACTAATAGACGGCACCTGCAAATTAATGGGCCGTCTGGTTTTAAATAGAATTGAGGAATGGGCAGCAGACAAAAATATTTTAATTTCCACTCAATATGGTTTTAAAAAGGGATGGGGACATTAGATCAATGTCTAAATTTAAACCTAATTGCGGCAAAATATACTAAAGCAAAAGAGGGTAACATATTTATGGCGTTTATGGATCTCTCCGCCGCTTTTGATTCAGTTTCACACGGGAAATTATGGTTTATTTTAAAAGAAATGGGTGTGGAGGCAAACATTATCTCCTTTATTAGACAGTTATATTCCCAGTCCACAGCTTGTGTAAGATATGGATCCCAGGGAGAATGCACAAGGGCCTTTCCAATTCACCGGGGGGTTAGGCAAGGCTGTGTCTTAGCCCCCCTTTTATTTTCTATGTACACAAATGGGGTAGAGTTAGCAGTAAATGCAAATGTTATCGATGTACCTAGAGTAAATAAAAAACAGCTACCCATACTACTTTACGCAGATGATGCCGTTCTGGTGGCAAGAACTGGCATAGCCTTACAAAAATTAATAAATAATTATGTATCTTATATGTCGGGCTTAGATTTACAAGTAAACGAAACTAAAACATTTGTTTTAGTAGTAGGGAAACAGCCAAAGAAATTACCAATTTTTTATATTGCCTCACGAAAAATTGAAATAACTAAAACCTTTTCATATCTGGGGGTACTTTTTAATAGTGAAGGGACCTGGAAGGACATGGTTTTGAATAGATGTAATGCCTTGGAAAAAAATTCTATGGCTATTTGTTCTTTTACAAGGAAATTGGGCACTAAGCCTGTAGAACCCATCAAAAAAATTTATGGCGCCAGAGCTGTTGCTTCTGCCATATATGGCGAAGGCATTTGGGGTGTAGCTAATACTGACTTATTACAAAAAAAGGAAGATTTGTTCTTTAAAAAGTTATTTGCTATCCCCAAAGGGTGTTCTAACTATATTGTGCACCAAGAATTACAAGTCCCTTTCATTTCTGACTTGACGTTTTTAGCCCCAGTTTTACTTTGGTATTCGATTTGGAAGAGAGATTCAGTGGGGCTTACACAAGGCATTATCCATGATTGTATGCAGCTTGATAAAGCAAATCGAGTCCCTTGGCTGTGTTATGTTAAAAACACACTGACGAAGTTGGGTTTAGAGGCCCTGTATTTAAATCCATCTGCCTGTAGGGGTACACCAAAAGCATAATTAAAGTACGAGCTAAAGAACTTAGAGAAAAAGAAAGATATAATCTAAATGGGGCCAAACCTACAGTAGCACTATATCTAACCCTACCGTGTATTTTAGGAGAAATAAATTCATATTTGACAACTGTAACAAATCCTCGACATAGATTTATACTGTTAAGATTTAGATTAAATTGTATTCCCTGTTTGCTAGGTTATCCATCAGGGACTTATTCAGTAAATGAACTTCCAGTTTGTCCCTGTGATAAAATATCTATACAATCTACATTACATCTGTTATTTTTCTGCAAATTTTATTCATGTATTCGGAAAAAGTATATTCGCCCGCTGTTGTTAAAATATCATTTTATTCAATGTCGACCTGCCCTGTTTTTCCTTCAAATGCTCCCCAATCCATATGTTAATTACTGTGTAGCATCGTACTTATGTTCGGCTTTATCAAAAAGGAGGTTAGTGAGGTATTAGACTGGCTGTAATTTTAAAACTGCACTAATTAGCACTTTAAAATAATTGTTTGGGTGGAGTTTATTCTGATAAGAATTTAAAATATTTTTAGATTTTAGATATTTGTTATTGTAATGTATTTTATTAACTAAATGGTATTGTTCATAAGAGGCACTGTGAGCACTTTAAGCACTATGCACTTTACTGATGATTCAGTTTGAAAAACATAATGGATGGTATTATTATTTTAAATGGTTCCTATCTGGCTTTTTAATTGTCTGTACATTTATGTCATTTTTAACTATACTGCCTGTGATGTATGATTTGTATACTTTTATGATCTTATCAATTAAGGTCGAATAAAGTTATTAACCAACCAACCAACCTATACCACTTCTACCCAGAGTGTTGAAGATTCGGCGCGACCGGCCCCAAGTCATCCTTGTGGCTCCGGACTGGGCTCGAAGAGTTCGGTATCCCGAGCTACTCAGTATGAGCGTCAATCCCCCGATCCGTCTGCCTCTTCGGGAGGATCTTCTGTCGCAGCAGCAGGGGACGGTCCTCCACCCGAACCTGTCCAGTCTCCACCTGCTTGCGTGGAGATTGAGCGGCGGCAGTTGATTCCTTTCGACTTGCCTCCCGAAGTTTGTGATGTGATTCTGGCAGCCAGGCGTCCCTCCACTAAGGTGGTATACGCCTGCAGGTGGAACAAGTTTGTGGCATGGTGCACAGCAAAGGCTGTGAATCCCTCTCTGCCCCTCTTTCTGAGGTTCTTCTGTTCCTTCTTTCTCTGGCCCAACAGGGTTCTGCCCTGGGTACCATCAAGGGCTATCTTTGTGATATCTCGGCCTTCCTCAGGCTTCCTGATCAGCCCTCCTTTTCAAGTCCCCTGTTGTTAACAGGTTCCTAAAAGGCATTACACACCTCTTCCCTCCTGTTCCGTTTGTGATGCCTCAGTGGGACTTGAACTTGGTTCTTACCTTTCTCATGTGCGCTCCCTTTGAGCCTCTACATAACTGTCCTTTTCGTCTTCTGACTCTGAAGACAGCCTTTCTGGTGGCCATCACCTCCGCTCGGCGTGTGAGTGAGCTCCAGGCTCTTTCATGCAAACCCCCCTTTCTGTCTGTTCATCCAGACAAGGTTGTTCTTCGGACGCGTCCGTCCTTCTTGCCAAAGGTGGTTACTGCCTTCCACATTGGGCAGACCATCACTTTGCCCACCTTCTTTCCGCCTCCGCATCCTTCCAGAGAGGAAGAGAGGCTCCACCGCCTGGACCCAAAACGTGCGCTTTCCTTCTATATTGACCGCACACAACACTTCCGGGTGGATGACCAGCTCTTTGTTGGCTACGTGCGCGCCAAAAAAGGTCGGGCGGTGCACAAGAGAACCATTTCCCGCTGGGTAACCTTGTGTATCAAAGCCTGCTATTCTTTGGCTAAGAAGGAGCCTCCTGTTGGGCTGCGTGCCCATTCCACCAGGGCAACGGCTGCTACCACGGCCTGGGGCTGCGGTGTTCCGCTGCAGGATATGTCAGGCAGCTACGTGGGCCTCGCTGCACACGTTTACCAAGCATTACTGCCTTGACAGTCGGGTCCGGAGGGACGGCTTCTTTGGCCGTTCTGTCCTCCGGGACTTCCTTGTCTGATCTTTGTTCGCAGACCCACCACCGGGGTTGGTATTGCTGGGGTATCTATTCTAAGGTAAGGAATCTGTCACTAACGTGTCTCTTTCAGATGCACAAGTTACTAACTTGTGTAACGATATATCTGTAAGAGACAGTAGTTAGTGACAGATTCCTTACCGCCCCACCCATCCTCCCCGTTCTGCGAACTGATTTCTAGGGTTAAGGACATCCCTTTCAGGGCCCTAGTATTTTTCAGACACCTATGTCAGCTTCTTGCATGGCTCTGCGTTCCTGGCGCGGAAAGTCGTGTACAGAACTGACGTCAGCGCGCAGGGGCGGCATCTAAGTACTGCCCGCGACGTCATCCCGGCGGTCCCGATGCCGACGACGGACGCGGAGCCGCATGACGCCGCCTACCGACGCGCAAGGGTACTGCTACGCAAAAACTTTCCGGATCCAGCCTGACGCCTGGGGATATTCTAAGGTAAGGAATCTGTCACTAACTACTGTCTCTTACAGATATATCGTTACACAAGTTAGTAACTTGTGCATTAAGAATAGACTTAAATATTGTAGGGGCATATCTGCTCATGCAGATATGCCCCCACCTGAGATATTGTGTAACCTGCCTTAGGGCTTGTAAGGCCTGCTAGAGGGGTGACTTAGCTATATCTTAAGCAGTGGTGTTTGACATGGCACACAGGTAGTGTACCATGCTGACTTTGTCGTTTTTCTCTGCACAAAGGCATGCAGGCTGCTGTGGTAGTTTGCATGGCCTTGATGAGGGGTCCCTGGGGGACTCTCTTCAGTCCCAATGCCCTAGGTACAAGGGGTACTATTTACTAGGGACTTACAGGGGGGGGTCTGAAGTTGTGCCAATCGTGTTAGTTTTAGGGAAGGAGCTCTGGCACAGGGAACCTGGTTGGCAGGGACCCTGTGCACTTTCAATCTAAATGTCCCAGGCAAAAAGTGGGAGGGCGTACCATGTCAAGAGGTACTTTCTCACACTGGGGTAGACGAGAGCTGATGATTGCAACTTAGCCACATTGGAGAAGGTTACTAGCTTCCTGAAAGAACATTGCTCCTCTTTCCTTTGCGTATGTAAGCCTGAACCTCCCTAATAAAGCAGTGACATGGTGGTGGTGACCTGGGGTGACCTTCCATCCCCATCTAAAGGCTACACTGTTCTATGTGCATATGACTTTAAAGTATGTGGGAAAAGAAACTACAAAGCTGCTACACTCTTGGGTGTGATAAGAAAGTCCTCTACGACAGCTTGGAGGAGGGCACGCTTGTCTTGTGGATAGTGTTAGAACTTTGCACCAACCTGGATAAATTGGACCATTGGTAACAGTGGTGCCCACATTCCTAGATTATCCATAATAGTGTAGAAATCTTGGGAACATGCTCATTAAATAATTCTGTGGGACACTGATTTATTGACATTGTTAAGGGATTGAAGACTCACATAGAGATAGTTGAGGATAAGGTTTCACCATGAAAAGAGCCCTTCATGGATGTGCTTCAAAATGGTTTGATGTGTTCAAGTTGGAGAAGAAGGTATAAAGACTTTACTTTGTACTTGGAGGCGTTTGGAAATGGAAAGCAGGAATGTCCATCTTTTCAGGCTCCCGGAATGGAACGGGTTGCAAGAACTTAACACATGTAGCAGACTGTTAAAAATAACGTGAACACAGCCTTTCTCTCTGGTGGTGGTAAGGATATAGCTAGAAAGAATGCACATTGATAATGGTCTCCGAGCCAATTTTTATCTTATTTATTGTCAGATTCTCATATAAGGTGAGTATTAAAGACATTTTTCTGCTGATAGAACTTCCTTCACTGGATTCTTATTGTTGATCATGCTAGAGAAAAAAGATAAGGCGATCAATTATCAAGCAGTGAAAGGTGTCACAGCTTTTCTTGCCAAACTGAAACCTTCCCCCACACTTAATATGTTTGTGTGTCTGTTTTATCACATTTATTGAGCAAAAAGTAAAGAGTTTGTTATCCATTCCTAACCATGCCCTGCTTCCTTCGTAGTCCTGTGTGATGTTACTGGTGGCAATTCTTGGCTAGGCATCTGCTGATGACCAGTATGGATGTTCTCCTTACCCTAGTTTATTGCTTTTGAAATCCTCAACTCTGTCGACCTTCAGAACACATTCCACCACAAAATATTCTTGTTGCAATGCATTCCAGCACAGACCACTGCGAGTAGCTAGCAAGAAGCAACAAACAGCAGTTAAATTAAGCCTTTAATCGTCTCATAGGTTAATATTCTACCATTTGAATTCACCGGTTTGCAGAGAGAATCTTTCTACGTTGCTGTAGAATACAGGACCCCATGCTTTAAAAAACGGGAGCAAGACTCTGCTTTGTGCTTTATTTGGCAAAAGCAACGCTCGCCCTGTCTTATCATCTTTTTCCTCTTCAAAAGGAAAAGCTTCTTCTAAATTACAGTACAGTATTGGGTAATTGTTCTCCCTGGTTCTGAGGTTAAAAAGTTTCTTTTCTTATGAACGAAAACCTGAGCCCAGCGGCATGACCAAGTAAAAGCTTTTGATTGCTGAGGGTTTTATCGTATTAGTGATCTGTTGTAGAAGGTGTCATCTTCTCCTTCAGTATGGTAACCTCACCAGAGATGTTTCAGTGATGTGTAAGGTAAAACAAATGCATCCTTTGTATTATCCACAGTTTTCAGAAGACATTCAGTTTACGAAATTCATACGTTGCACTCTATCAATTTTATTTTGCAGTTGATATGAAGTAAATCTTATCTCAAACTGCTCACCACTGCTTTTTAAAAAAAATTTAAATTATGTTTACGATTCATGCTTTTGGATTACACTGAATTCATTTTCATGTTGGTAAAGTGAATCCTCTTTTTATGATCATCATTAATTCTGTACTAAGCTTTTATTTAGAATGAATTGTTGCGCATGCAAGAGCACTTGTTAATGTTTTCCCATTTTCTTTTTTTTTTTTTTGTCCGAAGATGCTATTTGTTTGTTGAACTCTGGTCTTGTCCATGTAACTTGCAGTGGACTTCAGAAAAGGGTAAGATGTTTTCACTACTAGTTTTATGTACCTCTTTGTCTGCTTTTGATTCAATACTGGTAGGCACTACTGCCACAGTAATACTTAATCCTATTTAGGGGAATGTTTATTATTAGCCTTAGAGATAATATAATGTTCCGCTGTTGCAGGCTAGCACCCTGATAGATCTCAAAGGTTTTGTGTAGAGAGGTGATGGTAGAACTATAAAAGTTCCAAATGTTTTGTACTAAATCATTTCTTTTTGTTCCATAGACCTTGCATTTTTTAAAGAAATCAGTACCTTTCTCAAGTGACTCTGTAACAGATGTCTACAATAGATGTCTTGTAGCTGGCTTGCTCTCTCCTAGACTTGCTGACATTCAGTCTTCAAGCTTAAATCAGGTATATCTTCTTTCTTTTCTGTTTGATTATTATCAAATCATGATGCTTCAAATGTACCGTACCCGTAATCTTTTTGTATTAATGGCCTTTTTGGTCTGATGTTAGCAAAGACCTTTTGATTTTACTAAAATGAAATGTATAATCTCGAGGGGACTTTCAGCCACCTTTTCATCCATTCGTCTGTTCTAGTCATTCACATTTTGCTTACACCCTCTTTAGTGTACAGCATGTGGCAGTGGGTAAGCCTACTTCAGCCACTGGCTAACTTAACTTTGAATGACTGCATTTAGCCCTTTCAGAAGGAGCACATCCGCGAACAAGGTAGTTAACCTTCAGTGCCAGTGTTTTTGTTTTTACTTCATTATTACTTTGTTGCCTTTGTTTGCTGAGCCTGATGTGATGATAGGATGCTTTCTACCAGATGAGAGCACAGGGCGCATTCTAACTTTATCATTTCCTGTCTGTTGCCAGTGCCGTTGTAAATTCCTTTTGAAGTGGCCTTTTTTAATCTGACTGCTGCTTATTTGATTGAGACTTCTAGCTGCAGATGACTTACCTTAGAATATTCCCTAGGCGTGCGACTGGATCTGGAAATTTTCCGAGCTGTACCTCTGCATGCCAATAGGTGGCGTCGTCCAGCTCCATGTTAGCCGCATTCTCCCTGCTAGAAGTGACAAGCATGGTACCTATAGGTGCCACCCCTGGCGCTTATTTCAGTTCTTTTCTTTCTGCCCCTACCGGGGCAGATCCGGAAAGAATCCGCTCCAGTCAATTTTTTACTGACTTTTTTTTTTAGACATTTGAGACATTTTGTCAAGCCTTTTTTCTAGACTTTGTCTCCTGGTGTGTTAAGATGTCCCTCACACCCAATAAAAACGGTGTGGTTTAAGCCTTGTGGTTCCTGTCCTAGAAAGATGTCTGTGACAGACGCCCATCTGGTTTGCCTTTGGTGCTTTGAGCTGGACAGCGACTCCTAAGACCTGTGAGGACTTCTGCGCCATGAACCCTAAGGTGCTGAGCTAATGCTCCTTGAAGCTCCTACTCACATGACGCTGGTCACTTACACAACGCTCCAGGTCTTGGCCATGAGGAATGCCCCATCCCCATTCATGGAGTTGTTCCAGGCGCTCTTAAGTCGTCGGGTAAGTCCCACAAAAAGTCCAAAATATCACAGAAGTTGAAGCACTCTTTGACTTCACTACGCCAATCCAAATCTTCTGATGAGGCGCAGGAACGACCGCGCCCAAGTCATACCTTTGGCCACGGAATGGACACGGAGAGTATGGTATCCCAAACTCCTTAGCATGAGGATCAGTCCTCTAATCAGGTTGCCCTTTTGGCAGGATCTCCTGTCACAGCACTAGTGCAGGACCTCCTTCTTTTGTGGAAATTTAGCAGTAGCAGCTGACAGTTTTTGTCCTTCCTCCAGAAGTCTGTGATGTCACTCTGACTTCCAGGTGCCCCTCAACCAAGACCATAAACGCCTGCCGTTGGGAAAAATTTGTGGCTTGGTGTGCTACCAGAAATGTTGATCCCTTTCCTGCAACTTTGAGGTTTTGTTATTTGTTCTCTTGTTGGCCCGGTGTAGGAAACTGGGATTTTGTTGCAGTACCCTCTCTCCCCCCCACCCCCTAACTGGGATTTTATTGCAGTACACCCCCCGCGCACACTCACACTTTTGCCTGGTAATTGATGCAACTTTGACTGAAGTGTGCTGGGTTCCTGCTAACTAGGTCCCCAGTACCAGTGTTCTTTCCTTAAAAATAAAAACCTGTACAATTGTTCCCAAATTAGCAAAACCTTTAGCACCCTCTGTAAGTTGCTAGTAGATGGTACCTACGGCCTGGGGTACTTAAGAGGGTCGCTAAGGGCAGCAGCACGAATTGTGCCACCTTAAGGGACCCCTACCCAAGCACTTGCAAGACTGCTATTGCAGGCTGCGTGTCTTGGTGCAGAGAAAAATTAAAACAGGACACGTCATACATCCCTGTGTGCCATGTCCCCTACCACTGCATGTAATATTTGTAAGTCACCCCTACAGCAGGCCTGACAGCCCTAAGGCAGGGTGCTGATTATTACATGTGGGAGCATACCTCCATGAGCAAATATGCCCCTCTGCTGTCAGTCCCATTACTGCCCATGCGAGTGACCAGGTGCAAGCCTTTTTAGTACATATGCTGGATGCTGGTGAAAACGAGTTCCGCAGCTACATGATGGCTTCACTGAAAATAGGGGTGTTTGGTATCCAACATCTTGTATTGGTAAATCCACACTGAGGCCAGTGTTGGATTTACCAATACATGCACCCAGTGGTTACCTTAGAGGTACCCCCTGAAAACCTACTAGCCTCTGGTGTGCTTGCTGACTGGTTTCTGCCAGCCTGCAACCCTAGACGCTGTTCTGACCTCCTAGGGTGTGAGCTTTTGCTCTCAGGAGGCCCAGAACAATTCTGTGTAAACATTCCCCCCCCGGAAGTGGTCATATAGGGGACGTAGTGACCCCAAGGGTCAGCAGCCCATTTGCTACTACCCTATATCTGAAAGAGACACGTTAGTGACAGATTCCTTACCTTAGAATATCCCCAGGCGTCAGGCTGGATCCGGAAAGTTTTGCGTAGCAGTACCCTTGCGCGTCGGCAGGCGGCGTCGTGCGGCTCCGCGTCCGTCGTCTGCGTCGGGATCGCCGGGATGACGTCGCGGGCAGTACTTAGACGCCGCCCCTGCGCGCTGACGTCAGTTCTTCTTTTTCCGCGCCAGTAAGTGCAGATCCGGGAAGAGCAGTGCCCTAGTCATTTTTTGATTAAGTTTTTGGTGAATTTTTCACTGTTTTCTCGAGTCGCTCGACTCAAGAGGTGTCGGTAGGGATGCCCGGCTTCAAGCCATGCGACGCCTGTGGTCGAATGATGTCGATCACGGACCCGCATCAGGATTGTCTCTACTGCCTCTGGCGCGACCACGACCCCAAGTCGTGCCCCGACTGTCGGGCCTTGCATCCGAAGGCTTTGCGAGAGCGGTCTCGAAAGCTCCTCGAGGTCCGGCAGTCGGCTCCGCGCCGCACCAAGCCCCGGTCACGTGAGAGGTCGAGGGGCCGGTCGCGGAGTCCTCATCGGTCGTCGGGGTCCAAGTCTTCGCACTCCTCCGGTAAGTCGAAGCATAAGAAGTCTAAGAAGCGTCATCGCTCGACGACTTCGCCTCGCCGGTCTCGCGACTCGGCTGAGGGTCCTGTCGGCACCGTCCCCGCGGCTCCGGGAGTGCCTGTGGAGCCGCCCCCGCATTACCCGCACTTCCCGGATTCGGGGGCGACTCCGGCCGAGATACAGGAGTTCCTGTCGGCCATGGCCCGCCCTCTTCGGGCCTCAAGGTCCCCCCGGTGCGCCTTCGGGCCCTGATGGGGTTTCCCCGGTGCCGCCGGCGACTCCGGTCCCGGCGCCGCCTGTCACACCAGCCTCGGTCCCGGCTCCGGCCCCGGCCTCGACCCCGGCTCCGGTGCTGCCACAACCCCGATCGACGCCGGTTGACCTAATAACACCTCCACCGGCGCCGATGTCTCCGGTGCCGTTTCCTCGTCCCCCGGTTCGATCCGGACACGGCGCCGGACTGGCGTCGCTCGACGCCGGCTCCGACGAGACCTTGGGTCCCGCAAGTCCCTCCTCCTCCTTATTTTGAACCAGAGGAGGATTAAGAGAACTGGGAGGGGTCGGATGACCCTCTCACACAGCAGTGTGAGTTCGATCAGGACTGGGCTGAGGAGCTTGGGGATGCCAGTGGTCTGGACACCTCCCCTGACTCTGGCATGCTGTCTCCTCCTTCCGTGGCAACGGAGGAGGGAGCAAATTTTGCAACGGTGTTGCGTAGAGCAGCTGGGGCCTTACACCTCCAATTGCCTACAGTGGCTGTCAGGACTAACCTCCTGACGGAAGTGGTTCAGCCGGCGGCTACCTCCTCGGAGCCACTGCTGCTGTTTAATGACGCGCTTTCCGACGTTCTTTTGGGCACCTGGTCCAAGCCCGCCACAGGGGCTCCTGTGGATAGGAACGTGGCCCGACGCCATCGCCCCGCTCCGGGCGACCCCCTGTTCCTCTCCCAACACCCCACTCCTGAGAGCTTGGTTGTCCAAGCCTCTGCTTCCCAAACCGCCTTCCCTACCGCTCCTCCGGATAGGGAATCCAAACGCCTGGATCAATTTGGGAAGAAGGTCTTTTCTTCCTCCAGTGCTGGCTTGCGGTCTGTCAACACCGCTTGCCTTTTGGGCTGATATTCCCACTCTCTGTGGGACTCTGTGGCGCAAGTTCTGCCCCAGTGTCCTGAGGAGGTCCAGACACTGCTTTCCCGTGCCATTGCGGACGGAAGAGATGCGGTTAAATACACCATTAGATGTGGCCTTGATACCGCCGACTCTCTAGGCAGATCGCTTGCGACGACAGTGGCGCTGCGCCGTCACGCCTGGCTGAGGACCACTGGTTTCTCGGGTGATGTCCAAAACACCCTTATGGACATGCCCTTTGATGGGGTTGGTCTTTTTGGAAACAAAGCAGACCATGCGCTGGAGCGCTTTAAGGACTCGCGGGCTACAGCCAAGTCCCTGGGCCTTTCTGCTGTACGCCCTCCGCTACTGTCTGCTTTTCGCCCCTTTCGTGGCCACGGAAGGGGCGCCCAGTCATGTCCGCTGCCCAGCCACCGGCCCGCGCAGCAAGCGTCTTCGCGTGGCCGAGGACGTGGCTCCCGCCGTGGCGGGTCAGGCAACCAGCGTGCGGGTCAGGCCACCACCTCCAACCCGTCCGCGGCCTCCAAGCCCTCCTAGTCCCTCCTTTCAGGTGCACAGCACGCCAGTAGGGGGCAGGGTCCGCCATCACCTTCCCCACTGGCGCACCATCACCTCGGACAGGTGGGTCTTGGACATTGTCCGAAGGGGCTACTCCCTCCCCTTCGAGACCACCCCCCAGCCATGCCACCTCAATTCCACCGCATGTCAGGGGATCACTTGGTGCTTCTACAGAAGGAAGTCACGGCCCTCTTGGCCAAGAGGGCCATCGAGCATGTTCCGACCCCAGAAGTAGGGCGTGGTTGCTACTCCCACTACTTTCTGGTGCCCAAAAAGGACAAGGAGGACATGCGTCCTATCTTGGACCTCCGGAACGTCAATCGCTTCCTCCGGAAGGAGAAGTTCAAGATGCTCACCTTAGCTCAGGTCTTGACTGCCCTCGACCCTGGAGACTGGATGGTAGCGTTGGACTTGCAGTACGGTTATTTCCACATCCCCGGCGTTACCTGCGGTTTATGGTGGGCCCCGAGCATTTTCAGTTCACCGTGCTCCCCTTTGGCCTTACAAGTGCCCCTCGGGTGTTCACGAAAGTGATGGCGGTGGTCGCAGCTCATCTGCGCCGGGCAGGGGTCTCAGTCTTCCCCTACCTCGACGACTGGCTGCTGAAGGCGGGCTCGTCCCAGGCAGTCGTCTCCCACCTCCAGACTACGGCCGAACTCCTGCACTCGCTGGGGTTCTCCATCAATGTGCCGAAGTCGCATCTGATTCCTTCTCCACAGCTCCTTTTCATCGGAGCAGTTCTGGACACGGCGCAGTTTCGGGCCTATCCTCCCGAACGGCGAGTCCGGGATATTCAGGCTATGATTCCGATCTTTCGGCCTTTATCCTGGGTTTCGGTACGGATGACCCTGAGGCTGCTGGGCCTCATGGCCTCCTGCATCCTGCTGGTCGATCATGCCAGATGGCATATGCGGGCTCTGCAGTGGGACCTGAAGTTCCAGTGGGCGCAGCACCAGGGCAACCTGTCCGATCACGTCCAGATCTCGGAGGGGACTGCAAAACAGTTGCAGTGGTGGCTCTCGAACCGGCAATGGGTCATGGGCAGATCCCTCTCCCTTCCCCAGCCAGAGCATACAGTTGTGACGGACGCGTCCCTTCTGGGATGGGGCGGTCACATGGGAGAGGCGGAGATCAGAGGCCTCTGGTCTCCGGCGGAGTCCCGGCTCCATATCAACTTTCTGGAGCTCCGGGCGATCCGGCTTGCACTCAAGGCATTCCTTCCCTCTGTCAAAGGGAAGGTAGTGCAGGTGTTCACAGACAACACCACCGCCATGTGGTACTGCAACAAACAGGGCGGGGTGGGGTCTTGGACCCTTTGTCAGGAGGCTCTGCGCCTCTGGACATGGCTGGAACATCAGGGCATGTTCCTGATGGTTCAACACCTGGCAGGTTCTCTCAACGCCAGGGCGGACGAACTCAGCCGCAGGTGCATGATGGATCACGAATGGCGTCTTCACTCAGAAGTGGCGCAAGGACTCTTTCTACAGTGGGGAGAGCCTTGGTTAGATCTATTCGCCACCGAAGAGAACGCGCAATGTCATCAGTTCTGCGCGTTGGAATTTCCAAGGCGGCACTCGCTCGGCGACGCTTTTCGTCGCGAGTGGAGTTGCGGTCTGTTGTACGCCTTTCCGCCTATACCACTTCTACCCAGAGTGTTGAAGAAGATTCGGCACGACCGGGCCCAAGTCATTCTTGTGGCTCCGGACTGGGCTCGAAGAGTTTGGTATCCCGAGCTACTCAATATGAGCATAGATCCCCGATCCGTCTGCCTCTTCGGGAGGATCTTCTGTCGCAGCAGCAGGGGACGGTCCTCCACCCGAACCTGTCCAGTGTACACCTGCTTGCGTGGAGATTGAGCGGCGGCAGTTGATTCCTTTCGACTTGCCTCCCGAAGTTTGTGATGTGATTCTGGCAGCCAGGCGTCCCTCCACTAAGGTGGTATACGCCTGCAGGTGGAACAAATTTGTGGCATGGTGCACAGCAAAGGCTGTGGATCCCCTTTCTGCCCCTCTTTCTGAGGTCCTTCTGTTCCTTCTCTCTCTGGCCCAACAGGGTTCTGCCCTGGGTACCATCAAGGGTTATCTTTGTGCTATCTCGGCCTTCCTCAGGCTCCCTGATCAGCCCTCCCTTTTCAAGTCCCCTGTTGTTAACAGGTTCTTAAAAGGCATTACTCACCTCTTCCCTCCTGTTCCGTTTGTGATGCCTCAGTGGGACTTGAACTTGGTTCTTACCTTTTTAATGTGCGCTCCCTTTGAGCCTCTACATAACTGTCCTCTTCGTCTTCTGACTCTGAAGACAGCCTTTCTGGTGGCCATCACCTCCGCTCGGCGGGTGAGTGAGCTCCAGGCTCTATCTTGCAAACCTCCCTTTCTGTCTGTTCATCCAGACAAGGTTGTTCTTCGGACGCGTCCGTCCTTCTTGCCAAAGGTGGTTACTGCTTTCCACATTGGGCAGACCATCACTTTGCCCACCTTCTTTCCGCCTCCGCATCCTTCCAGAGAGGAAGAGAGGCTCCACCGTCTGGACCCAAAACGTGCGCTCTCTTTCTATATTGACCGCACAAAACACTTCCGGGTGGATGACCAGCTCTTTGTTGGCTACGTGGGCGCCAAAAAGGTCGGGCGGTGCACAAGAGGACCATCTCCCGCTGGGTTACCTTGTGCATCAAGACCTGCTATTCTTTGGCTAAGAAGGAGCCTCCTGTTGGGCTGCGTGCCCATTCCACCAGGGCAACGGCTGCTACCACGGCCTTGGGCCGCGGTGTTCCGCTGCCGGTTATCTGTCAGGCAGCTACGTGGGCCTCGCTGCACACGTTTACAAAGCATTACTGCCTTGACAGTCAGGTCCGGAGGGACGGCTTCTTTGGCCGTTCTGTCCTCCAGGACTTCCTTGTCTGATCTTTGTTCGCAGACCCACCACCGGGGTTGGTATTGCTGGGGTATCTATTCTAAGGTAAGGAATCTATCACTAACGTGTCTCTTTCAGATGCACAAGTTACTAACTTGTGTAACGATATATCTGTAAGAGACAGTAGTTAGTGATAGATTCCTTACCGCCCCACCCATCCTCCCCGTTCTGCGAACTGATTTCTAGGGTTAAGGACATCCCTTTCAGGGCCCTAGTATTTTTCAGACACCTGTGTCAGCTTCTTGCATGGCTCTGCGTTCCTGGCGCGGAAAGTCGTGTACAGAACTGACGTCAGCGCGCAGGGCGGCGCCTAAGTACTGCCCGCGACGTCATCCCGGCGATCACGACGCCGACGACGGACGCGGAGCCGCACGACGCCGCCTACCGACGCGCAAGGGTACTGCTACGCAAAACTTTCCGGATCCAGCCTGACGCCTGGGGATATTCTAAGGTAAGGAATCTATCACTAACTACTGTCTCTTACAGATATATCGTTACACAAGTTAGTAACTTGTGCATCAGGTAAGAACAAGAGTGTACAAAACTAGACATGATGGGGGTGACCAAAACAAAGGCCAAAAAGCCCCACTAAGAGAAGAAGGTGGACCACTCTGAAGACAAAGATAAAAGTCAGGAGTCCTCTGTAGGCCCCCAAAAACCTGATGAGGAGGGAGAGCACAGAGACACCAAACAAAACAAAAGTGGGTACCAGAGTAAGAACTGGGACCCTAAGAAAGCTTGGTGCCTTAACTGTAGGCAGACAGGGCACCTAGCCAAGGACTGTCCTGTCCAAAAAACAAACCCACTAGTGTACCTCCAGGGGCTACCAGTGTAGCTTTGAAGGTGATTCCTCAGATGAGGAAGTCCTCTTAGCCTTTAACTGGAAAGTGGGCCCAAAAGATGAGATGGAGATTCCAGAGGATAGTCGATCCTTCCACCTCCTACTGGTGATTCGAATCCCAGCCATTGCCCTGAAAGATACCTGTGCCAGTCACACTGTTGTGCATGAAAGGCTGATTGTCTCAAACCAGTATATTCCAGGTGAGACTAGAGGAGTAAGGGCTATCCCAGGGGAGGTTACTGTTAGGCCTGTGGTGTAGTGTAGTTCCTATTTCCCTAACAGGCTCTGCGCATTGGAATAATATACCCTATAGGTTTCACATATGACTGAGGTCAGTATGTCCCTATCTGATAGAGCCGTCTAGCCGCAGATTCCTTAACTTAGAATATCCCCAGGCGTCAGACTGGATCCGGAAAACTTTCCGCAGCAGCACCTCTGCGCGCCGGGGGGCGGCGCTGCATGGCTCTGCCCTGACATTGTCCACGGACGTGACGTCAGCGGAGCCATATATGTCCCCCCCCCCCACCCCCCCTGCGCGCTGACGTCAGTTTTCTCTTTTTCCGCGTCCCAACGCGGACCCTGGAAAACCTGCAGTTCCTTGGCCTGGTTTTTAGGCCTTTTCGACACCTTCGGTGTCGCCGGAACAGTGTGCAAATGCATTCGGGTTTTAAGGCTTGTGAAGCCTGTGCGCGTCAGATGTCTGGCACTGACCCGCATCTCATCTGTATGTGGTGCCTTGGCGTGCACCACGACTACAAAGAATGCGACGCCTGCCAGAAGATTAAGCCCAAATCCCTCAGAGAGTGCTGTATGAAACTGCTGGCCGCACGGCTGTCCGGTCCAGCACCTTCGCGTCGCTGCTCCCCCCCCCCCCGGCTCGGGCTTAGTCCAGAGGTCGTTCCCGTGAACGCCGTTCCAGGGCAGGTAAGCGCAAACACAAGCGACAAACACTGAGGTCTACTTCCCATTCGCATAATGCTGTCGCCCGCTCCTGTCGCTCTATGCCGGGTGAAAGCGCTCGGCAGTCGCTTCCTCCATACCCTTCCTTTCCGGGGGTTGGATCGACGCGCGCCCAAATGGAGGCTTATTCCCTTGCACTCCAGTCGTATTTTGGGTCCCCACCTCTCCCTGGAGCGCCTTCGGGTCACAAAGAGGTGGAGGGCACTCATGTCGGGTCCTCGCCGGCGGATTCTTCCTCGGCACCGGCTGTGTGCATCGACTCCGGAGACAATACGATGCCTGCGGGATCCGGACTAGTAAAAGGTCCTCCCAGTGTCCGTCTAGCCCTCCCCGTCGGTCTTCGCATAGCCCTGAGCGGCTTCCTGCGTTGACGTCGGAGGCGGCGCTGGCACCGACGGCGGGCTCCGCGGCGGGCTCCGTGCCCGGCTCCACGCCGGGCTCCGCGCCCGGCTTGACCGGACAGCCGCATTTTGCAGTGGGATCCACCTCGGATCGTCGACGCCCAGACGGCTCCGGCCCGGCGTCGATCGACGCGGACGTCGCCATCCCAGCTTCCTCACAAGGTCACCGAATCCTCGTCCGTTGCTCCATCCTCCACACGGCACCAATCGACGCCTGGACCAGCGACAACGCCTCCTTGTCAAGAGGTTAACGTTTCTTCGGATTTCCCGGATCGGGGGCCTATAGTGCAAGTGCCTTGTGTTACCTGGCCTTCGGGTCGGTCTCCGGCTCCTCCACTCCTGTTGTCCAGTGGACAGCTTAGTCTTCAGCCGTCTCCTACCGACGTATTATTATCGCCTAGCCAGATGGCGACGGAAGCTGGTGCTGCTTATACACGTGCCATTCACAGAGCGGCTGCTATTCTTGGTTTTCAGCCACCTGTGGCCCCCCTACTGTCTGATCCCTTACTGGATCTGCTCCATATGGAGCCTATTGAGGGAGTGCCTTTGCTGCCATTTGGCAGCTCTTTATTTGACATTTTGCGTGGCTCATGGACAAGGCCCTCTAGTGACCCTGTTGATCGGGCTATTGCCCGTAGGCACCGTCCTGCTCCAGGTGATCCACTTTGCCTGTCCACTCACCCTACAGCTCAGGGGCTCGTTGTTCAGGCGGCTTTTAACCTACAGTCCTCGTCCGCCTTGCCATTATTACCTCCCACTAGGGAGTCTTGTCCCTGTCAGTGCCGCTATCCGCGCATTAAATACTGCGTCTGTTCGCACGTTCATCCTCGACCCTTTGGGACCTGGTTGACACTCTTCTCCCTTCTATTCCTGAGGTGCCCCGGACACAGTTGCTTCGGCTTTTGCTTGATGGCAGGGGAATGGCGCAATTTCCGCTACGTTCTTGCTTTGATGCCACTGACTCTGTGGGACGAGCGCTTGCTCGTTCTGTGGCTTTACGCCGCCATGCGTGGCTGTGCGACAGTCGCTTCCCGGAAAATGTTAGGGATGCCCTTAGGGATTTACCGTTTAATGGCGTGGACCTTTTTAATCTCCACGCGGATTCAGCTGTCTCCCACCTCTTATCCGGTTTGCCATAACTATTGCACAAGTTTGTGCCGTTGTTTTCCTGATCCTCTATCGCGCATGCGTACAGTAGGTTTCACGATACTGTCCACGGCTGTTCAGCCTTCACTAATTTCTTACTTTTCAACCGTATGGCGGGTTACATTTTCCATTGCTGTTCATAGCTATCCAGCATTCGCTGATTTGTTGGGTTTCAGCCATATTGCTGGTTTGTTCTTCTCTTCAGTCCTCTGACTGCGTGATTTACCCAAGAGGATCCCCTTATCAGGGGTTAACGCTTACCCTATGTGGGGTATATACTGGTTCTGGGCGACTGCCTTGCCTTCATATGCTCCTATGGAGTATTCATCGCAGACATCCTTCGGAGAGTTCCTTCCTGTCTTTTGCCCTGCGATCCTATTAGTATCGCCCTGTCACGCTTCGGGTGCCTTTGGTCCCGCTTGTCTGTGGTGCTTCTGTCACCCACATCGTTTCCGTCGATGTGCGACAATGTTATTACTATTTGTACAACCTTAGACTCGCAGCCCTTGTTGGGCTAGTTCTCCGATTCTTCTACAGCGATTCTTTCCGCATTCCCTGCTGCCCCGCACATATGTTTCCATCTGCTTGCTTCATACTGTGATTTTTCATGGGGTGTATTTCTTCGAAATACTTGTTTCTTCTAGTCCGGGGTACTTATGTTGATCCTTCCTGTATCCATCGTTATGCCTCTAACTTGCAGAGGACCATGGTTCCTCCCGAGCAAGGAAGGGCTGTTGCTCTCCCTTCTTGCAGTGTCACTGGTCGCTGACCCAGTCTGCTTGTGCCACCACCTCTATGTGGTGCTCGGCTGCTTGGGTTCCCTTTTGGGCCGATACCCTCTTGATGTCGTGCGCATCTCAGCTGCTCACTTTGCCCTGCAGGAGGCCTTTCCCTTCTTCTTGTGGTTCCACAGTCCAATCAATGTGTAAGTGCTTTCTGGTATGCTACCATGTCTTCCAGTGTCATTCCTACTTTAACGCTGGGCTGTGTGCCATTGCCACTTTCACCGGAGGTGCCACACCGCCTATGTCTTGGTGTGTCCTCCATTTAACTACCGGCCTTTTAGCCATGGATGGTCGCGTGCCACTGTTGTTGCCTGTGTCTACCTAATTAGCTGATGCAGCTTCAAAACTTATTCTTCTGCTAGTCTACATAGTGGGCCAGTATGCACCTTTTTTCATACCGGTTGCCATCTCTCTGGATTTTGCTTACAGGCAACACATTACATCTGGTGGATCTTCACGTTCTAGGTCCACTTCCACTTCTGGCGGTGTCATCGGATTACTTTTAACTCCAGCATATTTAGTATGCGTTTTCTTGCTCCGTACCAGCACTTGCTGGCCAGAAGGCAGCCTTTTGCCTTTTGCCCCCTGTATCTTGCAGGCGCAGGTTCAACAGTGTTTTGTCCACTGCTTTACCTGGTCGACCGGTGATCACTTTTGCTTTGTATCGACACCTCAAATCCTGCAGATCCCTCGGGCCCTAGGCTTCGTTCTACTCCTCCTCCTCCTCCTCCTCCTCCTTCTCCTTCTCCTTCTCCTCCTCCTTCTCCTCCTCCTTCTTCTTCTCCTTCTCCTCCTTCTTCTCCTTCTCCTTCTCCTCCTTCTCCTTCTCCTTCTCCTTCTCCTCCTTCTCCTCCTTCTCCTCCTTCTCCTCCTTCTCCTCCTTCTCCTCCTTCTCCTCCTTCTCCTTCTCCTTCTTCTCCTTCTCCTCCTCCTCCTCCTCTTTCTTTCTCTTTCTCTTTCTCTTTCTCTTTCTCTTTCTTCTCTTTCTCTTTCTCCTTCTTCTTTCTCCTTCTTTCTCCTTCTTTCTCCTTCTCCTTCTCTTTCTCCTTCTCCTTCTCCTTCTCCTTCTCCTTCTCTTTCTCCTTCTCTTTCTCCTTCTTCTCCTCCTTGCCGTTCTGGCTCTGGGCTTTCTCTCTCTTACCCCGTTCTACACAAAAGGGTTTTCGTGCTGTCCTTGGCAGCTTGTGGTACCTTTGCCTTCCATTGTTCTTCGCTCTCTTCTGAGCTTCATGGTCTAGGAGTTGGCTGCGCTCACATTACTGTCCCCGCTGTGCTTCATCACATGCTTCACGGCACAGTTTTAGTCACTTTCTTGACGGCCCAGTTCTTTATAGAACTTGGAGGGGTTCAGTCGCAGACCCGCCTCCTTTGTTATGGCTTTGGTATCTATTCTAAGTTAAGGAATCTGCGGCTAGACGTCTCTATCAGATGAACGAGTTACTTACCTTCGGTAACGATGTATCTGGTAGAGACATAGTCTAGCCGCAGATTCCTTAACGCCCACCCGTCCTCCCCATTCTGCGAGGACACTTTTAGATTGGCCTTCCAGCATTCGCCTCCCTCTAGGTGGCTGGTCGTTCTGCGGCGTGACATCTTTCACTTCACTCCTACATACTTCCTTTGTTTTGCTTGTGCTACTCCGTCCATTCTTGTAATGCGGCGGTATGCTCATGTGTCATATGCCTTTGACATCCCTACGAGCTGTGTTGTCCAGTGGGGGCTCTACTCATGTTTCCCCACCCCCCGCTATCCCCTTCTCAATCGCCTTGGGGTCTTTTACCTCCCCTGCAGTCCATTGGTTTCACATCTATTGGGGGTAGATTGTCCTTGCTTGTGTGTTCCGGACTTGTTGTCCTTCACAATTATGTATCGTAGTTGCAGACTTTCTGTCGTCTGCCGTGATTCTTTTTCACATCATCTTCGACCTCCAGGGGAGATTTAACCTTCGCTTTTGTGGGGTCGCTTCTAAGAGCGGCGCTCTGCTCTTCCCTTTCCTACTTTCAATATACCGTGCCTAGCACTGTCCTTTCTGGTGCTATTTTTCACCATTCGATTTCTTTTGCTATCTACTTTTACCTCTGCCTACCTTGGGGGTTCCACTGGACTCTGTGCACACTATACCTCATTTTGGTATAGTATATACAGAGCCAGCTTCCTACACCTCCCTCATCCCTGAAACACGGTTCACCTGTGCTCTCATTATTATAAGAGGACTGTCTACACATCTATATGGCGTGGCCCTTCAGGTGTCCGAGGCTATGTCTGGCAGGCGCAAAAGACGAAGATATTTCGGGCATGTCAATTCCCTAAAGTCTTGTGCGAGGAGAAACAGATAGGGCGCCATAGTTTCTCAAAAGACTTGCCTTGGTTTGTGAGTGTTAAAGAGATTCTCTCCATGCCTTGGATGTTCCAGAGCCGATGTAGCCAACCCACACGAGTAGGCGTCTGTGGGGAGCCCCAGTGCGCTAAGATGTTTTGCATCGCTGCCCCTAGAGCAAGACCTATCTGTCTGCCCCGTCTGGACCGCAAGGGGTATGTGAGGGGGTTTGGCAGGCCTAACAGAATGTATGAGGGAAATCTAGGTATTTGTGTCCCAAGGTGGGTGTCGATGTCATCAAGAACTTGGGCTCCACAGCCCCTCCAGCACCCTTCACTACGATTTGGGTGCATTTTACACATGACTAGTGTAAGGTACCAGTGTGTAGCAATTTTAATTAAGGTTTCGGTGTGTCTCGCCTTGAAATATGTCACCCCATTCTTTCTCGGACAGCTGCCGGCCAAGCTCTCGCTCCCATCTGCACTGACTGGCCTTGTACGCGTTTTTGTGTAGTTAGTTCAAAAAAGTATAAATCTCGGAGATGAGACGTTTTCCTGAAGAGCGTGTGACTAGCCATTTCTAGTATGTGGTGAGGCATCTCTGAATGTTAGGTTTGTTGCTTGGGTGTAAGACCCAATGGCAAAGTTGTAAACAATGTAGCCTTTCGGATTCAGGGAGGGCAAAATCCCTGCTGAACTGGTGGAAGGGAATCACCCCAGTTTCGTCTATCATATGTCCCATGAATTGGCACTCAGAGCGTCTCCACTCCGTGAACGCTCCGAATAAAAGCATTCTAAAATGTTCCATCGAAAACTTTAAAGATCGCGTTAAAACATAATATTGATCCGTGTGGAAAAGAAATCTAAAACATCTCTGCAGGATCCCACTTACATCTGTGATCGTGTGTAGACTTCTTGGATGTGCACACAGTATGTAAAAAGGCTTTTATTCGTGCTACTGGTCACATGCCTCTGCCTGATATGGTGTGCAAAAAAGATTAATGTTGCATATGAACCAGGGTCCAAGGGAGCCCCCCACACAAATAGCCTTTCCCCAAACTCATTCCGGGTGCTTTCCAGATGGGATGGACACCAAGGGTAAAGCCGGAGAAGCTCCTCAAGCACCTCCTAGAGGCCTTCAGGAAAAGAGATTGTTCAGGAAGGAAACACAAAGTCCATTCCAGATATCAAATGTGCCCTTGATTCTGTTGAAGTCTTCAAGAGTAGTTATGTTGTCGTTCCATGAACATGGGCCTAGAGTGGGCTGTGTTTAGCACTGCTATATACTGTGGCCACAGCCCGGGCAATAGCTGGGTAGAACATCTCGGACCCTATCGATATTTGCACGGGCACACGACAGGTGTGTCCCCCAAACCCCAGCTGTTTGCTGCCGCTGTTCGACAGCGGGTACGGGCCCTCTGTATACGGCTTCACGATGGAGAACATAACATCTCGCTATATGCAGACAACATGCACCTATTCTTCTACGATGCCTGCACTGGGATGTCCTGTGGGGGGGGATCTCGAAGCTCCGACGCCTGGGAGCGGCAACAGGCGTATGCACCAGCTGGGAGAAGTGATGCTCCTTCCCGGTTAGGGGGACCACTGTGGTCCCGCTCCAGGTGATCTGCTATAGTGGGCTGCTGTAGGGGCCTCAGACGTTCCGTTATCTCGGTGTTTCTGTTTTTCATAGTGACGCGGATGGCCTGGATGGTAACCTTGGGGGTGCTCTCAGATCCTTAAGAGTGAGCGTGGCATTCTGGCACACACCGAGACACTCCTTGATGGCGCGAGTACTGCTTATGAAAATGATCATCTTGCCCAGACTGCTTTATTATTTCATGGATCTCACCCTCTGGATATCCCAATCTTGTTTTCGCTCCCTGGACGCCCTGATGTGGGAATTGATCTGGTTTGGTGGTCGTTACAGGGCATCCGCTACGTACTATCCAGCGCCTGACGAGGGAGAGTGGACTGGGTGTCTTCAACCTTGAGCTATACCACATAGTGGCGCAAGTACAATGGCTGACACACTGAGTGGTGGGCGGTCACAGAGCGGAACTGGGGTCTTATGGAGCAGAACCAGATCGTGACTGGCTAGTGACGCTCATGCTGGGGGAACACCCCACTAGAGGAATGACCCCTAAACTACTGCAGATTGCACTACAATGCTGGGCGAAGTTGGCTAGGATTTCGGGCAGCAGTCCCCTTATTCCACAGCCCTGTTATTGGTGGGTCTATCAACACCGGCCAGGGGCCTACTTACGCCCCGTATGATGCACGAATGGACTGTGGCAAACATAGACATGGTCGAGCACTGTTATGAGGAAGGTAGATTTCAATCTCTAGAGGACCTGGTGGCGGATGCTAGTCTACCCACTTAACAGTTCCTTACGTATGCCAAAGTAGTGTGGGCGATTCACACCTTGTGGCGACGGGGTCAGGCTGAGCCGGTGGCGCATGAGATCTTCGACATTATCCTGACTTTTAGAGAGGGCCGAAGGGTAGTCTCCTGGCTATATATATCAGCTGGACTTTAATCGCAGCCAGCCTTAGCGAGGCTCCGGATCAAGTGGGAGACGGCTGTGGACCAAGAACTGTGAGAATGGACTCCGGCACTGGAAATGGTGCACACCGTGTCCCGCAACGCCCACTTTCGCTGCACTGAGTTCAATTTCCTACATATGATGTACCTGATGCCACACCGCCTCAGTGCTATGGTGGGCACTGACAGCCTGCTGTGTCCTCCCTGCCAGGAACCTGATGCAGACTTTATACACATGACCTGGTTCTACCCGGGGGCAGTGAGGTTCTTGGTGTGGGCATTTGAACTTGGCACACTGTGGACCGTGCTGATCAATGGGGGCTGGAGGTCTGTCTGTTGGGTCTATCACCATATCCAAAATTGCCCAAAGTGGATGCACGTTTCCTACACTTGTCTCTGGTACTGGTCAGGAGAACCTTGGGCCTGCATTGGAATTCCTCAGACTGGGCCCCCCCCCCCCCCCACTTCAGGTGGAGAGCTGAGATGGAAAGCTGGGCTGGGGCGGAGGAGATGGCACTGAGGGCGGAAGAGAATGGGGGACTCCCGCGCCTGCACCTGATTGCCACGGATTAGGGGTCCCTTCTTGCCTCCTTCATTGGAAGGCACTGGGAGGAGAGGGCACATTCCTTGGTCTTTGGGTGGCAGGTCCTTCTCTAAGGTCCCCCGGGCTCACTGAATCGGAGGCCTGACAATATGATGCCCGACGGTGGGTGGCAACCATATACACGTTTACTGCTTGTTTGGACATGTAAAGCTCAGTTTCTTTTCCAGTTACATTGTTGGGGAGGGAGTGGGGTTGTATAGTACAACATGACTCATTTAGATGCTCTTGGGATCAGTTATGCAGTGCGCAATGTGAATCTATGGTGATGCCTGGCTTCCACCTTTTAACACTATACAAAGACATCAACACCTACATGCTGCCTCAAGACGGAGGCCGTGACAAATTACCTGTATCATTTTCATGTCTCAGAAGTGTTCTCACATTGTACTGCTTGTAAACCTTAATAAATGTTAGAAAGTAAAAAAAAAAAGCTGTTTCTGGTCCTGCTACTTAGTGGCAGGCAACACATGTCAATAATTGGCGGGTATGGGGAGTTAAGAATTATACATTTGTTTTGTGCATAGTGCTGAAACAGATTGGATTTTCTTTCACTGAAAGTTCTTCCTGGAGTGTTGTCACAATAGTTTGTTTGCATTGATAATTGGTTAAACTCTTTATATGAACACCTGTCTTTTTCCAAAATGCAGAAGATGCCCGTTTTTTTATACAATAGTTTTTAGATTTCATGTAAACAAAGGCAGTCTGCAGATCAAAGCTAAGTAGGTATTCTGTGATGCGTACAGTGGTGTTGCTAGAAACCACCAACTTTATGAAAGTTCTTCTTGTTTGTTTTAAAGGAGGAACAGCTGCACGCTGTTTTGTCTGCAGCAGTCGGAACTTGTTCGTTGGGATTGCTTACTGGATCCATTAAACAGTGGACTGCTGAAGGTATGATTAGGCTTCATTTTTTCTTTTCTCTTCTATTCACTTTTTCTTTTCAGTTAAATTTTATGGGTTTCCATCAGTGCTAAAGTCTGCCTTTTCTTATCAATTTAAGAGCAACCTAGGTCTGCTGCTAATCTTCGCTTTATCTTGGAATGGACATGGAATAAAGTGATCAGCACCAAAGAAGAACTTGATCAACTCTGTAAGTTCATTTGAAAGATTGAAATGCATTTTTGTTTTTTTGGATTTGGAACTTTCATATATTTACATGCCTTTTTATATTTGTTCTTAACAGCTTGAGAAAGCAAACAAAAATCTAAAACTATGACCCATTAACTAGATCATGTCCCCTAGGTCTCCTGTTCAATCTGAGATCAGGAGACAGAGCCTGTGACATTACACCTCAAATCTGGGGCTCACATCTTTAACAGACCTATGTGTGGTCTGTATGCTTCACATTGGTTGGGGGGGAATGGGGGGAGGGGAGAACCAAGAGGGGGGGGGTCAGGGTGGTCGGCGGGAAGGGGGAGGGGCTTTATTAAAAACCAGAAAGTGAGCAAATGCAAAAGCCAAAGTAAAGGCAAGGGGGATCAAGTTGTGGTTCGGATGAGCTGGGGCTTAGTCGTCTCTAGCTTAAGGCTTGGAGAATCTTACCCCGAGTGGTGTAAGGATGCTGTGCATGGGAAATTCTTCTTGGTGGAGACCTCTTTGGATGATGCATGATGCAGGCTGGTAAAATCAGTATTTGTTTGATGAATGTCTGTGGTCTAAATGACAAATCTAAGAGGCAATGTGTACCGGAGATACTCAGAAACCTGAGGCCAGATATCTGTGAACAGGAGAGCTCACAACCCCTGGGGAAAAAGGGACCTGTTGAAGGTTTTGGGGATACTCCCTCCTTGCTTGTACAACTAGGAGCACTTCCACCAGGGGAGTGGCAGTATTGGCAAAAAGGACCGTCTGGCTTGGGAAACGCAAGTTAGTTGATAAATATGGTAGATGGGCAATTGTTGAATGCCAGGCTGCAGGGGACGGACTGACCATCTGTTCCATCTATGGATCTAATCTAGATGAAGCAGCCGTCCTGGAGGAATTGGTGGTGGAGCTGGTCTTTTAGCCTACATTGCTGATTGTGTGCAGTGATTTTTACCTACATCTGGATGTCGGCAAGGAAGCAAGAGATTACCTATTGGGGGAGGAAACCTCAGGTGTATAGAGCAATGAGATACCTTATGAGTAGCGAGTAGCATGGGATGGTGAACATATGGGATAGAATTAAAGCTCCAGACCCTGGGTACACTTATTTTTAGTGCCCGGTTGGACTATTTTGTGATATCTTCTGGGCTAGTGGGCAAGGCTGATATTAGGAGACTCCCCAAAGTCTTCTCTATCCACAGTCTCTTAATCTTAGAAATATCCAGTAGAGGGGTAACCAGGAGCCAGGGCAAGTGGAATATTGACAGGAAATTGCTTCTCAATACTCGGTATCTGTACACATGAGACAGTGAATAACCGATTTCCTGGAAATTAATAGATACAGTGCACCAAGAGGGATGGTCTGGGATGCATTAAAAGCTGGAGGTAAGAGAGAGACCATCAGCTTTGTTTCAAACAACTGGAAACAGCAGGCTAAGGAGGTCAGCATGGTGTATGAGCAATTAGTGAATCTGGAAATACAACGCATGGAGAGGATCACCACAGGTCATGATGCCCCAGAGACTCAACAGAAAAGAGCAGCGGTAAAAACCATGATCAATAATTATCACGCTATGAAGCTGGCAGAAAAGTTTCAGGCGTACAGAGCAGAGAGCTACGAGTACGGGGAGGCTGTAGGAAGATTATTGGCCCTTTGCACACGTCAGCGGGTTGTGGCTAGGAGTAGCCAAAGCATTGAAAAGCACGACTGCAGTCTAGTCACAGTTTAAGTAATCGAGGACTGTTATAGGGAACTATATCAAGAGGATAGTATTCCTTCTTTGGCTCAGGTGGGAGGCCTAATTGAGGAAGAAAAGAATGATTCTCTAGATAATGATCAAAGCTTTAGAATCTGATATCACGTTGTAGGAAGTCACTCTTGCTTTAAAATGTTGGCCTCTGGTAAAGCTGCAGGTCCCGAGAAAATACCTTTAGAGTTCTATAAGTTGTTCCTTTCAGAACTGGCCAAGGATTTGCTAGAAGTGTTTCTTGGGGTTCAGCAGGGGAGGATTCCAACAACTTTTTGGGGGGGCACTAATATAGCTATTTTCAGGGAGAGCCGCCAGACAAGCCGAGCTGCTAGAGGCCTATTTCTTTGGTTGATTCCGATGCCAAATTGTATTCGAAAATACTTGCGTCCTGCATGAGGAAGGCCATAGCAAAGATGGTTTCGCCCTGGCAGCACTGGTTTATACTGGGTGCGAGGGACCACTGAACATGTCAGACGTGCTATTACATTATTCGATATCGCTGAGGTGACCAGGAACCCTCAGGCTATGATCCTCCTTGATGCAGAGAAGGTGTTTGATAGTCTCCTGGAGCTATGTCAGCAGAGCTCTCGGTGTAAGGGGTTTGGCCAAGGATTGTTTAAAGCTACAAGGGCACTGTACCACTCTCCATCTGCTCAACTTCAAATCATAGTCCTAGAGTCAGACAGGATTACTATAACTAGGGGGTCAAGGCAGGGATTTATTTAAAGTTTTGTATAGCGCAAACATGACCCAAGCGGGTATCGGAGCGCTTCACATACAGGTTGAGGAAGACCTAGATAGCTGCGGGAGAAAATTAAGGCAATGTACATCAGGCACAACAATGACATAATGGGCGACACTGGGCCGTCACAGAAGCCAGGTAGCAAATGGGCAATATACATCAGGAACAATAATGGCGGGCGACACTGGGCCGTAACAGAAGCCAGGTAGTAGCTAAATCAGCTAAAAAAAGCAGGGCGACAAAAGGAAAGAAGCTTCTAGTTCAGCGCAGTGTTCATCAGTAGAGCTTTCACTTCCATTTTGAAGGCCAATGTTGAGGGAAGCAGTCTTGTTACTACAGGAAGGGAGTTCCAGATTCTCGGGGCAATGCCAGAGAAAGTACGTTTGTAGGTTTTCAGTTTTTAAATTTCTTCGGCTTAAGGAGCAGTGTGCTGGTGCTCCTTGAGGGCCGGGAGCCACCCGATAGTTCGAGCTTATTTGTCAGGTAGAGAGGGGTATTGAAGTTTAGTGCTCTATGGGTCATACAAGCAATTTTTAACTGGATCCTTGCCTCAAATGGAAGCCAGTTGAGCGATTTCAGGTCCGACGAGATGTAGTTGGTTTTCTTGGAACCAGTGACCAGTCTAGTCACAGCATTCAGAGATGCTCTGAGTGGGGCTAAACTGAGTTTCGGAAGTCTGCATAGAGTAGCACTGCCGTAGTCAAGTCTTGAGATGACTAGTGCTTGCACCGCCGATTTGAAGTCATCTTGTTGAAGGTAGGGTTTAAGTTTTCTTAGGATACTCAGTTTGAAGTTCGCTCCTTTGGTAGATCCTCTGATGTGATGTTGCATGTTTAGGTTCTTATCTAGCACAACTCCCAGTGATTTCGTGGAATCAATGATGTGTGGTGTGCAGTTGAGAGCGGTGAGGTTTGTTAGATATTTCACAACAGTGGGGGTTTGCCTAGTGGGTGAAATGAGGAGGAATTCAGTTTTAAGGGCGTTTAGTTTGAGGTGGTTGGAGGTTAGCCAATTTAAGGTTTTGTGCAGGGTTCCGTTGAGTGACTTGATATCTTCTGGTGAAGATAATTTCAAGTACAGTTGGGTATCATCTGCAGACATGTGATATTGGATGTTGGATGCTTTGAGGTTTACAGTCAGGGGGTTCAATGAAAAGGTTGAAGAGCGTGGGGGAGAGTGAGGACCCTTGGGGGACACCCAGCGTGCAGGGACTGGAGTTGGATTGAGTTTGATTGGATTTGACTCTTTGCGTTCTGTTGTTGAGAAAACGGACAAACCATTTTAGGACAGTGCCATCCTGCATTCCAAGAGGTTAAGTAGATTGTCATGTTTGACCGTGTCAAATGCAGATGAGAGATCGGGTAGTATTAGTAGGCAAGCTTCATTCTGATCGAGCAAAGTGAGGGCATCGTCCACTATATGAGTGATGGCCGTTTCAGTGCTGTGGCCAGAGCGGAAGCCTGATTGGAATTGGTTGAGAAGTTGGAATTGCTCAGTGTGTTTGCGCAGTTGTTCATGTACACATTTCTCAAGGAGTTTTGCCAGGGTAGGGATGTTTGTGATTGGTCGATAGTTATTCAGGTCTTCAGGGTCCGCCGTGGGTTTTTTGAGAATAGGAAGAACTAGGCCCGCCTTCAGGCAGTCCGGGATCTCACCTTGAAGAAGCGAAGCGTTGATGATCTTGGACCAGAGCGGGACTAGTGATCCTATCATTTCTTTAAAGAAGTTGGGAGGGGGGGTGTCATTGAAGTGATTTGAAGGTTTCAGGGACGATAGTATGCTGAGGATGGCAGTGTTGTTGATGGGCGTGAATTGGCTCCAAGAGGCATTGTTTTTGGGGGAGAGACAGGGCGACGTAAGAGGGGGGGGCGGGTAAGGAGGAGTCAGGAGAGGGTGAGAGTTCGATTAGAGCAGACTTGAGGTCCGATTCGATCTTACTCGCCTTTTCGAGGAAGAAGGCAGCAACGGCATCGCAGTTAGGTTGAGGGCAGGAGATGTGCAGTGATTGGCCAGAAGTGTTATTACATTGTAACTTAATCAACTCAAAGAGTCTTTTCGGGCGATTTTTGGCTTTGTCAAGTTGGGATTTGAAGAAGGTTGCTTTTGCCGTTCTGATGAGCTTATTGTATCTACTCCTTTTTAGTCTTCGAGTTTTTAGTAGACCAGTGGATGGAGCTGATCCCCATGCTCGTTCTGCTAATCTAAGGCTGCGTCTGTCAGCATTTAGGCTGTCATTGAACCATGGTTTGGAGTCTTTGATGGGTTTTCATTTTAGTTGAAGGGGGGCAGCTGCATTCAAGGCAGACAACATGGCGTTGTTATAGTGCTCAGTGGGGTCGTGAACGTTGACCATGTTTGCAGGCGGCAGTAGGGAGATATTACAGTGAGATATGAGCTAATGTATGTTTGTATTATGGAGCGATCTTTTCCACTGTTTAGGTCTCGCCTACGCAGCGCACATGTGCTGCATAGGAGGGGACCTCTTGGAATCGATCAGCTTTTTTGCCCAAAAACGTGCACGCTTTGCATTGCTTTCAATTGCAACGCGTGCACGTTTGGCGTTTCCCTTGCGGGAGCGAGCTTTGGCGACATCCGTTTGTAATTATCGCGCTCGCTCCCGCAAGGTAAACGCTGCGTGTCCCTGCTCTCGGCCGCACTCCCCCCACCCCTCCCACTTGTTTCATTTGCATCGTGGGCTTGCAGGGGATCAGGTCCCAGAAGGCAAAGAATAAAAAACAGAACTGTCGCATGGAGCTGGGACATGGCAGCTGATATTTTAATATTGTGTAACAAATAGTTAAATAAAGTGCTGCTCTGTAATGGGACACAGTACGTAACCTCATTCTTTACAAAACGTCGCTTTTACTGCAAAAAATGACCCTGTCTTGCGGGCCTACTTTCACCGCTCGCAGGAATGAGCTACTTAGTCTATCGCCAAACGCAGCGAGTGGGATATTAAACCTGGTAACATAAAGTGTTACATGCGTTGACAGTATTTTTCTTTAAATCAGTTTTTTTCTTTCGGTTTGCAGAGCGGAAACGGCCACTTTCAGTGCCCCCAAACTGCTTACAAGCCGATTCCTGGCACCTGCGAACACAAATGCAAGCCAAACGTGCGGAAGGGACAGTATTTGTAGTGTCAGGAATTTGCCTGTCATGTTTTCAACAACTGAGAGGTTAATGAACTTCAAATATTGATCCCAAACACTGAGAGATTTCCCAAATACTGCCCTTTCCGCCCCACCCCCTGTAAACATACCACTTGGGGGTGTAGCCTAGCAGCACCCACTTAAAACAGCCGTTTGGATCGTCGAAGTACTATTGTTACACTCCCCCCCCCACCCCCCGCACTACTTCGGGTTTACCTCAATATATGGTGCAGTGTCAGTCAGCCTCTCATGCAAAGCCGAGTCTGCACCAAGCGCCCTTGTGTGGAGATTGACTCCTGACAACCCAGTGTACGCGGCCTACCCGGGACAGCTTTCAGTGGAATGGAGTGATCCTTCTGGGAAGAAAAACAGCGTTATTTTCGGACCTTATTTTTCGTTTGTGTTTTCTTCATCTGAGCAGCAATGGCGCCGACATTAGTAGGCAAGACCAGTGAGGCTGTTGTGACTGACATGGGCGGGCAGCTTGGGTAAGTAATGGGTGCGAAGTATGCATTAGAGTAGACAACTAAAAAATGGCGCATGTTTGCAAAGCGGGGCAGTGTTTACTTAAAGACATTCACACACACTCTGTAGAAGTGTTTTGAGAGCTATGCAAGGCAGCATGGATTGGAGCTTGCTTCACGAAATAATTGTTTTAAGATAAGGGCTATTCACTGTAAAAACCGACCCACGAGATAATAAAACAGCCCCACAAACATAAACAAGCATTGGCATAGCCAATAGGTCTCGCTTTTGGGACCTTATAAGTATTTAGTTATGCAGCACAATATCCTTGGTGCAACAACATTAACTGTTGCATGGTTAAACACTTATAAGGTCCCAAAGGCGAGACCTATTGGCTATGCCAATGCTTGTTTTGTTTTAGTGGTCGAGATCTTTTGGAGTTCCAGCTTTCAAGGATATGGAAGGTGATATAGTGATGGTCCGACCAGTCACAGGGGAGAATAGAATCAAGCTGAATGGAGTTGGGATTGGCGATGATTAGATCTAGGGTCGAGCCTAAGTTGTGCGTGGGACTGTCTCAGAATTGGGTCAGGGGGATGTCCCTGCTTCCCCATTCTCTTTGCCCTCTATAGTGACCCCCTGATGAATCAATTATCAAAGAGCCAGATCAATAAGCCGGCAGCTATGAAACAAAAATATTAGCATACACTGACGACATCGCTGTGTTAACTGCAGACAAATCCCCCCCTCCCCCCTCCCCCCCTCCCCAATGCGTTGGCTGAAGTGGAAAAATGTGGGTAAATCTCAGGCTACCTACTTAATAAGGAAAATACCCAGATTGTGTACTCTGAAAATATTGACATGCTAGATAGCCATAGGGTAGAGAATGCTGCTAATTTAGGGATTTGAATATCGCCCAAGGTAGGTTCCTTCTATGAGTTAAAACTTGACCCACTATTGGGTAAAGTCAATAGACATTTGAGGAGAGTCAATGGATTATACCTTACCCTAGTTGGAAGATGTAATGTTTTAAGATGACTGTGCTCCCCAAAGTGCTATATCTGTTTAGAGTCATACCCCTCGAGCTAGAAGGACCATTCCTCAGGAAATTGGATATAATTTGAACAAACTTTGTATGGCAGTATAAAAGGACACAATGGGCCCTAAAATACTTAACTCTCCCTCGAGTACGGGGGGGGCAGTTTCCAATTTTATGTTCTATTACTGGGCAGCACTCCTGCAACATATAGGGGTTCTTCTCTCAGCAAGGAGGGGTACGGCGGACAGTTCTGTGCCACATATCAAACTTCCAACCATCTATGAACCATCCCTAGGGTAGGAGGCAAGGGGGTGTTTTTTTGAAACTGATCGAGCCGAGCTGCTATAAGAAAGTAAGGTTCAAAACCGGGGGCACAGCCTGGAAAATTTGGAATAAGGTTAAGAAAAATCTGGAAATGAAACTGTAGAATTGGTATACCCTATTTGCGGCGATCTCCCATTTTCCCTGCAGCATTTCGTGACAGGATTTGTAAGCAATGGGAGCAATCTGGGCTGAGCAGCCTGGGCGACCTCTTCTCTAATGGGCATCTGTGTTCGTTTGATGATTTACAGCAGGATTTTGGGTTGGGGGCAAAGACGTTGTTTAAATATTTGCAGATTAGGGAATTAATAAGCTAGAGAAGGAGTCCACATCGGTAGAAAGAATTTCCCTTTTGGACGCAATCCAGCAGTCGGGAAGTAAGATTAGCCAGACCTATACATCCCTGATTGATATGGTACCGTATGAGCTAGAATCACAAGAGACAGATGGGAAGAAGAGCTGGGGATACAGGGTATAGATCTGCAGACTTCAATTTAGGTTGGAATTAAAGTGCTTCTCACTTCTAGCTTGAGAACCCAGCACTACAAAACTATGGTTAATTTGTACTATACACCTGACAAATTATTCAGTTTGGGCAAGAGAGTTGATCAGTGCCCCCTCTGTGGGATGGGGCCTGCAGACATGGTGCATATGTTTTACGAATGTGGGAGACTGCAGGCAATGAAAGAAGGGATTGATACCTTTTGGAGGAAGTTGTTTACAACAGAGATCCATATCAGCCCAGCTATTGTCATTTGACATTAATTAGGGTCCCTCAGGGGATTTGGGGCAGCTATGTTTTATTTTCATCTCTGGCGGTAGCACGCCTCCAAATATCAACAGCATGGCAAAGCGCTGAACCACCTACTGTACAGCAATGGTTTGTGCTTTTATTTACCATGTACAATTTAGAGAAAACCCTTTACAACTGTAAAGGGAGGGCTGCTAGGAGGCGGGGGGGGGGAGGGGAGTATGATCTGGCCACCAATGTCCGATTGGATAACAGATAATCTGGGCTTCAATGATTGGCTTGCGGCAGGCTTGGATGTTAAAATGAGCGTCGTAGGGGGTCTAGGTATTTGAGGGGCTGATCTTATACCGCCCCGTTAGGGGGGGCCATGCCCAATTTGAGAGTGTATAATCTTTGGTCTATGGGATTATTGACTTAGTCTCGAATAGTGTTACCTCTTTATATATTGGTTCGCACTATCATATCCTATAACTGAGTGTCATAGGAAGGAGTATATGGTATTGGCCAGATCTGAAAGTTTAATCATGGATTGTTTCAAATTCGGGTGAGGCTAGTAATCCTGACTTTTTATTTTTTAATCATGATATAATGGCACAATATCTATGATGGACTAACCTTATGATCTATGGATGTATTAATTTTAGATGTTGCAGGCCACTCATGTGTTCAGTCAACCATTGATCTAAGATAATGAATGGTTCTGAATGGTTTATTAGAACGCCAAGATGATTTTCATATGTATTTTTGCAACTGCTCCTTTTTAAGAAAAGAAAAAGAAATGGACAACTCCGATGTGGGGCTTATTCTCCAGTGTGAATATCCGTTATTGGAATAATAGGCTTGAACAAGATTTGTATTGAAAGGCTCATGATATTTGGGTAAATATTTCCATATGGTCGTTAATTGATTCTATAGATTTCCCTTTCATATGTAGCTGTAAGGAAAAGCCCTCCAGCCATTACTCGCAGGTCAGCACTGCAGAAGACTTTCAGTGTCTTAGTAGGCATACTTTAGCTTCCTCAGAAGCGACAGTTCACCTTCTCCAATAGACATTAATCCTAACAATAACCAAAGTGTTGTACCGAGCAATTTCTGAATTTCAACCAGAAGAACATGTATCTGTTATGTTCCATACATGCACTGCCTTCATCCAGACCATAGTATTGATTTTTGACAGCTTGGGCTTCGCTACTGCCAGCCTTCTAATTAGATGCCAAAATCATTACTGCAACATTTTAAATATTTATTTTGTTGGTAAGTATACATATGCTTCTTTCACACGGCTTCATGATGTCATTGTGTTAAAATGGATTGAGTCATCAAAATTAAGGTTATGTTGCTGTTTCACTGTAACACAAGTTCATTTTCTTATGTATATCATTGATGATTTGGCAACAAATGTCTAATGCTTTTCTCATAGTTACTCTTTACTCAGTGAAGGCATTGTTGCAGTAACAGCAAGTCATGTCCTGAATCCTGAAACAAGATTAGGCTTTTCTCCCTGTTGGAAACGGGTAGCGTGGTGCAGAGCGGGCAGGCCAAACTCCGGAGGAATTGTGTAAAGCATCCGCGCAGCACACACAGGCGACACACCAGACACACTACAAACGGAGACCACACCAGTTTAGGTGAAAAACAGCATATGTATTATGCCGAACTCAGCACCAATAATCACAGTGGTGTACACGGCGCCAACTGGCACCAGACAGTCATATACAAGTGACTATTTACAAGGCAGGGCCAATCGGGCCGCTGCCAACATCTTCAACACAGGTTGCAAAGGATCAATGACAGTTCCTAGGTCTTGCTAACGGTAATCAGTCCGTACCTGTTGGGAAAAGGAAATTAACTTAGCGTCTTCCCATGAGACTCAAACCGAGTGGGCCAAACATGTGATCAATTGGCATAAGATGCAACATCAGTAGGCGTAACCCCCTTAGGTAAGTTATCAGGACCTTTTGCAGAAAACCAGCCAGGTAACCTAGGGGTAAAACATTCAGCATATGAACATTAGCCTAGGAGCATTGGAGGGACGCCCTTAGGCCTCCACATGAGCAGTAGGCGACCTCTTTTAGGCCTAACATATACATGAGGAGTAATATGGGGCCTCTCATTAGGCCTAAGCATATGCGTTCGGCGTCATCTAAGCATACATCAAATGAGCATGGAGGCATAGCATTAACTTAGAGGCGTCATCGCATTTGTACGAATCAAAGTGGGCCGGACACATAACCCAGGCATCATCACTATGAAAACATTAGGCGTGACATCAGCATGGCAACCCTGAGGGGAAAACATCAGGTAACATTTGGGCATAAGACATTATCAGGAAGGCCGTCAGCAGGCCTTTCCCCTTTTGTAGTGCCCTCCTAGCTATGCAAACCAATGTTCACCACGTTACGGCAGTGCAGAAATGGGGCCCACTAATTACTGGCCCAGCTGGAGCCCCACGCTGAACGTTGGAGTCCCTCTCCTGGACGCAAGTCCACTCATGCCCAGAAAGAGTACTGGCCCCCGGGGCGGGCACCGGCAATGTGCCCCGACACACCCCCTAACAGAGTACTGGCACAGCGGTGCCCCAGGTGAGCCCTGGTCTGGTGGAGCCCCACGGGGACTTCCCACTTAACTGGCTGCAGGTTGCAGCTGCCCACTGCCAGGCGGGGCAGCTGGAGAACCGAGGCCACACGGCCTTCTGAGCCGGGCCACGGGGGGGGGCGGGCACCGACAATGTGCCCCGTTGCCCCCTCGACAATCAGCACCCCCAATGAGCCCCACACTCACCAGGACTATTGCGGGCGTCCTCCGGCGGCTCGCTTCGCTTCTTCTGCACGCGGGGCTTCCCTTCACTCACGGGAGCCCCGCATTGCCATCGGCCGCCTCTCCCCTTCACCCGGGCCCCCTCCTGGGACCCGGGACTTCAACGCGGAGCCTGCTGGGCTCCCGAAGACTTAGGCTGCACGCGGGGCGGGACTTCCCTCAGGCGCTCTCGCCAGCACAAATCCCAGCGCAGCTCCCCTCACGTCACGGGGAAGCCCGCGCGGCGCTCCTGGGCCGGCGGCGGTGATTCCCTGCAGTTCCTCCTTCTTCAGCGACCCCGCGGTCGCGGCGGTGAGCTTGGGCAACACTACAGTGCGGGCACAATACGGGGTAGGCTCCCGTCTAATTAGTATAAAAAAAACACGGAATGGGCTCCCGTTGGTTTAATTAGCACCACGTGGCGGCACACACGCGGGGTGGGCACCCGCTGGCAGGCAAAGTTCAGGGGGGGATCCCCCACTCCGGGATCCCCTCGGGACACGTGGCAGCACAGCGCTGCGGCGACAGGGACTCACAGCGCTTCCTCCCTCATAGCGCTTGACCTCCTCACAGCGCACGGGGGCCGCGGGGGGGATGCCTTAAACAGCGCTTCTTCAGGGCACAGCGCTTCTTCAGGCACACAGCACTTCTGGGTAGCACAGCGCTTGGGCAGCGTACAGCGCTTTCAGGTCCCAGCGCTTTAGGGTCACAGCGCTAGGGTGCAGGCATCAGCCCCTCTTCATGCAGGCAGGCAACCGGCAGCGCTCCCACCTTCAGGGTCCCACAGGATAAGCAGCGCTCTGGCAGTCCAGCGCTGCAGGCACCCTCTCCCTTCTTCTGGCACCGCAGGTATAGCGCTCCCCAGGCGCTAGGGTGCAGGCAGTCCAAATATGGTGGTCACTAGGCGCTAGTGGCCAGGGGACAAGTAGTGCAGGGCGAGATCAGGGGAAAGCAGGGCGGCTCACCAGTCCTGAAGCAGCAGCTCCTCAGAACGGTCATCCTCCAGTATGGTGGCAATCCTGCCAGCACAGCAGCCTCCACTCCGGCAGTGTCCCTCTTACTGGCCCTGGGGACAACAGAGGGGTGCAGATGGGCACAGGGGCCAGCACACAGGCCCAATGTGGCGGTACCTCCTGGCAGAGTTCCCCTTCACTGTCTGGACTGCTCTTGCCTGACTCTGACTCTTCACTGAGCACATGGCAGCCCAGCCCCCCTATATGTATCCCCCCTCACCCCACCTACCAGACAAGGCTGGAAGCTTCCAGAAGGTTCCCTGGGAAACCGGTCTTAACTGGTCTAGGGGGAGGAGTAGAGCACCCTCGGTGCGACGTTTCCCTCCAAAAGCAGGGGGCGCTGGAAAACAAACCACTAGACT